>JAEQBH010000120.1:0-600000 GCA_016808115.1 Tetrastigma voinierianum
ATAAGATATTATATGAAAGCCACAATACGGCTTTCCTATACTTTTAGGTATGGGTTTGTACGGGATATGAAAAGTACTCTTGGTGGCAAGGATGAAAGGATATTTAGTCTCGTGTCTAAGTGTGACGTGTCTGATAAAACTGAACACCAAGTACCATCCGGTTTATTCGGATCCTTCAGTTCCCGATGGAAGTGGGATAGCATTACTATGGATTTAGGTATGGTTTTGCCCCACCTAAAGGAGTATGATTCTGATTTAGGTGATAGTGATTAAGTGACCAGAATCTGCTCACTTCCCTCTGGGTCCGACTTTACTACTCCATGGATCGTCTAGCGGAACTTTATGTGAGTGAAATTGTCAGATTGTATGGGATTCCATTATCGATAGTGTTTGACCGCGATCCATGGTTTACGTCAAGTTTTTGGAAGGAATTACAGTTAACTTTTGGTACGAGACTGAATTTCAGCACTGCTTTCCATCCATAAACAAATGGACAGTCTGAAAGAGTGATTAGAATGTTGGAAGATATATTGTTTGTGTATTAAATTTAGAAGTTAGGATAGGTATATTCCATACCTCATTGGAATTTGCCTATAACAGCGTTATCGATCGATCATTAGTATGGCCCGTGTGAGGCTTTGTGGCAAGAGAAGGTGTAGAACTCTATGTATTTGGGCTGAGTTGAGGCAGGCATAAGATTATTAGTCTGATTTAGTAAATGACCACGGAGAAAAGTTCGGATTATTCCAGCGGAGGTTAAAGGCTTTGAAGTGTAGACAAAGGTCTTATGCTAATTTGAGATAAAGGATATAGAGTTTGAAGTCGGAGACAAAGTGTTTTTAAAGTATCTCCGTGGGGAAAAGATGCTCAGCTTTGGAAAAATGATGAGTCCAAGATTTGTGGCCCTTAAGAGATTTTAGAAGAGTTGGACCGATGGCATGTAGTTTGTACGCCTATGGAGTTAGCCAAATTACATGATGTATTCCATGTCTATGCTTGAGATATCGGTCGACGCATCGCCCCATATTACGATTCAAGATATACAAGTAAGAGAAGATTTCACTTTCGATGAAGAGTAAGAAAGCTATTCTAGATCGTGAAATAAAGACGATTCTGAACAAGCAGTCCCACTCGGTAAGGTTACATGGCAACATCATTATGGAAGAAGCGACATAGGAACCATGTCGATAATGAGGAATTCACGTACCACTTAGCTCTGTGATTTAAGGTAATTTAAGGACAAATTTATTTTTAAGTGGGGGAGGGAATTATAGCACCGAGAGAAATATATCTAGTCGTTTTCCAGCGTGTTTAGGGTATTTTGTAGGTATAATTTGAATTTTGCAATTATTATTTTGCTAAATAGAAATTTTGAAACACAGAATTTGTACAAGATCTATAGATAAAAATTAGAAGTGTCAAAATAGGATACAAAAGTCGTAAGATGATAAGATTATATGCTAAAGTGTAAATAATGGGAAGTTGTGGTGCAAATAGAAGGGAATTTGAGGACCAAAGTGCAAAAAAAGGAAAATTAAAAATCAAAAGGGGATAGGACCAAGTTGGTCTCTCATTTTGAGAGAGCAAAAAGCGTGAAAATGGGGAAGAGGAAGAAGTAGAGGAAGAAGAAGAAGAAGAAGAAGAAGGAAAGGTATGGAAACTATTTGTGTATGGAATGCTATGGTTTAGTAAGAATGGCTATGGGTTTGTATGGATATTAATTAGATCCATTTTCTAGGGTTTAGTTAGGAATTCATCCA
The DNA here is from genome assembly GCA_016808115.1 of Tetrastigma voinierianum. NCBI lineage: Eukaryota > Viridiplantae > Streptophyta > Magnoliopsida > Vitales > Vitaceae > Tetrastigma > Tetrastigma voinierianum. The sequence goes on from JAEQBH010000120.1 coordinate 1,761, forward strand.
CAACCGCCGATTTGTTGAGTTGGGTTGGTAAAACCCTAGTTTGTATAAGATGAGTATGGAATCCTCCCTTTGAGTATGGATTCTTGGGTTATGATGTATTGATACATGTTTAGGTGTTAGGAAGTTAACCTAACTTATAAGTATTTGAGTTAGGGTTGGAAAAACCTGTAATTAATCTGTGCTTGGTATTGAGTTGAGTTTAGAACCGCGGGAGATGTTTTTCTGGAAAGTATATGAGTTTTATTTTGTTTTTGGATCTTTTTCTAGAAAAAGGGAATAAATCATCAAATTTTGGCAATTTAGGGTCCTGTATCGTAGGATCCCCACCTTGACGACATAGGTCCACGCCAAGGCGTGCCATGTCCACGCCACGGCGTGGCTGAGAGGGAGGATTTGGCCAGGCCTTATTATGCGCCACCGGGCGTAGCAAGGCTGCGACGTGGCCCTCTTTATTCCTGACATGGAAAATTTTGTGTTTTTGTTTCGTTTTTCTATTCCGTTATTTCGAGGACTTGTCTATTGGACTAATGAGGACCCTATAAGTGAATGAAAGGATTCATACATGTTTGTAAGGTAAAGGAAAGAAAAATTAGACCGTTCCTCGCCGCCTCGGCGAAGCGAGTCTGTCGTTGGCAAACTTAATGTCTTGCCCATGTGATAATATCATAAGTTCCGAAACACATATAATTGTAGGACTTCCTAAGACCGGTGTCAGATGATATGGCTCTTTACATAGGCGGGGACATATAGTACTTGGTGCACTCGGTTAAGTGCGATGGCGCTCTCTGTTGTCTTGGCGCATTTAGTACTTGCAGTCACTCTCTTATTATTGTGACGACACTACATTGTCGATGTAATACTCTGCTTTGTCTTGGCACCTCAGTACCGTGTCGTACCTTCGGGTACTTATTGTGCTTTGTCCTACTCATTTCTTATCACTGGTCTACATAGTCAAACAGTTATATGATAAGAGTTTGAATAACGAATAAGAGTAAAGTAATATACATCATTTTGCTCGGAATGTACCTACGAGTACCTCTGTACAAGTATAAGCTCTGTAGTACCTACGGGTACCTCCGTATAAGTATAAGCTCTGTAACTCCCATGGGAGATCTGAATAAGTATAAGTCTTCTATAAGTACAAGTATGTGTATAAGTTTGTTATATGAATTCATGAAAAATCGATATACGCTCTTTGTATATTTATTCTTTATTATATCACTTCTGTAAAAGAGTATTGATGCATGTGTATAAGTATAAGTCATATATTTCCCACTAACTGTTAAACTTAGCACGGGTTTTAATCCTTATAGGTACAGAGGAGGACGTTCGCGATCTTCAGCATCTTTGGCACAGGACGACCTGCTAGTAGGGGTTCATCACTTGTAGGTTTTACGCTCTGATTATGTAAATGTAAATGTACAGTTTTTGTATATGTATATGTAAATGGGACTCAAGACTGTATGTATTGATACTGTAAACACCACCATGGTGGTAGTTTTATTTTTGTATCTTTGCATATGATATTTTGATTTGGTTATAAGACTTAGGCCCACCAATGTCTGAAAAACAGGTAAAGAGTCCTAGTATAGTTTCGCGCCCCTTCGTCCGCCTAGGTAGGAGACGAGGGTGTGACAAACCTGATCTTCCTAGAGAGGGGGCAGAGGTACACATTGTATTGTGATGCCTCGAGGGACTGATTGGGATGTGTTTTGATGTAGTCCGGGAGGGTTATGGCTTATGGTTATTGGTAGTTAAAGAATCACAAGTAGAATTACCCTACGCATGATATGGAGTTGGTAGCCATTGTCTTTGCCTTGAAGATATGGCATTAGTACCTGTACGGTGAGCAGTTCGAAGTGTTTTCGGACCACAAAAGCCTGAAATATATCTTTACCCAACGAGACCTCAATATGAGACAGCGCAATTGGATGGAGTAATTGGAGGACTATGACTTCACTTTGCATTACCATCCTGGTAAATTAAATGTGGTGGTTGATATGCTCAGTCGGAAGTCACGGGGAGTATTGGCTAGTATAGCTTCCCGAGAATGGTAAATAGTCGTGGTTGTGGGTCAGTTAAGACTATAGTACAATGATCATGCTTAGGGTACTTTGGGAAGTTTAGTGGCTATGCCATCCCTATTAAGCAGAGTGATCGAGTCCTAGGCATAGGACAATGAGATATTGTCCATCAGGGACCGAGTACAAACGGGTATAGGTGACGAAGGTTGGACCATTCATACAGATGGTAGTCTTTGATATAAGGGATGAGTTATCGATCCCCAGTTAGTAAACTTGAGAGGGAAGATCCTCAAGGATCCATTGCTCTCATTTTGATGTACATCAAGGTGGCATGAAGATGTACCATGATCTTCATCGCCAGATACTGGAGCGAATGAACCAAAGAAGTCGGGGGATTTGCTCGCCGGTGTCTCACGTGTCGCCAGTGTTTTTCAAACACCGAGGTTGGCGGGGTTACTTCAGCCTTTAAAGGTAGTAGAGTGGAAGTGGGAACACGTCATGATGGATTTTGTGACTCATTTGCCACGGACATCGCGAGGGCATGACGCGGTATGGGTGATCAGGATCTACCACAAAGTCAGACACTTTAGCAAGGCGGATGACCTTTACCGAGGAATTCTCGCAGTTATACATACATGACATTGTCCAGTTACATGGAGTGCCAGTCTTTATAGTATTGGACCGAGAACCCAAGTTTACAACTCACCTTTGGGAGAGCTTCCAGCGAGCCATGGGGACACAGTCGATAATGAGCATCGTCTTTCATCCCCAGACGAACCGTCAGTCAGAGAAGTCTATCCAGAGGTTAGAAGACATGTTGCGAGCATGCGTCCTGGACCTTAAGGGTAGCTGGGAAAAACATTTACCCTTAGAAGAATTTGCCTATAACAATATTTACTAGGCTAGTGTACGGATGGCACCATATGAGTCGATCTCCCCGATCCGCTGGGGACGGAGGTGGGAAAGAAACCCTATGGGTCCGAATTTGCGAGGGACAGAGAAGGTGGACTTGATATGGAAGCGTCTCCTCACGACTCAGAGTTGATAGAAGAGATACACCAATAAACGACAACAACCTCTAGAAATTGAGGTGGGTAATCACGTATTCTTAAAGGTAATGCCTAAGAGAGGAGTGGTCAGGTTCGACAAGCGAGGAAATCTATCACCGACGTACATGGGGCCTTTCGAGGTACTCGAGAGGGTAGGTACAATTGGTTACCGGTTGGCCTTACCGCCAAGCTTATCGAGTGTTCATGTAGTATTCCATGTCTCCATGCTCTGGAAGTACACTCCAGACCCAACTGATGTAGCAGATTGGGGCGAGTTTGTTGTTGATACTAATAGGACCTTCGAGGAGGACCGCACGCATCATGACAGCCGATAAAAGTTTTTCGAAGTAAGACCGTGAGGCTAGTGAATGTGTTATGGCAACACCGTGTAGTGGAGAAGGCAACATGGGAACGTGAGGACACGATGCGTACCCGTTATCCTTTCTTGTTTAAAGACGAAGGTAGGTTGTTTAGTCATTTGATAATGAAATGACTATTGCATATGCATATAATTGGATGTGTATGTGTATGTGAATTTCGGGGACAAAATTCTTTTAAGGGGCGGAGAACGTGAACACCCGGGTAAATTTGAAATTTTTCGCAAGATGGTAAATTACCGCTTCAATACAAGGTGTAAGCCTGGAATTTTTTTTTTTCTCAACCTCAGGTGACAAAACAGACCTCACCATTGGATTCGTCTCACGAAGTCTAGTTACCAAGACGAATTTCGTTGAATTCTGAGGTGATCTAAATTTCACATATTTTAGGGCGAAATGGACAAATGACAGGGTGACACGTGGCATGATGCCACATGGCATCATGTCCCTAACATAAGAGCCATGTGTGGCATGTACCACTTAGGCTTAGTACATGTGTGACACTTGGAAAGTCACCTAGGTGTCATTCATGAAGGAGTTGTGGGTGGCACATTGAAGCCATGTGTCACACCACAAAGAAGGAAATTTAGCTTAAAGTGGGGAGGGGGGAGGATGGATCAGTTCGGTGAAAAGGAAAAGGAAGAAGGAAAAGGAAAGGAAAATCAAATAAAGGAAATGGAGGAAGGAAAAGAAGGAGATCGGTGGTTCTTCCTCCGATCTACGATGCTTAGATGGACAAAATTCATCAGACCAAGAGTCAAAGTTCGTCTACGCAATGAAAGCTACACGTAGGTACCAAAAGTAGGAGGTTTCACCGAAGCACCAAGAGGTAGGGGTTCCTCCTACTCTAGTTGGTTTTCCGCTTATGGGTCGTTCAAGGGCTATGTGGGTTTCAACTCTAATCTTGGGGATAATACAAGGGATTGTTTGGGACTATTTCTGATAGCCCAGCGACCGCCCGTGGTCGGTTTGTCTCCGAACCCGACCGGTCGTTTGGGAGTCCCGATTTATGGGCCGTTATGGCCCATTTCGAGACCGATTTAGGCGCTCGGGCCCAGCGTAATCAGTCATGTGGACTATGTTGAGGGCATAACTTTTGCCACATGAGGTCTTAAGGACCAAAAGTGTCACTACTTGGATTGAATGATGATCTTGGTGGTTGTTGCTTGACTGATGTTGATATATGTGTGTTTAGATATATTGACATGGAATGTGATCGGCGGAAATTGTATGTTATTGATATAGTTGTCTAAGATACTTGGTATGAAGTATGATTTGTTTGTCCATATAGCCTTCATTATACATGTGACATGATATTAACATGCAGTGGCATATTGCATTACATATGCTCGGGGACATCGCATTGTATGGGTGTGAGTGCATGGTTATGATCATTCACCATACTTGGTGAATTGATGGGTGTGCTCAATACCGTTGGACGATGTCCAACAGAGTCTCACGGTTGCATAAAATGGAAAAATGTGCGTAGGTAATAAAGAAGAAGGGCTAGATTCTCCTCGTGAAAGACCCGAACCCGGTTCGCACACATTCGACCTGAGTCCAAAAAGTGTTGGAAGGCATGCTGAGTCCTTTGGTGAGACCTCGAAAATCCGCTACCCACAAAACACACGGGATTTTTATTATAAATGGATCATTGGAGGTGATATATCCAATGGGTTTGATTTATAAAACAAACGAACTTTGTTTTGGGAAATGGTCATTGGATGAAAACATCAATGACTGATTATCACACCCTGGCATATGCATTGTGTGGTGGGATTCGGTGAGGACTCGGGACATGAGGCATGATTGAGTTGCATCTCATTTCATGGCATGTAGGATTCCATGGTAGAAATTGCATATTTTTCCTTGGAATGTGAGTCTGAAGTGTGAGACATGATCATTACATGTGCACTTAAGTGGGGAGGGGAGGAGGGATAGCCTTTGTAGGAGTTATCTCTATTTGGCGTGGTTCACCCTATATGGGACAACATGTCAGGTGCAGGGAGCACATCGGTGAACGGTGCTCATTCGAGGCCGCAACTGTGAAGAGAGCCGGATTATGGCTTTAACATCATTGTTGCAAAGTTTTGGGATAATCTGGTCCGTTTATGTACATAAGTTGTAATTAAACTTTTATGGATGGTTTTAATGAAATCTGGTATGTGTTTTCTATAAACATGAGCATTTGACCCGCATAGTCACGTATCCGTGAGGTTCAGTTTCAAGAGGGTTTAAGCCACGCATGTGGCTGCGGGTGTCAAGATAACCAAGAAGGCTATCGGCATCAATTTTTGCCGATGCCGACATCGCCCGATATCTGACATTGCATCTTGTAGCAATGATCGCCCATGGTCGCGACATTGATTTCTTAATTATCGCTTACACTGGCTTAATGTCGCGACTCGCCTCGATGTCATGACATTGTTTTCCAATGTCACAACACGGGGACCGTCAACGACATCGCCTAATGTCGCCGACATTACCATGTCGCGACTCCGCCTAATGTCTCAACATTGGCCGTTGTAGCAATGACCGGCCCGATGTCGCGACATGGAGCTCCAATGTCGCCAAGAGGTCCGATGTCGCACCGGGCCTAACAAAGAAACGCGACATCGGGCCTAATGTAAAGAACACCTGCCTCACGTCGCACTCAAACTCAATGTCGCAAAATTGGTCCGCCGATGTTGTGACACGCCCCTGTGCGCGTCGCGACATTGCTCATATGTTGTCAATCGCCTCGCTTGATGTCGCCGACATCGCCATTGTTCCGTTAGTCAATGTCACAACATCGATCGGGTGTTGTGACATTGTATGACCACTTCCAGGCAACTGTTCATGTTGGGTTCATGTTGGGTTTCTCCACCTACCGAAGTTCTCGCCGGGCGGACTCCGGAACGCTGAAACTCTAAAAGCATAAGGAGGTTTTGTTTGATCTCGTATAGTTATGGGTTTCGGTAAATGAGACGCAACGACGTGGTATTGAGTTAAACGATCCACGGGTATTTTCGCGAGTTGATGGTTAGTCGCCAGGTTCTGTATTTGGTCTGCCACAAAGATGGTATCGGTTTAGGCTTAACCAACTGGTGGGGGCTTTGCTAATGTATCCCTTCTACATGGACACTTTTCTAGAATACCTTCGCATTGCATCCTAATTTTAGTTTTATTTTTGAATAAAAAGGTGCGTTCTTGGCTTGCTTAGTTCACCATATGCATTGCAAAGCTAAGTTTAGTTCGTCGAGGGCTGGCCAGATCCAAGCCTAATTCTATGCTTGGGAACTAGTCAAATAAACACTAAGGTTCACTTAGAAAGGTTGAGTGAGGACTTGAGGATAGCCATACCTTGATCACCATGCCATAGGAGACCTTGTCCATTAGAGAAACTAAATACTTATCCTACGTAGCCTCAGTCTTGCAAGATCTTCCTCAATGATTACTGCTTGTATAGTTTGTGCACCTTCTTACTCCATATCTTATTATTGTTTGTTTTATTGTGAGTTGTTTTTATGCTTTTATTTTTGTTCTACAGCTACTTGTTTTTGATTAATGTTCCTTTATCTTCGCTTAACTATTGCATTGGTAAGGGATTAACAATAAGTTGGTTGGGGGTGTGATAACTGCTCAAAAGTGGTATTTTTACATGCTTGATTTCTACATCTTCCTGCCCTTTTAAGTGGTAATTATGCCCAATTAGCCAATAATACAAATTGTTGATCCCAAAAGCAAAGTTACAAATGTTTCCTTCAAGTGTATGCATTATGGGGGGTTTTAAGCCTAAATACATCACTTTGGGATGGATTGATGATTTGGAACTCCCGAGGATGACTCACTCATGACTGAAGGAAGGTCATAGAAACATGCAAGAGGGAAGTTTGAACAAGTTCAAAGCCCCGAAACGTAGAAAGCTCGAAGAGATACAACAACAAAGAAAACCCGCATCATCCGAAAGTGAGTGTGAGATTTTCACTCAAACAGTGAGTGGGGACATCTCGCACTCAAACATGTGAGTGTGAGATTTCCAAGTGAGTACGAGATTCAAGTGCGAGACCAAAAATAGAAAGTCCAAAATGCGATTTGATTTCGATTTCTTACTATTTTTTTTGCCTCCAAAGTTGTTGTAATCAATTAGGAAACATTGAAATTTGTTCTCCAAGTCCTAGAAATGTGTATAAATAGAGGGAAACAAGATGAAATAAGAATCTTACACTTTTTGACTCATTCTTTTAATTTTTGGATTTTTAGGAGTTGAAAATCTTTCAGCATGGTTTTTTAATAAGGTTTCAAATTTTATTACATGCTATGCACGAATTCTTCTCTGTTCATGGATGCTATCACACATTCTATGTAGGAGCAGACTTCTTCCTTAGGGTGAAGGTGAATCCAAGGCACCAACTGGAGGAGTTTTTAGAGAGAAAAGTGCTTCAAACCAAAGGTATAAATTTTGTTTGGTGAGGATCTCTCGAATAGGTTGTTTCTATAAGCATATAAGGTTGACACCCTAAAGAGAGTTGGGTGGACATAGGTGTATTTCATTTGGAGTCTCCATCTTCTTGACATATGGACTTGATATGTTAGTAAAGCACATCAGATTGCCTTGCATCCGGTGTAGTGGAACATAAATCTTTTCTTAACTGATCAAAAAAGGAACCTAAGGTTGGAATAAGTCGACCAGAAACCATACTGTACTTGAGAGAGTTATAAAAATTTCCTATCTCTTTAGGACCACCTAGGCAGGGTTGAGAGGATTGATTGACGTCAATTCCCCTATTTGGATGACAAAGAATTTTTATAACTCTCTAATTCTCCCGAGGCATGTCTTGGTGAAACCCCAATCCCTAAGGCTTTCTCTTATTTTAATAAAATCAAATTTTCACCATCTATTCTCAAAAATCAGATTTTTAAATTAAATTGCTTTAATTTTTCTTTTACTTGAACTAAGCCAAAAGCTACTGCTTAAAAAGAACAATCTCTTCCTATGAGGAATCTAAATACCACTATGGCTATATAGTAGCTTTTAGGCTACCCCTAACTAAGTTTCTTTAGGTTTATAAATTTTTGTGCATCTCAAGAAAAACAAAAATGACCACATTAGCTAGTTCTCCACGAACGATCAACAATTACCACTATTGCATAAATAAAAAAATTAACAATTGTTAACTGATTAGTGCCCAAAATGTGCTATTTTGAACCCTATTTTTAATAGGTTTTGAGCACATTTTGTGTACTAATTGTTATAATTAACCCAATTAACATGTTCGGGTCCCTATTGTACTACTAATCGTATTTTGTGGAAAATTTTGCATTTTCACAGCCAAATTATACCAAATCATGGAGTCGATCCAAGCACAAAGAATTCAAGTCAAACTCAAAGATTGCAGATCAATGACTCAGAAGGAAAGAAAGAGAAAAAGTGAAGAAAAAATGGAGCATTGCGAGATTTGTCCCTGCGGCAATCTGCTCCCACTCTCGCATCCCGCGCGCACCACCCCGCAGCCTGGCTCTCCGCAGATTTCACGATTGTCGCTTTTGGCTACAATTTTTGATTTTTCTCCTTTCTACCCTTGTTTTAGTCACTTATGTTTGGATTGTATGGTATTTCACTTGGCTTGTGGCATACATGCTTCATTTGTATACATTGTCGGGGAGTCGCTTTTTTGTCAGAATAAAGTTGGGGTTCCAGCTTCTCCGCTTTTTTTTTCCCTTTTCTCTCATTTTCCCTTTCTCGTGGCTAATAAACACTCCTGAGGATGACAACCTAGAGGATGTGAGTTGGCTAGGCTCCTTCCTCCTGAAGAAGACTCCTTACCGGGCAACTAGCTTGGAGGCAACGACGGTCCTCTGCTTTTAACGCACGTATTTATGGTTGTTTAAGTTCCTACTTCTCACTTAGGTTAAAATCTCTTAAGCATACTTTAATGTGTATTTGGCAAGTTGGGTTCAATGGATACTTCACTCAGATCCATTGATGCCCGCTAGTTTGCCTCCTCGCTATTTATCGTGATTGTGGTTTTCAGATGTGTTTTCACTGTTAGGAACATTTATGCCCATTTAAATGCTATGTTTCAAAAGGGAAAATCATAGGGTTTAGTTTTTAAAGCTAAATGAAGACCGGTTCAGGAAATGACTATATGTCATGCTCCCCAACGAGAGGAAAAATACCCGAGGACATGTTAGTTAGTCAAATTTAAAACCCTAACCCAAAGGGTCTCGAGACTTCAAGGAGTTCGCTTCTTATTTTTTCTCTGCATTTTATTTTCAGTTTTAACCCTAAACCTCACTGCTTTTAACCAAACCTGAAAATCCAAATTTAATTCACCGCTTTTGGATTTCACTCAAATCATTTAAAAATGAAGAAAACCCTATCCTCGTGTCTGACTTAAATTAATTATACTGCAAAGAGTTTGACTACTAAAGGGAGGAACTTAGGATATAAATTTTGTTGATTCCGCATCACCCTACCATGGCACGAATCATTAACAAAGTTTTATAAATACAATAAAGTATTCAAACCTACAAAGGAAATGCACTCTTGCTCCATTGAAGTATTTATCTCTACCTCAATGACTGACATCAAATGTTGAAATTTGACAGAAATTCAACCCCGCTATCAATGAAAACTCTAAGCAACCAAATCTTAATCCTTTTTAGCCAACAAGTATCCAAATTTCTTTTTTTTTTTTTAGTGTGCCTTTTGCCCAACAACATATTGTGAACAATTTGAGCTTAGAATTTCACTTCAATCATACTAAGGAAAGGCCTAAAACAAGATGTCTTGAACATCTATAGATGGGTTTCATTCAAGCTCTCTTTGATCTTCTCAATTGCACTTACATGTGATAAACATGCCACTTTATAAGGGAAATGTTCATTACGTGTACTTTACCAATTTTTGAAGTACAAGTAGCCTTTAAGTTCGCACACATTTTTTCTTTCTGTTAAGAAAATTTTAACAAAAAAAAAAAACGTTGAGTATGACCAAGAATTAAAACTATAAATATATTGTAAACATATTTGAAACTGATAAGTTCTCAAATTGCATGTTTTTACACTTGTATTTTGAGTACATATCACAATAAAACCCCTAATTTAGCCAATTGTTGGTTCCTAAGCATTAAACTAATGAAAATATGGAGTTTGTGTTTTTGTAGGTAATTAGGTGCACTTAAAGAGTTTTCGAGCCTTTAAAGGCAAGCCACATGTATATCAGAGTTGCAAGATGCGAGGCATGTCAAGACACAAGTAAAGATCAAATTGGAAGCATGAGGAAACCCTAGAGTGATTTCAAAATCACTCCCAGTGATTGCGAAAAATCTCACAGTTTAGCCAATAATTCCTTGTTTTGTTTCCCAATCACTGTTAGTGACTATGAAATTTTCGCAGTGCAATTGGCCATCCTATGGAGGATTTCACAATGACCTCTAGTCATTGCAAAATTTTTGCAGTGCATTCATTCTCTTCATAAAGGGTTTTGTAGTCGCTTGAACCCATCGTGAGAATTTCCAAGTCACTATAAGTGATTGGGAAACTTGGGAGAAGGCAGAAAAATGAAAGAAATTCATAAATATCGATGGGAGAAGTCTTAGATGACCAGGAATGGAAAGGAATGTGCAAGGGGATATTATTGGGGGCCTTGGAGTGTTTTATAAAAGGAGAGGAGAACCAGAGAGAAGAGGAAGCAAAAATCAAAGGGAGATTGCAAGAGGCTTGAAGCACATCAACAGAGTTCATCAACCTCCAGAATTTCTTCTTCTTCTTCTATGTTTTCCTTTTATTTTTGTTGGATATTTAGTTTAGATATGTTTTAGTTTCTTTTGTCTAGTGCTAGGGTTTAAATTTAATCTTTTAGCACAGTTTCTTTCATTATATTGGGTATTTCTTTTTATGCTTAATACTTGTGGGCAATTGGCCACTGTTCACATGATATCATTCGATCGGAGACCGAGAGGAGATAGAAGGATGGGATCGGGAATGGAGTGTCAAGGATGATCATAGGATAGAGATATCTATGGCTCCATGTGGTCTAGTGATTAACTAATCCTATTGCTCTCTATAAACATAGGGTTTGAGGTAGAGATGTGATAACCTAGTTTTGTGAGTAGGGTGTTGATGATCGAGAGATATTGACATTGCAATAGGATTAATCGACCTTCAATACATGGAATTGTTGCTTTAGGATTTGATTATGCCCTAGTCATTGGGATTAACCTAGATGAAACCGGAAACCCTAGATTTCTCTCATAATTTGATAATCTCATAACTAGGTTAAACAAAAATCATTCTTAATTGTCATCAAAACAAACATAGGATTAAACTAGTTTGGTAATCAATAGAAGTAGTCCCTGTGGGTTCGATAATCCGGACTTCTTAAGTCCCTTTTATTACTTGAACGATCCGTATATAAACATTAAATTGAAAACTTAACATTTATCAAGTTCCTTGTAAACAAAACTTAATCATGTTATGATTTATGTGATTATTTTATTGAACATGTAAAACATAACAATTTTTTTTTTGTTATTTCAATTTGATATCTATGCTACATACATTCTCATTCGATTTTTCTATAATTTCCATTGTTGATGAATCATTAACTAGTAGAATGTAAGCTTGTTTTTCTCGTATCCCTGAAAAATAAATATAGAGTTTCAAATAGCAACTACAAGAACTAGTAAAGCCATTACCCAATAGCATATAGATTGATCATGTGAGAACTGAAATAGATACATTCAAGTGATAAAGTAATAGACAATCTTTAAGGACATAGAGAAGGCAAAAAAAGACCCCAAATTCAAGTGTTAAAAATAATATACCTCTTTTTTGTCCATATACTTTGCGTGAAGCTTGGAAACTCTAAATGAGAAAGTCTAAAAAATAATGGGTTGTGTTTATAGGGATTTATAAAATCTGAGGACTAGGAACATTATTTAATCTTAGTACGCTTTATAAATCAACTGAAAATTCATTATCAGGTCGGGTTTAGTTCAAAATGATTTGGGTCTTCTACTAAAAAAAACAATCACGAAATGAATTATTTGATAAATTTGGTATGTGGGAGTTGTTCTTTTATTTGTGGAGTACTTGTGAATGATTATAGAATTACATAAATTCAAATTTTGTTTACTTCATGAGGAAAAAGATAATCAGTCACATTAACCCACCTTTGATGCTAGTGGTCACTTTGATTCTCAAACATGAAATGCATAAATGATTCTTATAGGGAGTAATAAAGGATTGATGGCCTGGGATAAGCTTGTAGGTGGATGTTGTGAATCGTGCAACAATGGTGATAAGAATCGAAGAAGAAAAAAAAAGAAGAATACACACAAGGTTTTACGTGATTCGCAGCGTGTCACATCCACGGAACGACTGGCTCGAATTTTTCGCTATCACTAAAATAAGGTTACATAGAGGGTATTTATAATAACTCAAGTTATTACCAAATTACAAAAATACCCTCTTATAATTCTTAAAATATACCATACCGTACTCTAACCTATTATTTTGCCCCCAACAAAGAGGATATGTCTAAAGTCACTTTGCTCCGGAACTTGCCCCTTTTTATTCTCAAAATGAGCCACATGCCATAACAATCTCCACCTTGGCAAATATTCACCTCTTTGAAGAAACTAAACATGGCTTGAAAACTCCACATTGGGCAATAAGTTGGGCATCTCTCATCTAGCATCTAGGGATATTAATCAAGTCCAAGAAATGCTTGAACCCTTCTATGGTAACAGCTTTGGTCAACATGTCTACTGCATTCTCAAAAAGTATGAATCTTCTCAAGCAATAACTCACCAAAAGAGACCAACTCCCTGATCTTGTGAACTCTCATATCTATGTGTTTGGTCCTTGCATGATACATCTCGTTCTTTGCTAAAAAGATGTCACTCTAACTATTACAATGCAACTGAACTCCACCTTGTTGAATACCTAGCTCCTTAACCAATCCTGCAAGTTACATTGCTTCCTTGGCAGCTTTAGCTACTGTCATATACTCTGACTCAATGGTAGATAATGTAACTAGGGACTGTTGTAACACCCTAAAAATACCCTAACAGTTTCAGAACATGTTTAGGGTATAAAATAAAGTAAATGAAATTTTTCCGGAATTTAAATCCTAAGAATGAAAAAAAAATATACAACCCATAAAATTTATAGGAAGCCAATAAATTTGGTAAAAATATCAAATGGGGACCTAAGGGTCATAAATGAAGAATGTAATTGCCAAAATCTAAATGAAGTGAAATAAAATGAAAATGAAAGTGAAATGAAGTGTTAAAATGGAAAAAATGAGAAAAGTGGATTTAAAGAGAAGGCCAAACAAGGCCTTATGAAGAATTAAGACTTAAGACCAAATTTGGTCTTGTAAAATGCTATTTCTCACATTAGCAAAAAGCAGAAAGAGGGAGAAAGGCTAAGGCACATCTGGTTGGGACAAAGGGGAAGGGATTTGTGATTTATCCTCCATGTAATCAAGGGACAAGTTGATCAAGAAGAAGGAAGAAGAAGAAAGGAAAGAGAATCAAGATTTAAGGTATGAAAAACCAAACCCTAACCCCCTTTCTACTTGTGTTTGGGTTTAATAAAACCCCAAATGCGGTATAAAAGTGTTCTTGGATGGTTTTAGTTAAGTTTGAGGTTGTTTTGCATTGTTTTGATTGGTTTGGATTTGTTTTGAGGAATGGTTGTAAAAAGGAGAATGTTGGGTTTTCAAAGGAAATGTCGTAGTACTCATTTCAAAACCCCTGTTCTTGTTTTGGCTATAGGCTGTTATAATCATCCAAATTATGATTAAAATTTTTAAAGAACCATAAGAGATAGGGCTAAATGTATAGAAAGGACTGTATAAATCAGAGCTCTAAGGCTCCTCGAATATGGGGCTTAAAGGTGAGTTCGCAGCTCACTCTGGTATGCTCGCTTTGGGTGTTGTTATGGTGTTTTGGCCATAAGTTGATTTTCACTCATCCAAATTGAGTGATTAAAAATTCTAGGTAAAATATAATTCTAGGGGAATACTTTACTTGAAGGAATTGTAAGAAAAATTGTACCCCAAAGTTCCATGAAATATTTCAAAGTGGAGTTATGTGTAAGAACAGTCTGATTCTTCCTTGCAAATTGGAGTAATCTGGATGTAAAATGCAATAACTTGAGTTTTGGCGATCCAAATTTGATGATTCCAATTGGAGAAGAAACCTTATAACCATAGATTCAAATGAGGAGATACCAATTTATGGAGTTAAGACCATTGAAATTGAGAATAGCAGTAGGTAACCGAGTGAGCTGGGCATACCGACGAGTTTGGCATTAAAATACCGTAACTTGAGTTTGGATGATCCAAATGAGATGATTCAAATTCCTACTAAAAATAGACTCATAGAGCTATAATTTTCTTGAAGGAAGCATGAGCAAAATATGGCTCATGTGTCCTGATTTGTGCCATAGTAGGGTGATCCGGAATCAACAAAATTTATATCCTAAGCCCTTCTCCTACCGCGTAGTCAAGCTAACGCAGACGTGGTCTAGGCCGAACACGGATGGGTTTTCATCCAAAAAATGATTCATATCATGATTCAAAATGGTGAGGCTTTCATTTGGATTTTTGGATTTGGGTAAAAACAGAGGAAATTGGTTGTTCACTGGGTAACTGAAACAGTTTAAATTAAAGTGTGAAATGACAACCTTGAAGGCTTGGGTCACTAGCTTGATAAAATAAGCATAAGGTGCTGGTCATTTCCTCGGTATTAGGCAAATGACATATAGTCATAACCAAACCGGATCTTTGTTTAGCTTTAAAGACTAACCCTTAAACACCCTATTTGAGTTAAAAACAACACCGGTGCATTTAAGGTTCTAAATCTCGCTTTGAAAACATAGCATTTAACCTCATTTTAATGGCTCGTAAATGACATCTAATGAATGTCAGTGCATCTACCATTAAGAATGCACTGAACCCTAAAGCATGATAAGTATTGACCAAGGGAAAGACATTAAATAGCATTAAACCCTAGTTTGGAATGTATGGAACAATAAATGCAGTACCTGTTCCATTTAAAACATGAGGACACTGCCAAAACCACCAATAACTGGGGTTAGCAACCCTCCTCTCTTCAGCTTTGAGGTTAGCTCAAGCATCCCTTGAGTTGTCATCCTCAAGGTGTGTTTGGCACCAAGAAAATGAGAGAAAGAAGAGAGAGAAGAGAGAGAAAAACTCAGAACCTAAAACAAAGCTACGTGCCAAAAGCTCGATCAAAAAGTTAGGTTACAAAGCTATAAGGTGGCTTATAGCCAACCAAATGTGTAAATACCAAAAAATACCTAAAATACATGATTACAATAGGGACAAAATGGGAATTATACAAAACGAGGTCGTTTGGAACCAAAACACAGGGGGAGGATTTTCGCTATGCAGTGAATTTCGCTATCATAGCGAAAATACAAGACATAGCGAAAATTCAAATTTTCGCTATGCACAGTAACTTTCGCTATGATAGCGAAATTTTGCTAGCTTAGCGAAAAACTGTGCATAGAGAAATTTTCGCAAGGATTGCGAAATTTTCGCAATCCTTGCAAAATTTTCGCAATGCATAGCAAAAATCCTGTAATCCCTGCATTGCTTCCTGCATCTTCCATTTCACGGGGCCCACTTTGATATTTCTTCATTCGCTTGATGAAATCACCGAGAATTCTCAACATTCAAGACCAATACGACACCAAACTTGAAATTAAGGATCAACAGGCTCGCAAACCTGTAAAATTACCAAAACAAAGTCGAAATGAAATCAGTGGTACTAAGTGGACCTGCACATGTCAATTAGCTTAATTCACATGATTAGTACGCAAAAAGCACTCAAAACCTATCTTGAATAGGACTCAAAATAGCACTTTTTGGGTACTAATCATGTCCCCAGAAAATTTTTCAAGTGAAGGAGTATTGGGTAGACATCAACCCTAACTAAAAACTCCTAGAATAACCGACTAATATGTGATTGTCATTGTATTTGAATAGGGGCTGACGAGGAGGCAAGCCAGTATTGAATTAGAGATTCTGAAGATTGGAATCAAAGCGACGATTTTTGGTTTGTTCTCAAACTCTCTCTCTATTTCTAAAATATTTGAATAATTACCAAATGATTTGAATTTTGGAAATGATTGACAAGAAAGTTAATATTGATTTGTGTTTGAATTATTTGCTTTAAGTGATTTGAGACAATTGCTTGTGAAACAACTTTGCATAAGAAAATTGCATGAAAGTGAAAATGTTCTATTTGCATACAAATGTATATATATACTATTGCAAATTGTATTGAATGATTTTAATGCCCTTAAAAGAATATTAACTTATTAGAATTGAAAGTTAAGGATAAATTGTATACCAATAAGAGTCTTAACAAGTGTGGTTTATTGTGGTGACAATCATCCATAGCCCACGGACAAGATCGTAGTGCACACTAACCCAAGCATATTTTATAAACCATAAGCTTACACCGCCCTCGTTGTACTCCTAAACCGAATCAAGTGTTTGGATCTGCTATCCCGTGCAATCGAAAGCATATGTTAAATTCGATAAGGGCTAAAATACAAATGATAATGAGAATGAAAAAGTGCATGATTTTTCATCTCGAATGATTGCCATGAAAATGCATAGTTTGAGATGACCAATGAATTGTAATTGATTAAATAGAAATATATTCTTATAAAGGTGACAGGATCGCATTGGTCATTTAAGAAATTACGAAAGCATTGTCTTATGAAATTGAATGTTTTGATTTAAAATGAAATAAAGAGAGAATCGTATAGAACCACTAAGCATGAAAATGCTTAAATACTAGCTTTTTATCTACGCCGCGGCGTATATCGTGCGAACATGAACGAAGGACAAGATCGAGGAGCGCAAAGTCATCAAGAAAGCTGCGGAATAAAAGTATATATTCCGTCATATGCATCCATCCTACTTTTGAACAATTGATGTTTTGTGATCAAAAGAGTTAAACTCTGAAATGATTTTGTATATTATTTTGAATGGGCATGGAATGCCTTCATTGTAAATGTAAATGTTTATGGGCCTACATAATTGAAATCGCTTCTGCACATATTTGAAAGTGTTTATACGAAATGGAATGTCGGCCTAAACGGTTATTTTGTTTTTGTATATGTTTTGGTAAATGAACTCGGTTGGCAACCCGGCCAGGAATGGTGTGCTCCAACTGTACCATAGAATTCCAATAAATAGGTCCTCCGCCTAAAGTGAACACGTAACCTGTTGTGGTCCTCCTATCATTCAAATCCCTTACATAATCCGTATCTACATATCCCACAACTAAAGAAACACTCTGCTTTCTACTAAACATGATGCCATAGTCCATAGTCCCCCTTAAGAATTTAAAGATCCACTTGACTGCATCCCAATGCGATCGTCCTGGATTCGATAGAAACCCACTTACCACACTAACATTCAGGCTAACTGGATTCAGATAAACCATAACATACATCAAGCACCCTAATTACACTTGCATATGTGACCTTGACATGTCCTTTACATCATTATCTGTCTTTGGGCACTATGTAGTGGATAATCTAAAATGGTTCACCAAAGGTGTACTTACTGGTTTTGCATTCTCCATGTTGAACCTCTCCAACACCTTCCTAACATAGCCATTCTAAGACAACCATAATCTCTCTAGAGCTCTTTCTCTACGAAACTCCATCCCAAGAATCTTCTTAACCACAACCAAATCCTTCATGTCAAATTCTCTACTCAACAAGATCTTCAATTTGTCGACCTCACTGCCTCTTTGCAAAGAATCAAAGATATCATCCATAAAGTAATAGAAAATTAGATGAACCATCATCAAGACTCTTCACATAAACACAACAGTCATACTCTCATCTTTTGTAGACAATTCGAATCATATAGGAATCGAATCTCTTGCACCATTGCCTTAGGGACTGCTTCAACCCATATAGTGATTTCTTCAATTTATAGACCAAGTGTTCATGTCCATGTCGGTTTAACCCTTCTGGTCAGTACTCATGTGCATGCCTCCTTTTACTCACCATGAAGGAAAGTTGTCTTTACATCCATCTGTTCAAACTCCATATCAAAATACACTACCAAACTCAACACTGTTATGATAGAGGTATGTCTGACCACGGGGGAAAAAATCTCATCATAGTCAACCTCATGCTTCTGTGAGTAACCCTTTGCTACTAGGCGAGCCTTAAACTTTTCACCATCATTTTCTAAAACTACTTCTTTCTTCTTATACACCCACTTGCACCATATAGCCCTCTCTTCCCTTCGGGGAAGTTCCATTAACCCCCATGTTTGCCTTTATACAGAAATTGCATCTCCTTCTCTATAGCACCCATCCAGCTAACTTTCTCTTGGCTATGTACTGCCTCCTGAAAGTTAGTAGGATCCCCACTACTAGTCATTAGTGTATAAGAAACCAAATCCTCAAAACCATACCTAGTAGGAGGCTTGATAGTGCACTTTTCTCTTCCTGTGGCTATATTATAGGGTTGTTGATCTTTTGTACTAGCTCTCTCTGCATTCTGAGTATCATCCTTTGCATTATGAGTCCTCTCTAAATTCACCCTCGGTACCTCACATGCTCATCATCGAATAATTTTTTCTGAGCTCCGCTTCTCTTCTTTACGAGTATTTCAGACATGACTTTCATCAAAAATCACACTTCTACTTATCACCACCTTGTTTGCCTTCGAACCCCGCAGTGTTGGAAGCCTTTTACCCCTTTATGATACCCTAGAAAAAATGCACTAACTAGGATTCTAGCATCAAGCTTCAATCTCTCTTCTCCAGCAACGTGTGCATAGGTTGGAAATCCAAACACTCTTAACCTCAAGTAGTCTACTTCATTACCTGTCCATACCTCCTCTACAACTTGCCCATCTAATGCTACCCTTGGTGACCTATTGATTAAGTAGCATGCCATACTCACCGCCTCTGCCCAAAACTTCTTTTTTAGCCCTTCATTCAATCTGATACACCGAGCTCTTTCAATTATAGATCTATTCATCCTCTCTGCCATACCATTCTTCTATGGTGTCTTCCAGACTATGAAGTTCCTCTTAATCCCATGCTCCTTACACAACTTTGTTAATCTTGAGTTTGTGTACTCTGTACCATTATCTAACTTGAGGCATTTGATCTTCCTCCCTGTTTGGTTTTCCAATTTAGTTTTCCTCAACTTGAATTTTGCAAATGTTTCTGACTTGTGCCACATGAAGTACACCCAAAATTTCTATGATTCGTCATTAATGAACGCACAAAATATACATTGCATCCCAAGGATGTTTTCTATACTGGTCCCCAAACGTCTGTGTGAACACAATCAAGAATCCCCTTTGTCTTATGTGTGGAAATCTTAAACTACACCTTGTGTTGTTTCCCAAATATGCAATATTTTCAGAACTCAAGCTTGTATGTTTTAATACCCTTCAATAACTTTCTCTTATGAAGCTCTATCATCCCACGCTCACCCATATGCCCTAACCGCATATGCCATAAGGTTGTACTATCTAACAAAGCCTCTATCAAGTATAGCCCCACCTTACAATTATGGTACCCACCAGTTTATAGATATTCCCTACCAGCTTCTACCCATTTATCACTGTCAAGACACCTTTGCTCACCTTCATTACTTCATTGGTAAATTTGTAATTAAAACAATTATCGTCTATAGTTCCCAATGAAATCAGATTTTTCCTCAAGTTAGGAACATGTCTAACATCGCACAACATTCTAATGACACCATCAAACATCTCAACTCTAATATTACCCATGTGAAAACCTGAAAACATGCAAAACGATTAATTATCGCCAGTAGCATGCATAAAGAACCCTATAGTTTTCTTTAGATATCGACGATCTACACGGTTTTCAATCATGAGTTTGTCTTAAGAACGTAGATACTCGTACAATTCTCGTCGACTCGAGACAATCGAAATTTCACGCTTCGAGGCATTTGGACAAATTATCACATGACACATGGCACGGGTGGCCATAAGGCCATGTGAAACTCGCAGACTTCGAGACACTGAACACGGGCGGGCCAAGTGTCATGCCCTTAGGATTGCATGAGTTTGGTGGGGGCCAATGTCAAGCCACCTCATGCATGAGCATGAAAGTGGCTGAAATTGTGGGTACGAAGAACACTTGGTCCAGAGTTGACAAAGTGTCAAAAAAATTGGTGGTTAACCTCCACCTATGACAAACTAACTTGGTGGTTTGAGGAGGAATTCCAAACAATTCGTAGACAAGAGGAGAAGAAAGAAAAGAAAGAAAGAAAGAAGAAAAGAAAGGAAGAGGGATGAAAAGCCACAAGACTCCATTGTCAGTAGGCTGAAGGATCAAGGACTTGATCCCACACACTACAAGAGGTAGGGACTTTGCCTATTCGTTATTTTCCTTCTCGGGGGCCATGGAAATGGCATTGGTCGAGTTTGTCGAGACCCTCAATGGAGGAAATTTCGTGTATGGTAAAATAAGCCGTAGGGGAGATGCTGCCTAGTTTTTTTCCCTTCGACCGTGGATTTGCTTTTGCCATAAATTGGCTATCACACATCATAATTGAGTGATTCCAGTTTTCGGGTAAACTTGACTTAGAGGAGAACATATCTCCATGAAATAGGTCTATCCAATTTTCGACTCCTTTTCACTCATAAATGCATTCAAAATGGAGCTATGTTCGCAAATGGGTCTTGTCTAAACCGAGTAGTTAGGTTAAAATAGTGTTTCCAAATCGTTTCTCCTTGCTTTTAGATCAGTTTTAAATCATGGATTTTGTGATGTCTCGGGTAATCTCTATACTCTAAGAGTGATGGTAATGAGGCCGGAATCTTAAGCCATTGTGAATTGTGGATCAAAGTGTCATCTCTTGGTTAAGAGATAACATGATGTCTTTGGTGTGTGTTCCAAATAATTGGGATTGTATGTGTTTTCTTGAATATGGACTTGTCTTGGCACTGTCTTGCAGGTTGTGGGACTAATATATCATGTCTCAGCCGGGGTGTGTGAGTTGTGTCAATAAATTGTTTAATTGAAGTTAAGAACCGTGGAGATGCATGCTTGTGTGATGCATTGAATATGAATGTATGGAATGCTAGCATGACAACATGTAAATTGATATTTAACTAAATATTTGAACTGGCCAGGTGCATAGGGACATGAGGGTTCGCGGTACACACCTAAAGGTACAAGGTAAAATGTCCATGTAGACCATCTTCATACATTGGGCATGAGTTTGAGTGCAGTGGCCCAATTGCATTGCATTGGTGTACGACAAATCATCGCATTACATGGGTGTGCGGTACATGGTAATCGACGGCAATTACAACTGTGCCGATTGTGTGGGATGGGGATCGGACAAAGTCCAATCGAGTCACACAGTTGTTAAATGAAATGGAAAAGGAATAGTGTTCCGCGTAGTAAGTAGGGGCTAGACACCCCCCGTGTGAAAGGCCCAAACCCGGTTAGACAGATCCATCGTGAAAGCCCTAAAAATGTCGGAGGGTGTAAAGACCGCGATGATACCTCGAAGTTCTATCAGCTTCAAAAGACACAAAACGATTAAATAAATATCACATAGACTACGGGTCAGGTGGATGTGAGTCGAACCACTCAGATTTATTTTCCATTGGCACTTACATTGGGTGTATCTGAGGTCACCCAAGACATGGGGCATGTAGAGGTCGTCTCTTACATGCATGTTTTCCATGATAGACAAAGATGTCTCGCATGGATTGTTGTTCAGGTGACTGAAATGATCATTTGCATGTGCACCTAGGTAGGGAGTAGCCCTGGTAGGTTTTGTTTCTACTAAACGTAGCTCACCCCATTCCCCCCTCCCCTTTTAGGTACAGGTCATGCAAGTGTGCATGGCGCTCCCTGTAGGCCGATAGTCGAGAAGAAAGTGTCGTTGTGGCCTCATGTATTTTTGCATATGCATGAGAACTGTTACTCGTAATACATATCCTATTTTGTATATTGGAACAACATTTGGTTCTAATTCATGTATTTGTACCATATGTGTGAGTGAAGTGCTATAAACTCCTTAATATATATATATTTGACTATATGAAGTTATTTTGTGTATTTATGAATTAATAGTAGAGAGTTTCTATACAGACATGTGAGAGTGATATCGATACCCGATTTCCATAGACTTCCGTTGTGTTGATAGGTTGCTCCACAAGACCCTGCCTTGGAGGCGTCACAGCCTTGCATCGTGAGCTTAGGTATATGAATACCTAGGGCTCAGAAAAGAATGAGTCTAGGGACATCGTTAATGTGTAGAAGCATCACGCTTTGAGATAGTTTCTGCAAAGGAGCTTTAGTTATTACCTAGTGCTCGAAAATTGATATCCAGATCATAGTGTTTAAAATGCTGTCTAGGTAGGAAGGTACTCAGAGCCCACTGATTATTTGATCACAACATAATTTTTTAAATATATGTCTTCTGAACATCCAACCCGTCCTTTGGCAAAACAACCACTTAAATATCCAATTTTTCCAGATCCTCTTGATTGACGCTCCATCTCACCGTTGAATCTTCGTGAAATCTATCTAACACGTCGATCTTTTCATCGAATTCGAGACAATAATTTGCACGCTTTTTCGAGTATTAAGGTATCGCAGTTTAGTTACTATGATGGTAAAGTCACTTATAAATAAAATCATGCACACATGTTGTATGAGTAGATAGGACGGAATGGACGCTCGAGATAGTCATGTCAAAATCCAAGAAAGGGGGACATAAGTGGCATTATAGGAAAGTTTAATGAGGAAAAGAATAAAAATAGACTAGTGGCGTTTTCTTCTCCAAAAATTAAAACACCAAACGTGCAGGGGCTGGAGAACTAGATGCAATGGCTGAAATGTGATTTTTTTTAGAGAGAGAAGGTGTCCCTTCTCTCTAAGTTTACGGTCACTCGGACTGTTTGCCAAGACTGAAAGAAGGAAAAGCTGTTCTACGAGACGAGACTACGCTAAGTTTCGCTTTAAGGAGTTTCAAATAATCTTGCAGTGCGGGTTTTATCCTACTTGTTTTACTTACTTTAAGTGTTTCGCGATGTTTGAGTTGATCGAGTCGTGAGTGGTCGCTTCGATCGTATTCCAAAACTTGGAACCGAATTGTGAGAATTTTTGAAGCTTAAGGATAAATCTGCGATGCACCTACTTCGACTTTTCGGGATGTTTATGCTTGGAAAATTATGCATCAAATTGTAAGCTGTGAGTATGAGACCGAAAATTGGTAGGGAATTCGGTTCCACCAAGAGGAACCGATGTAGAGGAGGCTGCCCATGGACAAATTCCCACTTGTTTATTTTTGGGATCAGAAACAGCCAAGATATGAAATGGACCATAAATGTCCATGTTTTGGCATTGGAATTGTTTGATGAGGCTCGAGTCAAGTTGATCAAAGAAATTAATAGGTTAATGCTTGAGTTGTGTTAACATGATGCCATAATTATATAGAATATAATTGTGGGGCGTAGGGCCATTGGAAATGGAAAGTGATTAGCTCAAGCAGCAAATTTGGGAATTAGTAGGTTAATGCATAAGTCGAGGTGTTAACATGATGTCGCCAACATATGGAACATAATCAGGTGTAGCCATTTGAGATGAGATTGTGTTTAGCTCATGAGCTAATTCAGCATAGTTGATATTGTTGATCACATGTGGTGTAATCGTAGATTCAGAATATATGTACATTGATATATTGGCTGAAATGACTGAAATGTAGCATAATTTACTGATATACAATTGGTAACCTATAAATTAGGCGGAGTGTACGACAAGACAGTTTTTTAAAACAACACGGTTGCAGTGAATTTCAAGGTGATATCTTTTCCTCCCGGAGAACGGGTCGGGAGACTACGAACGCATCATTTCGACGAGGACCATGACTGCTTAGGAAGTTCTCCAAATACATTCGCCTCGGAGGTCCCATCTTTTTACCGACATTCGTAGTGTATTTTCAAGAACAACAAGTTTTGTTTTGAAAATGATTATTTTTCTCATACATGGCTTAGTAAGTGTGAGGGAGCCTATGAGGACTCGAGACACGGGAATGGGCACAGACATTCAAGTAGGATCAATGTATTTCTTGAGTGTGTGTTTAAATCGAGCATTGCATATGGACTTAGTGGAGTAACCCATTTAGGGTGATTCCACTAATCGGGGCGATAGCTCACTGTCAGGGAATATTTTTCAGTACAAGGAGCGTCAGGAGACTAGTTTCATCTTAGAGGGTGATTTTTAAGAAAAGTTTGCCAGCATTATGGTTTTTGGTTTAATATGTATTAGAATTGTAGATTTTAATATGTATTTGTATTAAGAGTAATGTATAACTCTTGAACCATGTAAACTAATTGGTTGAATGTATTTGAAGAGTACAACATGTAGTATATATTTGCTGATATGTTTGTTATGAGAAGACGCAGCCCAAGGCCATTTTACTTCATTTTAATTGTATATGAACCCGATGTGGTCATGAGATTGATGTTAGGACAGGTTTTGTATTTAGGTAGAGCTCCTCATATACAGACTCGCCTCGATTTTTGTGAATGGTGTGCCTGTTACCCACATCCACGAGTATTCACAAGTTGACGGTTATTAACTGGACACCCTGCCTGTGGCTGCCACAGATTAGGCTAAAGTGATTGTGTGTTACAAATCATGAATTATATAATGGTAGGATGTATATAGGAAACAACACTAGGGTTGAGAAACGTGAACCTTCTGAGTTCGAAATCAATGTATGGTTCTGGATATTGGGTCTATTATTGGTTGCATGTGCGCTAATAGTAAGATTACCTAAAAATGATTCTAAATTTGTTGTTTGACTTGTGTAGATGGTATACAAGACGGGGCGAGATAAGTCGTCCATGCGTGATGGTCAACCACAATCCACTCGATCAACTTCATAGATCATATACGATAGCCACTATCGCATCGTGCTAATGCAGCTAGAGGTCAGGGAAGTGCTAATAACTCCAGAGGTTCAAGGCACATCATCCTCCGACGTTCACGGGAGGAAGGGACCCGATGTAGCCGACCATTGGTTCCTTCAAATTGAGAGGATTCTCTAGGCCATGGAGATCACCTCTGATACTACTCAGATTACGCTGGCTTCATTCTAGCTGGAGGGTGAGTCCTAGATCTGGTGGGATTGGGTCTTCCAGGGACTTGGGGACTATGACATGGGCTGATTTTCGCAGACTGTTCATACGGAAGTACTTTCCGGCTTCTGCTAAACATGCGAAGGCCCATGAGTTCCTTGAGCTGAGACAGGGGGCGATGACTATACTCGACTACGTAGCCAGATTCAAATAGTTAGCACGTTTCGGGGATGATTATGTGGCCATTGATGTGGCCAAGGTCAGGAAGTTCGAGGATGGGCTAAAGTTGTCTATCTAGGGCAAGATTGTAGGGCATAACCTACAAGATATGGACTCGATGGTCAGTACAGCCTTGATCATTGAGCAAGAGGTAGATGACGCTCGTAGCATCCGGGATACGGGTGCCAATGATAAGAAGAGGGGGAGCCATGCTTCTTCTTCAAGCTTAGGAAAGAAGCAGATGAATTTTGTTCCACAAGGTTTTTCAGGGAAGGGGCCACGGTCAACAGGGTCAAAGCCGGGTTCGGATTACCAGTCAGGCTAGGCAAATGACATATTTCCACTGCCATTAGCCGGGAAACATGAGGCGGAACTGTCACAGGGGTTTCACAATCAGGGGACACCATAGTCCCGATCATCAGTAGGGCATGAGCAGACTCAGTAAGTTCCTCCTTACCCCAGCACGGGGCTGTGGGTCGTGTATCGCCTGTGGCGCAACAGGCACGGTAAGCTCTACATGTGCCGTAGGCCGCAGTATGGTTAAGGTCGAGGGCGCAGTGTACAGCCGGATTTCAGTGGATTCTGTGGGCGTGTCTACGTCGCATTCAGACGAGGCCAGACGCTTAGTGATTCAAGGTACGCTTCTACTCTTCGTGACGTAAGGCAGTGTTATTCGACCAGTGCATCGTACCTTTATCGCTGCATCTTGTGTGTGAGTATCGGGTTTAGAGGTTGAGACTCCAGACGAGCCACGCATGTGAGTTCTCCCCAAGGACTAGGACGATAATCGATCGTATATGTCGGGATGTGAGTTAGAGATCCTGATTCTACTCACCTGGACCTTCTGGTCACGGACATGGTCAAAGTTCGAGGTCATCCCCTGATGGACTCGGCTGATCGTGCGACAACAAAGTTGTCATAGATTGTGACCGTAAGAGAGTTACCACCTGTCACACCAGATAATCCCAAGAGGTTTAAGGAATAGGCACGATGCTCACCCCATAATCGCGGTACTATTCACAATGGCACGGCAATACCCAAGTTATCGGGCTAGCCTTAACTCGGGAGGATCTAGGTGTAGATGTGACATGAGTCTACCTCAAGTGGTTTGTGAGTACGAGGATGTTTTCCCAACAAGCCACGGATTACTCACCAGAGATGACTCTCATTGAGTTGCATCCTAGTACGTCGCCCATTTCTATGACTTCGCATAGGATGGTGCCGGTAGAGTTGCAGGAGCTCAAGGTCCAGATACAGGAATTACTGGGCAAGGGTTTCATTAGACCAAGCAATTCACCATGGGGCGCTCCTATTCTGTTTGCGAAGAAGAAGGATAAGACCCTACCACTGTGCATCGATTATAAACAGCTAAACAGGGTTACGATCAAGAATCGGTATCCATTACCGAGGATTGATGACTTGTTTGATCAGTTGAGGGGGGCGCGAGTCTACTCCAAGATAGACCTTCGCACTAGTTACCATAAGTTGAGAGTTAGGGAGGCAGACATCCCTAAGACAAATAGCTTAGGACGCCAGATAGCACTGCTTACCTGCGGATGCCCTTAATTGACTTCATCGCACCGACAACATTCATGGATCTCATGAATAGGTGTTCTAGCCCATTTAGATTAGTTTGTGGTGGTCTTGCTGATGACATCCCGACTAATTCCTACCGAAGGTGAAGCATGAGGATCACTTGAGAATCGTGCTACAACTTTTGAGGGATCATCGGTTGTATGCCAAGTTTAGTAAGTGTGAGTTTTGGCTTACTGATATGGGTTTCTTGGGACACGTGGTGTTAGCTTTAAGCCCGCCGTTGGACCCCGACCCGCTTGAGGTTGTGATGAGTTGAAGAGACCAAGTCGGCTTGAGACACGCTTAGATTAGTTTCGGGATCAGACAGCGCAGACATTACGTGAGGCGATGAGGATTTCTCCCGACTAGCAACGCCTGTGACGAGATTGACCCGGAAAGAGGTCAAGTTTGTGTGGTATGACTCATGTGAGCGAGCGTTCTAGGAATTGAAAAGGAGTCTTACTTCAGCTCCTATTCTAATAGTCCCGGAAAGGGGATAGAGGTACACAGTGTACTGTGATGCTTCGAAGGACGGACTAGGATGTGTCTTGATGCAGTCTGGGAAAGTTGTGACTTATGGTCTTGGCAGTTGAAGAATCACGATCAAAATTACCCTACATACGATATGGAGTTGACGGCCATTGTCTTTGCCTTGAAGGATTGGAGTCATTATTAGTATGGTGAGCAATTCAGGTGTTTTCAAACCACAAAGTCCTGAATACATTCACGTCAAGGACCTCAACATGAGGCAAATAAGACGGGATGGAGTTTTTGAGGATTAATTAATTTCACTTTACATACCATCCCAATAAGGCAAATGTAGTGGCTGATGCACCCTAGGCCTAAGTCACTCTGGGAGATCGGCCAGTATAGCTCTCCCTGAGCATGCGATGCTCGAGACAGTGGGGCGCCTGCACTACGCACGACGAGCATGCTCGGGTACCTTGGGGAGTCCGATGATCCCACTGGGCCTCTACTAAGCAAAGTGATAGAGTCCTAGAGGCAGGACGCAAAGACAAAGGTCCATCAGTGACCCAGTACGCTTAGTGCCGATGATTTGGGTTACCGGGCCATCCACACAGATGGTAGTCTTCGTAGGGACTAGGTCAGGTCCCCAATCTGCTTGAATCGAGGAGGAGATCCTCAGGGAGTTCCATTGCTCCCGATTCGTTGTGCATCCAGGTGGCACAAAGATGTATCATGACCTTCGTCGCCAGTATTATTGGAGCGAAATGAAGCGGCACGTCGGAGACTTTGTTCGACGGTGTCTCACGTGTCAACAGGTAAAGACTGAAAATCAGAGGTCGGCAGGGCTACTCCAGCCATTGAGCTATGTGGAAGTGGGAGCATGTTACGATGGACTTTGTGACCCACTTGCCATGGACACCGCGGAGACATGATGCGGTATGGGTGATTGTGGACCGACTCACCAAGTCGGCACATTTTCTGGCCATGCGAATGATTCGTGCCACAGTAGGGTGCCGGAATCAACAAAATTTGTATCCTAAATTTCCTCCTACTGTCGTAGTCAAGCTACTGCAGTATAGCGGTTCTAGGGTCGAACTCAAGGATGAGTTTTCATCTTACAAATGACTTCAGTATGATTCAAAATGGTGAGGCTTTTCATTTGGATTTTCGATTGCATTAAAATGTGTGGTTGTTGTCGTTTCAAGTTAATCAAAGCAATTTAAATAAGATGTAGAAAAGGAAGACCTTTGAAGTCTGGGTCACTAGTTTGGTATGATAAGTTATATAGGTGTCCTCTAAGTTATTTCGCATTAGGCAAATGACATATAGTCGCTTTCCAAACCGATCTTTTGTTTAATTTTAAAAACCAACCCTTAGTAACATTCCTATTTGAACCATAGCATTTACTCAGCATTAATGTTTATGCGCTTGGAAAATAAAGCATTTAACCTACTTTCTCAGTGGCTCGTACGACATTTGAATGGATGTCGTTGTATCTACCATTAAGAATACACGAACCCTCGAAGCATGCCAAGTATCACTAAAGAAAATACATTAAATAGCATTTAAACCTAGTTAGAAAGTTTGAACATAATATGCGCACCGCTTATGAAAATGCAGGAACACCGCGAAATCCACATCAACCAACCTAGCAACCTCCTCTCTTCAAGGTTTTGAGGCTTAAATTTCAAACATCCTTGAGTTTTCATCCCCCAAAGGGGTGTGTCTGGGCAGCCTAGAAAATGAGAGAAATAAGATAAAGAAGAGAGAAAATGGGAACCAAACAGGTCGATGTGCCGCGTGAATTGAATAGTGTTAGGCTAAAAATGTTCATAACATGGCTTATATAGCCCCACAAACATGTGAAAATACCAAACTAACCTAAATAATAGGATTACATTGAGGGCAAAAGAGGAATTAAACAAAACGGAGTAGTTTGGATCATAAAAACAGGATGCATAAATCTCGCGCGTACGCAATCTTTCGCTATGATAGCAAAAATTCGCTATGATACGAAATTTCGCTATCATAGCGAAAATTTAGCTGTAGAAAGAATTAAAAATTTTGCTATGATTGAAAGTTTCGCTATGATAGCGAAATTTCGCTATCATAGCAAAAATTTAGCTATAGCGAAAATTTTGCTATGATTGCGAAAATTTCGCTATCATTGCGAAAATTTCACTATGCCATAGCCAACTGCCAACCTTT
Organism: Tetrastigma voinierianum; assembly: GCA_016808115.1. NCBI lineage: Eukaryota > Viridiplantae > Streptophyta > Magnoliopsida > Vitales > Vitaceae > Tetrastigma > Tetrastigma voinierianum. The sequence continues at coordinate 31,830 of JAEQBH010000120.1, forward strand.
GTCAGATCCTCCAGCTCGTATCAGATCTTCAGCCTTGTTATTTCTTCATCCCAGTGCTTGATGAAATCGGGAAGGAGAATTCATACGAACTCGGCATAAATCAGCACACCGATGCGGCTCGATATGATGGTAAAGGTTTATAAACCCGTGAAACTACCAATAACAACCCTCGAAACAAAATCGCAGTAATTAATCGGACTCCGGCACATGTCAATCGGGTTTAATTAATAAGGATTAGTACAAAGCACTCAAAACTCATCTTAAATAGGGACTCGTACAGCACTTTTGGGTAATAATCACACCTCAACCGAACACATTGCTAGTCCCTTAGCAATGCTAAAAATAATAAAGGATATGTGCTATGCTTTTGCAAAAGAGTATTATATTCAAAAGTGTGCGGTACAAGTGAGGCCGCATCTCTAAGTATGAAAAATTTGCACTCAGACAAAACCAACATGAGAGAACAATAGCCATATAGGAACAAGTTTCAAGGCAGTATCAATTCCAAGGAAGTCAACCTGAACTTCCACCAAAATCTAAGTGTTTTAAGGTAACCAATTTGAACCAATAAGTTGCAAAGCTATTCCCTCCCCCAACCAAGCTACTGCCAGGACCTTAAACTGATGACCAACCTAAATAGATTCAGTTACACCCTTATTTCTTACTTCGATTGTATTTTAGGGTGCAATGCTGAAAACTCGACTTCACCAAAGTCCGTGTAACGGGGGTTCACCGATGACTCCCAACCAATTAAGGTTTAGGGCATCAAGTCAAAAGGATCTATCGACCACAAACTCTTCAGGCTTCACCCCGGACTTCGGATGATTTCGAGAATCCAGCACCTACAACTCGCTAAATTCTACCCATCCACCCATGTAGCGAACACAAAGTCGGTGACTCCCAACCAGTGAAGGTTTAGGGCACCAGGCTTTAAAGGCTTTTGCCATATACCCCCTGGATCGTTCTGGCTCTCAAGGAAAAGTGTCGTTCGCTTCCATTCTCTTTCTCTTTCTTTTCTTTTTTGCTTTTTCTTTTCATTTGAAGACTTCATTGTCTTCATTTAGGTAACATAAACCTATTATGGGTCACAACAAATCTAAGGCCGGGTTTTAAAAAGTAAAGTAAGATAGTATACAGCCTCTCAACCTATTGATGAATACTGATGTGCATTGTGTGTGATTAGCTAAAGGCAGATGGACAAGGTTGAACTTTGGAATTTCAATTGACCAAAAACTTAATCATGCATGGAACTATTCTAGCATTATGGTAGCATACACTGCTTCAGTATTTCAAGTCAAGGTAAGAGCAGAAACATAAAAATATAGGCGCAAAAATTGGTTTGCAAAAGTGTAGAAAAAAATGTAACACCGCTATAAAGCTTTGGATAGCAACCACAATGTGGCTAGTACAAGTCTATCATAGCTAAACACAACAAAGATCACTCGCCTACTATTGTTTAATACATACATCCTAAACAATCCTACTACAAAAGTAGGTAGTTAATAAAGCTAAAACAAAAACAAAATATGATAGGAAGAGTACCTAACTCTAACTTTTCCCCAACCAAAGTATAACCACATGTCTCCACCCCGGGTAGGGATCGGAAAGCTAGAGAAGGGAGTACGACCACCTCACTCTCGTGGTGGTAGACTGCGGTAGATCTAAAACCGCTAAGGCGGCAAGCGCATATCCAAAGAGGCCGTGGAAACGGACACGGTGGACTGGATCACTAGCAAAGGGTCAAGCCATTACGCCGACCGGCGGAGACCGAGGCGGCTCAGATCCGAAGAAGCATGGTATGGATCGCAGAGCGAACTTCGCCGCCAGAACTCCGTCCCAGCCAGAACTGTCTAACAGGTGCACTATCCATCCGCGCCAGATAACTCCCCATACCCGACACTCCGATATGCTCCGTGACTCATGATGCGAGACGTACGTAGAAGCCGCAGAGGGAGCTGGGGTGTGGAACTGAGGAGATGAATTGAACCGAGGTCCTCTCTACCTCCACCCCAGAAACAAAGCTGCTCACCCTAAGAGTCCTCTCGCAACATCATCCACGCTCCTCCCGCTGTCGAGGAATGAAGAATGGCATATATAAAGATCGCTCAATGGATAAAACCTGAGGACAACTCACCCGCCGCTCTATGCGTGGCTCCTCAGGGAACCCTAGATGCTCTAAGACCTGGCTCAGCAACCTCGGCATCAACAAAGGAAAGCCTCCGCCAGCCAGGTCCTTACTTCTGGACCTTCAAAATGCAGCAATGCGGTCATGACGAAGCTCGAGGACCGAACCCACAACTCATCCCAGACGCAGCCTCGAGCATAGCTCCCGCACCGTACATACCGCCGGGCGGGAATAGGTTGGTCCGAAGTACATGGTCCACGAGAAGCATCTGCGGGGAAAGCTGCCGGTGGAAGAGTATAGGCCCGGCTCAATCTGGCCGTAGATGGAACCATCTTCTTCCTGCGGATGGCCGGCGCCACCGCCGCATAGTCCGCGGAATTTCGCCGCCGCAACCACGCAGGCCCCAAAGCAAATTGTAATATCTCAAAATGTAGTAACCTGCATGGCCGCCGATACCGAACCGACTTCATCCGACAGGCACTCCCCGACGTAGTGTGATAAAACTCAAGCACCACCCGGGGATAGAAAAACTGCCTCGATGTCATAAATGGGAGCAGTGAATATTGTCGGATCAATCGCATCGAATCTTTGAATCGCTGGTCCGCATTCAATGCCGGTATGTCGTAATATGACTTCTTATGGAAGTCTCGGGCACGAAGATCGACATTCCCTAGGATCGGATCGCAGCTAAACATCGGTCGCCAACATCCCGGCCGGGGATAATCGGGCGACAAACCTAATCGGGCTAGAGAGGCGGAAGGTCTGAGCCGTGGACCTCTCAAGACTCACTGGGCCTGATGTCCGGGCCCGCCGGAAGGTGGGGTCCCTCCGATGTATCCCGATGCACAGAGAGCACCCGGCATCCACCAACCGATATCACTGATGGGGGCCTCAAAGCCTCGAGCCTCCTCGACATAGCGGGGGCCAATGCGTGTGGTGTCTCCGCACCTCGGTCTCGAGAGGTGAGCTTCCCGCAGCCTTGGATGTGTCCGCACTGCCTCAGGGGGTATTAACCGGACTCACCAGAATAATGGGGCCTAAGGGTACGAACCATGGATGGGAGCCGACCGCCAGGAACCGGTTGTGTGACCTGGCCGAGCGCACTGGCCGATGGTCGACGGAGCCGGGCGAGACTCCGCCACCAACGGTGCGCGGCAGACCCGGGCACGTGGGCGCTCCGACCGGGAGCGGAGGCACGCGCACCCGGCTCACCCGCAAGGGATCAGGCTCGACGGCGCAGATCCGGCAGAGAGGCCTGGGCGGTTGGCCGAAATGCGCGGCTCAGCTGGTCGCCGTGCCTGGGGCGCTTGCAGTGTATGTGAATGCAGGCACTTTAGCCTGCTCGAGGCGGCTAGAGAAGGTGAAAGGAATGGAATGAAAATGAGGGGGTGCCTTTATAAATCTATTTGGCAAGCTTGAAAGGACTTGTACAAATAAATTTCGGTTAATACTAGATATAACTTCCTGCATACAGAAATTTATGTCCCATCAACTTCCATCCCGCAAAATAACAACAAAATTTAATATAAATAAATTAAAATAAAATAAAAATAAATAAAATAAAAAATAAATAAAATAAAAATAAAAATAAATTAAATTTTTAACTGAACAAAAAAAAAAAGTTTTTAATTAAAAACTAAAATAAAGAAAATTACTAAAAATAAAATAAGTTGAAAATTGACCAAATTAAACTAAAATCAAATTTCAGCTGCGCCAGCCTCGCTGAGACCAAACCAGCCATCCGCCCGGGGTTTCATTCACTGAGATCACAGAGCGAGCTCACGCCCAGCTGATGTGTGCCGTACTTGCTCTTCATGCTCGCCTCCTTGTTTTGAGCTTCTTCACTTGGTGGTGTTGGGGAAGCATTAGCTCTTTAGAGTGACTGATAAATAATTCTCCATCACTGTTTCACTTTCTTTATCAACTCCTCCCGCAGCTTGTGAACATTCGTCTCCCGCACTACAGACCAATCAGCAAACTTCATCTCGAATCTGGCCTCATCTTCCTCGATGGCTTGTGCTTGTTGCTCACAGTGAAAATGTTGAGTTCCGGTGTCATGTTGCCAAATGTGAGCTGCATGACTGCATTCCAACAATTGATTATCGCATCGGGAAGTGGCCAAAATGGCTTTCCTGTGACGATCGCACATGATTAGCCCAACCACATTGGTTTGGTATCAAGCACTACAAAACTAATCGGATAGTAGAATTTGGTCCACCTTACCAATACATCCTCAACTATTCCCTTAGGAATTTTTACCGATCGATCAGCTAAGGATAGAGTGATGTTGGTAGGCTTAAGCTCCCCCAAACCCAACTTCTTATATACTGAGTATGGCAGTAGGTTCACACTTGCCCCTAAGTCCAATAGTGCTTTATCTATGCAAGTTCCTCCAATGTTGACTGATATTGTGGGGGATCCTGGATCCTTGTATTTCACGGGGGTCTTACTATGAATGATGGCACTGACTTGCTTTGTTAGGAAGGCTTTCTTTTCAATGCCCAACCCTCTTTTGACCGTGCACAGGTCCTTCAAAAATTTTGCATATGTCGGGACCTGCTTAATCATGTCAAGTAGTGGGATATTTACCTTCACTTGCCTTAGCACCTCCCAAATTTCAGTTTGGTTTGTGATTTTTGCTTTGCCTCTAAGTGCTTGAGGAAATGGAAGGGGCATGTTTTTTCTCATTGAATCTTCTCTGATTATTATTCTCTCAAGCTCACTCCTTTCTTTCCTTGTTCTTCAGCAATCTTGGGCATTGGTTGCTCACCCCTCTTTCCACTCCTCAAAGTGATGATAGCCTTTACTTCATCCATTCTTGCATTGGGGTCACTGATAGATCCTATCTCATGTATTCCCCTATGGTTTTGCTATGTCTGGGAAGGGAATTTCCCTTTTTCAGGACCTTGTTGCTAGTTAGACAACCTGGTAATGGAACTTTGCAACTCAGAATGCATGTTGTCTAACTTCTTGTTGAGTGAGCTCTCTATTGCCTCGGTTTTCTGATTGGTTTGGAGGTTGATGGCTTTCTGCTCCTCTACAAAATTTCCCACCACCTTGCTCAAATTCAAGATGGCTTGCTCAACAGGAGAAGAAGGTGGAGGTTGCTGCTGCTGTGCTCCTGGGGGGGCATATGCAGGGGATTTTGGCTTCCATGATAGGTTCAGATGATTCCTCCAATTGAAGTTATAGGTGTTACCATAAGGAGCATTTGTAGGTGGCTTATTTTGACCCAAGACATGGGCATGCTCTTGCATTAATTCCCATCGAAGGAACTATCGACAAGGTTCTCGTGGTGCCATTCGACCGACAATTAAAACAGGTCGGGTGAGATGCGCACCATTCAATCGCACTGTGGTCGATCATTTGAAACATCAACCTTCAGGCCAATATCATATTTCCAGAGTCTCAAAGACAACGTCCCTCCCGGCGGCGAAGGCCCTATTCTTTCGCCTCGGGTTTAGCCTATCCTATCCCTTGAAGTTTCAGCCAATTTAAAAATTCCATGGCTTTATCCGGTTCTGTCGGGAAGTCCCTCCACACATGGTTTCCAAAGAAGCTTGTTCTACGGTTGGACATACCATCATAGAAATGATTCACAGCATCCATGTATCAAAACCATATGGTGTGGAAATGCATGATGGTTCCATGAACCTCTCCCAACACTGATAAAACTTCTCTCATTGTCATAGGCCGAGGTGCGTAGATTTGCCCCTTCAAACTCGTTAGTCTTTGTTGTAATCGAAAAATTCTTCAAAATTCAGCTTCTAAGATCGCCCAATTTCTAACTGCCAAACCCGCGAATCGGGAGCCATATTTTTGGCTTTGTCTTTAGGGTTAATGGAATGCTTTCAACCCCCAACAAATCACATCGGTTACACCTCCCAAAAAGTTATGCATACTTCCTCAAAATCCCGAATGTGTGTATGGATTTCATTTTCCATACCATGATGCCGGGAGAAGGCACGATAGGGTCTTACCGCACATCCCCGCCAGTGGTATGATGCGTGAAGAAGACTAACTCTAGGAGGGTGTATGTGGTCCCTCATTGACCGTATAGCCGTTGATCCATGGAGCCGCTGTCGACTTTGTTGTTCCTCGTGAGGATCCATTTGGTCAACGTGCACACCGACTTCACAACTTTGCTCAATCAGCACTTAACTTTGCGCCTACTCCGATATTCCTCTATCCCTGATGGCTAAACACCAGACACAAAAAAAGAGGCAAAGCAAAGAACAACAGAAAGGCTTGCCAAAAGGATTAGTGTTAATAAAAAAAAAAGAGTGTAAAAATAAAAACAGCCAGTAGTGACTGTTGAGTAAAAAAAACTTGAAATTCTAACAATGAAATTCAAAAAGGGGTAAAAGGTCACCACTACTTGTAATGAGGATTACAAGTACATATCAACTCATAATTTGTAGTTTGGCACCATCCCCGGCAACGGCGCCATTTGATTCTTGCCATAGTAGGGTGCCAGAATCAACAAAATTTGTATCCTAAATTTCCTCCTACTGCCGTAGTCAAGCTACTGCAGAATAGTGGTTCTAGGGTCGAACTCAGGGATGGGTTTTCATCTTACAAATGACTTGTAGTATGATTCAAAATGGTGAGGCTTTCATTTGGATTTTCATATTTGCATTAAAATGTGTGGTTTTTGTTGTCACTAATTGTGTAAAAAGCGATTAAAATATAGATGTAAAGGAAGACCTTGAAGAATACAGTCATACCCTAGTTTGGTATGATGGGGATTTATATGGTATCTATTACAGATTCATTTCATAGCATTACAGGAAAATGACATATGTCATTTCCAAAACCCAGGATCTTTGTTTTAACTTTAAATAACTACCAATATATTCTATTGAATACACCATAACATTTCTTGGGCATTTAATATTTATGCGAGTTAGAAAAAATAAACCTTTAACCTACTTCCAGATGGCTGTGTCAAGCATCTAATGGTGTAGGTCTATATCACCATTAAGAATACATGAACCACAGTATTATATAAAGTATTATTGAAAAATACATTAATACCATTTAAACTAGTTAGTTTGAAACACAAATATGCAGTTCATGAAAATAGAGGAACACCCGTAAAGCCCCATCTAACCTAACTAAACAACCCTCCTCTTCCAAGGTTTTGAGAAGCAGTGACATCCTTTGGGTTTGTCATCTCGAAGAGATGACATTTGCCTAGAAAATGAGATAAAGATGAGAAAAGAAGAAAATGTAGGAACCAAAACAAGGGTTTATATGTAAAGTGTGAAACCAAAATAGTTGGTTACAAAATATCATTCTATAACATGGCTTATATAGCCCCACAAAACATGTGAAAAGCTACCAAACACTAAATAATAGGATTACATTGAGACGAGAATTAAACAAAAGCAGATGATTGGATCACAAACGGGATACCCAGAGAAATTTAGCTATCATGATATTTCGCTATATGATAGCATTTCGCTATGATAACGAAATTTATAATCATAGAAAATTGACTATAGCCGAAAATTGAAATTTACGCTATAAATGTGAGAACACAAAGCTTTATCTCTATAAGAGGTAACTATAAGCGAAATTTTAGCTATGCTCTGTAGAAATTTTAAGCTGTGCTCACATAACGAAAGTGACAGCAGCCTGCATCCTCCAGCTGCATTTGCATCTTTTCCAAACTTGTTCTTCATCCAGGCTTGAGTGATCGATGAAATTCATACGAACTGGCATAATCATTACAAATCTACGATGTGACTCGATATGATGGTAAAGGTTTGAGAAACCTGCAAAACTTCCTATGTAACTGAAACAAAATCGATGGTACTAATCGGACATTTGCGTATCAGTAAAACCACAATTAAATCTAGTTAAATATCAGCTCAGGAAACCTATCTTAAACCAGGACTCAAATGTACTGCGATACCCTAATCGTGGATAACCTTCACACTGGAGAATTATGCGGAGTTGTATATATGGGGCCATCCAGATTACATGAGTTCCGGTCTCCATAGTATCAGCAGGGATCAGGTTTTTAAAGCGCGTTTTTGTAGAGCTTCCTAGAAGCGATGGGAGCGCGATTGATGATGAGCAAGCTTTTCATCCAACGATCATTCGATGCAAAAAAGGACCATACCGGGTTTTTATCACGTCATCTTTGTGAGCATGTGTCCTAGATCATAAGGGTTACTAGGAGGAGCATTTGCCCTTAGTGGAGGTCCTTTCTAACGCCGTATGGTTATCGGGCGAGCATACGGATAGGCACCGAATCTCCATGGGAGGCCGAGTATCAGATCTCGGTATGTTGGACGGAGGTGGGAGGCCCATCACTGGTCGGATCTTGTGGAAGCCTCGGAAGGTGGGTATGATTCGAGCGGCGTCTTCTCATGGCTCGGAGAGTCTACAAAAGGGATTACATGGGCAGGCGACGGCAGGCCCCAGAGTTTGAGGCGGCGATTGCTGTCTTGCTAGGTATTTTAAGAGAGGGAGTGGTCGAGGTTCAAACTAGCTGGGAAGGCGTAAGCCAAGGTATATCGGGCCCTTCAAGATACTCGAGAGGGTGGGCACAATTGCGTATCGATTGGCACTACCACCAAGCTTATCCGGTGTCCATGAGGTTTTCCATGTCTCCATGCTCTAGAAGTATGCTCCAAATCCGGCTCATATAGTGGATTGGGGAGAGCTTGTCATTGATACAGATGGGACCTTCAAGGAGGGACCAATGCGTATTGTGGATAGTCGAGACCAGGTCTTCTGATTGCAAGGCTACGTGAGGGCTGAAGTGAGTCATTAATGTGGTAGCAGAAGTGAGGAGGCGACATGGGAGCGTGAGGACCGCGATGCGTGCGGTTAATACTCTCCTTTGAGGATGGAGGTACGTGGTTTTAGACATTAAATATTACATGACTGTTGCATATGCATGGATAGCGTGTATATGTGTGTGAATTCCGAGACGAAATTCTTTTAAGGGGTGAAGATTGTGAAACACGGCAATAAACGTTGATTATCGTCGCGATGGGATGGCGGCTCACTGGGAACTTTCTCTAGATCTCCCAAGTTGACAGCGGAATTTTCACCGTTGAGTTTGTCTCACGAAACCCTAAATACCGATCAGGTACCCAATGAATTCTGGGCGTTAGAAATTTCCATGTTTTTGGTCGTTTTTGACAAATTATTGCATGACACATGGCATGGGAGACACCCAGCATAGATTTGGAACAGTGTCATGCCATATGGAGACCATGAGTTGGTGGGGGCCAAATGTCGAGTACCCTCATGCATGAACATGAAAAGTGGTTGAAATTGTGGCATGGGAGGCACTAGGGTCTAGGGATTGAGCTGAGAAGTGTCAAACAAATTGGTGTTAGGTGTCCCACTCCACCTATGCGAGAGCCAACTTGAGTGGTTTGAGGAGGGATTCGGCTTCCAATTCTTACCGAACAAGGAAGAAGAAAGAAATAAATAATGAGAAAAGGAAGAGGAGGAGGAGGAGGGAGGGAAGAAGCACACACAAGACCTCCAGTATTGCAAGGTTGAAGGATCAGGGACTTGATCCACACGCCTTCCTGAAGGTAGGAATTTGCCCTGTTTGACGTTATTTTTCGCTGCCGGGGCCATGGAAATGGCGGTGTTTGAGGATTTGGTTTGCCCTGTTGGAGATTTGATGTATCAGGGCAATGTTGTAGGGATGTGCCCGATTGTTCCTTGATCCCTTATTTGTGTTTGGCCATAACGGCCATCACATCATAGTGATTATTCTAGTTTAAGGTGACAGGGCCAGAAGGAAAACATATCTCCACTGAAAATAGGTCTATCCAATTTTAGATGCTTTTGATTCATAAATGCACTCAAAGTGGAGCTATGTTAGTCGTTTTCACGTATTTGTGTTGAATCCTTATACCATGTTATTACTTAACCAGCCGTCCTTACATCCCTAATTGAGTGATTCTAATTTCTGGGAAAACTAGACTTAGAGGAGAACATATCTCCTTGAAATAAGTCTATCTAATTTCCGACTCCTTTTGACTCATAAATGCACTCAAAGTGGAGCTAGGATTTCGATTGAGTTTTCACGTGTTGTCATTGAGATTAAGACTTCCTGTTTAGCCATAACTTGGCTATCATCAGATTGAATCATTTCTAATTTTTAGGTAAACTAAGCCCACGCCAGGAGAACCATCTCTTTATATTGAAATAGAGTCTAATAATTTCCCCGACTTCTTTTGACTGAAATGCATTCAAGGGCTATGTTGAGTGGTTTCTGATCTTGTTTGGCTTGAAGATAGCTAGGTTAAACAGTGTTTCCAAAACTTCATTTCTCCTTGCTTTAGATCAGTTTTTAAATCATGGATATTGTGATGTCTAAGGTTAATCTCTATGCTGGTTATGATGTTATAGAGGCTTAAATCTTAATCCATTGTGAATTGTGGATCAAGTGCCGTAACGGTTCAAAGATGACGTAGAATATCTTTGGTAGTATGTTTCCAAATGTTTGGGATTGTATGTGTTTGTTTCAGAATATGGACATCTTGGCATCAACCTTTGAGTTTTGGTGATATAATAATGTTTGTTTGAATGTTGTGAGTTAATAATCGTAAGAATTCATAATTAGGAAGTTAAGACGATAGATTATAATCGTATGTTATGCATTGAATCATGAGATAATATTGGATATCTTTAATAATAAATAACTGTAAAAATTAAATGTTAACTAGTGTTTGTTATTTGTTGCATTAGTTCTGAAGAGTTCTTATGCCTTAGCATATTAGTCTTACAAGTGTCAAAAATGTCCATCTGAATGTATCCTTCATACCATTCAGACACTTGGGTTCTGAAGAGTGTGATTATTAGTGCATTTATATTAGTGTGTGAAGTCAATCAGCATTACATGAGGTGTGTGTGGCATAGTTATATTGATTTGACAACAGTTCAGGGTGCTTCAGTGTGAAACGAAGGCCAGGATAGTCGATTAGTTACCATGATGTCAAATGAAAATGCGACTAGATCAATGGAGGCGTAGCAGTGGGGATAGACACCCTCAAGGTGAAATCAAAAGCACAGTTCGTTAAGTATCATTGATTGGAAGGCCAGAAAAAATCTTCAGGAGTGTGTAAAGACCCCTGAGTGGACTTGGAAGATTCCATTGCTTCAAATAACCACAGCAGTCAAATGAATATCATTAGACTAAGGGTTTATCATATTGGAGTCAGGCCCGAGCTGATGGTGATTTTCCATTGGCGCTTGCATTGGTGTGATTGGGAGGTTGATGAAATTTGTTGGGCATAGCGGTGTCAAGTCTCTTATGCATGTGGTTTTTCCATGATAGGACTGATTACCGATATTACAGTGAGACTGTAAAATCGCTCAAATTTGCCATCTGGTATTCACCCTCTTGCCGTAGCAGGAGCTACTATGGTGCCTGATGTAAAGATTAGAACCACGAGGATGAGTTTTCTTGTTGACTAAAGTGCGATTAGGTTCAAAGTAAGTATTTCTCTTTTGGATTTTGGTTTTAGTTTCAGCAGTGAGATTCAATCAGTTGTGACGCGCATAAATTCGAGAAAAATTAGAAAAGACTCATGAAGTCTTGGTGCTGGTTATGGATTTTATTATGGCATGTTTATACCTCGGGTTTGTTTCCTCGTTGAGGTAATGACTCCTATAATTCGTTTCCCGACAGACATGGTGAGCACTAAAACTGAGCCTAAGTGCTCCCTCATGGGATAGCCGGAATTGGTGACATACAGTGTAACAACTGGTATGCATGTGGCCTGAAGGGCTTCGACCTCGACAACTAATAGGGACAATAAAGTGGATGATAGTGGATCTGAATTAAACATCCATGTGTCTGTAGCTTGCCGACCCATTATTGGTGGATCATGAGGTTTCTTTAAGTTGAATGGAGAGGGCATGAATACTTACCTCCAAACCTCCACCAGTGACCCTCCTCTTCAAGGAAAGGGGGCTTTAGCCAAGCATCCCTTGAGTTGTCATCCTCAAGGGGGGTGTTTGGCAGCCGAGAAAATGAGAGAAAGAGGAGAGAGAAGAGAGCAAATGATACCTAAAAATGAAAGTCATGTGGAAAACTTTTATAAAATGAAAAGCGTTTAGGTTACTGCCTGAGGGGTTTATATAGTCAACCCCAAAGTGTGAAAATACAAAAGATGCCTAAAATATGAAATTACATAAGGGACAAATGGTAATATATCAAAACGTGGTCGCTTATAATCAAGAATTCCAAAACACAGGGTTGAGATTTCATGCAGAAATTCTCATTAGCATACGAAATTTCACTAGCCTAGCGAAATTCACAAGAGATAGCGAAATTGAGAAATTTTCGCTAGAAACAAATGACCTCGCTGGTCTACGAAATCTCCCTCGCTTGCCCAGCTAAATTTTTATAGATAGCCAAACTGGTATTTTCTTATTATAATATAATTTACATAGATATTTGGGTTCACAAATTTAGCGAAATTTTTCACAGCTAAAATTTTGTTAGGATTGCAAATTTTTTACATAGCTTAAAATCCTCGTTTGTTCGCTTTGCTACCGCATCCTCCGTAACCTTTCTCTTTCTTCACATCCACTTTACATTTCTTCATCTTTGATGGTTGAAAAGACTGAATCCCTCGCATTCGGCAACATCTTGACATCAAACTCAACTAATTGGTCGGTGCACGCAAAACCTCGTGAAATTACCAAAACAAACTTGAAATGGAATTAGAGAAACTAAGTGCGACCACACATCAATTGGCTTACTGATATGATTAGTGCGCAAAAGTACCAAAACCTATCTTAAATAGGGCTTCTCAAAATAGCACTTTTGGGCACTAATCACACTCCCCCAACCGACACGCTGTTAGTCCTCTTAAGAATGCTAAAAATAACGGATGGCTACGTGCTTTACAAAAGTGTATATGTTGGTAAGTTTTACCTTAGCATGAATAATTTACACCCCGTATGAAACCACATGAAAGAAATTAAAACCATAAGAACAAGTTTTAGGACAACACGGGTTCCAGAAGTCAACCCACTTCACCAAAATCTAATTGTTCTATGCAACCAGACGAGCCAATAAATGCAAATCTATTCCTCCCCCCCAACCTAGCTACTCGCCATGGCCTTAAACTAACGGGGATTCACCCACATGACTCCTAACCAATTAAGGTTTAGGCATCGTCGCATGATCACTGACCACAAACTCTACAAAGCCACCCCTGACTTCGAATGACTTCGAGAATGAAGCACCTACAACACGCTAACCTTCACCCATCCACCCGTGTAGCTTTAATAAAAGAAGTCGATGACCCCAACCAATTAGGGTTTAGGCATCGGGCGGAAGGCTTTCTCGCCATATACCCTCGATCATGTCTTAGTTTCAAGGCAAAGGCCACTGCTTTTATTTCTCTTTTCTTTTTTTTCTTTTTTTTTTCTTTTTCTTTTTTTTTTTTTTTGGAAGACTCACTGGCCTCTCAAACATGCAACACAAACCTATTATGAGTCACAACAAATTTAAGGTCACGGTAAAGGAAAGAGGCATAGCTCGCAACCTATTGGTACAAATCCAGTGCAAAGCGGTGTGAATTAGCGGGGAATGTCTAAGGTTGAATATGCTGGAACTTCAATTGACCAAAAACTAATTCATGCATGGAATTGTTCTATCATTAAGGTAACATACAGGGCTTCAATTCTTCAACTCAAGGCAAGAGTGGAAACACAAAATGTAGGTACAAAATCAACTTGCAAAAGTTACGAAAAACAAAGTTTAGGCATTGCAGGGCATGTATAACCAGTAAAACTAAACTCCAAATGTATGAAAATTACTCATCGACCTATCACGGAATGAAAGCCAGAGTATGGAACTGCAGCCCTCAAACATTGTGGCGTGAAGGTGTTTATCTCGTGGTTAATGCTATCGCAATGAAAGCAATGACAAAGCAAAGTCAAATGCCAAACTCTGACTGCTACCAAAAATTTTAAACAAAAAGAATTTTACTCAAAACTAAGCAATGAAATTAGTGGCTTCTGAGACAAAGCAGGAGCCACCCTTAAATGTGTGGACTGTGGAACTCAAGGAGGGTCCATAAGGAGAAGCTCCTCCACGCATGCGCTGGTGTAAAAGCATGTGTGCCATGCTCGCCTCCTTGTTTTAACCGGTATTTGCCCTGGGTAAGAAGTAATGATCAAGGTAGAGGAATGGTGACTCTTCATTAACCGCTTTCATTGTTCTCCATCACCCTTCCCCGCTGTTTGTTAGTATCATGCCTTCCTACCCATGTACCACCCAAGCTAAGCAAATCCTCATCGACGGTTCCCTCATCCCTCACCGGGTTTTTGCTTCGTTGTCGCCTGTGTGGAAAATATTAAAGTCTGGTGCTGTCATGTCGCTAAATGCGAGCCGTGACGACCCCATTCCGGCAATTGATAATGGCATTTGATGTGGCCAAAAATGGCCTTCCCAATATAATGGGCACTTGATTTGTGCCCCCTGCCACCGGTTTTGTGTCGAGAACCACTAAATCCAACGGATAGTAGAACTTATCTACTTTTACCAACACATCCTCCACTATCCCTTTTGGTATTTTCACTTAATGATCAGCTAAGGATGTGGTGATGTCGGGGTTGGTTTTAGCTCCTCCCAAAACCTAGCTGCTCATACACCGAAAGGCAGGTTGACACCGGCACTCAAGCCCAATGCAGCGCTTGTCAATGCAGGTTCCTCCAATGTTAATCGAGAGATAGTCAACCCCTGATCCTCAGATTTCACCATTGTCTTGCATCGATGACGGAGCTAACTTGTTCAGTTAAGAATGCCTTTTTGTCAATACTTGACCCCTTTTGATTGTCTGGAGATCTTCCGAAAACTTTGCATAGGCGGGACTTGTTGATGATGTCCAAAGGGTATGTTGACGCTTCCTGCCTTAGGACTTCTAGGATGCACACTGTTTGGGATGCCTTCTTACTTCTTAGTCTTGGGAAATGGAGGTGGCATACGATTGCTTCATTGAGTCCTCCTTCAATAAAAATGTTACGGCTCCAGTTCTACCCTTTTACGGATTTTTCAGCAGGCTTGGGCGTTGGTTGATCAACCTCTTTTCCACTTCTTAAGAGTAATGACAGCTTTGACTTCATCCATTTTGGGGAGGTTCAACGGAATAGCTCGGTTCATGGACTCCCCTTGGATTGGCGGTGTGAGAGAGGGAACCTCCCACCTTACTCTTCTTCTTGATTTTCCATTCTTATTATGGATGCACATAAATTGTCAATTCATGGTTAAGGTTACTTTCAACCATCTATTCTCTTGTTCAGGAGCTTTCTAAATTTTCAATTTTTTTGTTCAACTGAGCATTGATGCCTTTTTGCTCCTCCACAAAATTTCCCACCACCTTGCTCAGATTCAAAATGGCTTGCTCAACAGGAGAAGAGGTGGGTGGTTGCTGCTGTTGTGCTCCTGGGGGAACATATGCTGGAGGCTGAGGCTTCCAGGAGAGGTTTGGGTGGTTCCTCCAGTTGGGATTATATGTGTTGCCATACTGGGCATCAGCGAATTGCTATTTGGCCCACGAAACATTTATGTTCATGCATCAAATCCCTCAGCGAGGGAGCAAGTGAATGAGTGCTCTCTGGGTGACGGTGGATTGGCAGTGAAGCATGGTTTAGTGCAATGGAGGGACCGATCCCTTGCTGGACCTGTGTAGCCTTCTTCCTTCCAGTTCTTCCAGCCCTCCTAGCAGAGATGGATAACTTGGCCTTCCATTTCCACCCTGCAGAGTGAATAGATATCCCCCCTTTGGTTTCTTGAGGTCTCGTGCAATGCGCCTCCACACAGGATTCGGCTCGTCCCGAGCCTTGGAGGTCTCGACCCACATAATTGAGGAGTCCGTTTACTAAATCAGGATTTTGGTTTCAAGAAATCTCCTCCACACATAAGTTTCCAATAATTGTTTCATGGAAGGGGACATTCCATCATAAAATAGTTCACCGACATCCACGTATCAAATCCATTATGCCAGGCATGCGAGGTTTCCATGTATCTCTCCAGCGTGGTAAAATTTTCATTGTCTTGAGCTGCAAAGGTGTAGATTTGCCTCTTCAAGTTGTTAGTCTTGTGAGCACTGAAGAATTTTGAAGTGCACTGCCAGGCTCTCCCCAATTCATATGGTTCTTGGCCTTAATGCATTTAGCCAAATTTTGTATCTTTTAGGGTCGGTGGAAGGCTTTGACTTGAGGGCTCCATGTCGGCTGCCTTCTTTAGAGTGGTGCATACTTCCTCAAACTCCCTTATGTGATTGTAAGGGTTTTCATTCTCCATGCCATGGAATGTTGGGAGTAGAGGCACCAAATAAGGCTTCACTGCCACTTCCTCAGCAGGGGGAATTATGCATGAGGGTGCACTCACCCTGGGTGGGTGTATGTGATCCCTCATGGATCGATAAGCATTGGGACCCCTGTGGACCCCTTGTTGGCTGTGCTGCTCCTCAGGTGGAGGATCCATTTGAGCACTGTGAGGATCAATTTCAAAGCCCTGTTCCTGTGCAGCAGTCACCCTCTCAAGCCTACCAGTGTTCCTATCCCCTTGCATAAAAAAATTTGCTCCCTGCACACTTCACAATCAACGGAAAACAACCAAAACAAAACTAACCGAGGTTAAGGTTAGCTAAAATTAAGCGAAAAAGCCCAGATATCTTGGAAAATTTTAAAAATCCACAAATGAGCTTGCAAGTAGGAAAAAAATGATAAATCAAGGAGAAGAGATTTTGCAAAACTTGTGATATGAATCACAAGTTCAGCAACTTCTTATCTCACTAGGGCTGCATCCTAGACCCGGCGGCGTCATTTGATTCGTGCCACGGTAGGGCTATAAGATCGACAAAATTTGTATCCTGGGTGTCCCTGCTGTAGTAGAGAACTCTTTGCGAGTATAAGCGATCCCAGGGTCGAACACGAGGATGGGTTTTCTTCGTGAAATGAGAGTGCGGAGTTGAGTTGAAAATGGTATTTCTCTTTGGATTTGGGTTTTGTTCAAAATAGTGGGTTGGATGGTTGTAGGCTTTGCATATAAATTAAAGGAAAATTTAGAAAAGACTCCTTGAAGTCTTGGAGTCCTTTAGTTAGTTTTTATGGTGTATTCATGCCCTCGGATTTGTTTCCTCTCGTTGGGGATAATGACCTATAGTCGTTTCCCAAACCGGACCTTGATTTGACACTAAAACCTAAACCCTAAATTACTCCCTCATGAGATATAGAATTCAGTGAGCATTCAAGTCCCTAACAGTGTGCATATGGCCTCAAAGAGGCAACCTATGGCAACTAATAGGAGACAACTAAGTGGATGACAGTGGATCTAAGATTAAGCATCCACTGTAACCACAAGGTTTTCCAAATACATTAGGCGGCTGGATCTAGGAGGTTTCAACCTAGGGTGAGATGCAGGGAGCTTAAATGCTCATAAATGCAGTGTGATAAATGAGAGGGCATGAATACTTACCTCCAAACCTCCACCAGTGACCCTCATCTTCAAGGAAAGGGGACTTAGCCAAGCATCCCTTGAGTTGTCATCCTCAAGGGGTGTGTTTGGCAGCCGAGAAAATGAGAGAAAGAGGAGAGAGAAGAGAGCAAAATGAGACCTAAAATGAAAGCTGTGGGAAAACTTTATAAAAATGAAAAGTTGCTTAGGGTTACAAAGTTTGAGGGGCTTATATAGTCAACCCAAAGTGTGAAAATACAAAATGCCTAAAATATGAAATTACGGGACAAAATGGTAATATATCAAAACGTGGTCGTTTGGCATCAAATTCAAAAACACGAGGGGGTGATTTGGCTATGCGGAAATTTTAAGCTAGCATGGCGAGAATTTCACTAATATGAGAAATTCACAGAGATAGCGAAATTGAAATTTCGCTGAAGCGATAATTTTTGCTACATAGCAAAATTTAGCTAACCCTAGCGAAAATTTTTGTGAGATAAGCGAGGTGGGTGTTTGCTAGGAGCGATTAATTTAGCTAGATAATGAAATTTCGCTAACAGCGAAATTTTCACATAGCGAAAATTTTCTTTAGGATTCTTAATTACAGCTATGATTGCGAAATTTTAATCCAGTGAAATTTTATGGCCTCAAGCGAAAATCCACCTTTGCTGTTTTTGCTCTTGCATCCTCCTGCCCGACCTTCTTTCTTCACATCACTTCACATTTCTTCATCTTTGATGGTTGGCTCTTGTGAATCCTCGGCGTCGGCAAATATCTTGACATCGAGCTTGAACTAATTGGGTGAGGCCGCATGGCTTACAATAAGTGCAAAGCCAACTCGAAATGGAATTAGTGAAACTAAGTGGACACCGCACACATCAATTGGCTTAATTGATATGATTAGTGCGCAAAAAGCACTCAAACTGCTCCTTAAATAGGGCTCGAAATAGCACTTTTGGAGCCCCAATTTCGGGACAACATGTCGGCATGGATTGTGTTGTTTATTGTATTTATGAAATGATCATTTACGCATGTGTATCTAGGTGGGGTGTAGCCTTGGCGTAGGTTTGTTTCTGGCGTAGCTCACCTGATCATGGGACCAACCCATTTTAGTGCAGTCCGCGTGCGACCAGATGACGCTCCCACAAGGCCCGGAATGTGAGTGAGGAAGGGTCGTTGTGGCCGCTGATGTATTTTTATATATGCATGAGAACTGTTACTCATAGTATATATCCTGTTTTGTATATTGGAACAACATTTGATTATAATGCACGTATTTGTACCATATGTGTGAGTGAAGTGCTATAACTCTCACGTATTGTATACGGACTGTATGAAGTTATTTTGTGTATTTATGAATTAAATATGCAGGGATGAGTCTCAGTATACGAGATATGTGAGTGCGATATCGGGATACCCAATTTCCATAGACTTCCACAGGTTGACAGGTTATCGACGAGACCCCAGGGTTTTAGGGCGTCACAACCCATTCTGATAACCCTGCATGAAGCATCATTACCCATCAGAACATAAACAGAATTTAATAACATGTAAGTCTCAAACCAATCTTTACGGGGCGTCATATGATAAGAACATGTTGAATCCATAATCCTAGAATCCGTCAAATGATCTTGATTGGATGAAACTGAAAGCATATCCCCATCACCGCTCTTTGAGTCTCCTTTTTCTACGACATTCGTATACTTTGATAAACCCTCTTCATTTTCTGTGTTCCCTTTCTTCCATTCTAGACATTCTTGTTTTATGTGCCCATTTGTCCCACCCTTGCAACATTAAATATGGTTCCTTCTCCTCGATTTGGATCGAGATTTGTTCTTACTCGACGCACCCTAAGACTTGTTTCTCCCACGCTCCTGATTACCCTTAGCCACAAACCCTTCACCCTGTGAACTCCCATTACTGACTTTCTTCCTTTGATTAAAGGATAGTAGACCACCTGTGATCTCCTCTAATTATAGGGTTTCTTTCCCCTACATTAGAGTGGTAACCAGATTGTCGTAAGACTTAGGTAGAGAATTCAATAAAATCAATGCCATGTCTTCCTCTTCGAACTTCACATCAACTCAATTCAGATCACTAATGATCTAATTAAACACGTTTATGTGTTGATCTAGTGCTAACCCCTCTACCCTCTATAGACCATACAACTTCTTCTTAAGAAGTAGCTTGTTTGTCAATGGCTTTGTCATGTATTGACTCTCCAACTTCAACCAAATTGCTGCCGGAGATTCCTCATCCATGACATGGTACATCACCTCCTCGCCCAAGCACATCATGATAGTTGACGCAACCCTTGTTTCCGAATCCTTCCAATCTCTGGCATTCATTCCTTCGGGTTGTTTTCCACTCAATGCCTTCACTAAACCCCGCTGCACCAACACATCTTTAACCCTCCTCTGCCATAATCCGAAGTTCTCGGATCCATCAAACTTCACTATGTTCATAGAGGAGATCGCAGCCATTGTAATCTACACTCTAATACAAGTTGTTGTTAATCGTGCAACAATGGTGATAAGAATCAAAGAAGAATAGACACAATGTTTTACGTGGTTTGGTAGTGTGTCTACATCCACAAGAATAGCGGCTTGAATTTTTCACTATCACTGAAATAAGGTTACATAGGAGGGTATTTATAATAACATTGGATATTACCAAACTATAAAAACACCCTTATACCCTAAATATACCATACCATACCACGGGTGCGAAGCCCCCACACGCCCCCCTGACACTTGCACCATTTTACTCTCAAAATGAGCCACATGCCATAACAATGGAGTTCTTTTCCATGTTTTTTTCCCCTATAGAGAGTTCTTTTGTTGGGTTGAATAAAGAACATTTTACATGTTCTTTTCCATTAGGGGGAATTATGCTTCAAGGTCTCATGGGACCTCTTATTTCACAAAAGCCTCATAAAAGCATCCAAATTAGCCCCAAAACCCATAACACCATCTATAATTAACAAGAAGACTATAAAAATTTGAAAATGCAAAAATTGTCATGCTTCTGACTGACACACCTAACTGACCCTTTCTTTCCACCCCTCATAGAAGATCGGCCAGGCCTTTTTAGTTTTCTTTTCAGCTTTCTTTTATTTTTTAATTTGTTTTTCCATCTTTCAAATAAATTAAATTTTATAATTTTATAATTAATTTTATTAGAAAATGTCTTATTTTCACTTATTTTGAAATTGTACTTAATTAATATTTTTAATATTACGATTTTATTTTATTTATAAATAGTTTCAAACCTATGTTGGATAATATCTTTTTATTAACATTTTTAAAGATTTATGTTTATAAAAATTTAAAACATAGAAACACAAAAATAAATCATAATTTGGAAATTGTAATTATTATAAATGAAAAGTTATTATGGAAAGAAATAACATAACATATATAAATAAATAAATATATATATATATATATGAAAAATATCATTAATTTTACTTTTTTTTCCTTATTTCTATCATAAAAACAATGGAAACATGCATATATTAGTCTTTAATGAGAAAAAATACAAGTTTGTTATAGAGTATAAGGTGATAACACATATAACTATCTGAGAACTATACCAAAATGCATAAATAGGTTATTATATTGTTCAAGAGTTGTACACTTTACTGTAAAGGCAAATATACTAAGCGTATAAAGGGAGTGTCTGAGTTTATTAAGGAAAAATAAGGGAAAATAAGGGTTTATTATACATTACAAGGGTATTGCACTAACTATACAAGACAAATATACTAATTGTACGAGGGGTGCAGAAGGTTGCTGATTAGTGCCCAAAAAGTGCTATTTTGAGCCCTATTTTTAATAGGTTTTGAGCGATTTTTATGTACTAATTGTTATAATTAACCCAATTGACATGTTGGTCCTATTGTACTTTTAGGTAGCATTAAGATATTTTTGTAGTTTTGCGGTGGAAGCCAAATCACCATATCGATCAATCATAATAAAGTCGGGTTAATTTCCATCAATTTCATATGGTTTTCTATCAATTTAAATGGCTAGGGAATGAAGAATATCAAAACGAGAATAGTGTAGGGAATAGTAGCGTGAGGAACAATGGAACTGATCTTTGACAGTGCCCAATTTTAGCTATCTTTGTAATTTTCGTTATCATAGCGAAAATTATTGTCCATAGCGAAATTTTCAATTTTCGCTATAGCCAAATTTTCGCTATGATAGCGAAATTTCAATCATAGCGAAAATTAAGCTATCTATATGAAAATTACTATATAATGAAAATTTCAATTTTAGCTATATGGTGATTTTCATTTATCATGAAATTCAGCGTGCATAGCGAGAAAATTCTACATCTTTGTTTTGTGATCAATATTCGTTTTTGGTTTTTCTCATTTCTACCCTCACTGTAATTATTCTAGTTTGGTTATTTTGGTATTTCACATGTTTGTAAGGCTATATAAGCCATTGTCATACACTATTGACCTAAGTTTGGTTTTTGGAAGGAAGCAGTTACGGGCCCCTATTTTTGGCCCTCATTTTCTCTCTTCTTTCTCCTCTTTCTCTCATTTTCTTGGTTGTCAAACACCCTCCAAGGATGACAACTTGGAGGATGAGCAGCTAAAACCCTTTCCTCCTTGAAGTGGAAGGTTCTTTGAGTGCGAGATGCGAAGGTTCTTCAGTGGTTCCCCTATTTTTCAGCGAGGTTTTGACATTTTGGTTCCCGAATTTTTAACTCTGAGTTTAAAGCTTTTGATGTACTTTCTTTGGCCAATGCCCTTGAAGCTTTTAGGAGTTCGGTGTATTCTTGGCTTTAGATGCACTTATATCCATTAATTTCCATTCACGAGCCCTTTGGGGTAGGTTGGGGTTATATTTTCACTTTGTAGATGCATCCTCTTTGATCGATACTTGGTAATCTTTTAGGTTCGGTGGATCTTATTATTAGATCCTTTGAGATTCATTAGTTGCCCTTCCTGAATCATTGTAGGATGGT
Source organism: Tetrastigma voinierianum (assembly GCA_016808115.1). Taxonomy (NCBI): domain Eukaryota; kingdom Viridiplantae; phylum Streptophyta; class Magnoliopsida; order Vitales; family Vitaceae; genus Tetrastigma; species Tetrastigma voinierianum. The sequence continues at coordinate 54,398 of JAEQBH010000120.1, forward strand.
CGAGTGAAGTGAATTTCAGCGGAAGGAACCACCAAATGCTAAATAAATGCTTTCTATCAAAAGGAAAATTATTAAGGTTTAGAGTTTTTAAAGTTAAATGAAGATCCGGTTCGAGAGATGACTATATGTCATCCTCCCTAACGCAAGGAAATGAACTCGGGGACCTCTCGGTTAGCCTAGGACCTAAAACCCAGTGGCCTAATGCTTTAAGGAGTTCTTTTTATATTTTATTTCGCCTTATTTTCAGTTTGCAAACCACCAACCCCCCTGTTTTTATCACCACCTTAAAATCCAAACAAAATTCACCATTTTTGACTTCACTTAAATCATTTATCTGAAGAAAACCCACATCCTGTGTTGGAGCCACAGACCAGCTATCTTTGCGGTAGTTTTGCTGCGGTAGTAGGAGGAATTGAGATACAAATTTTGTTGATTTTGGATCACCTGCGTGGCATGAATCAAATGGCGTCGTTCTGGGGATGGTGCCTTGGGTACGAAGTGGTATGAAACACTTGTGATCCTCATCGAAATGTGGTGAATTGCTTTTATATTTCCTTATCATTTTCTTTAGAATTTCATTTAGGTGATGCGAAGTTGTTTGTGTGTTGTCTTGTGTTACTGTTTTTTCTTTGCGAAAATCCATGTTCGATGGGCTTGAACTAGAATCAAATGGAACCTAAGGGAGAGCAGTATAGTGAATTTATGGAGAGAAACCACAGAGCTTACATGTCCATGGGATTGAAACCAGCCATGGCAAAGTCGACAACTTAGTGGAGAGATCAAATGAATATAGGTCCATGAGGACTATAGAAACCAATGGATGAGTTCACCATATGGTAGTACTTACAACCATAGTTGGGGGGAATCATACAAATTCCTCATGGGAACTAGGCCTCCTGATATGCACCTCCTGAACCTCCATATTATGCCTCCACTTCTCAACAGACCACCAACCCCATCCCCTGTTGAACAAGCCATCTTGAACTTGAGCAAACTAGTGGATAATTTCATAGAGGAAGCGAAATAGTGTTGTCAGGGCCGATCGAAGCTGACACGATGAGAGCTCGAACGAGAATTGGATGGGTTCCAAGTGAAATTGGTGAAAAATATGACATCTGCCAGGAATCCATCAAAGCTCTGTCCGACTTGTTCATCAGAGAGAATCGGAGGAAGTGTGCACAGTGACACTTTGGTGGAGGAGTAGTGTCTACAGTAGTTACAAGAAGGCCTAGTAGAAAATTTTGAATCCTTAGACATTGTTGTTGTCATCACACGGAGAAGAAGGGCTTAACCCTGTCGATCGAGGAAGCAAAGGGAAGAACACAAAGATAACAATTTACCCCGCCCCTACTCGATTCGCCATCCCGCCTCACCGCATCACAATCCCAACCCAAAACCCCGAAGCACTCCAGCATAGCCACTCATCACCGCCTATGGCCGCAAAAACATCAAGAAATTAGTGGCCACCGTGATGCTTCTTTGCCACTACATCAAAACATTAGCAACCACACCACATGGCATAGTGGATGGTTTAGTGCTGCCTGGATTGGAGCAACTAACCCCTACATTTTTAAGCCCGCTGGGCCCAAAGCAGCCTCCAAAGGCCTACAGTGGTTTGGGGAGCATACCTCCCTTAATTTTTACTTGAATTTTCTGTTTTATTTCATTTTATTTTATTTGTATTTGGATTTCTATAATTTTCTTTAAGATTTTCCTTAATTTTAAGTTAATATTTGTTTACTTGTTTTCACTTTTCCAATTTTTCTTGAATTTTTCTTTTAAATAATTTTTGCAGCTTATAGTGAAAAATTTTGAAACAGAATGAAGATCGTATAACTGAGTGTAGGAAAATTCGCATCATAGTGAAATTTCGCAAACTAGCTTAAATTTTATGTAGGCTTCGCCTACCATAGCGAAATTCACATCATAGCCAAATTTCGCTATGTAGCTAAAATCCACGGCCGGTCCCTCCCACTACTGCACAAAAATGAACAAGAACTGCTTATTTAAAAAAGTGGGTTTTGTTTATTTGTATTTAAAAAATTTTTATTTTATTTTATTTTCTATTTATCAAAAAAAATTGTCTCTAAAAAAAAATGCTTTATTTTTATTTTTATTATTTATTAATTATTTTATTTTATTTTTCAAAAAAATTAAAATAAAGTAATTCTGCTATGTGTATACAAATTTCCCACACATAGCGAAAATTTCATTATTTCACATAGCGAAAATTTTCGCTACCACCCACAATTTTGCCTCCTGATTTTGTTTCGCTCATAACTTTTTCATCTGAACCCCATTTTAGGCGTTTTTGGTACCGTTGGAAAGCTTAGAGAGTGTAGAATCTAAATATAACTAGAAAGAACACTTTTTAAATTTTTATGAAATTTAAATTTTCAAAATACTCCAATTGGTCACTTTTTTCTCTCTTTTCTTCTTCTAACTTGTTCATTTGAAGCCCAAACGGAGTGAATAAGGTGTCGATGGAAGCTTCAAGTAAGTCCCTATCCAACAACGATCACATATCATAGGAAGGCACTTCCTTCCCTAACTTCCAATCCAGCCTCCATCATGACAATGAGATATTTGGTCAGGAGAGTTAGTGAAGGAAGTATTTTGCACTTTATGTTTTGTTACTATTTTGAGCAAGCCCGCTTTGTAATGTTCAAGGGCTTGCCGGGGTTTTTTTTTTTTTTTTGTGAAGTCAAGTATACTATACAACTTATTTTGTTCAAAATCGCACTCCAATTTTTTTTTTTTTTTTTGTGTTTTTCCTAACTCCAGGGTTTTGAAAATTGAAAATTTGTCCACCCTATCGATGTTAGATTGGTTCCATGCCTAATTGAGTGGATGATTAGTTGAACTCTTGTGGCTTTCGACCCTTTTTCTTCCACTTTTAGCTAACTACACTCAGGTACATTAGGTTTATCTAATAACCTAAAAAACTCGCCAGGCCTCCCAAACTTTTCAATAATCCCACCCTTAGTTTCATGGACTACCTTTAATAGTTAAGGACCCTATGGAAAAGGCCAATGCGCTCTTCCAAAAGAAATAAAAAGAAAATAGAAAGAAAGAAGGAAAATTGCAACGCTTTGCCTTCAAACCCGAGCACGGTCCGAGGGGTATGATGAAGCCTTTAAAGTCTTCTAGCGCTCTGTCAACTAGTCAGGAGCCACCGACTTAGTGCCTGCCACGGGTGGATAGGTGGAGTTTAACAAGTTGTAGGTGTTGAGTTTCAAATCATTCAAGTCCGTGAAACCGAAGAGTTAGTAGTCTAAAGATCTCGCGACTCGTGCCCTAAGCTCCACCTGGTTGGGACATCGGCAGATCCTCGCTATACGGGCTTTCTGTGGAGTAATGATTCTCGCATCGCACCCCCTACAACACAAAAATAAAAATAAAAATAAAAGTTGTGGAATAAGAGGGTCCCGGACCATTGAGTTTAGCATGCTAGGCTCGTGGTGGTAGCTAGGTTGGGGAGAGGCATGGTATATAATTTCAGAAATGACCAAACAAACACTTAGATTTTGTGGAAGTTTCGGCCATTCCACCGAGATGAAGGCCTCTTTGATACTCACCTTTGTATGGCATTCACCTCTCAAAGATAGTTATTGGACAAGGCTTGATGATTCTTACTTAGGTTAGCATTACTCATTCACAACCTTTTGAAATACCATTTTTGTGAACATTATTTTGTTATCATTTGTATGCTCTTTTCTTTCTTTCTTTCATTATAATCACAATGTGTCGGTTGGGGGGTGGGATTAGCCCAAAGTGCTATTTTGATCCCTGGGCTTTACAGGTTTTGCTGTACTTCTTGTGTTCTAATCTGTTATACTAACCCAATTGACATGTTCGGGTCCCTATTGTACTTCTGATCGCATTCTGGGGCTGTTTTTGTAGTTTTTGTAGGAATTGAAGCCAACCGCCATGTCAATCCAATCATAATAAAGTCGGTTGATTTCATCAATTTCATACATGGTTTTCTTATCAATTTCAGTAGTTTTAAATGAAGAATATCAAAGCTAGAAGAAATGGAATAGTGTAGAGGGAGCAATGAACGCTTCCTCGTAACAAGGCTAAAATTTCTATGTGCATAGCGAAATTTTCAATTTTCATAATAAAAATTGCCATCATATCGAAAATTATCGTGTACATAGCGAAAATTTTCAAATCTTGTTTTTGCATCCAACGACCTCGCTTTTGTTTTTCTCATTTCACCCTCATCGAATTATTCTAGTTTGGTTATTTTGTATTTCATGTTTGTAAGGCTATAAGCCATTGTAATAATAATCGTTGACATAAGTTTGGTTTTTGAAGGAAGCAAAGCCAGATGCCCTGCTTTTAGCCCCTGCTTTCTCTCTCTTTCTCCCTCGCTTTCTCATTTTACTGTTTCCAAACACCTCCAAGGATGACAACTTGAGTGATGAGCGGCAAACCTCTTCCTCCTTAAAGTGGAAGGCTGGGTACTGGTGGATCCGAAGGCTACCGTGGTCTCCGTTTTTCACGCAGCAGTTTTGACATTTTGGTTCCCAAATTTTTAACCTAGGTTTAAAGCTTTTGATGTACTTTCTCACAATACTTGGCAAGTTTTTAGGGTTCAGTGTAATCTTAGCTTTAGATACACTGATATCCATTAGTTTCATTTACTTAAGTTTACTGGAGGTGTAGGTTAAGGGGTTATATTTTCACTGAGATGCATCCTTTTGATCAATACTTGGTATCTAGTGGTTCAAGTGGATGCTGCTATTAGATCCACCGAGATTCATTAGTCAGCTCTTACGAATCATTTTAGGATGAGCTGCTTGATAGATTTTCACCGGGCTGAACCATAAATGCAACAAATTATTTCTATCAAAAGGAAAATTATTGTGGTTTAGAGTTTTAGCACGAAGATCCTGTCGGGAGATGACTAAGATCTTCATCCACCCCAACGCGAGGAAATGAACCCGGATCTCTCTCTTGCTAGCCTGGTGACCTAAAACCCAGTGGTCCAATGCTTCAAGGAGTTCTTTTATATTTTATTTCACCTTATTTTCAGTTTGCAAACCACCAACCCCCTTTTATCACCACCTTAAAATCCAAACCAAATTCACCATTTTTACTCACTTAAATCCATTGTACGAAGAAAACCCATCCCCGTGTTCTGACCTTAGACCACTATATCAGTGAGTTTTATACGGCAAAGAGGGAGTGAATTTTAGATACAAATTTGCTTTGATTCCCATCACCCTACTGTGTACGACCCGCCTGTATTCACAGATTTGAATTTTTTTATCTTAAATATCTTTGCTAGGTCGTATGCTAATGCACCAACCTAAGACAGTCTTTATATGCATTGATTGATGTCATACTTAGTTCACACATAATTATGACAACAATTATATGTTCCATAATTTTTAATTGAAAGTTTGTGGCATGAACATGTTCTATGTTGTTCATTATGTGTAAACCAAGTATAACATCCACTGATGTTTATAAAGTATGTCGGTGTATTAGCAAACAACCTAAGAAATATATTTTGGATAAAACAAATATTCAAATTATTTGAGAAATGTAAGTTTATATTATTCCTGCAATTAGCATATCGTTCTGTACAAATAGTGTAATCACCTTAAACACTAACTATATATGGAAAATGTACCAATTGTATAATGGGTTATTATAATCAGACAGTGTTTTGCACTAACTGTGTTAAATCATATGTATTAATTGTACAAGGGGTGGTCATTTACGATTTGAATTTTTTATCAGGAATCTTTTCCGAAGGATAGTTAATACACCAACCCAGACAATCTCAACGATATTGGATTGATGTCACTTATTCACACTGACATGAATAACATTTTCCATAATTTTTAATTGAGGAAGTTTATGGCATAAACGTGTACTATGTTATTCATTATGTGTAAGTCAAGTATGACATCCACTAATGTATCGAGTATGTCCTAGGATGGTGTATTAGCATACAACCTAAGAAAGATAAAGTATGTCCTAGGTTGGTGTATTAGTAAACAACCTAAGAAATATATTTCGGATAAAAAAAATCAAATTATATGAGAAATGTAAACTTATACACTCCTTGTACAGTTAGTACATTTGCTTTATACAATTAGTGTAATCACCTTGTAATATAATAAACCCTTACTTTTCCTTCGTTTTTTTTACATCAAAAAAATCATATTAAAAAAACTAATATATACATGTTTTTAATGTTTTGGTGATGAAAATAAGGAAAAATGACATCACTATATTTTTCATATTTTTTAAATTGGAGAAGTTTATTATATAAACATGTACTAGGTTATTCATTTTGTATGAGCTATTATTGCATACACCAATTTGAAAATCTAAATTTTATTAAATAAATTCTAAATTTGAAAATCTACTTAATAAAAATTCCTTTATTTTTAATATTTTTACTTTTTAATTATATTTTTATTTTGTTTAATTAACGTAGTAAATATAAACATACTCCTCTCAGAATACCTGACAATTTAGCAAAAATATTAATAAGTACAATATTTTAAATAATAATTATAATATAAAATGTCTTAGATAATATAAAATGTTATATATTTTTTCTTATTTATAATATTTATAAATTATAATGTTCATATTATGATCTATTTTTCATATTTTTGCCCTTAGATTTTTATATAACTATATTAATAAGAAATAATATATATATATATACAAATATATAAATCATTATCCCTTATATTTGATTTAGATCAAAAAATAAGCAAATCTTAATATAAGATTCAAAAGAGGTAAATCAGATTTTGATCCTTGGCCATAAGATGATCGTACAAATGGCCTCAAGTGTTTTATTATTGTTGAGTTATATACTTTATAATCTTTTCAAAGAGCCCTTATTCACTCAATTTGGACTTCAAATGATCAAGTTATGGTTTTTAGAAGAAGAAATAAAAGAAGAGTGCTCAAAAGCTGACCAATTGGCACACTTTGTTGATTCAGTATTTACCATCACCTCTAAATTATTTTATCTGGAAAATCCAGGATTTCGTGACTTCTGTTTTAAACGAGACCAAGATTTCTCAATTTGGAGTTTGAACGAAAAAGTTATGGTATCGGGAAATGAAGATGAAAATAGAGAGTAGTGACGTTGCGACGTGCGAGCATGATGTTGCAACGTGGCAAAGAGTTTCTCCATGCTTTTGCAGCTCACGTCACGATGTGATACTCTGAGGTCGCAATGTTGGGTCAAGCCTAGGTGGATTTTAGCCCCTTTTTTTAGCACAAAATTGCTATTTTAAAAGCCTAAAAACCTAGAAACTTTTAGAGACCAATTTTGGGGGTTCCTTAAGGTGGAAACATGATGCAAGGATGGGAGCGTGATGGATGATCTAATGGTTTGGGTAAATTAGGGTTATAGGGCTTATTTGAGGTTTATTTATGATGAAATTAAGGTTTAAAATGAAGAATTTAAAGTTTAGAAAGTTTCAGGTTTGATTTGATGCAAAACATATTTGTTTTGAGCGTTTGCGGTTTTTGGGTTTTTCAAAATGTGCACAAAAGGTTAGGGAAGATGGTATTTATGGTTTCTAGGTTAAACAAAGTATTTAGAAAGGTTTTTGAAGTATGGAACCATAATAGAAAAGTTTTGGGTTGTGGTTACATATTGAATTTGGAAAGTTAAATGAAGAAGATGGGATGAGTTGAGGTTGTAGGAGGGTAGATACACCCAAGGAATCCACCTAGGGGTAAGAAGCCACAAACTCGCCACTCAAAGGAATTCACTCAAGAAATAAGAGACCAAGAGATATACTTCGCCACTCAAGGAATCCACCAAGGGATAAGAAGCAACGAACTTGCCACTCAAGGGAATCCACCTAAGAGATAAGTGAACAAGAGAGAACTCTTAAAAGGATAAATCTAAAAATATTCTTAAACTTGAACTGATGATGAAAAGACTACATTAGGAGGGTATATATAGGCCCCATACTTTCTAAATCAAATAAAGCAACTGTGATGCCCTAATTCTTAGGGGTCATGCACACGCCGTTTTTTTTTTTTTTTTTTTTGTCCTTTTCATTTCGTTTCCAACACACCACATATTTAACATAATTTAGTCCTTTCAATTACAAGGACCCTCAGAAACCCGGAAAAAACTCGCTAAAATATATTTATCATGAAATACTGGTTTAATTACAACTCTTAAATTCATAAATTACGTAAAAATGGCCTTCAACTCAAATTTTACAATATACAAAACAAGGCATTTCTAGCCTTTTTCTTCACAACCGAGGTCATTGGTGAGCCTCATCGCCCGGAGTACCTCCAGTACCTAAAAATGGTTTTCCCATGACGGGGTGAGCAACGCCTAGTAGAGAAAATCTCCTACGAGGGCTACTCCCCACCTAAGTACACATGCAATGCCATTTTCACAATTTCACACACATTCAAGTAAAAATATGCAAATTTCTACATGAATGTCCACATCCATACCCCATGCCTCGAGTCCTCCCGACTCCCTCACACATGCATTTTTCCATGTATGAAAACCACTTGTCATTAGTGTTTCACCCAATGACCCTTTATCCAAAACAAAAGTTTTTTGTTTTATAAATCAAATCCATTGGACAACCTCCAATAACCGCTTTATTCAAAGCCATTGGACAATCTCCGATAAACTGTTTTATTCAAAAACAGTGGACATTCTCCGATAACCATTTTATTAAAAAATATTGGACAATCTCCGATAAACTGTTTTATTCAAAACAAAGGGATGTACTGGAGAACTCAGCTCTATTAAAAACATTGACATCTTCTACAAAACTATTTTATCTAAAACAATAGATGGGGCCTAATAAACAACTTTATTTCAAAAGAATCGATACCTCGAGCAAATGTTGGACCACCCTTCGATGTTTTTCATTTGACAAACTCCGATAAAATTATGGGCAACCCTCCGATATATTTTATTGGACAGACTCCGATAATTATAATGGACAACCTTCCGAGAAAAACAAACCGCTTGTTCAAAGCCATGTCGTGCACTCACACCCGATATACGCAATGTCCCCATGCATGTGAAATGAAATACTACTGGATGGTATTTACTTATTTGCATGCATGCATGTATCAATATCATTATCACAAAACTACATGTTATTCAGCTGAGAAACAAATCATGCAACTGGATTTTTTTCCAGTTTTCTAACCAGAAAATAGCATGCATATTTTCAACATCATTCTGACATAACCTGTATGTTATTCAGACAAGAATTTAAATCATGCAAACTGAAAAATTTTATAGGTTTTCAGCTCAGAAAAATAATATACATTTCTACCACTTTTCATAAATAAAAAAATGCATGTTATCAACCAAGAATAAAACATGCAAACTGGATTTTTTTCTAGTTTTCTAACCAGAAAATAGCATGCATATTTCCAACATCAATCTCACATAAACTGCACGTTATTCAGATAATAATTAAAATCATGCGAACTGAAAATTTTTCCAGGTTTTCATTTCAGTAAAACAATATGCATTTCTACCATTTTTCATACAAAAAACTGTATGTTATCAACTAATATCAAGACATGCAACCTGAATTTTTTTCCCGCTTAGCATGCATATTTCCAACATCATTCTCACATAAACTCGCATGTTATTCGTATTAAGAATTTAAATCAAGTAAAATGAAAAATTTAAGTTTTCATTTTAAAAAATGGAAGATGCATTTACCATTTTGCATACAAAAAACTACATGTTATCAACTAAGAATAAGACATACAACCTGGATTTTTTTTCCAGTTTTCTAACCAAAAACAAAGAGGGTACACAAAATCCAAAGACTATACACACATTTTCAAAGATATTCAACTCGCTTCAAAAGTTGAGTTCTTTCCGAACCAAATGAACCCAAATCACATAGTTTGTTCCAACCTGCTTTTTAACCAAATTTCTATGTTAGGGCTATCTATGGCCATTGAATGGCCCCGACAAAGGTATCCCGGGTAGATAAGAACGCTACCTCGGAGTGTAGGCAACCTCCTCATTTCCTTTTCTTCTTTCTTCTTTCTTCTTACTCTTCTCTTTCTTTTCTTCCTTCCTCTCTATGTTCCATTGAAAAGATTTTTCCTCCTCTCAACCACACCAAACTGTTTGCTAGGTGGATACCACCCCAAATCTCGCTTTGACACATGGCCATTACTAGCCATGCCTCCATGCCTCTAATCTTTTCCAAAGACATGCTCATGCATGAGTGGCATGACACTTGGCTTCCAACCATGTGCCAAGTGTCCCCCTCTCTAGTGCCACATGGCACAACACCTTCATGCCAATTGTCACTCAATTATTCGTCCATTCGCCTCGAAATACATGAAATTTTGACTATCTCGAAATTCTACGAAATTTGACTGAGCGCCTAGATTTCACAAGGCAAACTCAATGGCTTAATCCGCGTCGTCATCCGAGATCTAGAAAATTTTCTAGGTTTACCATCTCAGACCGTGGAAGTATAACTCACCGCTGCATTATTTGGGGCTTTCATAAAGAACTCCTAGATATATAATATTATTGCTTTTTTCACCAAATTGTAGTTGAAGGTTGCAACAAGGGATTAGTTTTGCAAATTATTTTTGGATTTGCCCCTTTTAAATGGTTATTCCTTATATTTTATCTTGTACATATTTAAAATAAAATAATATAAAACTTAATTCTAAACTCCAATGTTACTTTTATTTAGTATTTATGTTAAATGGCCCAATTAGGAAAATAAAATATTTATATTAAATGGGTAGTATGCACATATATATATATATATATATATATATATATATATATATATATATATATATATATATATATATCAATTCATTGGATTTGGTTAATATATTTATCAAAATTTTATTCCCTCAACAATAAGGTTATGTTTATTCCTAAAAAGTACAATATAATTAAAAGAACGACGAAAACATTTTTTATTTAAGAGACCAAAACCCTTAATCCAATGACTATAAATGGATCACAAACTGGATTTGGATTTATCCGCCTCTGGCCTTGGATCGATCTTGAATTAAGGTAGAATATAAATATTTCAAAACTTCATTCAAAATAACGTCATTATGAAAATATGGTTGATGAAGATTCATTCAAGAAACATCAATCAACTTACCTTTGTCATGGTTCAATTACTTGAACTTTATTTGAAAAATAGTTCAATAAGAAATTTAAAGACTCGAGGTTAGTAGACATTTAGATATTTTGTTTTGAATTCTCAACCTACCTATGAACACTCACTCGTAGTGTGTTTTCTCTATCAATCCATTAATCCAATTAATTTATTATTAATGCTTCCATATCCAAGAATGCCTACCTTACAATTGTTTTGTGAAACTGTTAAAAAATGAAAACAATAGAAGTAAATAAAACGGATTTAATGGGAAAGTAGGTTTCCCTACATCTATACAAAAATATTTGTACATTAGTGATTAAGAAAGAAAAATAAGATAGGGGTCATTGTGGTTTGGTTTAAAAGTCAAAGATACCTAAAAAAAATCCCCAAACTATCCTATATAAGGTAGTATATGGAGCAGTTATAATAGTAACTACAATATATTATGGTAGTAAATGTAGTATGTTATGAAAGTAGTTTATGTTAGTGAATTAAGAGTTGTTGTCTTTGTTGGTCTTTTGTTCTTGTTTGTGAAGGTCCTAGTCATTAGGAGCACTAGCTATTATCTTTGTTTTTCATGTCAATTTAGTTGATGTTTTTTAGGTCAATTAAGTCGCTATTTTTCAGGTCAATTAGTTGCTATTTTCCAGGTCAATTTAGTCGCTAGCAATGTATCTTAGTGGGTTGCAGAACTAGGGAATTCAGTTAAGTCATTATGTATTAATTTATGGATTTTTTTTATTTAGTGTAGATTTATTTTTTAGTTCTGTTTCTCTTTGTCCATCTCCTTCCATAAAACAACAGTGGTATCAAAGCTTCCTTGGATCTTAAGGGGCTGTGAGAATAGCTTGTGATAGTGATTGAGAGTTAAGTTTGCATTCAAAGAATCTGAGTGAACATGGAAGCAAGTTCGAGCAGTCTCTCTACCTTGGCTCCACCAATGTTTGATGAGGAAAACTATCAAGCTTGGGCTGTGAAAATGCAAGTCTACTTGGAGGGTTGTGATTATCGGGAGGCTGTGGAAGATGACTACAGGTAACACTTCTCGATAATCTAACTCGAATCCAAACTGTGCATCAATGAGATGAAAACTAGAAAAACCAAGGCCAAAGTCTATTTGTATGCTATTATTACAGCAGAATCACGGCTTGTGACTTCGCTAAGAAAATATGGGATTTCCTCAAAGCAAAGTACCAAGGAGATGAAAAGATCAAGAGCATGAAGGGGTTAAATTTGGTTAAGGAGTTTGAGGGATTGTAGATGAAGAAGTCTGAGACAATCCAAGAGTACCCAACCAGTGTTTGATGAGGAAAACTATCAAGCTTGGGATGTGAAAATGCAAGTCTACATGGAGGGTTGTGATTACTAGGAGGCAGTGGAAGATGACTATGAGGTGGCTACACTTCCTAAAAATCTAACCTTGAATCAAATCATGTATCACAAGGAGATGAAAACCATAAAAGACAAGGCCAAAGCCTATTTGAATGCTACTCTTTCACCATCAATTTTCAACAGAATCATGGCTTGTGACTCCACTAAGAAAATCTGGGATTTCCTCAAAGCAGAGTACCAAGATATGAAAAGATCAAGAGCATGAAGGGGTTAAATTTGATCAAGGAGTTTGAGGGATTGCAAATGAAGGTGTCTGAGACAATCAAAGAGTACTCGACCAAGTTAGTTGACATTAAAAACAAGGCAAGAATGTTTAGAATTGACCTCTGTGACAATAGGTTGGTGAAAAAGATCCTTGTTTTTTTGCCTGGTAGGTATGAGGCAACCATTGCTTCATTAGGAGAACAGCAAGAACCTGTCTCAAATCAAGTTGTGGACCTGTTGCCTGCAAGCACCTGAACAAAGGAGGTCGATGAGGCTAAAAGGAAGTGTTGAAGAGGCTCTAAGGTCCAAAGTGCAACAAAACTCGAAAGGAAAAAATAAGAAATGGAAAGGGAATAAAAGAAGTGACAGTAACTTAGAAGTTGTTGTAGGAGAAGGTAGTGCATGCAACAAATAAGGAAGACATTCTCTATGCAAGCTGTAATGACCCGTACCAAATAATACAAGTTTGCAACACGTCAATTCAAGTTCACTAAGTTTTGATCCAATTTGACTAGGCTCTGAATTCAACAATTTAGTAGGTTGACCAAAGTTGACTTTTCAAGGATGAATAATTTTTGGGTTTACCAAGACACTATTTTGTAGGCCTGGCTGACACGAGTCTGCTAGACTGGTCGAATGTCCAAATCCGACTTACAGATAAAAAGTTATAACCCTCGTAATTTCAAACAATGTGTTGTTTTACCAGTTGTCCAAACCGTCTTCAAATTTTTAATTGAAGTTTAATTCAGGCCTATATAAAACATAAATTTGGATGCCAAATGAAACCCTAGCCCCCAAAACACCATCTTGAACTCCAAAACCCTAGAAAAGTTCTCCAAAACTTGTGGACCCAAGTTGGGTCATTTTGACCATTTGCGAGCCGTGGGAGATTGGACCAAACGAGGCACCACCGGCCACCACACTGCAACACGCACCGGCCATGGAGGTGGAGCACCTCGGACGGGGTCACACCGCCAAATTTCACAGCCCAACCACGGACGAAGTCGATCGGGCCGGCCGCGGCGGCGAATTAATTCGGGCACGGGGCATTTCGCGGATTTTTCGCCATTCGCCAATTTGTTACCCCATAGCTCCTTTCCACCATTTTTGGACCTTCAACTCATCTACGTGGGTCCTTGCAGATTCCGCCCGCTTGAAAGTTACGATGAAACAAAGCACATGGCCGATAGAGTTTTCCGGCCACCACAGTGACTGTTGACCAAGGTAATGGTACTGATGAGTCTTGGTCTCTCGCTTCCATTGATATGTGGTTTGTAAATTTTGGGCGTCGCTTTGGTTAGTTTTCCATTTTAGGTTGTTTCAATTACCGAAAGATGTTCGGATCAAATAGAGTACCAATTGTCAAATTCTGGTAAAATTGAAGTTGTATTAGTGAAATTGATGTTTTTAGTAATTATCGACGTCCAATTTCGAGAAATTAGCTCCCTGGTGAAAAGCCCTAATTTTAGGTATCGCCTATAGGGCACTATGTAATTGACCTCGCTGAGTTCAATCAGATGGTCCTATAGTTCTAAAGTTATTCTAAGGCCTTAGGGATATCCTAATGTCGCTTGCTCAATTTATCGAGCCTAAGTGGTATTTTATTTATATTACAGCATTCACGAGTCGAGGACGATCCGCTAAGGACAAGACTGAAGGCCCGAGTCCGTGAGTGGTTTATATGCTTTTAAATGATTGGGATATTATATTGATATATCTATTGTGATTAAATATTTTATATATATACTGTTTTGATCAAATGGTTGGTTGCATACAAATGTGATTATCCGTCTTATATAAAACAAGTTATCATTTCATGTAAATTTTGTCAACATTTTCACTGTTTGGAAGTTGTACTGGGTTCGTGGATGAGTCTGTGGTATTTAGATATTTTGGGGTATGTGGATTGGGTTTTAAACCCCCTTGAAAAATTATTGTTTTATGAAATGGATTTTGAAATATATGTGTTTAAAATTGCTATGAATATGGTCATTGAGGTATTTCAAATTTCGCTTGAATCATGAAACCAAAGATCTTCTAAATGTAGTTGACTGAAGTTGTGGAAAGCAAATTCATAATCTAACTTAAGATACCTGACGTTGGTAAAGTACGGAGTAATGACACTGGGTTGGAGGTTATAAGGTGATGTACCATATTGTACCGGAGATTTGGATTTAGTATTTATATTATAGTGCACTGGGATTGCCAGTGTCGTGAGATTGGTTACATCCAACGGTTATTTTTATATTATATATTTTTACTTGAGGCTCAGGTTTACCCATGGTTTGGTATTCCTCGAGTTTGCCACTGTCGTGAGGTCAATCTATCCAATGGTTTTATATTATTTAATAAATGTGAGGTGTTCGCTTAACTGACGGTTTGGTATTCCTCAGTTTGCCACGGTGTCGAGGTTGGCCCATCCAACGCATTTTATATTTCCATGGTCGTGAGGCTCAAGCCAATTCCGACGGTTTATTCAGTCGCGCCACGGTCGGAGGTTGGTCTATCCAAATCTCGCTTTATATTATTTCCACTCGGGCCGCGAGGCCCGCTTACCCGACGTTTGGTATTCGCTGAGTTTGCACTGTCGGAGGTTGGGTCTATCCAATCCGCTTTATATTATTTTTATTTACGTGAGGTCGGGTTATCTGACGGTTTATTCGAGCTGCCAGCCTGTCGCGGCCTGCCACTGATGGTTTATCATCATTAGTTTTACCACAACATTTCCCGATGTTGGATATCATGAGGTGGGGTGTCCCATGGTTTATGACTCGTACATGGTACTTCCGCATTGTTGATTCTCTTTGAGTAAGGTAAACTACGTGTTCATTAGTTACTGCCATTGCGGAGGCTCTGCCACCGACTCAAGCATGATGGATACATGGTATGGTACGCTGCTGATTTCTGAACATGGTATACTATTTTAATATTTATGGTTATGGTGCGTGTCATGGTTACTTTATTACATGGTGGTTATACATGTTTTATGATTGGCCTTATGTGGTGTGCGCCGCATTATAAAGGTTCTTGATATCAGGCTCGCTAAATTGTCGAGCATGATTTATATATATTTCGGTTTCTGGTAAAGCTTGGTTTGTGAATGTTCGCTAAACGGGGAACATTACAAAAGAGTGGAAGTGAGGTCTTGAGTGAAGAAATGTTCGAAAAATAAAAGCATTATTTTCCGTGATAAATTATGTCACCTAATCGACTTATTTCTCACGTTTATTGTTTTAAATTTGTTCCCTAGGTCCGGGCAGTTCGTAGGCCGACTCGCGCATTCAACACTGCTTTTCGCGACAAATGCAAAGATTTACCCCATCCATCTGTCTTTGAGTTGTTGACTCATTTATTTTATTTTGTAACCCTAGTTCAAATACTCTTAGAATTGATATTAGTATTAAACTCATAATGGTCCCTATTATGTATGTCAGGGTTATGATCTACATTTGGATAGGCTCACGTGAATTTTCTATATGATTGAGGTATTGTAGTACTGCATGTGTTTACTTCTTTAGGTGAGGTCCCTCAGGCATTCCCTAGGATCAGACAACGGAACTCCACTAGGCTGACCACCTGTGAACCCCGAGGCATCCGGCCTGGGTCCCGTCAAGCACTATGGCAAACAAAATTATCCCCATTTTAGATGTTCGAGAAGGCTAGATGTAAGGTGCAGGAGATGTCAAAAAATGTTACACATTGAGAAGTTTTGTAAGACCAGAGAAAATTTAAATTTTCTAAAAAAAAGGTAAAACGGTAATTTTGGTAAAAATTCAAAATTTTTCTAGATCTCAGATGATGAAACGGATTTCACCGTTGGAATCGTCTCATGAAATCTAGATAACATCGTCGACTCTCAATCTCGGCATACTGAATTTCAAGTTTTTTGAGGCACTGGTGTCCGTGTGCCGTAAACTGCCTGGCAGATACATTGACGATTAAAGTTACCTACCAGCATGTACCCATGTGACACATGTCGCATGAGTAGAGAGAGGATGAGATGGATGGCTTAGATTAAGCCAAGTGTCAAAATCAAGAAAAGGGACACATCGAAGTAATGGAAATGTTATGAATAAGACAAAATAGCAAATAGTCGCCTTCTTCATTTTGAAACAAATGTGCAAAGTGGGCTGGTTGATTGGAAGTAGGCTTGGCTTGAGTTTTAGAGAGAGAGTGTGTTCTTCTCTCAGATTTGCGGTCGTTTCGGACTGCAGTTCTTGATGGAGCAAGAAGCAAAGCGATCTACACGGGGCGAGGGCTACGAGTGGACACGATTTGGTGGAGTTCGGCTAACCCAAGAGGTAGGGATCTTTCCTACTTGTGTTATTCTTGGCCAAGAGCCATAAATGGTCAGATGTTCTAAGGCTTGAATTATCGTGTTTTCTATTCCAAACGGCTTTGAACCTGAGTGGAAATCCTCATTGTTAGGTCAGAACAAAGGCTAACCCGAGGGTTTCACCGTTCATGGAATAGTACGCGATTTTTGGTGTGGATTTTTATGATGTTTGAGCTTATCTCAAAATGAATTGCTTGTGGTTTTACACTAGCCCATGAGCCAATTTAAAAGGCTGATTGTGAATTGTTGGTATAACATGATTTATGGATTAATTATGTTAGTATATACATGTTTTATATATTAGCAGAGTTTGTTGGGATTGGTGATCATGCATTCCATATGCAATTGGGCACCCTAGAATATTGGGAGGAGTGCATGATATGAAATTGAAAGAAAAACTAAATGTTTGTGAAAGGAATTTCAAGAAGATTTTTCAAGAATTGCTCTTGAGAGTCATCCAACAGATCACTGGATGAGGACTATGATCTGCTTCGAGAGTTATCCAACACCACCTCGAGGGTAGGTCCAATATTCCACTGAACTTGCAGCAAGTTTTCGAGAACAAACTCAGATTCTAGCTTTAGGCATATGTGAGGGAGCCTGAGGACTCGAGACATGGGATTGGTCATGTAGACATTCGAGTAGGTTCAAGGGAATTGCTTGATGTGATTGTTTGCTGCGATATGTGCACTTATGTGGGAAGTAACCCACGTAGGAAATTTTCACTATTGGGCTTTGCTCACCCTGTCGAGGGATCACTATTTCAGGTACAAGGAGTGTATGGGAGGACGGCGCTCACTAGAGGCCACGTTTAGAAGAAAGCCGGGTTGTGGCTTTTGGTAGAGACTTTTGTATAACATGTATTAAAACTCTAAATTTTGATATATGTTTGGTAAAGAGTAATTTATTAACTCTTGAACTATTGTATATAGTTGATGTATTTTTGTGAGTATTGATGTAGGGGCCCAAGTGGCCATTATTTTACTCGCATGTGGACCCTGTGTGGTCATTGTAAACTTGTTATGACAGGTTTTGTACCTTGTGTAGAGATCCCCGTACAAAGGAGACTCTACCCGATTTTTATGAGTGGTGTCTGCCACTGACATCCACGAATATCTCCGCGAAGTCGACTAAGGTCAACAAGCACACCCTGCTTTCGGGGCGCCAAGTTTTGCGAGGAGAAGGGAGATTGACAACAAGGTGAAGCATTACGCTAGTCTAGTAAGATAGATCGAGTTTAGTTCTTGTTTCATTTCTAATAATTCAGCATGATTACTGTTTATTGACAAGGGTCAGGACAAACCATATGACAAGTAACGAGAAAATGTTTAGAAACCTTGATAAGTTAATAAAATCAAGGGTGAGAATTGGAAATGGAGAACACTTAGCAGTAGATGATTGAGGGACTGTAGCTATAAAGAGTCGTGTAGGGATTAAGCTGGTTTCTTATGTAATGTATGTTCTTGAGATTGATTAGAACGTGCTAAGGTGGGGTAAATTTGGCAGAGAAGTAGATTTATGTAACATTTGAAGAGAAATTGTTTGATCTTTTGATTCTGAGGCCTGAGTTGTTCAAGATAAAGATGCAAAGAAAGAGCTTTTCTTTTGAATCCTCTCGAAAGTCGAGCAAAGTGGCATTCAACGTCAAGTAAATGATTCGTAGATATGGCATACAAGACTAGGATTTTTCACACAAAGGCCTGTACTTCAGAAAGAAATGATATGGCAAGAGGGTTACCAAACCTAGAGGAGAAATTCTCAACATATAAGGCTTGTTTAATGGGCAAGCAAGCCAGATTTCCCTTTAAGGAGTCAACTTGGA
Organism: Tetrastigma voinierianum; assembly: GCA_016808115.1. Classification (NCBI taxonomy): domain Eukaryota; kingdom Viridiplantae; phylum Streptophyta; class Magnoliopsida; order Vitales; family Vitaceae; genus Tetrastigma; species Tetrastigma voinierianum. Next base: position 73,299 of record JAEQBH010000120.1, read on the forward strand.
GAGCTACAAAGAAGCTGCAACTAATCCATTTCTACCTCTATGGTCCATAAGCAACTCCTTCATTGAATGACAACAGGTATTTATTAGAAATTGTTTAGAAACCTTGATAAATCAATAAAATCAAGGGTGAGAATTGGAAATGGAGAACACTTAATGCGAAAGGGTCGAGGGAATCAGAGCTATAAAGAGTCAGCAGAGGGATGAAGTCGTTTCGATGTGATGTATGGTCCTAAGACTGATTAGAACGTGCTAAGTGTGGGGCAGTTGGTAGAGAAGGGATTTAAGGTGACATTTGAAGAGGGAAATTGTTTGATATTTGATATTGGAGGCCAGGAGTTGTTCAAGATAAAGATGCAGCAAAAGAGTTTTTCTTTGAACCCTCTCGAAATTGAGCAAGTGGCATTCAAATGTCAAGTAAATACTTTAGAGATATGGCACAAAAGACTAGGGCATTTTCACAACAAAGGCATGCAATTTCTGCAAAGAAATGATATGGCAAGAGGGTTACCAAACCAAGAGGAAAAATTCTCAACCTACAAGGCTTGTTTAATGGGCAAGTGATGAGTGCCTAAAACACTCATATTATACTCGCGTCAGTCTTCCATTTTCCTGTTTATTTTAGAGTAATTATATAGTTTTTGTGACTAGAATACTGATTCGACGCCTCGCTGTGAATGCGGAGCATCGGGCTAAAAAGAGCAACAGCCGGGAAGCAAGATTTAAGCAAATGGGAACAAGGCGATGAAGTAACCGCCACGTCAGCGATGCTTCCCATGTCGCCACGCCCCATCGCGACGTCCCCACATCACGACGCGGTCAACAACTGCGTGCCAACAAACTCCCAACGCCGCCGACGCCTCCACGCCGCGGACGCCGCCATGTCGCGACGCTCCACGCTTCGCTGACGGCCGCCGACCGCACCCTATCATTTAAAGTAACAATGATCTTAAAAGGGGACGGCGCACGAGCGAAGGCACGGAATTCCGAAAGGCAGTGACCCGACTTCGAGGAAGTGCCCTGGATTTGACACTTTTATCGTTTGGATATTTTCTGATAGAGAATGATGTTTTTACTACTAAACATTTTCTTCTTTTCATTCATGATGTTCTAGATCTATTTCTGTATTATATTTGAACTCCTGGCTTATGTTCATGGATTAAAGTTTGAAACTTATATTATTCGCTGAGCCAATATGTTGTAAACTATTCTATGCCTATGATTTAATCGTGATGTCGACATGTCTCGCCAACATTGGCATAATTACAATCGGGAGATCCGATCGGTGAGATGAGGGTAGTATTCGTGGATCCTGGGTAGAGTAGATTTCAGTTGATTCTGAATAGAGATATTCAACCCGAAGGTACTAAAATAGACATTAATGCATTTTGAATATCAGCCTGATTGTAGGATATACCCATTCTATTCGCGAAATAGGTGGATATACTCCTCGAGAGTGATACCTGTAGAAAAGATCACTCGCCATTGACATATTAAATATATCAATAATAACATATTTAGAAGATTAATCCATTGAACGGGACAGGGGAGATATAACCCTAGGCTTCAAACCAATACTTTAATTGAACTCAATAGTTTAGGTAATCTTTACATATTTGAATTCCTCCAGAGTCATCTTTCTATATTATCTAAAAAGCGTAACTTGTGGTAGTCAATATAATTTGGCCCATGTGGATCGATATCTGTACCACGAGTACACTATACTACTTGGGGTGAAGCGTGCACTTGCGCATATAGGCGTATATTTTATACACCGAAGCTTCCGCCTGGCTAAGTTTTTTGCTTCGTCGCCATTGAATTGATATGAAGGTAAGCAAATAGAATATTACTACGAAATTTTCTTTACTTTTGTTTATTTTACAAGTCTTTGATAATTTGGTTTTTGGCTCGTGTGTTATTGCGGTATAGGTTTCAGTAAGTACATGGGTCATCGAGATCAAAATAACTTAGCTGTTTGATCCCAGACGAGGAAAGACCTGCTTGTGATTGCCAGGAGCAGGAGAAACGAGCAGTTAGAAATCCGATGAGTCATAGGGAAAACCAGAAGAACAAAATCACTTGGCATTGAGCAGGGCCCGAACCAGAGAGGCAGAGAAATAAGATCACGGAAGGAATCAAGCACCCGAGGCCATTTATACGACCCGGATGATCCTTTCATGCTATTAGATGAGTTCGTATTACCTGATGGTTTATTAGGACAACTATCGACTGACCCTATTCAAACAAACAATTTAGAATTAGAAGTCGATCCTGATCACGGATGCTTGAGAATATCTTGTTCCATAGGTACCCGTGAGAACCAGAACATGCATTTGACTAACTTCCTTGAAGTTTGCGTCTTTATCAAATATAGCAGATTCTTTGAAGAAGCTCTAAGGTTACGATTGTTTCCGAAACTTTCGCACCGGGGATAGAGGCGAACTCTTTGGGTAACCGATCGACCACCAGATTCCATTACCATGGAATGATTTAGTGGAAAAATTTCGACTAAGTTCTTCCCACCTTCGAAAATTGCACAACATGCGGGAGATCCAATACCTTTAGGCAATTGGAGGAGAACCTGGCGGGTGGCATTGGGCGGATTTCACGAATTATTGCGGAAATTTGCTTTTACCATGCTTTGACGGATGGGGATGCAAGTCCGCACCTTCTATAATGGTAAAGAAATCTGGCAGAACAATGATTGATCGCGGTTGGAGGGCATTGATGAAAACCCACAGACCAGAAGCTTCAAGAAATCTTAAGAATCTTTGCAATAAACCTTGTGCGATGTGGCACAGAGAGAGGCTACACGGTAAGCACGGTGGGTGCCTGAGATAACGAGGTCCTCGTAATCCTGGTGAATCATGTGGCACGGATATTTAAGCAGGTTAAATAGACGTAAGGAACCGCGCATGATCAAGCCCAGCCATGGGAGTTATGTAGATTACATTGGTGGACATGCGACACGGAATGTCGGTCGAAACCACTCCTGTTAAGCGAAGCCAGTGTGTCAGTTTGCATCCAGATGAATCCACAGCGGCAAGGACCGTATGGGGAAGCTTAGTTATCGGGGAATCGGGAATGGAACCGAGGGTGGCGTAACAATTAGAACCAGAATAGTCAGAACAATCAAGGATATGGGTGGCGGAATAATCAGAACAATATGCCATGAATCAAAATGAAGTGAACCCGACCTACGAGGAAAAGTTGGATTTAGAACAAGCTCTTGCACAGATGTTAACTTCCCACTCTGCCTTTATGAATGAAACGAAGGCCAACATGCGTGACGGGAAGCCCGGTTGAACAATCAAGCGGCCTGGTGAGAGTTTGGAGGCACAAATGGGCGAATGGTAAATTCTTGCCAGGAAAGACATGGGTTCTTTACCGTAATTCGGAGGTAAACCCAAGAAGAGATGGGAATGAGCATGTTAAAGCGAGTGTCTTGAAGTAGGAAAGAATTGGAAATACGTTACAACCCCAGTCATGAAGCAGTTAGAAATGAAAGTGATCGACGAGCAAAAGATGATCTGAGATAAAGCGACCTCGGGAGAAACTGACCATGTCAGAGGAACTCTACTGGAAGCGAGGCTAGCATCACGGTTCCTTACCCACGATCTGAAGAAGCATAAAGCTGGATAAGCAATTCCATTAAAACGGATGTGTTCGAAAGTGCATATCGATATCTGTTTCTTTGATGCCACGAGCGGATACTTGAGTTATGTAAAATTCATGAAAGACATCTATCCACCCAAGGGGCAGATTAGGCGATTTCGAAAGCAGGTAGACAGCGGGGAATGGTGCCATCCTTGGAAGGAAGTACTGCAAAGCAAGGACCGGGTAGTTTCACTATCCACTTGCACAATTAAGAGTACTATATTTGAAAGAGCACTATGTGATTTGGGTGCCGGCATTAATCTTATGCCCTTATCGACTTTTCAAGCGTTTGGGTTAGGGCTTGCAGGCCTAAAGTCACTCTTGACTGCGAACGGATCTTTGAAGCATCAAGAGGGATAATAGAGATATGATAATAAAGGTCGACAAATTTATCTCCCGTGATTTCGTGTTTTAAGATATTGGAGGGAAGATAAAGAAAATGCAATAATCTTGGGAAGACCATTTCTTGCAAGCGCGAAATGATGATTGATCTCTGGGCGAGGCTAGTGGGAGTACAAGGAAAGAGGAAGTAAAGTTCAGCGTGTTTGGCCAGATGAGACACCCGGTAGTGATACTTGCCGTGGCCCGAATGGTTGGGGCTATGGTGTCTAGCCAAAGTGGTCTCATGATCCCAGCTGGAGACTAGCTAGTGGGAGGATGAGTCAGGGAGCCTGAGGCGCGAGGCGAAAGGAATATGTCAAATGGATGGACTCTTTCGGACACAATAGACGGAAATACTTCGAATCTCTTGGGTTGAAGGGTTAAGCAGCGGATCCCTCGATTGAGCAACCGCCCAAAATGGAACAAAAACCTCTACCTGGCATTTGGGAAGTAGTATACCTTGGGTGAGTCCCACTACATGATCATTTCCGGCATCTTTGGCGTGCTAGAGGAAGAGAGAAGTTGTTGAGGTCCTCAGAGATCACAAACATGCACTCGGATGGTCTCTAGGCGATCTCGAGGAGAGTTAGTCCTTCATGGCCATGTACATCGTATTTTTGCCCAGAAGAGGGACATAGAAGCACGTAGAAGGTTAAATCCGATGAATGAAGGAGGTCTTCCGTAGAAGAAGTGCTAAAATGGTTAGACATCAGGGGTGATTTATCCCATTTCGCATAAATGGTAAGTCAGCTCGTAGCGTCAAGAAGGGAGGAACAACCGCCAATGTGGATCAAACACGATTCACGCTATCGCGAACAGTTACCGTAGGGAGACGGTATTGATTATCGGAAGCTGAACAAGGCCACTAAAAGATCACTTTCCTTGCCGCTTTTAGATCGACGCCGACGACTAGCGTGTGATGAATAATATTGCTTTGGGATGATATTCCCGGTACAACCATATAGCTCCCGAAGATCAGAGAAGACAACATTCACTTGTCCTTATGGTACATTCGCATTCGCGATGCCCTCAATCGCGGCAATGCATCGGGTACTTTTCAGCGATTTATGATGGCCATATTCTCCGACATGGTGGAAAAGACAATTGAAATCTTCATGGACGATTTCTCAGTAATGGGAAATTCATTTGATAACTGTTTAGAGAACTTTGAGAGCGACTCGGCAAGGATGTGAAGAGACCAATTAGTACTCACTGTAGTGCCATTTCATGGTACAAGAGGGTATTGTCCTTGGACATCTGGACTGTAGCGAAGAGGGATGTGAGGTAGATAGGGCGAAGATTGAAGCAATCGAGAAGTTACCTCCACCCTCACAAGAAAAGGGATCTTCGAAGTTTCTGTGCCACGTCGGGTTCTATAGGCTGCTCATCAAGGATTTTTTCACGTATTGCAAACCACGCCTAACCTACTAGTCCAAGGGATACCACTGAATTTCTGATTCACAATGTTTGCATGCATTCTCAAGTGTCAAGGACAAGTTGGTTTCAGCTCCATTGTTGTGTGGGCAATCAGATTGGTCTTTTTCCGTTTGAACTCATGTGTGACTTGTTTACTTCACATTGGGGCGCTTCGCGTAAACGAGAGAAAATCTTTCAAGTAATCTATTATGCTAGTAGAACCTTGAATGATGCTCAACCGAATTATGCCACTGGCGTAGAAAGAGTCATTCGCTATCAGGTTTGCTTTTGATAAGTTCAGCCATATTTGATTGGCAACAAAGTCGCAGCACACCGATCATTCCGCCATTAGTACTTACACCAAGAAAGATGCAAAACCTCGACACTCGGGTGGGTCCTCTTGTTAAAAAGAATTTGATGTGGAAATTAAAGACAAGAAAGGCAATCGAGAACCTGCTGGCAGACCATCTTTCACGACCCGGAAGGGGCCGTAGATGAAACCATTGAATGACGAATTTCCAGACGAGAAACTCCTAGCTATTGAGGAAAAGAGGCGCCTCCATGGTTCGGATTATGTGAATTATTTCCAGAAGCAAAGTAGTCCCTCCTAATTTAACTATCGCTGTAAAAAAGCAGGTTTTTCGCACATTCAAACACTACTACTGGGAGGAGCCACCCTTTATAGACACCGGTTGGATCGTGTCATAAGGAGATGTGTGCTCCAAAGATGAAATGCAGCATTTTAAACCATTGTCACACTTTACCGTGGTGGTGGACACTGCGGCCGTGAGAACAATGTACTTAAGGTGCTTCAGACCGGGTTTTTATCGGCTCTTCCTCGCGAAGATGCTCATCAATTGCTTTCCACTGCGGACAAATGTCAACGAATGGGAACATCTCTAGAAAGGACGAGCCACCCATGCATCCCATTTTGGAGGTAGAATTGTTTGATTTATGGGGATAGATTTCATGGACCATTTCCCGCATCATACAACAACTGTACATCTTGTCGCGCATCATGTCTCGGCGGTAGAAGCGATTCCACACGCACCAATGATGCCAAGGTTGTGGCTCAATCTCCTGCCAAGAAGAATATATTCTCACGCTTTGAACCCTCAAGCCTTGATCATAGATACGGTACCCATTTCTCGCAATAAGGTAATGATAAGGTTTTGCAAAGTACGGGTAATGTCATCGTACATCACTGCATACCACCCAGCCAACGCGGGACAAGCAGAGGTATCAAATCGAGAAATCAAATACATTCTCGAGAAGACAGTTAACGGCTCCAGGAAGGATTGGTCTAAAAAGATGGAAGATGCACTCTGGGCATACCGTATAACATTTAAAACTCCTTTGGGTATGTCACCGTTCAAAATCGTTTATGGTAAAGCGTGTCATCTTCCAGTGGAATTGGAGCATCGGGCCCATCGGGCCACTGGCGCTTAAACATGGATAGTACATTGGCTGGCGAAACCCACTACCTAACCTCCGCTGAACCTGATGAATCTCGTAAACGGCTATGAAAACGCCCGCATTTATAAGGAAAAGACTAAAGCCTAGCACGACAAAACACACATCAAATAAAGGAGTCTACAAATGACAACAAGTTCTTCTATTCACCCCGCCTAAGTTTTTCCGTGGAAATTGAAGTCTCGATGGTCCGGACCTTCACAAAGAACTGCTGGGTCTTTTCGCACTCCAAGTGGGGCGTAAGTTACACATCCTGAGAAAGGCACATTCACAGTCACCATCCAACGATTGAAGCCGTATTATGGAGGCGTAGTTTCCTTACGCATTAAGCAAATCATTTCTTTCGACAAAGAATGCATAAGATGTCGTAAGCGATCATAGGAGTTCGGGTTCCAGCACATTACACTCAGTGGCCGCCGAGCCAACGACATTAAACATACGCTGGGAGGCAACCCAAGTGTTTCTTAACTTTTCCTTTTCTTGGGCCTAATCTCTATTGTTATTTTCAAGAATATAAAGGTTTCTCATTTTCTCCGTAATTTGTGTTTCTACTCTGTTTGTTTCATTTCGTAACCCAAGAATGCAAATTAGTGGGAAGATTCGCTCGCTTGCACATAAGTCCATAAAGTCACAAGTACGAGCGGGAGAGGGTCATTCCGATCAAGAGATCATCAATGCGCCCAAATTTATCACTGATTCATAGATTCGTCACGCCGCGACGTGGGATTTCAAGTCGCGACGCGCCATTTTCGCGGTATTTTCGCACATCGCGACGCGGACCTCCCATCGCCGCGACGCCATTTCCTATGCGTTTCCGTCACGCCGCGACGCCATTTTTACATACAAACTTCTCCGTCACGCCGCGACGCGGATTTCACGCCGCGACGCCATTTTTACATAAACGCCATTGCCACGTCGCGACGTGATTCCAACGCCGCGACGCGGATTAAATCCACTTTTCCGGCCACGCCGCGACGCGGACCCCCAACATCGCGACGTCGCTTAGTGAAGCTTCGCCATTACCGCCGCGACGCGGATCTCGCGCACGCCGCGACGCCGCTCGCCATTTAAGGCCAAAAATTGTTCATTTTCGGGCCCCCTTCACCTTAATACCTTTCTCCACCGAAACCCTAGCACCCTCAAGGCACCATCCGTGCCACACCTTGCCGGAGAGCCCCCTTTCGCCTCGGCCTGAGACCCTTCCACTCGTCACCGACCACTAGTACCTCTCAGTCACCCTCTTCACCCTGGCTGGTCATAGTGGCATTTCCACCACCGTACTGACTCTAGCTTCGTGGGTACAAGATCACTGTACTCTACACCTAGCGGTCTAGAGGTCTTGTAAGTACTCGCCCGGGTTAGCTAGATACCTTAGGTTTCGAGCCCATTTAGGATTCCAGTCATTAGGTAGTTATTTAGTTCGATTTTTTGTAAAGCACATTAGGGTGTTCGTGTTTTGTCTAGGCTCTAAGAGGGATCTTAGTTAGTTTTTGTCTATCACTCATGACACTGAGCCCTGGTGTGGCAACAGCTCAGGTGAGGCTCACAGAGGACCTGATCCCTCACTCACGATGCATCGTATTTATTTGCGATTTCATCATCTACGTTCATCATCGCAAGAACCGACTTAACATGAGAGGTTCGCATGGACTTCAGGTGACACGCTCGCGGTGGCGCGCTGCATCATCATCCAACGATGGCGCGAGGCGCGACTACGCCAATCTCGCCTCCCATGTCTTCAAGAAAGTCGTGGTGCGGGCTTATCGTCTAATTTCGCAAGTGAGTCGATCAATAGTTGCTTACAAACCTAGAGCATGTTGTCCTTCGAGTCGCCTCTCGACGGGCCCAGCACCCTCGACTACCCCGAGATTATACGCCAGACACCAATGGTCGGTGAGCCGAGAATCAATAAAGGCGGGTCATGCGGGTCAATTTCAAGGCTGGCATTTGGGCTCTTCATTCCTCAAGGTCTGGCACTTTGTCATCACGTCACGCCTCATTCGACCACGAACGCGGTGTGAAGTGACCGCCTGCTGGCCGCGCTCAACTATGCCATCTGCGGTATACCCTTCGATGTCAAGGTGTTATCGTGACGCCATCCTCCATAACCGGATGCAAAGATGAACCCGACACCCTTCTGATCTTTGGCTTGTGCAAACGCCGGGTGCCCTCGACGACACCGATACTTGGTTTCCCACCCAATCAAAGCCATATTCGGCTGCTGACACACCCGGTGTCCCTGAACCCGAGGGGACTCCACGACTCGGGTCATGAGCCCTGACGAGATCTGAGCTTTATGAGTATCGGGCTCGTTATGGATCCCTCACATCCCCGTGGAGACATTGGCTGGTCCTCGTCCCGCCCCACCCCCACCACCGCCCGCCAGCCAGCGGCAAATCCCTCCACCCTTCCCTGCACCTCGAGGGACCTGCTCTCTCGACCGGAAGCGCTGGACGTGATTCCTGATGAGACCCGTGAGCACCGCGTCCCGTTCCCACGATTTGAGGCCCTCCGTGCGTATATGCTACTGCATCGGGTCAACCAAAGCACCATGGCCTGGCAGTTAAGAAGAAGAAGCCCTGCAGCCCGTGACGCCCAAATACCCGGCTTCTTTCACGCCTCCTCCACCACCACCACCGCAGCTGGGATCACCAGGAGTTCCTTCCACCCTTACTATTTATTTCTTGCCCACCTCTACTATTTATTTCGCCTGCGGTGAATACCTATCTTATTTGGGGTGGTGAATGTTTTGTTTTGCGAGTTGGTGTTTTGCCTTGCGTTTTAATAGTGCTTTTGTTTTTAATAGCGTTTATTTGCCTACGATAGTTGTGTTTCTATTTAGTCATGCCTGAATCCAGCGATTCGAGTCATGTAGCCTGTCACGCTTGTGTTAGTCTTATATGGGCCAATTGCGTGCTCAGGTGCCATGTTAAAAACGAGATCACTTTCGACTGTTCAACAATAACACTGAATGTCAGTCACATAATGTTTTTGATGTTCAGAATAGCTGAATATGAGTGAATAGTAATACCTCGAGTAGTCAAGACACCAGCCCTCAAGAACCCTATCACACTCACACCTGTCGACCTTCAGAGCATGCATAGCGCCGAGACCAACCACCTGTAGTTCCACGGACATCAACCTCAGAGACTGGAACCATTTATGATAGACACCCAATAAAATGAGATCACACTGTTCCCAAACAAAGAGACAATACAAAACAATAGAAAAAGAAAAAGAAAAGACAATGATGTTATGGGGACTTATGAATGCTGCAGACCATCGAACTTTAACCCGCATACCTGGCGGCTCATTAAATAATGCCCCGAAAGCTAACTCAGCCGAGCCATGACTTGCACTGTCGCTGAAGGTGACAAGGAGGGATCATTCACACAACCTAGGTCTCAGCTCAGCTGAGTACCGGTGAAGCTTGAATGTTGAATTTAACGCCTCTGCGCCTTGAATCAATCAAGCGGAGTCACTAATGGATCCTCGCCATGAATACTCCGCCAAACCTTGCACTAGGTTTTTACATTTATTTTGGTGACGTGGGAAGTCGCATTGGTTTAACAACCAGTGCTCTATCCTTTCTAGCAGCTCTTCTAGCCAGGAGTCGAGCTTTAAGCTCAAAGTGCCTAACCCAGAATATTATACAAGTCATTCAGCTGAAGGCCAGGCCTTGGGAAAGGTCGGAGCAAACATGGATCGGCGCACTATCACTTCACCGTTTAACTGAAGTTTCCGTCGCGAAGTCGAACACTTAGCGCATTTTGTGAACTTTGAGCAACATGCTGGGAGTGCACACCCACCTCATCCCCATTTTTCAGCATGCACACACTGCCTTATGTTAGTTGTATTAGGCGCAGTCCTGTTGAAGCCGCCTTACTGCGACAAGCAAGAAACTGTCAGCATTGAGCGCCTAAAAACGACTGGCATTATATTCACGTTTCCATTTCGCTATTTTAGAGTAATTTTTATAGTTTTTGTGACTAGAATATCTGATTTGATGTCCTAGAATGCAAGAGCACGCGAAGAGCAGCAGCTGAAGCGTGATTTCGAGCAAATGTGGGAACAAGGCGAATGGCACTCCATCACGCCTCTCGACGCCCCACCGCCGCGACATCCTCTCATCGTCAGGACGCCCCCACATCGCACGCGCAATAACAACCGCGTCAACAAACCCCAACGCCGCGACGCCTCCACGCCGTGAAACGTGTCGCGACGCCTCCGTACGCCGCGACGCGCCGAACCGACCCCATCATCGTAAAGTACGAATGATCTCGTAGTATGTAGATCGAAGCGCATTTAATTGAAGGCATAATCCTGCAGCAGAGTGACTGACTGAGTAGCGCCCGTGATTTGAATCGCCTTTATCATTTGGATATTTTCTGATAGAATACATGTTTTTACTACTAAATGATTTTCTTCTTTCATTCATGATGTTCTAGACTATTTCTAGGGTTATATCAACTTTTGTCATATGTCTGCGGATTAAAGTTTGAAACTTTATATTATTCACTATTTCTCAATATGTTGTAACTATTCTATGTTTATGATTTAATCGTATATTTCATGTCCAAACATCAGGTATAATTTATGAATCGGTGATCCAGATTCCGGTGAGATGAGGTGCAGGTCCAAAAAGACCTGGGTAGAGTAGACATCAATTGATTCTTAAATAGAGATATTCAACTTGAAGGTGGCAATCAGTCAGACATTAATGCATTTTTAATACTCAGCTCGATAAGAGATATACCCGATTCTATTCAAGGAATAGAAATATAATTTAGTGATACTCAGAAAAGTGATCACCGCCATTGACATATTGTAAATATACCGACAATAAATACATATTTAGAAGATTAATCCATTGAACGTGACAGGGGAGAGATATAACCTGTGGCTTCAAAACCAATACTTTCAGATCGAATCACGAAAATTTTACATATTTGAATTCCCTCCTGTAGTCATCTTTAAGATGGCCTAAAAGCGTAACCTTTCAGAATAACACCGTCTCGTGGATCTACATATCTACTTAATGGTACACAATTATACTACTGGGGCGGTTGCACTCGCTTTATAAAGGTATATATTTTATACACTGCTGCTTTCCGCCTGCCAAGAAGTGAAGCTTTATTTCTTAAGGAGCCAACTTGGAGCCAAAAGGAAGTTTCAAGTAATTGATCCATTCGCATTCCTACGGTCCATAAGCAACTCCTTCATTGAATGGCAATACGTATTTCATTATCTTCATTGATTATTATACTAGAATGTGATGGATTTACTTCATGAAGAAAAAGTTAGAAGTTGCTGAAGTGTTTCTAAAGTTTAAAAGATGGATTGAGAATCAAAGTAGCTACAAGATTCAAGTCAAGATATTTGATAATGGCATAGAATATACTTCATAGAGGTTTAATTCCTAATGTGAGAAAGCTAGAATCAAACATCAACTCACTGTTCTGTACTCTCCACAAAAAAATGGAGTTAGTGAGAGCAAAACATAACCATTATGAAGATGACCAGGTGTTTTTTATATGAGAAAAATCTACCAAATGAACTTTGGGTAGAAGCAACAAATACAACACTCTTTCTACTGAATAGATCATCTACAAGGTGACATTAGAGAAGAAGACATCCCTTGAAGTACGGGTCAAGTATCAACTGCCAATTCTAAAAATTTAAAGGTGTCGGCCTGTCATGTTTCTCCCAGCATTCCAGAGGTCAAGAAAGCATGTCGAGAAGAAGTCTGAGCCGGAGGCCTGCTGCCACACCCTGTACAGCCCAGGCATTATATTAGCGAAAGCAAGTGAGAAGGGTGATTACTAATGGGGATGTTTAGTTCCTAGAAGCTCGAAGAGGAATTAATGAGCACACTCAAAATGAACCGTAGATAAGTCCCGGAATTAGAAGAGTTTGGCGGATGACACTCAGTCATAGGCAATTTATCTTGGGTTGATATACCCGTAGGGGCAATGGTCGCTTTGGAGCCAACATATTTTTAGCGAGCCAAACATCAAAGATGATGAGTGCAATGAAAGAGGAGTTGGCTATGATTGAGAAAAATCAGATTCTAGGAGCTGGGTGAGAAGCCTTAGATAGGAAGACTGTCATTGATTGGAGGGCTTCCTGTGACTGGGTTAAATTTTGCTGGCTCAGTTGAACACAAGGCTATGCGTGAAAAGCAGGCACAAATGGGGAGCAGACTTCTAAAACATTTGCACTGTGAAAGCAAGGTTAGATACTATCGCACTAGTTCTTGCCTTATCCTGTCAAAAGCTCTTGGAAAGTGTATCATTTAGATGTCAAATCTACTTTGAATGGAGTATCGCAAGAAGAGATTTATGTTGAACAACTAAGATTCATTGTACCAGGTCAGGGAGGAGAAGGTTTAAAGCAGCATATGCGAAATGGGTTGAAGATCCTGTGAGCATGGTACAACAAGATGATGCGTTTTCTAAGCCTAGGTTTGAGAAAGGTCTTAAGTGAGTCCACTTTGTATGTTAAAAGTTGATTCGACTTCTATTGTATCTCTATGTGGATGACCTATATAACATGAGGAAACAAGGCCTAGATTATATTCGCTATTAACATATGAAGATGTTCAAAATGACTGATTTAGAGTAAAATGATCACTCTTCTGGCATGGATCAAACAAGCTCAAACAGATATTCTATATGTCAAAGGAAGTATTTGAGGAAGATCCTGAAGTGAGATTTTGGCATGAGGAGTGCAAGAGTGAGTACTCCAATGGTAAGAAAGAAAGTCACAAAGTACGATGGAGCTAACTCGCAGATGAAGGTCTCAGACATGAGCTTAATTATTGCACAATTTTACCCCCGCCACAAAACTATCAAACATCATGTTTCCTATAAGTATCCTCTCCAGATTTCTAAATTGTGCAAGGGAGTTGCATATGGTAGGTGTAAAGAGGGTGTTGCAATATTTGAAGGGTACTTTCTCATATGGGATTAAATTTTGCAAAGTTCAAAAATTAAATCAGAGGTTATTCCGACAAGGATTGGGTCAGACCATGAATATAATAATGACTTCTCTGCATTGGCTTCACATCTGATTAGATTTCGTGTTCAAAGAAGCAAGAGCTAGTGGCTCAATCAACTACAGAAGATGACAACCATTGTAGCAATTAGGCTGCAGAGTCAAGCAATAAGTTGGAAAACTAATGGATGATCTACATGTGCATCAAGAGGACAATATAGAGATCTTTGTGGATAACCAGGCCACTCTGGCCATTCCACATAATCCAATGTTTCGTGAAAGAACAAAGCATTTCAAAGTTAAGTATTACTTCTTAAGGGAGTTGCAAATATCAAGTGAAGTGAATCTAGTGTATTGCAGTTCAAAAAATCAACTTGCAAACATATTCACAAAGTCATTCCATGTTGGTTGTTTTGAGACTCTTAGAGACAAGTTGGTGTATGTGCAGCTCAAAATTCAGGAGGAGAATGTTAGTGAATTAAGAGTTGCTCTCTTTGTTAGTCTTTTGTTCTGTTTTGTGAAGGTCATAGTCATTAGGAGCACTAGTTGTTATCTTTGTTTTTTAAGTCAAATTAGTTGTTGTTTTTTAGGTCAATTTAGTTGATGTTTTTTAGGTCAATTTAGTTGTTGGCAACGTGTCTTAATGGGTTGTAGAACTAAGGAAGTTGAGTCATTGTGTATTTATTTATGCAATTTTTTTTTTATCAAGTGTAGATTTCTTTTTCAGTTTTGTTTCTCTTTTGTCCATCTCCTTCCATAAAGCAACAGTTTATCTACTACCCTACTATCATAATTGCTCAATCTACTACTCTGCAAAGGACAGATTTTGAGATTTTATTTTTTAGAGCATGCTTTGACTTTTAAACAGCCTTATTTTTGGAGAGCATGTGCAGCCTTTAACCCCCTTTGTTTTGCTTTCTAGATCACTTATGTACAAACATTTTTGTATGGATGTATGAAAACCTAATTTTCCCAAATTTAATTATTTGGAAATAAGTTACAAAAATAACTTAGCTAAACCTATTTTTAATTCTGAAAAAAGGTTTTCTATAATATAATAGAACAATGAATAATTAAAAGTCATTAATATATATCATCCATTCACAAAAATAAATAAATAAATAATTCTTTTGTTAAACCTATTTTGATGTTTAGAAAACAGTTTTTTGTACGATAAGAATGGGAAGCAGCATTTAACAACACTCCCAAAGAGGACAGATGATGCTTAGGAGAGGATGACGTTGATGAGATGATTATGAACTGCTGGTACTTGCAGATACATTCTTTGCATGTTATGTGATAGATTAGGCTCTGAAGTTGCGCACTTATTCTTAAGGAGCTTCAGGGAAATAAGTCCCCTAAAAACAGAAGCTGGAACAATCAAGAATATCCGAAACAAAAGCAAGTGTAGAGCCAAAAGAAAATTATCCTCATGCTCAAATACCCAGATGATGGTGATGGGATCATAATAATTCAATAGAAGATTCCCTCCGCGAGGAACATACTTGCTCTCCAAAGTTTGATATTTTTGGGCAAATAAAAGTAAAGGGGAGGCAGAGCTTACCTTTTTGAAAGTAAAAGTCCTGCTTTGTGGTTTCTCCCTGCTCTATGTCGTTTATATTTGTTAAAGTTATCAAACTGTGCCAATAGTGCTTTTTGGGGTCACGGGAAGGCTGGACATACTTTCTTAATGTAAAGTCCTTCAAGAAAAGAGGTCTCAATGATTTATTTATTTATTTATTTGTTGATATAAGATAAATTTTAATTAAGTAGATTATTAATTATATATGATTGAAGACCACGAGTCTGCATAAAGTCAGAAGTAGGGTCCAGCAAGCATGTGTGATAATCTTCATAATAATATATAGTTTAGTTTGAAGCCCATCTCTTTTATTCAAAAACCTGGGTGATGATGATAAGGTTGGAAAATTAGAGAGTTCTCTTGTACTGTAAAGGCGTCTCTACCATGCACCTATACTTTTCATTCCAAAAATAAGAGGTTTTCATTTCTCTGTAAAGTTTTTATATATATTCTCTCCAGCAAATTGAGAGAATAGTTGTAATTTTATCTTCATTATAATGGAATTTTTTACGTTGCTTTGCAGAGGTTTCCCTTTTACTTTTGAGGGTTTTACCATGCCAGTTCCCTTGCCCATTGTTTTTCATTTTATTTATTGCTCTACTTTTATTTTGTTATTCTGTTTTCATATTATTATTGTGGTATTATTTCATAAAAGTGGTACCCGAGCCTACAATTAGAATAGTTGGTGGTAACTTGTGTAATTAGTACATGTCTGAAAACAATTTAATTTTTTCTAAAAGGACGATAAGAGCCTAAGGCGAATAGGTTTCAATCAGAACAACTATATATAATCCCTCCACTTACCTAGTTACTTGCTTAACAAAGATGCTTGCTACCAGTTTGGGTTACCATTCATTGCAAATGACAACGAAATTTAAAATAGAAAATTTTAATGGGAGAAATTTTGAGCTGTAGAAAATGAAAATAAAAGTCATCTTGAGGAAGAAATTTGTATAAAAGCATTAGTGGAAGGCCAGAAAATGTTGAAAACAAAGAATAAGGATCTCGATAAAAGATATTGATGTCGTTTTAAACACATTTTGCATTAGTAGATATTGGGTTAAAGATTTGTCCATATCTTTGTCTTTTTGGTGTTTCTGAAAAGGCACAAGATCCGAATTGATGAAGATTTGAAGGGAAGCAAGAACTCCCTGGAAGAACCAACATGAAGTTTAGACTAAGAGCGTCCCCTAGTGCAAGGATGTCTAAGACTCTATGAGTTCAGAAAAAGGTCTGAACTAAGTATGGCTCATAAAGTGGTTCTCAGTAGTGGAGGACGAACTTGCGACAAGTTATCGATGGGCTAGGATGCATTTGGCAAGGGATAATGATGACATCTGAAGGATCGGAACATGCAAGCTGTAAAGCTAGA
The DNA here is from genome assembly GCA_016808115.1 of Tetrastigma voinierianum. Classification (NCBI taxonomy): domain Eukaryota; kingdom Viridiplantae; phylum Streptophyta; class Magnoliopsida; order Vitales; family Vitaceae; genus Tetrastigma; species Tetrastigma voinierianum. The sequence goes on from JAEQBH010000120.1 coordinate 90,173, forward strand.
TTGGAATCAAATGAATTCTATTTACAAAGAGGATCTCACTTGATCAGCAAGTTCTCTATTTCCGTGGTGATAGCTTCAAGGAAAGAACTATAAGCAGAAGGTATGGTTGGAGTCATATTAAAGATAGCGTTCAAGCATACCAGTGTGCAACCAGGAAATATCGAGGCTATATACTTAGGCTTTGGAAGATGCTCAACACGGATTTCGGGAGTAGGCTTGAAGATTGTGATGCAGGCGTCTTTGAATGAGTGTGGAGTGCAAATACTCGATTGATGTTGCTTCACGGAAGAACGCAAACTTCGAAGGTATGGTTGGAGTCATATTAAGATAACGATTCAATCTTATCTAGTCTTCCATAACCAAATATCCAAGGCTATATACTTAGGACTTTGGAAGATGCTCAACACGGATTTCAAGAGTAGAGCTTGAAGAAGAACAAGCGAAGTCTGGACGTGCTGAATGAGTGTGGAGTGCAAATACTCGATTGATGTTGCTTCAAGGAAAGAACATAAACTAGAAGGTATGGTTGGAGTCATATTAAGATAACGATTCAACCTTATCTAGTCTTCCATAACCAAATATCCAAGGCTATATACTTAGGACTTTGGAAGATGCTCAGCATGGATTTCAGGAGTAGAGCTTGAAGAAGAACAAGCGAGGGAATGCAGACGTCTTCAGACTAGTGTGAGTGCAATACCGATTGATGTATTGCAGTTGAATATTTCGCATGTGAAGATGATGGTTCTTATATTGATGTATAATTGGTTATGGGTATGCAATGTTGTAGAGAGGGAATGGAAGGAGTTCACTTTAAATTCCACTAGGAGTGATTAGGTTTCAAGAAGGGTTGTAGGCTGAGATGGAGTCTCGTACTATATAAGACTAATTGTAAACTTGGAATCAGATCAATGAAATCCTTACATCTAGGCACAACCCCGTGGACATAGGCAGGTTGCCGAACCACGTAAAAATTGTGTGTGCCTTTGCTTTATTGCAAAATATATCACATCTGCTCTACACACACTAAGTCCCATAAGGGGAGTTCAAACGTACTGAACTATAGTCTAAACGAAACCATAACACAAATATTAAGGACTATGACCTAGAACGCACTCTTATCTATCAATTGGTATCATAAAGGGTCACTCTAAGTTATTGACTGAGATCCATGTTTACACTAACTAATTATGTGTGAGTATTAGATGGATTTGTTGAAAGAAGGTGGTTCTATTAACCGTCCTCCTCTTCTTGATGGGACAAACTATGGCTACAGGAAAGCAAAGATGAGTACCCTCATATAATAAATTGATGAAAAGGCATGGAGATCAATTCTACAAGGATGGAAGCCTCCTACCAAAACTGATTTTGAAGGGAAAACTATCCATAGGGACGAAGCAGACTAGACACCCACAAAGAAAGGCATACAAAATCACAGGCTCTGGATGCAATATTCAACGGTGTTGATCCCTTGCAATTCAGGATGATCTCCACCACTGAAGTAGCTAAGGAAGCATGGGACATTCCTCATGTCCATTTTGAAGGAAACAATGTTGTTCGTGAATCTAAGTTAGAACTGCTTACAGCAAAGTTCGAGAACTTGCGGATAAGTGAGAAGGAGACTATCAGTGACTTTAATGAAAAATTATGTGACATAGCAAATGAATCATTTGCTCTATGGGAAAAGATTTCAGAGGAGAAGCTTGTGAAAAGGCCCTAAGATCCTTGTCACCTACGTTTTCATACAAGGCATTAGCAAAAAATGAGGCAAAAGACTTGAAAAGAATGAGACTTGAAGAACTAATGGGATCTCTACTCAAGTTTGAAATACAACCAAACGAAGAGTCTAAGGAAAGAAAGAAACTTGTGGGACTAAGGGCTGAGTCCGAACTACCTGTTGATGAAGGGAATGAATTTTCAAAATCTGTGGCGCGCTGTCAAATAATTTTGAAAGATCCATAAGAAGGTTGAATGCTTAAGCAAAAGGTAAATCTCAAACTCGAAAAATTGCATCAGGCCCATTGAACCCTACTAAGTTTGGAAAGACACAAGGATCTTTAGAATCCTCCAGCTGACCCACTATTCAAAGAAGGAGATGATGACATCTCAAACAAGAATTAGCACGTTCTTACACAGTATTATACAAAATCTAGGTAAACATAGTAAAAATCAATGAAGATCTTTAAGGACAAGTCCATCAACTCAATTAAGACAACGAAGCTTTAGAGAAAGAGGTAGTTACTCTAAAAGGGGAAATCCTTAAGAACAACATGGCTCAATTAGAGCTAGAACATCTCAGGAAAATAGTAAGAATGATGAACTTACGAACATCGTTCCTAGATCATATTCTATGTATGGAGACTACCTCTGAGGCTCGGGAAGGCATTCGATACCAAAGGGGATCTTTAGGATCGAAACCAATAGTTCAGAAAAAGATTTCTCATCCTAAGGCTATAAAAGTAAAAGAACTTGTCTGAATGCTCCCGAGAACGGGAACAAACAAGACAAGTTCATGAAATAGAAGGACATGGGAGTCAGATGTTAATATTGCCAAAAAATGGGTCACATTAGACTTCACTTTAGGGACTACAAATTTGACCAGAATAATAGACTAAAGGAGAACAAATTAGTCGAGAGGACTACCTGGGTAGAAAAAGGAAAAGCTAAGAGTCTTGTTGTTCTTACCTTTTTCAAGGCTGAAATAGAACAAAGGTGGTACTTTGATAGTGGAAGCTCACGACATATGACTGGCAATAAGTGGTTGCTATCTAACATTCTTCCATCTAGTATGGATTGAGTAACCTTTGGGGACGTTGCAAAAGGAAGTGTTTTGGAGTCAATGTCCTTAAACGTTCCTAGCCTACCTAAATTAAGGGATGTGCTTCTTGTCGATAAACTAAATGCCAACCTTATCAATATCAGTCAATTATGTGATCAAGATCTGTTTGTGAGTTTCACTAAGGCCAATTGTATTGTCTTATACCAAGATCAGCAATAGATCATGGAAGGAAATAGGTCATCAAATGATTGTTATCTACTGGAAAGTCTAAACACAGGCCTAACCATAGTCTAAAACGATGCTAACCTTTGGCACAGAAGGATGGGACATGTAAGTCATAGCAGCCTCAAAGATACCATTGATGCGGAAGCTATTGATTACTACCCAAAAAGTGTTGTCTCATACCCTTAACACTATAGGTTTTGAGCACTTTTTGAGTAGTAATCAACCTAATAAACCCAGTTGGCATGTTAAGGACCTAGCTATGCTACTGATCACATTTTATGGAAAATTTTGTAGTTTTCACAGGCCAGTTATGCCAATCTTAGAGAGTCAGCTCAATCAAGGAGAATTCAAGTTGAAATCAAAGTTGTAGATCAAAAATTGGAAGAAGAGGAGAAGAGAAGCAGTGCAAATAATAAATTAAGAAACCTTGGCATTTTCGCAAGGGTTGCGAAATTTTGCAGCCCTTTCGAAATTTTGAAGGGCTACAAATTTTCGCAGTCCCTACGAAATTTGGCTTCTTTTGTTGACCATTCTTTGTACTCTTTCTGATTTCTTCCAAAATTGTCCCTATGTAATAGTGATTATCTTTTGATATTTTGATAAATTGTATTGGCAGTATGGCATATATGCCTGAGACAAGACTTTGTAATAATTCATTCATTGAAAATTGGAACTAAGCTTCCGGGAGAAGGCTCGTGTTTTTCTCTCTTCATTTTTTCTCACCTTCTCGATGGCCAAACACCCTCTGAGGATGACAACTTAGAGGATGAGTGGCTAAAACCCCTTCCTCCTTGAAGGAGGCGGCTGGAGTAAGGATCGGAGAGGCGGGGTTCCATGGTTTCATGGGTATTCACGCCATTCACACATTTCTCCTTTCTAACTTTAGGTTTTTATCCCTTCAAGTCACCTTGAATGGTTATTATTTGGTAAGCTTTTTGGGACTCATTGGATGCTCAATGTTAGATCCAGTGATATTCATTAGTTATCATTTATGAGCCATTGGAAGGTGAGTCAAGGAGACTTTGTTTTAACGACTGAGTGCATTAATGGCCACTGAATGCCATTTTTAAAGATATTTAATGAGGGGTAGTTCTTATAGCTAAATGAAGATCTGGTTTGGGAGATAACTATAGGTCATCCTCCCCAAAGCAAGGAAAAGACCGCGTGAAACCCTCATTTTCCCTAGGAACCTAAGTGATTCGTGCCACAATAGGTATACCTGGAATCAACAATATTTATATCCTAAATTCCTACAGTCGTAGCAAAGCTATTGCAACATAGCGGTTCTAGGGTCAAACTCAGGGATGGGTTTTCTTACACTTTAAATGATCTCACAATTGAAGCAAAAGGGTGATTTAGGATTGGATTATAGGATTTTATAAAAGCAGGTGAGGGTTGGTGGTTTGGTAGAAAATAGAAATGAAGAAAAATAAAGAAAAAGAACTCCTTGAAGCATTGGAGCTCTTGGGTTGTAGTCCTAAGAAAAAGTTCTAGGTCCTTTTCCTCGTGATTGAGGGAGGATGACCTATAGTCATTTCAAAACCCGAATCTTCATTTATTCATAAAAACTGAACCAATAATTTCCATTTTGAGAAATTGCATTTATTCAAGGCATATTAACTCAGGACCAGAATAACACATCTATCTGATCTGCCCTACGGTGACTCTGTAAGAGACAAATAGCAGTCTTGAGTGGATCTAGCAATAAGCATCCACTTAACCCAAAAGAATTGGCAAAATACTGGTCAATCAAGGCTTCTCAAGAGGATTTAAACCTAAATTGAAGATACAAACATAAATGCTAATAACTGCTTGCGTTAAAAACAGAAGAACCAAAATTTTACCTTAGTTCCTAAGCCCAGTAGCCCTCCTCTTCAAGGAGGAAAGGGTTTTAGCCGCTCATCCTCGGAGGGTGTTTGGTTGCCCAAAAAGGGAGAGAAAATGAGGGAAATTGAAGGAAAAAGAAAATAAGCAGGAACTGTTGAAAGGTTCCTGCCTGATTTTATTAGTGAGAAAAAGTTCTCCTTATAGTGTATGGTCAGGGGGCTTTTATAGCCAACCCATAATACAATTTACCAAAAACTACAAATCCAAACACTATTACAAGGAGAAAGTAGGAAGAAAACCAAAGGAACAAAAGTGAAGAGTCGAAGCGGCGGGGAACGATCTTTGAAACTTGAACAATGCGTAGGGGGTGAATATTGGCGGGAAACCGCGGTTTCGCATCACAGCAGAATTTCGTAGGTTGCGAAAGTCGCAAGTTCTTGAAATTTGTAAGTTGCCAAAATTTGCAACCTTGGCAACCTGCGAAAATTCGTAGGTTGCTAAATTCATAACTATTAATTACAGAATTCTGAAATTTTAACAATCCTCTATTCCCTATAGTGACTGAATTTCCTTGCATTTATGATTTTCTTTCATACGGTTTTACGTGTGCAATCTTTGAGAGTTCGACTTAAGATTCTTAATTGCTTTGATTGACTCAACAATTTTGGCATGGCTAACTAAGCCTACAATTAGCCACAAAATGCCATCTGTAGAATAGTAGGGACCTTAATGTGCAAATCGGGTTAATTACGCTAATTAGTACACAAAAAGTGCTCAAAACCTGCACTAAACAGGGTTCAAAATAGCACTTTTTGAGAACTAATCACACCCCCCAACCTACATATTGCTAGTCCCTTAGCAATGAAAGAAAGAGAGAGCAATCAAAACATAATCAAAATTATGTTCACAAAAATGATATTTCAAAAAGGTTGTGAATGGTATTTTTAACCCTTGATGAGAATCTTTGAAACCCTTACTTAATAACTATCTCGAGAATGGATGCCATACAGAATTGAGTATCAAAGAGCCTCCTCTTGGTGAGATCAAACTAGACTTCACAGAAACTAAGTATTTGTTTGATCAGTTCTTATGATAAATTGCTAAAAGCTTGCATTCTTACTTGACGAGTTCTTTTGCCTCCACCTAGGACATAACTTGACCTAAATAGATCAGGACCATCTTATTCCACAGCTCTTTTTGTATTGTAGAGGTGCAATGCTGAGAATCTGAGCCATACCGAAGTCATGTAGCGAGGATCTACCAAGGACTCCCGACCAAGTGGGCTTAGGGCACAGGTGTAGGATCTTCGACTGACTAACTCTTCAGGTTTCACCCTGGACTCTGAATGATTTGGAAACTCCAGCACCTATAGCTCGCTAAACCTCACCCATGCGAGTATGGCGGCGAAAGTCGGTGGCTCAGCCAGTTGGCCGGGCCTGAAGGCTTTGAGACTTTAGCCGTATACCCCTCTCGGGCCAGGTACTAGGGTTTCCAGTGAGTGTTGCGATTTTCTTCTTTTCTTTTTCTTTTGGCTCTTTTTTTCTTTTTCTTTTCCCGCCTTTTTTATTTTTTGAAGCAGTGGCCTTTTCATGGAAGTCCTTAACTGTATTAAAGGTAGTGGCTGAAAACTAAGTGGGGGTTTGCAAAGTTTAGGAGGTTAGAGCGGTTCTTTGCTTCATTGTTGAAACTTCAAGTGCATAGTGTGTTGTTAGCCTTCAGTGGAAGAAAAGATCGAAACAACAAAAAATTCATTGTCGTCCTCAATAGGCATGGAATCAATCTAACATCAATGAATTGGACAAAGTTTCAATTTTTTCAAACTTAGGCTAGGCAAAAACACCTGCAAAAAAGATAAGATGCGATTTATTTATTTTTTTTTAAATCGAAAAAGTGAGATGTATAGTATGTATTATATAAAAAAAATTGACTATATTTTCAGCTTTTCAAAAACAAACTAACAGCTACACAAACAAAACAAACAACTATGCAAAAAACTAAATGTAGTCATTAAACTTAACAAATAGACTTGCTCAAAATATAAAACAACACTTCCTTCTTGCTCTCTGACAAATTCAACATTATCTCAATGTGGTACATGGATGGAAATTTAAGGGAGGAAGTGATACCCCTTGATGAGAATGTGCTCGTTATTATATAGGACAATAACTATATTATTATCGTGTGTATTATTAAATTTGCAGAAACCATTAAACACCTTATTCACTCCATTTGGGCTTCAAATGAACAAGTTAGTAGAAGAAAAGAGAGGAAAAAAGTGACCAATTTGATCATTTTGAAAATTTCACCTTTATTAAAATTTCAAAAGTATTTTTTCAGGTTATATTTAGATTCTACACTCTCTAAGATTTCCAACGGTACAAAGAACGCCTAAAACGGAGTTCGGATGAGAAAGTTATGGGCTAAACAAAATTGGGATACGAAACTGGAGGAGGTTGTGAAAAGTTGCAACTTTCATAGAAATATTTTTTAATAAAAATATTTTCAAATTTTTTGAGAGACAAATTTTCATTATATTTTTAATAAATATAAGATAAAGATAATAATAATAATTAATTTATATATATATATATATATATATATATATATATATATATATATATATATATCCATAAAGACAAAAAGTGTGATGTAGCAATGGTGGTTGAATTTTTCGAGGTTGCAAAATTCCCGCAGCCCTTACGAAAAGTATATGTTTCCTTTTAGCTCTTGCATTTCCCTTCTTCAAAAATTAAGCTTAAACCTGCAAAAATAAGGCAGGAAAATTAAAAATGAACTAAAAACAAGGATTAAATTAAAATTAGAGGAAATCTAAAGAGAAAAACTAAATAAATCAAAATAAAATAAAGTAAAAGCCGAAGAATTAAAACAAAAGTGGGGGTGGGCGGGAGGGTTAGGCCTCCCAGACCGATTTCTCTCTAGCCTTTGGGCTGGCCAGAGTAGTGGGCCACAGAAATGCTAAGGTCTAGGTGCTCTAAACTTGAACCGGCACGCAGTGAGACGAGGAGGCCCACTAATTTCTAAAATGTGGCAGGCAGCGAAGGTGGGATGGCCTTGGCCGGCGGCCCGGGAGTATGTTCTTCGGGTATGGGTGTGTTGCGAGGCCACGATATACACTTTGGATACGCTAGGTCGATGAGAGGGTGATGTTGGCGGTGGAGAAAACTTGGGTGGCAGGCGGAACAGCTGGATCAATTTGTGGGAAGTGGTTTAGATTAGGCTTTAGGGCTCTTCTTCCTTTCAGCACTTTTTCCCTCGATCAACAATGATGGACAAAAATCAGTACAAATAATAAAGGGAATTCAAATAACCTTTAGAAAATTCTACGTGATCTCTATCGGCTCTTCTTGTATTTATTTATTGTGTCACTCCTCCACCATGTTGGTGTATCCACTTAGGCACTCTTCCTGCAGGTTCTCTTCCTCTTGGTGAACCTTGGTACAGGATGGCAAGCCTTGAAATTGATTTAACGGGTTGTCAAATTTATGATCAATCTAAGCTTTGAAGTCCATCGATTCTCTTGTCCAGACCTCTCAACTGCGTCAATTTTCTCTCCATTATTGTCAATTTTGATTGGCACGGACGTCAGCTGCTTTCCACTCTTCTATAAAAGTAGCCTTAAATTTGCTCAAGTTCGGTGTGCTTGCCTCAGGCCAGAAGAGGATAACTGTGGTGGTTGTGGTGGTTGAGGAGTTGAAGCATAATATGGAGGAGCAGGAGGTGTATATTATGGAGGTCTTGATTCCCATGAGGAATTTGGGTGGTTCCCCCAACTAGGGTTATAAGCATTTCCATATGGTGCATTTCTTGGGGGAACCATGTAGGAGGGTGCATTCACCCATGGAGGGTTTATATAGTCCCTCATAGACCTATATGTGTTGGATTTCTCTCCAAGGGTTGCTGACTCTGCTGTCCTTCCTCTAGGTGTTCCATTAGGTTCAAACTAATATTCAATTCAGCATTGGACTCTTGTAGAACAACGACTTTAGTCAACCTACTTAATTAAGAATTCCCACTGCCTTTGGAACATAGATTCACATGCTTAACAGGCAAACACCCAGCGGTAAGAAGAATCCCTGCACAAAGAGGTTAGGGTTACCTAAAAAAAAAAACTGTGAACTCAAACTAAGAAGACTAATAGTAAAATATATACAGGGAAAAAAAATGATAAAAGAAATTCACCATGACTTGTGATGAGGATCACAAGTATTCATCAGGTCATCATTTGCACTTAGGCACCATCCGTAGCGGCGCCATTTTGATTGTGCCACATTAGGTATGCTCGGAATCCATGATATTTATATCCTAAATTCCCTCTTTGCCACTTAGAAGCTCTTTGCCCGATTATAAGCGGTTAAATTCGAACTGGGGATGGAGTTTCTTACAAATGATCTACAGTGAGCTCAAAAAGGTGAATTTCAGTTTGGATTATGGGATTTTATAAAAACGGTGAGGGTTGGTGGTTTGCAGGCTGAAAATAAAATGAAGAAAAATAAGAAAAATAACTCTTTGAAGCATTGGGCTACTGGGTTGAGGTTCTAAGGTAAATGAGAGGTTCTCAGGTCCTTTTCCTCGCGTTGGAAAGGATGACCTATAGTCATTTCCCGAACCGGATCTTCATTTGACTATAAAAACTGAACCCTAATAATTTTCCACTTTCAAAAATAGAATTTATTGATCATAAATGCTCCGGACAGTGAAAACACATCTCTTTGATCTACCCTACAGTGACTCATAAAAGACAACTAATCGAGTCTCAATGGATCTAGCAATAAGCATCCACTGAACCTAAAAAGATTGCCAAATACTGATCAATCAAGGCTTCTTAAGAGGATTTAAACCTAGATTGAAAGATAGAAACATAAATCTTAATAAACGCTGCGTTAAGCGGAGAACCAAGAATTTCACGGTTCCTGGCCGGTGGCCCTCCTCTTCAAGGAGGAAAGGGTTTTAGCCGCTCATCCTCCGTGTTGTCATCCTCGGAGGGTGTTTGGTTGCCCAAAAAGGGAGAGAAAATGAGGGAAATTGAAGGAAAAAGAAAATAAGCGAGGAAACATTTAGAGTTCCTGCGCCTGATTTTATTAGTGAGAAAAAGTTCTCCTTATAGTGTATGGTCAGGGGGCTTTTATAGCCAACCCATAATACAATTTACCAAAAACTACAAATCCCTCGGACCGTGCTCGGGTTTCAAGGTAAAGCTTTGCGATTGTTTTTCTTTTTCTTTTCTTTTTCCTTTCTTTTTCATTTCTTTTTCATTTGGAAGACACATTGGCCTTCTTTTCATGGGGGTCATGTCACATTAAGCGATCAACTGAAACTAGGATAGGTTTTGCAAAGTTAAGAAGGTTGCACAGTTTTTCAGCCTATCATTGAAACCTAATGTGCACAGTGTGAGGTTAGCTAGAGGTGGAAGAAAAAGGTTAAAAGTAACAAGAATTCAACTAATCATCCACTCAACTAGGCATGGAACCAATCTAACAACAAAAGAATTGGACAAAGCTTAAGTTCTTCAAACTATAAATGATACTGTATAGTCTGTATTATAAAATAAAAGTGACTATATTTTTCAAAAACAACTGAAAGCTTTATAGTAGCTTGACAAAACCACCTTTGCCTACTGTGGCTACGCACTAACACTTTTTCAAAATGGACAAAAAGGCAGTTCAGAATTCTAAAACAAAACATAAGTATAATAAATATCACTTCCTTTTCTAGCACTCCCGACCCAGATCGCATTGTATCGCGATGGCGTGGATCGAAAGTGAAGGAAGTGTAGCTCTCCTCGGTGTCTGGTGATGGGGGTCGCTATCCGGACATGGTGAGATGGCGTTATGGAGTCGGGGCATCGGATCCTGCGGCTCTTTATCATAGTAAGTCTAGGGATGCGGGAGTGGACGATGCTCGGCTCTACGAAGGCGTACGGGGTGGTGGTCAGGAGTATGGATTGAAATTTGGGATCGGTGAGTAGGCCAGTGTGCAGAATCGAGTAGAATGCTTTGGTCTTTGGAGTAAGTGCCTAGTACGTGCGGGTGGTCAGTATGAATTGAGGCTGGGATCGGTGGTAGGCCCAGGTGACCCTGAATCTGAAGTAGAATGGCCTGATTCTGTTGGAGCAGAGTGCTAGTCTGTGCGAGGCGAGTCTCGGTCACGTGCCATCCGCTCGACTAAGGATACTGTCGCGGCTCTAAGCGAAGCGAAGTGGCAAAAATGTACGGACCGCATCCATGATGGCTAGAAAGTCCCGAGGTGATATAGGGATATGTTGCAGTGGCAGCGGTGCGGTAGAGGATGAACCAGCTAAGTCAGCAGAAGATGGGGCGATGGAAGTGGCCGGCGTTGGAGCTCAAATAGGCGAGTCTGTGGGGCATGGCGCGGCCCTGTAAAGGAACACTGAGAGGGTGAGTGCAGGCCCCGGAAGGAATTAAAAAATTTGGGCCCAGAAAGGCCCTCGATCGGCACGGCACAGGAAGGTGCTCAGTGGGAAGATCTAGGCTAGGTCGTCCCTTAACATCATGCGGAGTGAGATAATCAAAGTAGGGCCCACTCTGCGCTTGATCAAGAGTCATGACTACATCACAAATCCACTGACGCTCTATCCGTGGCTCGGCAGGGAACCCAATATGCTAAAGGACCTGACATAGAAGCCTCGAGAATAGCAAAGGGATGGACTCAGCTCGTGGTAAACTGATGAGCTTGAAAGTCATCTATTTTTAGTCCATTTTTCTGTTTGATTTTAATGTAAAAAGGAATAATTAAGATGCAGAAATATTAAGAAACTAACCAAATTTGTTATTTGCAGGGAGTATAAAAGAAACAAGAAAATGCAGTGGAAAAATGCAACCAGATGGTGGAATAAAAAATAGAAAGAAGTATTTGGCGAGAATGAAACAAATGGATTTGATTCATTGATGCGGAGTTTTGGGCTTGCACGATCAGTTATGGTGCGACGCGGGATAAGTGAAGGAAATAAACATTGTTCGCCGCGGGAATCACGGATAAGCGGGAGGATTAACCAGAAGCTAAGGGAATGATGTCGCGACAGCATCGTGATGTCGCGACAAGGGTTGATGTCGCGACTCGGGATGGAGGTCGCGACAAGAGAATCGCCTTGAAGCTATGACAGGTTTGGAAGGATGAGTGGGTTAAGCGAAGGTTGTTGTTGCGACAGGGCCCGAAGTCGCTGACAAGAAAGCAACTAGTGAAGCCTCAGACATAAAGGCTGATGTCGCGACAAGAGATGGTCGCGACATCATAAACGATCAGTTGACGGCTGCAGAAGACTTGAGCTGATGTCGCGACAAGATATCGATGTCGCGACATCAGGAGAGACCAATTGAAACTTGCAAAGGCATAAAGTGATGTCGCGACAAGGGATCGATGTTGCGACATCAGAAGACTATCGATTGAAGGTACATTGCCAGAAACTGCAAGTTGATGTCGCGGCGTGAAGATCGATAATCGCGACATGGATGATCTTCGCGACAAGAGATCAAATGTCGCGACATGAACGAAACATGGGCCAACTTCTTTGGAATCCACAAAAATTTGCATTGGAATTAGGGCCCGGTAAGAAACCACATAAATAGCCAATTTACCACGAGATGAAAAGGCAGCTTAGGCGGTGACACGGAACGAGTGCAAAGATGTTTGAAATCCTTTTCTTTATTTTTCTTTTAGTTTTCTTTTCTTTTCTTTTCTTTTCTTCAATGTTGATAGTTAGAGATTAGATTAGATTTATCGTTCTAGTTTTCGTTTTCTTTTCTGGAATTGGATGTTATCGTTTTGAGCAGAAGTTGAATGCAGAATTCTATTCTTTTCAAATTACTACCTGGAATGTTTGAAGTTCAGACAAATTTATGGAATTCAACTCTTCAGTTTCGAATTGCAGTTATTCTTATGATCAGAGGAATGTTGTAGGCGTATAGTCGGTAATTGGGGAATCCGGCCAGTAAGTAGAATGCCGTAGTCATAAATTATCTTTCTGTAGTCGTTTCGACAACTTGTGAATTTGATTTATGAATTTAACCTGGTTTTAGGTTTAATGTTTACGGATCTGAATATCGGTTTCATATACCGTTTAAGATTTGTTTCATTGCTCACAATTTCAAGGAGGTCCTGCAGGTGACCACGGAAGACATTCCTGAGGAGTTATGAACATTTCTTTGAAGGTATATTAACCTGCTATTAAGTCTATTGAGCTTGTAAGTTTACTTGGATAAATCCTCTTCTCAGCGAAATCCAAGAGCGAGTTGAGCAGGTTAAGCGAGTTATCAATTTAAACAAGCAAAGAGTTCACCTCGGTCGGATAGTGAATTTAATCAGAGTGTTAGCAAGATCTAATCAGGAGGTGATCTATTCTAATTTAGGAAGAGTAACCTGGAAGTTGTATCCTTGACCGATGACTTGGGAGCTAAGGTTTAGTCCATCAAATGGAGTATAGTATTGCGAAATAAAAATGCAGTTAAGGAAATCCCTTTTAAAAGTGATTATCCATTCCTGTCTTGAAGAATCGGGAAAAATTAGATAATGAAATGTGGAGTGTGAGATCAACTACTTTGCTAAGCGGGCCAGTTTTAAGGCACGAAGTATTCAAGAAGTTTTGCCGATTAACTCTGGTGGTACTTCCTTTATAGCAGTATACTTGATGTGTCCTCTGAAAGATAAATATTCAATGTCCATTTATTTTCTTAACTATTCTTTATTCTTTATTCTTTATATTCCAGTTTATATGATTGTTCATTTATTTAACTCGTGCTAGTATAATTTCCGACTTCTTAAAGCTAAGACTGATATCACTTTATGGTCGAATAGTACGGGCTTGAGTAGTCGAGTAGTTGATTAAAAATTCTTGAGATCTACGTAGGATCGATATACGGACTATATCCATTTTATTACTTGTCGACCTGTGCACTTGCAGTATATCAAGCCAAAACCAAAATTAAAAATGATTAACTCTAGGAGATTTTTGGTCTCGACAAGTTTTATGAGTGCGGTCAGGATTAGACAATAGTCCTTTGGTAATTGTGCAACTAAATTTGTATATGCGTTTTGGTCGGTCAACAAGTTTTATGACGCCGTTGCCGAGGATTGAAAGAATTTAGTAAATCAATATTCAGACGAAAGAAGGAAATGCTAATTTGGACATTTAGAAGAAAGAACCAAAGTAAAGCACTGGCGGTGGATTTGTTTTTAACCACTAACCTTTAACAAAACCATATTGAATATATTTGTTGTTTGAAGTAATCCTAATGGGAGTGTGTTTTGCTTTCAGAAAAACTTTGATGCATAGGAAACGAAAACTGATCGATTCGGTGATTACAGATTAAGAAAACGCCGCGGCAGAAAGACAAGAGCGAGAGAAAACACCACCATAGTAGATGAAAACGAGGATCAAAGCGAGACACGGGGCGTGACCAAGTCCTCGATCAGCGATACCATGGAGGATTTTGGAAGGCTATCATTCGGGATGAATGCTCGGCCCAATCAGACATTTCTTGCTCGATGCTAACAATTTTGAACTTAAACCCGGCATTAATTACCATAGTCCCGGTAGCATCGGTTCTTTTGGTCATCCCCTTTGAAGACCCAAGCACGCGAGCACTTGGGAAGATTTCGGGATGGCTATCTGATGGGTTGGATGAGGTGAGACCGGAAGTCGATCAAAGCGCATCTATTCACTTCTCTCTAAGAGATCTGTGGTACATGGTATGAATCTTTACCGTGTAAAACACGTTGATACTTGGGAGGAGCTAGTAGAGGCCTATTTGGGCAGATTCTTCCCCCATCACTCACCTCAGAAAGGAGGAGGGAAATCATTGTGTTTCAGTAGGGGGAAGATGAGAGCCTATATGTGGCATGGGAAAGATTCAAACGGTTGCTGAGAAGATGTCCAATGCATGGGATAGATGCGAGAGACTCAGATGGACATTGTATATCATGCCTTGAATGATATATCAAAGGGGATCATTGATGCTTCATGTTGTGGAGCATTCAAGCGAAAAAGTGCTGAAGAGGCAAGAGAGCTGATTGAAGACCTGGCTAAATGCAATATGAAAACTCCTTATGAGTTTTTTCCAGAGGAGCATTGGAGAAAGGGGATCATGGGCCGAGCAAGATGGCGACCATGGAGGCCAAGTTGGATGCCATTATGCATAAATTTGCGGACAAGCAAGAAAGGAAGACACACTGCCCATGGAAATACAGGGCAGTTGAAGAGAGTTATTGAAGGAAAGTGCTGAAGCTGGCGAAGAACAATTCTATGATGCGAAGAGGTTAAGTATCACGGGTGAATGACGAGAGCTTGCCATTCCAAACTGATACTAACATGCCGGCCCACATTATCACCCGACCTTTGAGGAACCATGAGAACTTCTCATATGGTGGAGAGGCTTCACAAGGCCCAAGGCATGGGCGGAACCCTCAACGGGGGTTATCAGCAACCACCGAGGTTCAGCGTGAGGAAATGAACACATAAATGAATACTCCCGAGGAAATTCGGAGGAGGGCTGATCTTTTGAAACCCAGATCTTTGCATTTCATGGGGATAATAAGAAGGCTGTTGAACCTCCATGAACAAAAAAGTTTGCGAGTTAGAGCAAAGCGCTGCAATTCTCTCAAATTTTCAGAACACCACCAATGCATCCTGAAGGGCACGGAACCTGATAGGGCGGTGGCCCCAACCTGTAGCTTGGAGGAAGATACCTTCCAGGTAGCCGCAGAAAAAATTCCAAGAATTTGCATGGAATTTGTACAGGCGAGAGTGGGAAGGAAATAGAAAGATGAAAGAAAAGATGGCAACAACAAGAAGGAGCAAGACCGAGAGAAAGGGAAGGGAGTCTTTGGAGAAAGAAAAGAAGGAGTAGGAAGAACATCCGAGGATCAAAACTCTGATCCCATTTCCCTGAAGCTGCGAAGTCGAGGATGGAGGAGGCGGTTACAGGTTTTGAAAACTTTCCAGTTGGAGATCAGTATGCCTTTTCTTGAAGTAGTAACTCGGATGCACTCTATGCAAAATTCTGGAAAGGACATGCTGAGCAAGAAAAGAAAAAAGAAAATAGTAGAGGAAGGAATGAGTAGAATCTCACTTTGCACTTGCGGTGCGGTAATCAGGAGAAAAGAACTACCAATAAAGATGAAAGACCCGGGGGCTTCACGATTCCTTGTATTGTTGGAGAATTGAATTCGGGAAGCTCTCTGTGACTCGGGAGCTAGTATCAATTTGATGCCTCTTTTCTGTTGCCAAGCTAAGTTTGGGAGTTATTCCCACTCCGCATTTACTCTTCAAATGACGAGACGGTCGATGGTAAGAACTGAAGGAGTCTTAGAAGATGTCTTTAGTCCTTTGTTAGGAAATTTGTTTTTTCCAATAGACTTCATCATTCTGGACATGGAAGAAGATTCACAAGTACCCTGCTATTAGGAAGACCATTCACAGCTCTTTTTGGAGGCACTCACGTTGACATACGAAAGGAGTTCTTACCTTGAGGTTGGAGAAGAAAATTCTTTGCTGCTTGATCAAAAGTATGCAAAATATAGACAGAGACAAGGAAAGTTGCAATGTAGCAGATTTTGTCTATACTTCCAACCCTAATGTTAACAATGAATGTAATACTCCAGTTTTTATCAATGAAAAAGAGATGAATTCCCAGTATACAGAAGATGTCTATTCTGAATTTCCATCTGATTTCATTCTTTAGAAGCTGATGAGCTTGAAACCAAAACAGAAATGACAATGGGAAAATATTGAAAAGAAATTCATCAAGAAACCGGTCTGCGAAGGATTAAGTTTTAGAAAGAGTTGCCCGCGTCATTTAAAGTATCTTACTTAGAATTACCAAAGAAAAACCGGTGATCATTTCGGCGGACTCGGTGATCTTGAGGAACAAAGGTGCTGAAAATATTAAGGAAGCATAAGAGATCGCTAGCTTAGTCCATTGAAATTTGAAGGGTATCAGTCCATCAATTTGCATGCATAAGATTGCTAGAAGAACTTGAACCATCTGCAAGAACACGAAGGAAATTTGAATCCGGTGATGAAGGAAGTAGTCGAGAAAGAAATTACTCAAATTGCTGAATCTTTGGTTTTATCTATACTATTTGAGGAGACCAGTACTTAGGTGAGCAGTCCATGGTTCCAAAGAAAGGGGGGTTTATTGTGATCAGAAATGAAAAAATGAATTAGTTCAATAAAGCGGTGCGGGATGGAGGGTATGTATTGATTCTGAGTTGAATTCGGCTGACCCGGAAAAGATGTTTCCTTTGCCTTTCATTGATCGGATGTTGGACGGAGTTAAGCGGGGACACCCTCACTTTGTTTTACGGATTAGGTGGTCGGGATGTCCAGTTATATTGCACCTGAGGACGAAGACCACCTTCATGCCCCTATGGGTACCTTTGCCTTGAGGAATGATGCCATTTGGGTTTGTGTAATGCTCTACTACATTCAAAGGTGTATGATGTCAATATTCTCAGACTTGGTTAGAGAGTTATGGAAATTTTATGGATGGCATTCACTTGTATATGGATCCAGTTTTGATCGGTGTTTGAAGAATACGGAAATAGTACTTGAAGATGCGAGATAAACGGCTAACTTTGCTGAATTGGGAAAAATGCCATTTATGGTGACGAAGGTATTGATCTTGGGCATAAAATTTCTGCCTCTTTGTGGACAGAAGTGGACGATCAAGGTATCCATTATCAAAACTCTTTACCACACCATAGTAAAGGAGTAAGAAGCTTCTTAGGGCGTGCTGGATTTCTGGGAGATTCATCAAAGACTTTTCCAAAAAATGACGAGACCACTATACGGATTCTTGGAAAAGATACAAAGTTCAATTTTGATGACTCCTGCAGGATGCTTTTGAAGAAATCAAAAATCAGATTGAGTACAAGCACCTATAATGGCTGCACGGAATGGGATCGAGGATTTGAAATAATGTGATGCAGTGATTTTGCCATGGGAGGTACGTGTTGGGGCAAAGAAAGAGAAGTATTAGGGGCCATATACTATGCTAGTAAGACCTTCAATGAAGCCGCGAGAACTACTCAACAACTGAAAGGAGATGCTAGCCATAGTATTTGCTTGTGAAAAATTTAAATGATACATTTCTAGGGATCCCATGTAGTAGATTCACCTTTGATCATGCAGCAATCAAATACTTGATGTCAAAAAGGAAGCTAAGCCAAGATTGATAAGGTGGGTGCTGCTGTTGCAGGAGTTTGATTTGAAATCAAGATAAAAGGGATGTGACAATGTGATAGCTGATCCTTGTCAAGAGTAGAAAAGAAGCGATGATGAAGAAGAAAATGTAGTATTGCTTGAGAGAGCTTCCCGGATGAGCAATTGTTTGAGTTTCCTTCCAACTTCCATGGTATGCTGATATTGCTTGAATTATCTGACGTAGATGTGCCTTAGGAATTCGACTACCAACAGGAAGAGGAAACTTCGAGTAGCCGGCGGGTATTATATTTGGGATGACCTTATTATTCAAAGTCTTGACATGATAATAAGAAGATATGTACGAGAGAGTGAGCAAAGGCAACATTTTAAATGAAAGCCATGCATCACCATATGGGGACATTTTTCTGGAAGAACAACCACAAGATACTCCAATCGAGTTTGTTATTTACTATCTTGATTGATAAGTGGGTTAAATTGTGTGATAGATGCCAAAGATTGGAAATATCGGCGACGGAATGAAATGCCCCTCAGGTATTATGGTGATACAAATTTTTTGATGTATGGGGAATAGATTTTATGGGACCTTCCACCATCATTTGAAACCTATACATCTTGCTAGCGGTAGATTACGTTTCCCGAATGGAGTGAAACGATGGCAATCGAGGAATGATGCTGTCTGGTTGTGAGTTTCTTGCAAAGAATATTTTGAAGCGGTTGGAACACCCGAAGACTATCATTAGTGATGGGGCCCACTTTGCAAACAAAATATTTGCAAAATCATGAGCAGGTATGGGATCAAGCATATGAGTTTAGCTTATCATCCCGGACCCGATGGACAAATTTCCGATAGGGAGATCGAAGATACTTGAAAAGGCGGTGAGCTCAAGCGGGAAGGATTGAATTCTTCAAACTTGATGATGCACTTTGGGCTTACGGGGGTACATCACAAACCCCCATTCAGGAATGTCCCCATACAGAGTTGTTTTGGCAAACCATGTCATTTACCTCTTGAATTGGAATACAAAGGCAATGTAGGTCATCGAAGTTAAACTTCCGATTTTAAGAGGCTGCCTTGAGGAAGAAAGATTGCTCCAGTATGCATTTGGAAGAATTGAAATGAAGCCTATGATAATGCTAGAATATACAAGACAAGACAAAGAAATGGCATGATCGAGAATTTTTGAGAGAAAAGTGTTCAAAGCGGGGAACGAGGTTATAGCTGTTTAATTCTAGGCGAAATTGTTTCGAGGAAATTAAAATCCAAATGGAGTGGGCCATACACGAGTGGTGTCAAGTACTACATTTGGGCGATATTTCTTGAGGGTGATAATGGGAAGAATTCAATGTCAATGGACGAGAGTTAAAGCATTATCTAAGCAGGGGAGAGGCGAGAATGAAGAGCTCGGTTCTTAAGGAAAAGAAGAAGTACCACGACGAATGAGTCCGATACAAGGGACTCAAGCGAGCGGCTAATGGGAGGCAACCCATAAGGATTTAATTTCTGATTTTAAGTTTTGGAAATATTTTCTTTTAGTTGCTGAAAATTAGGTCGGATTGTTTTTATAAGGATAGATTTAATTTTAGAAATCAATTTATGGTTTAATTAGATTTTCTTGAATATTACGGTGAGCTTACGCAAGGTTTAAAGACATGAATGGCAGAGCAACTCAGGGAACAATTCCGACAACTCATGAGAAGTCACAAACATGAGAAAAGAATTAACCTTCTCCTAACCCAATTCTGTAGATATACTTGAATTGATTGTTAAATCTTTGCTTAGAAGCCCAGGAGATGCTGAGAAGAGAGATGTCTAAAGGGTTAAGACAAATAAGAGATTCAAGGTTCTTGAAATCATTGAGTTAAGGGCTTAGGTCGCGACAGAAAGGTTATGTCGCGACATAAGTGATGTCGCGACAAAACATTGATGTCGTGACCTGTTTTGAAAGGGAAATTTGTGAGTATTAAAGGAAGAAGGTATATGTCACGACACCACTATGAAGTTGCGACAGAGAATTATGTTTCAAAATGAAAAAAATGATGTCGCAACAACCCTAACAAGGTAGGAAATAGCTGGGGAATAAAAACAGGAATAAAAAGGATGTCGCAACATGATAATCAAACAATTCCTAAAAATCCACTGATGTCGCGACAAACTTAGCATGTCGCGACATAAAAGAGTTTTTAATGCCATTAACTCACTTTAAAAGCCCTAAATTCAATGATCCCGAATAAAAGAGGCGAAGTGGAAGTCGCGACCTGTTTTTAAGGAAGCGATAATTAGCCCACAAACATTGATTAGATTACCCAGCTGTTGGAAACTTTATCATTCCTCCGAACCACATAGCTATTCACCTTCTTCCTCATGCGAGATCTCCTTTTGAAAACCCTGGCTTTCCAGAGCCTTTTTTGGCTTTTTTCTTCCCGTTCCAATGGCTGGAAATTCCCACCCTGATCCACACAACCTAGGCAGGATTATAGGGAACACTGAACAGCCGGAAGAAGAAACTCGTCAGAAGAACCTTAGGCAAGTTAGTCGGGAAGAACAATCGGGAAGTGCCATCAGTACCGAAGCTCACGTGAGCTCCGAAAGAGCGGAAAAGGAAAGGGAAAGGTGAGAGAAAGAAGAAAAAGTATAAGATTTAAATTACGAGCCAGGCACGTACTCGATGGAAAAAATATTATGCTAACAAGGGGTTTATCACGGAGAAGTTCGAAATCTGTTACTCTTTCAGGAGATGATAGACCCCGAGAGAGGAGTGAGAGAGTCTCTGCGCACACCAAAAATCGGGGTATACACCCTTTGGTAGAGAGTTTTATTCAAATTTGGTAGGAAGGAAGGATGGAGCGGTTTTTTGTTAGAATTACGGGTTTCATATGAAGCTGAGGCCATCAGCGAGGCCTATGGCATGCGAGTGCACAAGCATGGTTCCAAATTCAAGAAACTTTTGGAAACGGATTTTGGAAAGATCGCGAGCGCACTAATGGTAAGAGCAGCTAAACCAAGGAGAAGGAAGCCAAGAACATTGACGAGGGGAAGCCTCATGAGGAAACGAAGGTATGGTTTCTTCCACAAGCCACATTTTTGGTTCCAACAAAACACGTGTGCACGATGAGAGGAAACGAAAGTTGTGATCTTTTGTATTCCATCTGAGATCTGAATCGATATAGGAGTTGTCATTGAAAATTCTATCATGAGGTATCATGAAGGAATAAGAGGGCTTATTCCTCGCAGCCCAACAATCCAACACATTCTATGTTTGAAGAAATTTGAGATTGAAAGTATGGGAATCGAAGAAGAAGTACCCAGGCTTCACATCATGACATGAGTTAGCAAAGGACCCGAGAAACCCGGAAAAGAAAGAAGTCTTTGGTAGAGAAAAGAGATGCAGAAGCCTCGAATTTGAAAGACCGAGAGAAAAGGAGACTCGGGAGGGTTCTTGATCAAAGCGAGCACCCGGAAAACTCACGACAACAATGATTTCATTTTGCGGACAATGAAGAGCGGGATGAAGGCGGCCCGATAGACTTCTCCATTCCCTTAGCCAGTTCTCCTCTATGCGAACAAAATTTCCAACATGGAAAGCTGAGGAGCACGAGAGACGATTCGATCTTCCAGGCTCGATGCCATGCAAGAGAATGGATGAAGAGGAGTGGAACCTACGACGGGGTCGGAGAGGCATTTATGAAAAAGAATTGAAAAGAATAGACCAGCAGTGGGAGGAAGAGCTAAACAGGAAGGAAAAGGAGCATGAGATGGAGCTACAAAGAAGAGACCAGCAGTGGGGAGAAGAGCTGAACAGAAGAGAGGAACAGATGAGAAAAATTTTGAAGCAGCAAGGGGAAGAGTTTAAGAAAGAAATGAAGGAAAGAGATCCATGATCATTTACAGAAACTCAGAGCTAAGTCATGACTTTTTTATAACAATCAGTTTGGCGTGATTCTCGACTCCTAACATTGATAAAGAAGAGATACAAGCGAAGCCAAATTTAGGGAGCAAATCAAGGGCTTCAAATTCTATAAAGTCTCTGAAGGATTTTGAAAACAAACTTGATGATAGAGACAGAATCACGAAAAGATCTGAATCCTATAAGCTGAAAGAATGGTGCTTGGATTTGATCAACAATAATCTCTCGAATTTTTTAGAAGTCGCGACTGAAATGGAGAATACAATGAATGGCTTAGGGGAAGGCGGGATGAGTTGAACAAAAGGTTGATCTCTCTGTGGGATTTTCATTTGAAGAACAAATTGAGAGGAAACCCGAAAGAAAGGAAAGAGAATTTAAAATTCACAGATTCCAGTCATTTAAGTACACTAGACCTAGATCCCAACATATTTGCTCTGGCTATTTGAAAGAAAAAATAGACCTTCTCCTGCCTAACCTTCCTTACCCTCCCCTTATCCCATTTGAATTATCTTATTTGTTCTTGATTGAATCATAAATAAAATGAGAAATTTGAATTGAATTGTTGTGTGCTATTTTGAATCTGTTTGTTCAATGTTGTGTTGCTTTGTGATGCATAGTTGGGGAAATTAAAGTAGGAATTAGTTCAAGAATAAAAACTGCTGAGATGTAATGAGATGAATAGAATGAAGCAGTTAGTTTAGGAGTAAACTAAAAAAACAACAAAAAGAGCGAGAACAAAGACATTGAATATACAATTTCATTTAAACACAAAGTGCAAAGGGATTAAATTTAGCTATTAAGTCAGAATAGAGGAAAATAATGAAATTGAAGGAACAAAACATATTTTGAGATTTATAGTATGAACAATGAGTCAAGGAACCTGTTGGATACTAAAGAGTTTGCTCTCTACATCGACAAAATTAATCAAAGGAACTCTAATGGTCAATAACATTTAACTAGCAGTTCTAGAACTTGTTAGATTATTGATTGGCGAAATCCTAGGTAATCTGGTGTGAAATGATACGAGGCCATTCTTGGAAAGTTTGAGCCATTCAAGCCATCCACATCTATATGCTAAAGCATACCTTAGATTCAGAGAATTGAGCCAATCAAACCTTATTTCTAAAAATCGATAATTTAAACCCCAAACCTTCAAAAGAATCAATCTTCAGTAAAGAACATGCTTGATTACCCAGAATGAAGAGGAAGAAGGAAATCAAGTTTAGGGAGGTTGTTTTCAAAACTAAAGGAAAAGACGAGAAAAGGGAATGAAAGGAAAAGATTAGCAATGCAATTAAAAAAAAAAAAAAAAATATATATATATATATATATATATATATATATATATATATATATATATATATAAGTTTTACCTTGTGGCTAATTCTCTTGAACTATTAAGTTCTTAGGGTGTTTATTTTTAGTACCTAATGCCATACGGTATGGGAGTTACTAACCAAAGTTAGCTAAGGGTGTTAGAAAGCCTAATAAGGGTAAACATTGCACTAACTCCCTGAATGGTGACAAACAAGAAATTCCCAGTTGAATTACAAATGAAATGGGGCATACGGTCTGAATAGAAGAAATCAAGGAGATGTCCCGAAAATGAAGTTTGAGGAGTTTATTAAAAGAAACTACAAAGGAAAAGGGGCGTGGTAGAGAAAGAAGAGAGAAAAGTTAGGGAGTAATCTAAACCAAAAAAGTTCCTTTCTATCCTACCCTTACCCAAGCCTAACATTACAAGCCCGAAAGACTGATTGATCTTGAAGGGTGGAGCCTACATTAGTGGAGATCGTATAGACGACAAGCTTATGGAATTTGGAAGGCAATTAGCAGTAAAAGCGTGAAGGACCTAGGAGTTAAGTGAATAATTGAAGAGTAGAAAAGGAAAACAATGTATTTTGAGATCCAATGATTATGTTGTTTGTAAAATAATTTGCAGTTTAGTTTTATATACTATAAAGTAGAAACTGACCTTGAAATTTGGACTTGAAGCTAGATGTGCGAGAAAACAATGCAATCCTTATATTTCAATTAGAATTCAGCTTCTGCTCAAAAACAGAATAGAAAAATGTCCTTTTGTTTGAGAATGAAACAATTCTTTCATTTTATTGTGAGAATGACAAAACTTTAAGTTTAGGGGAGTTTGATGAGCTTAAAAGTCATCTATTTTAGTCCATTTTACATTTTGATTTTAATGTAAAGGAATAATTAAGATCTATAAATATTAAGAAACTCACCAAATTTATTTATTTGCAGGAGTACTAAAGAAAGAAGAAAATGGTGGAAAATCACGTGAATGGTGGAATAAAAAAATGCGAAGTATTTGATGGGAATGAAACAAATGGTTGATTCATTGATGCGATTTGAAACACCTGATCCTAGATTATGAGGTGACATCGGGGATAAGTGAAGGGAAATAAACCTTGAAGCCCAGTCGTGACGGGGAATCACGGATAAGCGGGTGGGGATTAACCCGAGGAAGCTAAAGGGAATGATGTCGCGTGACATCGTGATGTCGCGTGAGGGTTGATGTCTCATTTCGGGATGGAGGTCGCGACAAGAGAATCGCCTTGAAGCTATGACAGGTTTAGAAGGATAAGCTGGAGTTAACTGGGTACATTGTTGCCTCTAGGAGAGTGAAGTCGTGACTTTGAAAGCAACCCGGTGAAGCCTCCAGACATAAGGTTGTTGTCGCTGACAGGAGGACTGAAGTCGCGACATCGAAAGCAACCAGTGAAGCCTCCAAAGACATAAACTGATGTCGCGACAAGAGATTGGTCGACATCATGAGCGATCAGTTAATGACTGCGAAGACTTGGCGATGTCCACGGCGAGATATCGATGTCAGCGACGCTCGGGGAGAGACAGTGAAACTTGCGAAGGCATAAAAGTGATGTCGCGACATCGAAGACATCGATTGAAGAGGCTGACGAGACTTAAGTTGATGTAGCGGTAGAATCGATGTAGCGCGACATGGATGATGTCGCGACAAGAGATCAATGTCGCGACATGACCAGAAACATGGGCGGTAACTGGAATCCCGCAAAGCGCATTGGAATTAGGAGCCCAGTGAAACCCCATAAATAGCTGACTACCGGGATGAAAGGCGGCAGCGGTGACCTGAGGCAGAAGATGCAGGTAGTGAAGGCTCATTTTCATATTTTCCTTTTAGTTTTCTTTTCTTTTCTTTGCTTTTCTTGATGTTGATAGTTAGAGATTAGATTAGATTTATCGTTCTGGTTTCATTTTCTTTACGGAATTGGATGTTATCATTTTGAGCGAAGGCTGAATGCGGAAATTCCATTCTTTTCAAATTACTACTGGAATGTTTGAAGTTCGAGACAAATTTATGAATTCCAACTCTTCGATTAGTGCGGTCTTCTTATGATCGGAGAATCTTTGTAGCGTGTAATTAGAGTAATTGAGGGAATCGGCTTCCATTAAGTATTTGCTATAGTCATAAATTATCTTTCTGTAGTCGTTTCAATGGCTTGTGAATTTCAGTTTATGAATTTGCGCCACGGTTTGGGTTTAATGTTTTACGGATCGAATACTCGATTTCTTATACCCATTTAAGATTTGTTTCATTGCTCTAATTTCAAGGAGGTCCTCTGGTGACACGAAAGGAGAAGACATTCACAGGAGTTATGAACATTTCTTTGAGAAAGTATATTAACCTGCTGTGAGATCTATTGAGCTTTAATAAGTTTACTTGGATAAATCCTCTTCTCGCCGAAATTAGAGCGAGTTAGGCAGGTTATCCAATTTAAACAAGCAAAGGATTCACCTCAATTCGGATAGTGAGGCCAATCCCAGTGTTAGCTAAGATCCTAATCAGGGAGAGGGTGATCTATTCTAATTCGGAAGAATAACACAGGAAGTTGTATATCCTTGTGGCCAGGTGACTTGGGAGCTAAGGTTTACGGTCCATAAAATGGGTATGAAGTATTGCGAAGAAAGAAAATACCCCGGATTAAGGAAATCCTTTTAAAAGTAGTTATCTCATTCCTGTCTTGAAAGAATCGAGAAAATTAGATAATGAAATGTGGAGTGGAGAGATCAACTTTACTTTTCGCATGGATGAGATTTTAAAACTGAAATATTCGAAGTTTTATCGGTATTAACTACGAAATTTGGTACTTCACTATAGCGAGTATACTTGATGTATCCTACGAAAGATAATTGATTTGATATCCATTTATTTTCTTAACTATTCTTTATTCTTTATTATTTATATTCTTGTTTATTTGATTGTTTATTTATTTTACTCGTCTTTAGTATAATTTCCGGCTTCTTAAAAATTTGGACTAATATCACTTTATGGTCCAAATAGTACGGAGCTTGAGTAGTCAGGGTAGTTGATTAAAAATTCTTGAGATCTCTGTGGGATCGATATCTGGACTTATATCCATTTTATTACTTGTCACATTTGTGCATTTTACACGAGTATAGGCCAAAACCAAAATTAAAAATGATTAACTCTAGGAGATTTTTGGTCTCAACAAGTTTTATGGTGCAGTTTCCGGGGATTAGACAATAGTCCTTTGGTAATTGTGCAACTAAATTTGTATATGCGTTTTAGTCGGTCATAAACTCCTGCGATGGACCTTGTCCTCGAAATGGAAT
Source organism: Tetrastigma voinierianum (assembly GCA_016808115.1). Lineage (NCBI taxonomy): Eukaryota > Viridiplantae > Streptophyta > Magnoliopsida > Vitales > Vitaceae > Tetrastigma > Tetrastigma voinierianum. The sequence continues at coordinate 116,733 of JAEQBH010000120.1, forward strand.
AAGGAAGTCATGATCAGCTCAGCAGGGCTGAACCAAAATCCCTCATAAATCCGGTACAGAGTCTCTAGAATGGCTCCTCTCCTCTACACGTGGTGCTGAAATGGGAATAGGTTGCATCGCAAATTATGATTGATGAGGAGCATGCTGCGGGAAATTTGTCGCTTTGAATAGGATAGACAGGGTGACGTATCGGGAGAAGTAACCGAGATATCTCACAGGGCGAGGATCTGTACTTGTCATAATCCGCATAGTGCTGGCGAGAACCTGAGTAAATCAAAAGTAGCGGCCAATGTACGTGGCTCTCGGGGAATCAGGGTGGCGTCAATGGGCTGAATTGCTGTCGAATTGGCTAATCCCCTGAAGGTCATGGTGTGATAAAACTCTAAAACCGCAGGTAAAAATACTACCGGGTAATGCGCTCACAGGAATACTGCGCACTAGCGCATAGAATCTGACTTAGGGTCGGCCAATCTTGGGGATCATAGTAAAACTTAGAATGAATCTCCTTGGCACGACAATCCGAATTTCCGGGAATCGGATCATGATGGAATATTGGTCTAGAATCATCGAAAGCGAGGGGATAATTGGGGAGAGAGAATTTTGCATCGGTGCCGGAAGAGTGGTGTGGAGGCACGGGCCTAAAGTCAGGAGGAATCCCTCGGCGGATGGACGGTTGGAAGGCGGGGCCCCTTCGAGGAAGTAGGGTGCTCGGGAGAGGAGACGGACCCAGCTCTTGTATTATTATATCGTGGGAAGGAGGATCGTGGCCTGAGTTGCAGGATGTGGCACCATCAGCGGGCCGGATTGGGCCTGTGACAGCGGCGTGGGCGAAGCTAAACTTGGCGGCGACGGCGGTTGCCTCACGAGTGGCCGTCGGCCATGGCGGTAGAGTCTGCACCTTGGGCGAAGAGCAGGAGTCCACCCCTAGTTCTCACCATGTTTGGAGGAGGGGTAGACCGAGAATGGGTTCCGATAGCAACGGGACCACAGGGAAGGTGCGCATAGGATGAGTTCAAAAATAAATGAAAGATAAGGGAAGGTTTAAAAAGGAAGTTGAGCAAACGAGGCTTTTGGTTTTAACTTTTAAGCATGCAGCATTCGCTCACAACAATTCGGCATGAGAGCGAGTGTGCGAGATGGCCTCCCTCAACAAAACTCACCTGAAGGATAAAACAAAGTAGAAAATTAGGCAAAATAACCAAATTTAAAAATTAAAACTAAGCTAAATATCATGAAAAAATTTATCTAAAGAAATAAAACAAATAAAAGAAAAAGAAAAATTAAAACAAATTTTTTTGGGTGGCGGTTGGTCTCGGTGGAACCGGGCCAAATGAGTAGCGATGAAAGTCACGGAGGGTCAGGAGAATCTCCTCCCCTTGTTTCTTAGTGTCTTTGCGAAGCTGGGAGCTTAACTCTACTTGCCCATTGACCTTGACCACTCTATTATCATTTGGGTTGAGCGGGTCTACTGAATCATTGGGGTATGCTTGATGAATGATGAATGGTCCAATCCATCTTGATTTGAGCTTGCCCGGAAAAAGGTGGAGTTTGGAGTCGTAGAGTAGGACTTGGTCCCAGTTGAAGTTTTTACGAACATGGTGATCATGCCATTTCTTTAATTTGTCCTTACATAATTTTTCGAGATTGAAGTAGGCGTCATTCCTCGACTCTTCTAACTCATTGAGATCAAAGTCTTTAAGGCCCACGACTCTTCCATGTCGATTCAAATTTTTTTATTACCCACCACGCCTTATATTCAATTGCCACTGGAAGGTGGCATGCCTTCCCATAAACTAGGTGATAGGGGAACATTCCAAGGATGGTCTTGTATGTTGTTCTGTATGCCCACAAGGAATCCAGAAGCTTGAAGACCTTCAATCCTTCACATTGAGTTCACCTTTCATGGGTCTTGGCCCGGTTTCCTGTTGGCTAGCTATAGCCATTGGTCTAGATGATAAAGTGGCCACCTTGTGCCTTAACTTTAGTACTTGGATGGGAGAGATTCTCCAAAGGTTTGTTGCAAAAATGTGAGCCTCCATCATGATCATGGCTTGGGGATCGAGATGCGGAGAAAATGTTCTCCTTGAGAACTCAATGCGGCCTTGTGATCTGTACATCTACACAGCTGTGTGTTGACACATAGTCTTCCACGAGGATGTAGTGTCAGAGGAAGTAGGAAATGGTCACATGAAGTCGATGCCCCCAAGCGTCGAATAACTCGACAACGAGAATGAGGTTCGATGGCATCATGTAGCGGCGAGAGATTTTTCCCAACCTTTGGCATTTGTCGCATTATTTACTGGTATAGGCATCCTTAAACAAAGAAGGCGATAAAGCACGCACAACACCTTCATTTTTGTTTTAAGGAGCGAAATAGCCTCCCACATACCTTGTCATGGCTAGTGTGAGTATCCCTTGTTGTTCTCCGCTTCCGGCTACACTTTGATTGGCTGATCAGCACATTTGAATAAATAGGGTTCTTCCCAATGAGTGTGGACTTTTGCATGGAAGAACTTCTTATCCTATCTTCCCGTGTTTGCAGCTCCACAGTACCAAAAAGTTAGCAATATTGGGCAAACCAGAACCTTTATCCCTGATGATAGAGACTCCTCTGGGAATTCATCATAGATTGGAGGTTGTGGGTGTTGTGTGCTATGGTTCAGTACGAAAAGATGATGTAGCCAACATTTCAAATCCTTCTTATAAGAATCTGCCGGGTTGAACCACGTAGTAGAGGACCCATCGATAAAGCCAAGCAGCATTTTGCTTAGTGACGAGATATTTTAAAGGCGAATGATTTGTGAAGATGATTCTTATCGACGATCAAATAAGCACAAAACTTGTCGGGGCATAGACCAACGCCCCGACAATTCTTTCTCGGTGGTAGTGTAATTCCTCGAGCTTCATTGATGTTTTGCTGCGCCAATGCGACCACACCATGCGCAGGTTTTCCCTCTGCTCTTTATTAAGAAGACATCCGATGAGGTCACTGCATCGCCTGCCCTCGAAAAGCCATTTATAGATTCGGGGCCCTCACGTGGTGGAGTGGTCAAGTAAGCCTTGAGCTCATGAAACCTTTTGGCATTCCATCCCTCCAAACTTGGCATCTTTCTAAACTATAAAGTGGCTTGTGATGAAAGTCACTGTGTCAGACCTCCCAGCCAGAAGCTTACATACACAGTACCTCGGCTGTCTTCACATTGGTGGGGGTAATTTAGAGATCGGTTCAATTTTGCCTTGTCACTTCAATTCCCATGCGGAAATGACATGTCCCAACACTATTCCTTGGTTCACCATGAAATGGCACTTTTCCCAGTTCAGCACTAGGTTCTTCTCAATGCATCTATGCAGGAGAGTTCCCAAATGGATGAGGCATTTGTCAAAGCTTTCCCCGTAAACTGTGATATCATCCATGTAAACCTCAGTAATCACGTTCCCGGGTCATAAAATCTGAGCATACATACAACAGAGATGTGGCAGGGCATTACACGGGATGAAGGCATCCTCTGCGAACATATTGCGAGGCGGTGAAGGTAGTCTTGTCTGATCGTACGCGGCAATTTCAATGCGGAAATGCTTTGAATAACCATCAGACGTGCGAAGGGTGGCACGAAACTCTTTCCAGGCGATTCATGAAGGTAGAGGAAGTGATCTTTTCTTGACTCACTGTTCCAGTCATACGTAATCAGCCTTGCCCTCAACACTTAGTAAGGCGGGTAGGCATTTCCTCTCCTTTTGCATTACGCGCATGGTTACCTGATTTCTGACACGACTTGGGTTGGGCTCACCCGAGTGCTATCGGATATGGGAGTAAATAATGCGACTTGCAGCAAACTTCAGACTTCAATGCGAGAACTACCTCACACATATGGGGATCTCCTCTCTTGTGGTTTGCTATGACACTTTTGACTCCTCTCTAAATAAATGTGATGGGTGCAGTTGTTGGGCTGATACCTTTGTCAATTTTCCACCCCAAAGCTTGCTTGTTACTCTTGAGGTTACATGACCCAGTTGTCTTCTATGGAGTGCTCGATGCTTGATGATATAATAAGCTGGGCTGCTTGTGTTTTCTTCTAAAAATGCATATTTTTGGTTCCACGGGCGGGGGCTTGAGATCCAATTTGTTGAGATTCATTTCTTCCTCCAGTCAATAGAGGTAGAATTTCCTCCTTTTTTCTCCAGTGCCATGCATCTTCAAAACTGTGCTTTGGAGTCCTGTTGCTCTGAGGTTATTGACAACTCACAGTTTTAGCCACGTCTTGCACTTCTGCTCATTTAGCTAGTTCTTCAGAATTGTGTCTATTATGCAGACTTCTTCACAGTCATCCTCCTTTGGTTGCATATACTTTATAAGTGATCTTCCAGAGTTCAAGGTCATGTTCCCCGAAAGGTGAGTTGCATATCCTTTATTTCGGAAATTTATAATGGCATTAGTAACGAATGGCCTTCCCAATATGATGGGTACATGGTTGGCTCAGCTACCAGCCAGGCTACGTGTCCGTCTGACAAATCCTTTGGATGGTAAATTTGTCCACTTGTATTAGAACATCCTCAATAGTCCCCTTCGGTATTTTAATAGACCTATCGACTAGAGACAGTGTGATGGAAGTGGGCTTAAGTTCTCCCAAACCAAGCTGTTTGTACATTGAATATGGCAGTAGGTTCACACTATCTCCCAAGTCTAGTAGTGCTTTTTCAACACAAGTGCCTCCGATATTAACTGAGATGGTAGGACACCCTGAATCTTTGTACTTCTGGGGTTGCACTCAATGTAGCGACTTGCTTCGGATGAGAGCCTTGTTATTGACATTTAGACCTCTCTTCACCGTGAAGTCCTTTGAATTTTAGCATAAGTGGGGACTTGCTTAATCATGTCAAGCGGGGGATGTTGACCTTCACTTTTGCTCGCCTTCTAATAGCGCAATACACACGGTTGGTGGCCTTTTTCTTGTTTCTCGGTGCTTGTGGAATTGAGGTGTACTCTTATTCATTTGTATCCGCTGCAGTACTGTCTCACGCTCCAGTGCTGCTACGTTAGGATCTTCCCTCTTGGTTTGAGGCGGATGGTTTGACTTCTACTGCCACTCCTCAAGTGACCCTTTGCTTTTACTTCATCAGTGCGGGATTTGGGTGTTGTGAGCTTAATTCATGCACCCTTGGGGATTTAGTTTATTGTTTGGATAAATTCCTTTTAAGAACCTATTCTTTGGTTAGTCAACCTTGAAGTAGTGTCTGAGTCATCTATTTTTTTGTGAGTGTTGCCTTCGATGTTTGATTTTAGTGGTGAGCATTCTTTATAGCCATTTCTTCCATAAAGTTACCATAACCTTGCTGAATTCACGATGCCTTCTAGGGGATGAGGTAGGGGTTATACGCTGCGTGGAACCAAGATGTTGTTGCTGTTGTGAACCTGTGGGAGCATAAGGTGGGGCTTTTGGCTTCCATGATAGATTATGATGATTCCTCTAATTTGGATTGTAGGTGTTCCCATATGGAGCGTTTGTTGGTGGCTTACTTTGACCCACTATGTTTGCCTGCTCTTGCATCAAATCCCTTATTGAGGGGGCCATTGGACAATGGTCTCCTTGATGACTAGTGGATTGACAGTTAAAACAAGTTTGGAGGGGTTCAGGTATGTCAGTCACTACTTGTAACTCATGCTGATTTCTCATTTCAAGCTTTTCCAATCATCGAGTCAACGTAGACAACTTTGCTTACATCTCCATATCATCAAAGAGTGCATAAATACACTCCCACTTTGATGGAGTTACGAGCCTAGATTTCTAAGCCCTTGGGTTGGTTCATCCATTACTTTGGAGTTTCGGCTACATAGTTGAAGTGTGTTCATCAGTTTTGCTCGGAAGTTTCCCTCCATGGTTCCCAACAACTACTTCATAGAAGGAGACATTCCATCATAAAACGATTGACTAGCTGATTAGTGCCCAAAAAGTGCTATTTTGAACCCTATTTATTATAGGTTTTGAGTGCTTTTTGTGTACTAATCATGCTAATTAACCCGATTTGCACATTAAGGTCCCTACTATTTTATTGATCGTATTTTGTGCAATTTTGCGCTTTATGAGCTAATTATGCCGAAATTGTTGAGTCAATCTAAGCACGTAAGAATTCAAGTCAAACTCACATTGCGCATCAAAGATCGAAGGAAAGAAGAGAAAATGTGAAAAACACCACTCAGAAAACATCCCCGCGTGCACTGCCTACCTCCAAATAAGACTGCTCCTTCCTCAAGTACTCTGCTCTCCCGCAGATCTCACGCTTTTGTTCTTTTGTTATAGTTTTTTGGTTTTTCTCCTTTCTACCCTTGTTGTAATCACTTATGTTTGGATTGTATGGTATTTCACTTAATTTTGTAAGGCTACATAAGCCATTTTGATACACCGTCAAGGGACTCCGATTTTTTATTTAAATAAAGTTGTGGTTCCGCTTCTCCCGCTTTTCTCGTTTTTCTCTCATTTTCTCTCCCTTTCTGGTTAGCCAAACACCCTCCAAGGATGACAACTTGAGATGAGAGGTTAAAACCTCTTCCTCCTTGGAAGAGGAAGGCTATCAAGTAACGATTCAAGGTAACCTCTGGGTTCCCTGTTTTCACGCAGCAGATTTTTCCATTTTGGTTCCCAAATTCAAGAAACCCTAGGTTTAAAGCTTTTTGATGCATCTTTCTTTGGCCATTGTCACTTATAAGTTGGGGTCTGTATTCTTAGCATTAGATACACTGATATTCATTAGCGTTGCTCTTACGAGCCACCGAGGTAGGTTAAGGGGTCGATTTCAACTTTTAGGTTAAAATCTCTAATCATGCTTTCCTAATGTGTGTATTTGCAAGCTTTTTTAGGTTCAATGGATACTTTCACTAGATTCACTGATGCCTAATTAGTTGTCTCTTATTAGTTATTGAAGTGTAGGTTTCTTTGAGACATGTTTTCACCGAAGGAACCATAAATGTTAAATAAATGCTTCATCAAAAGGAAAATTATTACGCTTAGTTTTCAAAGTTAAATGAAGATCCTGGCCTGAGATGACTATATGTCATCCCCTCCCCTAATGCGAGGAAAAGATCCCCCGGGAACCCCACTATCCTGGTAGGAACCCAACCCTGCGTAGCCTAACAATTCAAGGAGTTCTCTATTTCATATTTTATTTTATTTAAATTTCTGGGCTTAGCAACCACCACTCCAATCGCTTTTATCACCACCTTAAAATCCAAATTTACTCAAATTACTTTACCCCACTCAAATCATTTGTACGAAGAAAACCCATCCCCCTCGTGTTCTAATTTAGATCTCACTATATATCAAAAGAGTTTGACAAATCCGCAAGATAGGAGGAACTTAGGATATAAATTCTTGCTGATTCCATCACCAATGCGTATCAATCAAATGGTTGCTGTTCGTGGATGGTGCCCTAAAAAGTGAGAAGTCATGGAAACACTTGTGATCCTCATCACAAGTACTGGTGAATTGCTTTTATTTTATCAGTTATTTGCTTTTATTTGCTAAAAACGCAGGATTTGCCAGCCGTGGGTTCCTGTGTTGCCCTCGTTTTTACACAGGAATCCATTCTCAAAGTGGATTAGAAACTTACAAGGTGCCATTTAAAAGTCAATCTCCTCAAGAACTTGAATTGAACCAAAACTGGAACACTTAGAGGGACAATAATACAGCCAGACTCTATGGAGGAACTCTAGAGGATGCTACATGTCCATGAGGGACTATAGAGACCACTGGATGAAAGTTCACCATATGGTAGTACTTACAACCATAGTTAAATCACACAAATTCCTCATGGAACCAAAACCTCATAATATGCACCTCCCGAACTCCTTTATTATGCCCCCATTTCGAAGAATAACCACTCACCCTATCCCCTCAAGGAACAAGCCATCCCGAATTTGAGCAAACAAGTGGACAATTTCACAGAGATAATAGGCGTTGAATGTTCGTATCTAATAGGGAAATTGAGACAAAGGGGAGGGCTCCCCGAACAAGGAATCGATGGCTTCCGGTGCCAAATTGATCAAAAATTGGACATCCTCGTGAATCCATCTCAAAGCTCACCAATCGCTTTGTTCAACAAGTTATGAGGAGAACTGGAGGAAGAGTGCTTCGACCGACACTACTGTGGGCTAACAGCTCAATTGCGCCTTCAGGAGGAAGAACCAAGAGGAAGATCCTCCCGAGGAACTGGCGGTGGTGCCCCACAATTATGTGTGGTAACAATGGGCCATGGAAAAGGAAGAAGAAACCTCCCACGCCGACCGAGGAGGGTGTAAATGGAGAGGAAGAAATGGAAGAGCCCAAGAACCTATCCTTCAAACTCAATCCCCATGTAGTTGAATCCTGAAAAGCACGCCCGCTAACCAAAACCCACTGCTTAGTGTACATATTGCCCTTGTCAAGAAGACAACCAATCCCTAAAGCACCCACCAAAAACCAACCCATCGCCTATTCTATTGAAAACCTCAAGAAGCTAGTGGCCATTGCTCATGTTATCATTGGCAATATCGCAAAAATTCAAGATCTCATACCACGGTACAGTGGATGGTTCTGGTGCCTAAGTAGGGATTGGAGCACCAAATCCCGCATTTCCTCGAAATGCCCGCCGGCCCAGCGCAACCTCCAAAGGCCTACGAAAGGGTATGGGGAGCAATGGGCCTCCCACTTGTTTTAATTTTTCTTTGTCTTTTATTTTTGTATTTTATTGTATTTATTTTGATTTCGTTAATTTTTCTTCTTAGGTTTTATCTTAATTTTAGTTAATTTCATGTTTTTAAATTAATTTTTTTCCTCGCAATTTTTCATAATTTTTCTTGTGTTAATTTCGCAGTTTTGTGCAAATTCAAGCCCGATTGAAAATCAACAAGGAAGAGATTAACTATAGCGAAAATTTCGCAATTTAGCGAATGTGAAATTTCGCTATGTATTTGGGTACTCGTTAGCTAGCGAAATTTCCCCCAGCCTAGCCTAGCGAATTTTGGCAGAGAATAAAATTTGAAAAATTTTCGCAGTACGTTGCATTTCGCTAGGCTAGCTAAATGCACAAGAGCCTAAATTTTTTATTTTATTTTATTTTATTTTATATTTCATTTATATATTAAAAAAAAACGTTTGTTTTTCATATATTAATTTTATTTAAAAAAAAATATTATTGTTTTTATTTATATATATATATATATATATATATATATATATATATATATATATATATATATATATATATATATATATATATATATATATATATATATATATATTTATTTATTTATTATTTTTTATTTTATTTGATTTTTCAAAAAAAAAAAATCAAAAATTTTCAAGTATTACATAAAGAAATTTTCGTAAACATAGCGAATGTTTACTTTTCTAAGAATAACATAGCTTAGCGTTTGAAAATTTTTCTGCTATAAATCCCACTTTTGCCTCCCAATTTTGTTTCGTCTATAACTTTTTTTTTTCATCCAAACTCCGTTTTAGGCGTTCTTGGTACCGTTGAAAGTTTATATGTAGAAACCAAATATGGCCAGAAAGAACATTTTTGAGATATTATGAAAGTGTAATTTTTAAAATGCTCCAACCGGTCACTTTTTCTCTTTCTTCTCATAACTTGTTTGTTTGAAGTTCTAACGGGAGTGAATAAGGCAGTGCTTCATGGAAAGCTTGCGGGTCTCCTATCCGTGAAATGATCACATCTCTTCAGTGAGGGTAACACTTCCTTCTCTAATTTTCAATCCCAACCCCATTTCTGACAATCGAGGATGCCTGGGTCAGTGGGTGAGTTGTTTTGCGAAGTGGCTTTTGTATTTATTCTTTTGTTCTATTTTGTGAAAGCCCATTTTGTGATGTTTAGTGGCTTGCTGGGTCCTCTTTCTATAAAGTTGTTATACTTTACAACTTACTTTTTCAAATTTGGGCCTGTTTTGCAACCATATTGGTTTGCCTAACACATTGGTTTGAAAAATTGAAGCACTGTCCAATTCTATTGATGTTAGATTGGTTCCATGCTTAGTTGAGTGAATGATTAGTTGAATTCTTTTTTGATTTGTTTTTATTTCACCTTTAGCTAACCACACCTGAGCACATTAGGTTTCAATGATAAGGTGAAAAAACTTCGCAACCTCCTTTACTTTACTACCATAGTTTCATTGGCCCAGCCTTTAATAGGTTAAGGACCCTGTAGAAAAAGAAAAAGAAGAAAACGAAAAGAAAAAAAAAAAAAAAGGAAAGAAAAGAATAAAAATTACCTTTTGCCTTGAAGCAGAACACGGTCCAGAGGTATATAAGCGGCCTTTAAAACTACAGGTGCCCTAAACCTTCCTTTGGTGGGAGTCACGGACTTAGTGTTCGTTACATGTGGGTGGATGGGTGGAGTTGCTTAAGTTGTATGTGCTGGAGTCTCGAAATCATTCGAAGTCAGAGAATTGAAACTGTAGAGTTTGTGGTCGAAAGATCCTTATGACTTGAATGCCCTAAGCCTTAATTGGTTAGGAGTCATCGGTGAATCCCGTTACATGGACTTTGGTGAGGTCGGGTTCTCGACGTACCCTACAGCAAAGGGTGATGGAATAAGAGGTGGGTCCTGATCTATTTAGGTTGGTTGGCATGCTGGTCGTGGTTACAGCTAGGTTGGGGGAGAGTGGTTTGGCGGTTTATTGTTGAGGCGATCAAACAAAACACTTAGATTTTGGTGGAAGTTTCTAGTTGATTCACCAAGAAGGAGGCACTTTTAATACTCAATTTTGTATGGCCTTCATTCTCTCATGATAGTTATTGGACCACGGCATTGATTATTCTTACTTAAGTTGAAGTATTACTCATTCACAACCTTTTGAGCTACTTGACCTTTTGTAACGTAATTTTGTTATCATTTTATGCTCTTTCTTTGTTCTTACATTGCTAGGGACTAGCAATACTGTAGGTTGAAGTGTGATTAGTGCCCAAAAAGTGCTGTGCAGACCCTATTTATTATAGGTTTTGAGTGCTTTTTGTGTACTAATCATGCTAATTAACCCGATTTGCACATTAAGGTCCTTACTATTTTATTGATCACATTTTGTGGCAAATTTTGCAGTTTTGCGAGCTAATTATGCCGAAATTGTTGAGTCGATCTAAGCTTGAAGAATTCAAGTCAAACTCATTCTTAGGATCAAAGATCGGAAGGAAGAAGAAAAATGTGAAGAAAAACACCCTTTACGGGAAAAACATTCATCGTGCTACTTTGTTCCCTACCTCCGGCGCCTTGTTCCTTCTGCGGCCCTGTTCTCCTGCATCTCGCTTTTGTTCTTTTTGTTATAGTTTTTGGTTTCTCCTTTCTACCCTTGTTGTAATCTTATGTTTTGGATTGTATGGTATTTCCCTTAGTTTTGTAAGGCTACATAAGCTATTTTGATACCTTTGACAAGGGGCCAGGATTTTTCTTGCTGTAAATAAAGTTAGGGTTCCGTTCTCTCGTTTTTCTATTTTTCTCTCATTTTCTCTCCCTTTCTTGGTTACCAAACACCTCCAGGATGACAACGGGGATGGGCGACTAAAACCTCTTCCTCCTTGAAGAGGAAGGCTCTTTGGAGACCTTGATCTTAAGGTAACCTCTTGGTTCCCCTGTTTTCACGCAGCAGATTTTTCCATTTTTGGTTCCCAAATTTGCAACCCTAGGTTTAAAGCTTTTTGATGCACTTTCTTTGGCCAATACTTGGCAAGCTTTTAGGGTTCAGTGTATTCTTAGCATTAGATACAACGATATTCATTAGTTGCTCTTCACAGGCCACTTGGAAGTAGGTTAAGGGTTGGATTTCAACTTTTGGTTAAAATCTCTTAACATGCTTTCCTAATGTATTTGGCAAGCTTTTTAGGTTGATGGATACTTTCACTAGATTCAACGATGCTGGTGGTTGTCTCTTATTAGTTATTGAAGGAGTAGGTTTTGAGACATATTTTCAACGGAGGAACCATAAATGTTATTAAATAAATGCTTTCTATCAAAGGAAAATTATTAGGGTTTAGTTTTCAAAGTTAAATGAAGATCGGGTTCGGGGAGATGACTATATGTCATCCTCCCAACCTTGAAGAAAAAGATCACGAACCCTCGGTTATCCTAGGAACCCCTGACCCAGTAGCCTAACAATTCAAGGAGTTCTATTTTACATTTTATTTTATTTAAATTTCAGTTTGCTAACCACCACTCCCTTGTTTTATCTACCTTAAAATCCAGAATTTAATTCACCATTTTGACCGCTCCAAATCATTTATGCAGAAGAAAACCGCTCTGTGTTCGACTACTGAACCATCTTCACGGTAGCTTGACTACGGCGTGGGAGGAGACTAGGATATAAATTTGTTGATTCGGATCACCTGCGTGGCACGAATCACTAGCATCAAGTATCGAAGCCATGGTGTGGGCATGCACTGATGGTCTCCAAATACCTTTCCCAACATTGATAGAACTTCTCATTGTCATAGGCTGCATAAGTGTAGATTGGCCTCTTCAGGCTATTTGTCTTGTGTGTGCTAAAAAACTTCTTCAAAAACTCAACTTGTAGTTCTGCCCAATTCCTTATAGTTCTCGGCCTCAATGAGTTAAGCCAAATCTTGGCCTTGTCCTTTAATGTTAACAGAAGTGCCTTCAGCTTGAGCAAATCCATATCGACCACACCCTCCTTGAATGTTGTGCAGACTTCCTCAAACTCCCGGATATGGGTGTATGGATTTTCGTTCTCCATTCCATGAAGCGTTGGGAGCAAGGTCATCAAATAAGGCCTCACTACCACATCTTCAGCAGGAGGTATAATGCAGGAGGGTGCACTTACCCTTGGTGGGTGTATATGGTCCCTCATTGATCTATAGGCAGTGGGATTCACATTAACACATTATTTCTGTGCTTCTTACGGTAGGGGTCCATTTTGTTCCACTGTTCAAGCTCACTTCACACCCTTCTTCAATTGGAGCACTAACCCTTTACAACCTGCTTGCTGTGTCTCTATCTCAGTGGTACATATACAATTGTAAAACAACAAGAAGCAAAGCAAGGAACAAAAACACAGGCTACCAAAAAGTATTAGAGTTAGATGTTAAATAAAATAACAATTATGACTATGAAAAAAAAACCACCCGGCCCAGGTGGATTTAGGGTATATTATAATTGCAAAAAGGAATGAAAGTTCACCAACACTTGTAATGAGGATTACAAGTACTTAACAGATCAATATGTGTACTAAGGCACCATCCCCGGCAACGACGCCATTTGATTCGTGCCACAGTAGGTGTTTGGAATCAACAAAATTTATAACCTAAATTCCGCCTACTACCGTAGCATTGCTACTGCAGTATAGTGGCTCTAGGATCGAACATAGAGATGGGTTTTCTTTGCACAAAATGATTTATGATGCTTAAAAATGGTGAATCTAACTTTGGAATAAGGAGTTTTGTAAAAAGTGTGAGGTTGATGGTGTACAGATTGAAAGTAAGGTGAAATAAACTATGAAAAAAGAAATCCTTGAAGTATTGGGCTGCTAGGCCGGGTTGATAGGGCTATATAGAGGTCCTCGGGTTCATTTCCTCGCGTTTGGAGGATGACATATAGTCATTTCCCGTACCGAATCTTCATTTAACTTTAAAAACTAATCCTCAATACATTTTTCTTTTGATGACATTCTTGACATTTATGGTTTCCTTGGTGAGAATCTAACACATGACCCACCCTCCTGAGGCTCGTACATGACAACTAATGGATGTCAGTAGATCTAATGATAAGCATCCATTGGACCCTAAAAGATTGCCAAGTATTGGCCTATGAGGATGCATCTAAGGGCTTTTAAACCTAGAGTTAAAAGACAGGAACATAAATGTCAATAAATGCTCACGTTAAAAACAGAGAGAACCTGCGTTTACCTCACAACCTAGCCTAGCAACCCTCCTCTTCAAGGATGAGGGGCTTTAGTCGGCGTCCACGAGTTTTCATCCTCGAGGAGTGTTTGAGGTTGCAGAAAGTGAAAATGAGAGAAGAAGGCAGGAGAGAATCAAGCGAGCACCGTCTTTTTTGTCTATCCCCTTGCCCGCGCGCCCCATTTTCAACAGTACATAAAATGGCTATATATAGCCTTACAAAGAAGTGAAAAACCAAAATACCCATGTCAATAGTGATTACATTAGGGGTAAAATTGGAAAATAAACAAAACGGGGTCGTTTTGGGCCGAAAATGGGAAGCAGGGCAACTTCGCGCAAGTAGAAAAATTGGCGCTGTGGTACTAAGCTCTTGTATAAGAATTGCTCTTTGCACTTCGGCTTCCTACATAGTTTTACACATTTTCTATCTTCCCCGATTTTGAAGGAGATTAACTAGGATCCTTTATGCATGGATTGACTCATTCTTAAAGTGGTATAAAATGCCTGTTAAAACTACAAAAATAGCCACAGAATGAGATCGGTAGTATAATAGGGACCTTAACATGCCAATTGGGTTAATTAGAATGATTAGTACACAAAAAGCACTCAAAACCTATAATAAATAGGGTTCAAAATAGCACTTTTTGGGCACTAGACAGGCACTCTACTGCATTTAAGAGGGTTTCATGTTTAACCCTGCGGAGCTTGTTATGACTTCTCTTTTACACTTTGAGGAGAAAATACATCGTAAGAACCTCACCAAGGCGGAGGCCATGCCCTTACTGTTTCCACGGATGCTCTCTCAGGTGTTGGAGCACCTTGGTTTTCTGGTTGAGCCCTATTTAGAGCATCGACGAGTTTGCAAGGCTATTTTCACTGTGAAAAAGTGGCAATTTGTGTTCGATGCTCCTCCTCTCCCACTTAGGGATTCCGTAGAGGACCAGCCACCACCTGCAGCTCTTGCTGAGGAGCCCCACATCCCAGCATCCACAATTCCCACTGCCACTAGTCCATTGCCTACATCATCTGAGCCTCCAGTGCCTTCGGTCCCTATCGATTCAGATGGGCCTAGTACTTCTACAGCACCTATGGAGACTATTCCCATTTCTCCCCGTGATTTTCTGGCCATTATGACTTCATTCCGCACTTTCGCAGCTACATCTGCTTCTTTTTGCTCTTGCCATCGCCTTGGACGGCGGATGGCAGTCAAACCATCCTTACGAACAAATGCCATCCTTGCTCAGAACAATGCCATCCTCATGCAGATTCAGAGTCACCTGGGCCTGCCTCATATCCTCCGGTCCACGAAGCAGTCTCACCATCTTCGACTCAGCACGAGCGGTAGTAGCAGTAGTAGCACCAGCGGTTTGGGTCCTCCTACGGCTCCATTCTCTATCCTTACCGCGTACTTGACGGTGAATCCCTTTACTATCCAGCTTGCTCATCACGCCGAGTGGGATGACATTCCACCCTCTACAGATATGTGAGGTGGTAGCACTTCCTTCTTTAAGTTTCCACTCCAGACCCCATAGAGGGAAATGCGATGTTTGGTTAGGGGGCGAAGTAATGAAGGAATTGGCTTTTATGTTATAGTTATGCTTTTGTTTTGAGCAAGTCCTTTTGTGTAGTTGAATGTCTTGCTAGAAGTTAGTTTTTCTTACAAGTATAAGTATGCCTTTAGTTTCAGCATATGTTATAAAGTTTCAGCATATTTTATAAAACTTATAGTTTCTCATTTACAACCAATTTTTTTGTTATGCCCAGCTTGCAGTATGAGAAAATGAAATATTGTTCCAATATTGTTAATTCGAGAATGGTGTTAAGCTTAGTTGAGTTGATAACCAGTTGAGACTCTTATTGTCTTCAACCTTTTTCTTCCACTTTGACCTAACCACACAATGTGCACATTAGATTCCAATGATAAGCTGATAAGCTGCCTTGCCTCCTAAGCCCTGTAAAATTCTGGCCTCATACTTTTGACCTCCTTTAATAGACCGAAATCCCTGAATAAAAGACCAATGAGTCTTTCAAAAAAAAAAAAAAAAAAAGAGAAAAGAAATTTTATGACACTTTGCCTTGAAACCCGAGCACGGTCCGAGGGGTATATGGCTAAATTCTTTAAAGCCTGGTGCCCTAAACCAACTAGTTGGGAGTCACCGACCTTGTTCTCGTTACATGAGTGAATAGGTGGAGTTTAGTAAATTGTAGGTGCTGGAGTTTCAAACTCATTAAACGTCCGGGGTGAAACCAGAAGAGTTAATGGTTGAGAGATCCTTATGACTTGATGCCCTAAACCTTAATTGGTTAGAGTCTGTCGGTGGACCAGATTACATGGACAGTGGCCAGATTGATACCCTCAGCATTGCACTTACAAAAAAAAAAAAAAAGGAAGACAGCCAGAATAGCGGGTCTGATCTATTGAGGTTGGTTAAGGCGTAGGTTTAGACAAGAGCTAGGTTGGGAAACAGTTTGACAGACTATCTTTGAAGCCCAATCAAACCAAACACTTAGGTTTTTGTGGAAGGCGTCAAGTTGGTTCTCGAGGAGTTGAACCACTTTTGATACTTGATTTTCCATAGCACATAGTATTCCTGAGATAGTTGTTGGGTAGGTTTTTGGTTACTTTTGTTGAAGGTTGTGCATTATCCCCTCAATTTTTTGTTGAAACATCATTTGTGTGGACATATATAACTAATCTTTTTTTTTTGTTTGCTTTCTTCTTCCTTCATTGCTAAGGGACTAGCAATGTGTCGGTTGGGGGGAGTGATTACTATCAAAATAGTGCTATCTCATACCCTTAACACTACAAGTTTTGAGCACTTTTTTCTTAGTAATCAACCTAATTAACCCAGTTGGCATGTTAAGGACCTAGCTATGCTACTGATCACATTTTATGGCAAATTTTGTAGTTTTCATAGGCCAGTTATGCTAATCTTAGAGAGTCAGCTCAATCGTGAAGAATTCAAGTTGAAATCAAAGCTGCATATAAAAAATTGGAAGAAGAGGAGAAGAGAAGCAGTGCAAAGAAGAAATTAAGCAACCCTGGCAATTTTGCAAGGGTTGCAAAATTTACCCTTGTGAAATTTTGCAAGGTTGCGAAATTTCGCACAACCCCTACGAAATTTGGCTGCTCTTGTTGACCATTCTTTGTACTCTTTATGATTTCTTCCAAAATTGTCCCTATGTAATAGTAATTATCTTTTGATATTTTGGTAAATTTTATTGGTAGTATGGCATATATGCCAGAGACAAGACTTTGTAATAATTCATTCATTGAAAATTAGAGCCAAGCTTCCAAGAGAAGGCTCGTGTTTTTCTCTCTGCACTTTTTCTTTCATTTTCTCTCACTTTCTCGTTGGCCAAACACCCTCTGAGGATGAAAACTTAGAGGATGAGTGGCTAAGCCCTCCTTGAAGGAGAAGGCCCTTTAGATAAGGGATCAGGAGCAAGCAAGGGGGTTCCATGTTTTTCACAAAAAAATTCACTGCCATTATTGTTCTCCCTTTCTAACTTTAGGTTTTGATCCCTTCGAGTCACCTTGAATGGTTATTATTTGGTAAGCTTTTTGGGGCTCATTGGATGCTTAATTTTAGATCCAGTGATGTTCATTAGTTATCATTTATAAGCCATTGGAAGGTGAGTCGAAGGAAGATTGTTTCTAACGGCCCGAGCATTAATGTGCTTGAGATATATTTTAAAGGTTTAATGAGGGATAGTTCTTGTAGCTAAATGAAGATCCGGTTTGGGAGATAACTATAGGTCATCCTCCCCAACGCAAGGAACAGACCCCGTGAAACCCTCATTTGCCCTAGGAACCTATGCCCAGTGACCTAACACTTCAAGGATTTCTATTTTACATTTAACTCATTTGACTTTTAGTTTTCAACACAAAAATCCTCACTTTTTATGAAACCCCACAATCCAAAATGAATTCACCAGTTTAAACTTCAGTGTGAGTCATTTACACAAAGAAAACCCATTTCTGTGGACGATCCTAGAACCACTGTGCTATAGTAGCTATGCTACGCCGGTACGAGGTGTTAGGTTATAAATATTGTTGATTCAGAATACCCTACGGGCTATACATAAGCACACGCGAATTAGCTATCAGTGGAGTCCCAAATCTCAAAGGAGAACTTGAAAGAATGCGCAGACCATGCTAAGTAGGGAAACAAGTTCCAACACCTCACCCAGAGTCCCAACTAGGCTCTCTACAAATCTGATTAACCTTGACATAATGATAGAATAGATTCTTAGAAAATATATGTATAATAGTATGATGTTCTGTAGGTTCTTGGGTGATTTCTAGAATAAATCTAAAGGATTTGAAGAACCTTGGAAAAACTATATAAGGAGCACATTAACATACTCCTTAAGATTAGTAGAATAAGGGAGTGATCATGTTAAGGAATTCGAAAACTCCTTGTTTGAAAACTTATGCAGGAAGAATGGTATAGAACATGAGTTCTCAACACCTAAAACTCCTTCACAAAATGGAGTTGTATCAAGAAATAACATAACTATGAAAGAGATGGCCCGTGTCATGCTAAAAGCCAGAGTGTCCTAACTAAATTTTGGGCAAAAGTAGTAAATACAACATGCTACATCTCAAATTGAATCTATCTAAGGCGATGAACTCTCAAAACATCATATGAGATTTAGAAAGGTTAGAAACCAAATTTGAAACATCTTCATGAATTTGGTAGTCCATGCTACATCCTGAATGATAGGATGTATAATAAAAGAGTTTCTAAGGTACTACACAGATAATCAAGTGTCTTTCTAGGGTACTACACAAACAGTCGTGCTTATAAGGTGTACAATAAAAGAACCAAATATGTGATGGAATAAATTAATGTGCGAATTGATGATTATCTTCCCCTGAGTGAAACATCTAGACCAGAAGACCCTCAGGTTGTGTTAGTTCTTGAAAAAAAGAACACTCTCAATAGTCTTAAAGACGCTCCAGCATCCAGTGATAAAGAAAATGAAAGAGTTTTCGCAGACGTTCGAACCATCTCAGAAGTTGGGCACATAGTTATGACTAATGTCCAGTCAACATAGGACTCCTTATAACAATAGGATGACCACAATAGTAACATTCAAGCTCAAGAGTCCTCGAGTAAGATTATGAAAACCATCTTACTTGATGTTATAGGAGATCCAAGAGTAAATATCAGTTCGGGGTGGAGAGTATAGAGAAATGATGGGCCTTAGCATTTGCTACTACACCTCAACTATTGAACGAAAAAATTACAAGGAGACTCTAAATGATGGGTTATAGATCTAAGCCATGCTGGAAGAACTATTATAGTTCAGATGCAATGAAGTTTGGGATTTAGTTCCAAAGCCCAACATGCAAATATTATTAGGACCAAATGGATCTTCAAGAACTAGACAGATAAAAAGGAAACAACAATAGGAACAAAGCTCGTTTGGTTGCTTAAGAATACACTTAAGTGTAAAGGTCAATTTTGATGAGACATTTGCTGAGTCAATTCATCTGCTAATGGCATTGTCTTGTTCACTCATGTTAAAACTCTATCAAATAGACATCAAGAGTGCCTTCTTAACTGGGTATCAACATGAAGAAGTGTTTCTTACTCAACCTAAAGGGTTTGAAGATCCTTTTCATCCTACTCATGTTTACAAACTAAAAAAGGCTCTCTATGGACTAAAACAAGCCCCAAGAGCTTGGTATGAGAGACTTATGGAATACCTCCTAAAAGGGGGTTACACATGAGGGGGAACAGATTGTACTCTCTTAATTCCTAAAATTCAAAAGGAAGTTATTGTCATTCAAATCAATGTTAAGGGGATAGTCTTCAAGTCCACGTCCTAACACTTGGTGGAATAATATGTGAGACACGTAGACACGGGAATTTGAAGCGAGCGGTATGAGAACTTATGTACTTTTTGGGTCTTAGTCTGATGACCAGCGGTACCTTTTATCTTTCGCGGGGAAAATATGCCAAGGATCTAGTTAATAAGTTCGGACTTCTACTGTGATAACCTTAATGCTATTAGTATCTCGAAAAATCGGTTAAACGATGCAGAACCAAGCATTAGTATAAGGTCTCCCGCGCATTCTATACTGGTTGAGGGATAAAAATCATTGATCTTAGGCATGTATCCACTGAAGATCAACTAGCCAACATTTTCACCAAATGATTGGATGTTTCTAGGTATGAATCTCTTCTGTCATCCTTGGGGATATCCATTTTAGAGTAAATGAGGTCTCTACCTCCGATCCAGATCGTTATTTCATTTATCCTTGCCTTCCGCCATAAAAAATTGAGGGAAAACTTGACATGCGTTTTGTAAGTAGCTGGCAATGACACTAAAGACTTGTTAGTCCCCGGTAACGGCGCCAAAAACTTGATAGACATATTCGTGATATGTAAATAAACTATGCAATAAAGTGCCTATTCTATGAAAGTATACACTTGTCAAGTAATAAAGTGTACAGAATGTACGGATATCTTTCCACATGGAAAATGAGGATGCTAAGTACCAAAATTAGAATACTTCTCTAGTATCCAAACGGTCACTATTGAGTTCAAAATAGAGATTAAACTAACGAACACTTAATTGACCAAATGAACTATGCAACTAGGGGATACCAAGACATGATAAACTCCTAGGGAATTTGGTGTAATTAGACAATCCTCTTGTATCTAAGTCAAAATTCTACTCTATTGTTTTGTGAAAATGCTCTCCAAGGAGACTCTTGTATAATTTAATTATAAGCTTCTCTTGAGGTCGAATAACCTACTAACTAACACCATGTTTCTTGCTTCTCAACTCAACCCCAAGCATTAGAGATGCTTTAGGACCTAAGAACCTCACAAGCCTCCTAATTACCTATAATTTCTACACTATCATGCTAACTAGGTTAACTCATCTATGTCAAATTATTCCTCACTCCCTTGTCAGATCTTGCAAGGAACCTATTCACCATATTGAGAATAGATATAAATCAATATGTAAATAAAACCAAGTATGAATCAATAGAGGTGCATTCACAAGAAACAATAGAAAATGGAAAATTAACAAATAGATTAAAAACTCATGTTCAATATACAACCAAAACCCTAGATTAAGAAATTGAAACATAATAAAGGTTTGGTACATTACAAATCTAGGATAAAACATGAGGAAAGCGAAAAAAGAAACTCTAATGGCCATGGTGAGTCTTCACTCTTCTTGTTCAAATCTCTAGTCCTTCTCCCAAGCTTAAGGGCTACTACCAAGCCTCCTCTTTGATCCCAAAGTGCTACTCGTTCAAGAACAAGAGGGAAGAAACCCTATGGAGGGTTTTTTTCCCTTAAAAGATCCAATCTCCAACCGCAAAGGGCCGATTTTGTCCTCTCCTGTAGCGACCCCTGAGCCGACCCGACCCGGTTGACGGATCATAACCGAAACCCCGGGGACGCCCGACCGAAGCCTTTATCAAATACATTTCATTAGTATAAGTGTTTTCGTTATCAAATCTTTGCTGAAGCGATTTCAAATTGGGGCAAGCCCATAAACATTTACAAATTAAATGCAATTCCTTTACAAAATATGCATTTATCCAAAAATGGCATTTTATGCCGTTTACAATATAACATCTAAAATCGTATTCATATATAGATACAAAAATAATTTCGGAGTTGAACTCCCTTTGTTTACAAAATAACATCATGCTAAAAAAATATGGTGAGGATGCATGTGGGCATACTCAGAGTGGGCTGTGAATGACTCGACTCCTCTGACACTGGTCGCTTGCAATCACTATCTATCACTCGGTACACAACGCGGTGATAAAATAATAAAATAAGCATTTTCATGCTTAGTGGTTCTATACAATTCTCTACTCCATTTCAATTCAATACGGATCATGCATTTATCGAAATAATGCTTTTATACAATGTCTATGTGTAATGTAAAAGATACTTATACTAATACACTTTTCAAATCATTTTTTTGCTTTTCGGTTTGCGATTTCACGTATGACTATAGAGTCAACATTCACGACAGATTCAGTTGGTGAATCTTGTCCTGTTTGTCATTTAATAGAAATGTGATTTCACATTCAATATTACAATCTCACATATGACTATAGAGTCAACATTCACGACAGATTCAATTAGTGAATCCTGTCCTGTTTGTCATTCAGTAACAATGTGATTTCACATTCAATATTACAATCTCACATATGACTATAGAGTCAACATTCTGCTTAGGTCGATTGTTGAATCTATCTGTTTTTCATTCAGTAGCAATGTGATTTCGCATTGAACAAATACGGTTACCTTCATGATGAATTCAGTTGGTGAATCCCGTCATGTTGGTCATTTAATAATGCATCTCAAATCAATTTAATCTCAAGCGGTAAATTCACTTATAGTTCAAATATGTGCACACATGCAGATATTTGACAATAACATTTCTAATGCTAATAATTCAAATCAATGTATATATATATATATATATATATATATATATATATATATTTCACAAATAGAACTTGAAATGAGAATTGAGTCACAAAGAACAAATAGGACAGAGAACAGAGAACATAAGAAACCAATTTATCGATCCCTTATCTTGTTCGATACCAGTCCTAGGTCCGATTATCGTCTTTACCTGCACCTAGTCAAATACAAATTCTCCACTCTTAATGGTTGAACAATTCGTTTCACCAAGGCGGCGAGGTACGATACTTTTTTCACTTAGTTTCATTCTTATTTGTACCCCCATTAGTCATTTATTAAGGTCCATAAACAATTGGTGTACGAATACGGGACTTAAAAATGCATACCATGCAAAAATAGGGTTATGGAAGCATCCCGGTGCCGGTACCGCGGGCCACGGTCTTGGTGCAATACCCTACGCCAATGGGTACCGGTACTGCCCAGTACCACTCATCCCCTACGCATAGTGGGTACGGTACCACTTGCGGGTTGCCCGGAAAATGGGCGATTCGCCATTCTCTCCCATTTTTTCTTCAATATAACTCCTCCAATTCATCCCATATCAAAAATCCACCATGGAATCCACCCAAAACAACTCCGAAAGTGGTTTAGAATCAATGAAACCCTTTTTTCTTAAGTTAGGGCTTTTCCCCAAAATCAAAATCATAAAGGATGAAGTTAGGGTTTTGTTTTCTTACCTTGAATCTCTTCAAATCACCACTTCTAAGTTGTTTGATCACAAAGGAGTATGAAGTGGGAAGAAACCCCACTTAGAACTTGATCCTTCCCAAGCCCTAGCCTCTTCTCCCCCTTTTCTCCTTTCCTTCTCTAAAAAACGAGATTGCTCAAGAATTAGCTCCCAAAGCCTACATTTTGGTCTTTATCCCATGTAAGTGTAAGGCCATGTTTGGCCTACACACTTATTATCATTTCTCATTTTCTCCTTTTTTTTTGGTCTTAAGTCACTTATCCTATATAAGGCCTTGTTTGGTCACAAAAATGCATTCTTTTGACTTAAGTTTCTCCCAAATTGCTTTATAACCCATATTTCATTTTATTTGCACTTCAACTCTCATATTTACATAGACATATAAACTTATTTACAATTGACCCTTAGGTCCTCATTTTACAAATTTCCAAATTTGCCCTTTACACTGGGTAAATTAGGGTCCAATCAATTCTCATTAGCATATAATATTTGCATTTGGATCTTATACATATAATCATTTATTCAATATTCATTTTAAAGAATTCCCAAGAAAAATACCCAGAAGTTTTGGCTCAATTTATACGAACATATAATAATTTTATTATAAAATTCTAGGGTATTTTAAAGAACAATACATCTCCCATCAGATCCAGCAGACCTAGAACGTGTCCCCTCTTATATAGGTCTTCAAAAATAGTTGATATGGGTTGTACGTGTTGTTGGGCCATGCAACCTTCGCTACAGTGAACCCATAGCATCTTCGTTTGTTGCTTTTTTGGTTCATTGCTACCATAGATTGTATCTTGCATAACTTCTTCATTCAAACTCAAAATTTGGTGTTCTTGGTACCGTTGAAAAGATATTGAAGTATAGAATCTAGATATGGATATAAATAACACTTTATAAATAATGATAAATACTGAATTTATGAAATGCTCCAACTGGTCATTTTTGAGCTCTATTCTCTTTTTCCTTCAACTTCCAAGAATCATAACTTGATCATTTGAAGTCCAAACTAAGTGAATAAGGTCTCCTTGGAAAGCTTGGGAAGTCACCCATCCATCCATATAAATATTTTAGACATTTGAGATCATCTTACAATTGAAAACATCAAAACACAATAGCTGCTGCTCCAAGTGTAATTTGCTAATTTTTGGGCTTTTTCGCTCATTTTCGCACAATTTCACCTAATGGTTGACCTAATATAAAGATGAATATTTAGAGCATTAGGAAACTTATTTAACATAAAAAATACTAAAAAAACTTGATAAAACATAGGGATAAAATGTGTATTTAAGATACTCATAAAGGGGGGGAGGGGAATAGGGGGATCAGAGTGTGTCTTATTGAGGATTGTTTTTGACAAAGACATAGACAAAGGGGGAGAATGTTGGGTTTGAGATTGTCCATATCTTTGTCCCTGGTGTTTTACAAGAAGAACACTGCTTCGAAGATCATAATTGATGGAGATTTGAAGGGTCAAGCAAGAAGTCCCTGGATGAATCGGGATGAAGTCCTGGCTAAGACCATGGAACAATGCAAGAACGTGCGAGACTCTATGAGTCCAAACTAGGGTTGGAACTGACGTAGGACGCAAGTCATTTCTAGAACCGTGGAGGCTAAGGAACTTGGGGAGCAAGTTAACTATATGCCTAAGATCTATTTGGCAAGTGGATAACGATCACATCTCAAAAGATTCAAACATCTAAGCTATCAAACCAAAATTGGAGTCAAATAAGAATTCTTTTTTCAAGATGATAATTGAACAACAAGTTTCCTATTCCCGCGATGATAGCTTAAAGGAAAGAACATAAAATAGAAGGTTAGGGTTGGAGTCATATTAGGACAATGATCCAACCTTATCTAGTCTTCCATAACTGAATATCTAAGGCTATATATTTGGGACTTTGGAAGATTATCAACATGGATTTGAGGAGCATAGCTTGAAGAAGAGCAAGGGAAGTTCAGATTTGCTGAAGGAGTGTGAAGTGCAGATACTCGATTGAGGTATTGCACGTTAAAAGTATTTCAGCTTAGGTGAAAGATGATGGTTCTTTTAGTTTTCATTTTATTTTGATGTATAGTGGGTTATGAGTGTGTGAGTGGAGAGGGAAATGGAGGGAGTTCATTATGAATTCCCCTAGGAGTGATTAGGTTTCAAGAAGGGTCATTAGACCCAGGAGAAGTCTCATACTACATATGAAGCCATGAATCAAATTTGTGGAAATCCTTGCCTCTAGGCACACCCCCGTGGACGTTGGTAGGTTGTCGAACCACGTAAAAAGTGTGTGTCCCTTTACTTTATTGCAAAATATATCACATATGCTTTACACACTCTAAGTCCCACAAGGGGATTTAGGACGTACAACAACATAGTCTAGACAAAACCAGTACAAGAAAAAAGGCATTTGTTGACAATTTTTCACCGTCAAGGTAAGGTATATCTGTTAAGGTAGTTTAATATTATATGTGAAACCCCGGAAGATCCAGATTTCTGAAGAAGGGTAGAATGGTAAATTTCAGTCAAAATCCAGAATTTTTCTAGATCTCGAATGATGAAATGGACTTCACCGTTGGAATCGTCTCGTGAAATCTGGCTACCACGTCGAATTTCGTCTAATTTCGAGATAGTCGGAATTTCACGTTTTTCGAGGTATGGAGTAGTAGGGGACACTAGGCATGTGTTGAGTGGCTCACATTGAGCCACGTGTCAAGTGTAGGATGAGTCAAAAAATGAGCTCAAGTGTGGGCCATAGGTGACATGTGGCATCATGTCATTAGAGGGAAATCCATGGTAGATGGATAAGAGGATAAGGTGAAATCAAAGGAACCAATGGGAATGTGACAAGTGGCAAGTGAGGGGACAAGTTCTCTTAACCCAACTTGACCCAACCCGACCCAACCGGTTTGGGAGGAAAAAAAAAGAGAAAGAGAGAGAAATAAAGAGCTTTTAGAGAGAGAAGCTCTACCTTCTCTCTAGATTTCTCGGCGATTGGTCTATCGAATCCTAGCGAGACAAGAGACAAAGTTGATCCCCACTGCAAGAGCTACGTGTGGGTACCGGTATTGTGGATTTTCAACAAACTCCGGGAGGTAGGGGCCTTCTCCTACTTGGATATTCTTTGTCTAAAAAGCCATGAAAATGGTTTTAGGTGTTATGAGCCCAGAAATGGCCATGGATTTCGGTTCCAAAGAAGTGGAATCGATGCTTGATGAGAAATTCGTCCGCATACTGAGATAACCCAATGGTTGTTTGGGGTATTAAAAACAGTCCGGATTGCTTGTTTGACAAAATTGTCATATGAGAATTGCTGTATTATTGCTTGAATTGGATAGCATGGATGGTGTGTGGAAAATGATATGTTAATGCATGCCCCTAAGTGTGTGCTAACATGAGTGTTGAGTATATGAAATATAATAGTGTATGAACCATTGGAATTTGATTATATGAATTAGCATCATTGCATTCATGTTCACGATTTTTATGTCGGGTCGAAGTCGGGTGTGGGTGCACGGTATGGTTGTTCACCACTCTTAGTGAATGCGGGTTGAGTTTGTCTTGGGACTACGTCGATAAGACTCATGGTTCACAGCTTTATAAAGTGAAATAATAATTAATGTGTGTTGGGCGAAGCAAGAAGGGGCCCGTTAATCCCCTCAGGTGAAAAGCCTGTAACTTAGGTGTAAGAGACCCTCGGTATCGTCTGAAAAATTCTGTATGGGTGTAAGAGACCCGCAGTGTTATCCGAAACATTCTGTTTGGGTGTAAGAGACCCAAGGCGTAAGCCAAAATTTCTGTTGCCCAAAACAAAACACACGATCATATTTATCGCTTAGACTTAGAGTTGAGTGATAGGAGTCGGGATTGGTAAACCATTAGCAAATTGCATTGGGTGTTAGTGAGTAGACAAAAGCTCGGTATATGGGTGTCATTAGTATTACCAGTGACAATTGCCACACTTGGCATAGGCGTGTGTGAGGGAGTCGGTGAGTGACTTGGGGTATGGGCATGGAAACATTTCATGCATGATAGAAATCATTCCATGTATGAATTGTAAATTGTATGGAATGCGGATGTTTTGAGTTGCCATTGCATGTGCATTTTAGGTGGGGAGTAGCCCTCATAGGATAATTCAACTATTGGGCATTGCTCACCTCGTCGTGGGATCCCCCTTTCAGGTACAGGGAGTATTCAGGAAGACGACACTCACTAGAGGCCGCTTTTGAGAAGAAAGCCGACATTTGGCTTTGATTATATATATTTTTGTAAAACATGTTGTATAAGAGTGTAATCAACTCTTGAAACTATTGTAATATAGTTGGTTATATTTTGGTGAGTATGGATGTATGGGCCAGGCATTGTGCATTTTACTCATGTTTGAGTCGGGTAGAGACACTCATTTTGTGTGGTGAGACACTCTCGATAGTTTACATGTATTCCGAGTTGGATTGTCACTTGGACCCATGGAGTTTAAGGGCGTCACATTATATATGTCATCCTATGCCAGTGTCAAGAAAAGTTAAAAGCTACTTTGACATTTATATATATCAAGGTTATTTATATTTTTACTAATGATGGAATACTTGTTAACTTGATAAATGTCAACGTTTCTTACACTTTTGTTATTGTTGGATTAAGAATCTGTTAAGATTGCTCATGAAAATTTTAATATTACTTTATTATAAATATTATTTTTAATGGAAAATGAATTTGTTGCCACATGAAACTTTCTTCAAATTTACATTTGGTACCTATTTAATTGTGATAATAAAAACAATTTGGTCCATGAGAACAAGAATATAAGCCCAATATTTTAAGGAAAAATCACTATATAGACATGCAAGTATAAAAAAACACAATGGAATAGATTTTTCTAATTACTCTAATTCAATGTAAAAAATATCTAATTAACATAATTTATTGACTTAAATAATTTAAAAGTACAAATATATTTTATAACAACATAAGGAAATGTTCTCCATTGTGAACATCTTTTTTGCAATATGTCTTGAATACCCCTATGAAAATAGAAACAAGCATTCACAAAAATAAGTTAAAAGGACATAAATAAAAATTTTCAATTTATAAAGTACTTTCAATTACAAGAATGCATCAATCAAACATCATATCTCTTGCATTATTCTTCAACCACCACCTTCAAAAAGATCCCTAAATTATGAACACCTATGCATCAAACATATTAGAGAATGAACAAACCATGCCCGACTAAAGTGGTTAAATAATAAACCAAAAACCGATCAATAACATCTAAAAGTTTCAAGACTAAAGAAATTCAAATTGCATTATGTAAAAGGACAAATTTTGGATGGTAGAGTTCTTTCCTCTCCTGTTTGAGATAGAAGTGTTCCCAACTCTCTAGAATATGCATTTCCACCTCATTCTTAAATGACAAAGACTTTTATTTATCTCTCCCTATAACTTAGAAGTGATTATTCTTGTAAACATCCATGAAACCTATATAGTATATCATAAATAGTATACAACAATAAATAATTAAAGAAGACAGTTGTGCCCAAAAAGTGTTATTTTGGAGTCTATTTAAGATAGGTTTTGAGTGCTTTTTAGTCTTAATCATATGAATGTGATAGGCATGTAGTGGTTTAGTACTCTGATTTTGTTTTAGGGGTTGCTTTTGGTAGTTTTACTTGGGGGTTTTTGCAGGAACCTCCAGCCATCATTTTCAAGCTTGGCCGTGTTAGTCTTGAGTTTATGCCAGGATTCGTATGAATTCTCGGAGTGCATCATGGCCAGGAGTTGAAGAAAACCTCTCAGTGGGCTGAAGAAATAGAGGCGGCCGGTGCGAGAAGCAATCTGCGAGTGTGGGATTTTCGCTGTGGCATAGCGAGGTTGCAATCTGCGGGGGCCCGCTATGGCCACATTTTTCGCTATGATAGCGAGGTCGTGATGGCGAAAATTCGCTATGATATTGAAAAATTCGCTATCATAACGAAATTAGTTTACCCTCAATTACGATCAAACGACTCAGGGTTTTGTATAATTCCCATTTTGTCCCCAATGTAATCATATATTTTTTGGTATTTTTGGTATTTCCCATCTCTTGTATGACTATATAAGCCCCCTTATAACTTTTGCCTTCTTTAGCCATTGACTGAATACCGCCTGTGACTTTTCATTTGGAGTTACAGTTTTCTCTCTTCTCTCTCTTCTTTCTCTCATTTTCTTGGCTCCCAAACACCCCCTTTGAGGATGACAACTCAAAGGATGTTTGGCAGCTAAGCTCCGAAACCTTGAAGAGGAGGGTTGCTAGGTTGGTTAATGGGGTCACTTGGTGTTGCTCTGCTTTAAAATGAAAGCAATTATTGCATTTAAGTGTTTCCAAACTTTCCCACGCTGGGTTTATGTCTTCTTAATGTGTTTCTTTTAATTGATACTTGTAATAACTTTTAGGGTTCAGCGTATTCTTAATGGTAGATGTGACATTCTTTAGATGCCATTCTGACGACTAAAAATTAGGTTAAATGATGTATTTTCCTAGCTATTGAACATTAAATACTTGCGTGAGTGTTTGACTCGAGCGGGTGTTTTTAGGGGTTGGTTTTAAAGCTAAACAAAGATCCGGTTTGGCTATGACTATGTCATTTGCCTAATGCAAAGGAAATAACGGGGACACCCAATGCGACCTCATTTATCGAAGGCTAATTGCGACCTTGAATCTCTACTATCACACACACCTCACTTATTGTTTGAGTTAGCCAGTGACAACACACCCTCTTTTTAATCTAATCCAAAAATCTAAATGAAAGCCTCACCATTTTGAATCATGATACGAATCTGTTGTGGGATGAAAACTCATCCCCGTGTTAGACTTCCCTAGACCATTATCTTTGCGGTAGCTTATTCTGACGTTAGGAGGAAAATAGGAAACAAAATTTTGTTGATTGGGATCACCTACCATGTACGAATCAAATGGCGCCGTTAAGATTAGTGCGGGAACATAGATGATAGTTGAGATGAACTGTAATCACATTACAAGTGTTGGTGATCTTTAACTCTTTTGAATTTCGTTTATTTAGAACTTAGTTTTTTACTCGATGCTCACGCTTGGCTATTTTCATTTTTAGTCATTTTATTTTGGTTAACGATCCTTTTTGGCGCCAACATTTTTGTGTTCTTTACTTTATCCCATTTTGTGTTACAGGTGTTTATGCATCACTGGGATAGAGGGATATCAGGTAGACTACAAAGAGTTAGTGGACCAATTGAACAAAGTTGTATGAAATCGTGATGTGCGCGGTGAGCAAATGGATCCCTCCACAGAACGACAAAGTCATGGCAGCTCAATGAATCTTAAGCGGCATATGGGTAATGGTGACCATACACCCTCCTAGAGTTAGTGCACCTTCTTGCATCATACACACTACAAGGATGTGGCGTTAAGACCCTATCGGTGCCCTACTCCCGACTTTTCATGGCATGGAGATGAAAATCCATACTCACACATTGGATTTTGGGGAAGTATACATAACTTTTAAGGAAGTATAACTACAAATATGATTGTTGAAGTTGAAGGCATTCAGAGTTAACCACCTAAGGACAAAATAAAATATGGCTCAATTCAACGAAATTTGAGAACAATTAGAAATTGGTAGATCTTGAAGCTGAATTTTGAAGAAATTCTTAATTACAGCAAGACAGTTTGAAGAAATGATCCTACCCTTACTCGGCCTATGACAATGAAATTTTATCGATCTTTGGGAGAGGTTCATGGGATCATCAATACATGCCCACACCATGGTTTTGATACATGGATGCTAGTGAATCATTTTATGATGGTATGTCTCCTTCCATGGAAACAGCTACTTAGAAACCATGTGTGGTGACTTTACGACAAAAGCCGAGGATGAAGCTATGGACTTCTTGAATTATGTGGCGGGAAACTTCCCAAAGCGGGATGAGGCAGAATCCGAGGAAAATTTGAAAGAATGAAGCCTTCCACCCACCAAGGGAGACATTTATCCACTTTAGAAGATGGAGTTGAAAGCAAAGTCTCGACCTTAGGTAGGAAGGTGGAAGAGGCTAGGAAAAAGGCTACATGAGGTGCGGTGGTGAAAATCCTACAAACTGACCCATGCATCAGTGCAATCACGGCCATCCCGAAGAACAACGTCCATCTTTCGGTAGAGATTTGATGTCAAGCATGCCAATACAAACCCGCAAAACAATTTGTATGGTATTTGTCGATTCCAGTGGAGAAATCATCAATCTCTCTTGGAAACTTTATCTACATATGCTTTCCTGGTTCAAACAACGATGGGTTCCTTACCTCAACCATAGCCATCTTCATCCCCTGTTGAACAAGTTGTATTTTAAATTTGAGCAAGATTGGTGAAGCTGATTTTGTGGAAGCGAGGAATTAGTGTCTGATTGGCTTGAAAGAATAGATGTGTGGAAGCACCTGAGCAAAGAGAATAGATGGGCTTGAAAGCAACCTTAATCAGAAGATTGATAACCTACGATTACTCCATCACCGGGGATTAACAATTTACTTAGGAAGTGCGGGAGAAGGAGATTCCTTCCCAGACAACGCAGATCAAGGGGTTCATTGAAATAGGTTCTTCGGCCCAACTGGATGGATGAAGTAAAAGCTATCATCTCAAACTTTGAGGAATTGGAAAGAAATTGAGCAACCGATTGCCCATATTTGCTCAGAAAGCGAAGAGAGCGAAGGAAGGCGAGCTTGAGGATAATAATCAGAAGACTCAATGAAGAAAAATATGCCCCCCTCTATTTCTCGAAACCTTCTGAGAGCGAAAAAAATCCCAGAGCAATTTGAAATTTAAGGAGGTGCTAAGGCAAGTGAAGGTTAATATCCCACTGCTTGACATGATTAAGCAGGTACCAACATATGCAAAATTCTGAAGGACCTGTGCACGGTCAAGAGATGGTTGGGCATTGAAAGAAAACTTTCTAACAAGGCTGGTCGGTCTTTATCATTGAGCGAAGACCAGGTGGCTCTGAGATCCAGGATCCCCCACAATATCGGTCAACATTGGAGGGACTTGCATAGACAAAGCACTATTAGACTTGGGGGCCAGTGTAAACCTACTGCCATATTCAGTGTATAAGCAGTTGGGTTTAGGGGAGCTTAAGCCTACCAACATCACTCTATCATTAGCTGATCGGTCAGTAAAAATTCCTAAGGGAATAGTTGAGGATGTATTGGTAAAAGTGGACAAATTCTACTACCCAGTGGACTTTGTGGTGCTTGATACCGAACCGATCGCAAGTGGACCTAATCATGTGCCAATTATCACAGGAAGACCATTTTAGCCACTTCTAATGCGATAATCAATTGCGGAAATGAGTCATCGCGACTCACGTTTGGCAACATGGCATCTGGGCTCATAACGCGAGTAACAAGCACAAGCTAGCGAAGATGACATGCAAGGATGCGAAGAATGCGCTCCAATTGGTCAATCGCGGGAAACCACGGCTCACTTACTTTGCGAGGCGGTGGTGCGGAAAAATGAAGCAGTGGTGGAGAATTGGATGCATTAGTCACTCCTACATAACCAATGTTTTCCCCAACACCATCAAGTGAAAAGAAGCTCAAAACAAAGGAGTTAAGCATGAAGGCTGCAGCACACATCACTGCAAGGGTCAAAAAGCTCCTCCTCCATGAATGAACCAGTGTAATTGAGCTGGTTTGGTCTCTACTGAGACCAAACTGCAGCTCAAAAAATTTTGGTTTTTAGTTAATTTGTTCAATTTTCAGTTTATTTTATTTTTAGCAATTTTCTTTATCTTAATTTTAACTAAATATAAAAATTTTAATTTTTAAGTATTTTTACTTTTATTTTTATTTTTATTTCTATTTCTACTTTTATTTTAATTTACCTAAATTAAATTTTTATTGTTATTTTTGCAGATGGAAGTTGGTGCAGCCCGAAAATTTACGCAATAATAAGCGAGTTTGGCATCCAGGCGACCCTGGACTTCCAGGTTTCGGTTGCTCAAGCGTATATAAAGGAAGGGGGGTGGTCCAGCTGACCCTTGGACTTCGGGGACTTCGGTTCTCAGCGACATAAAAAAGGGAAGGGAGGGGGCACCTCATTTCCATTATCATTCCTTGAGGCCCTATGGTGAGCCCCCTTAAGTGCGGTACCACGGCCCCATTGCTCCTTGCCATGCTCTTCAACGCCACGAGGCTCCGTGACCTAAGCCACGATGCGCGCCGTGTGACCGAGCCACGACCTGTAGTGCGCGAGCCTGTGACCCGCACGGTGCGCCGCCCAGGCCCCACATTCGCGGTGCCGCGGCCACCGGTCCACAGCGCCCACAGGCTCTGGAGTCCATTCTTTGCCCGGCTGCCATTTTAGATCCCTGCTCTGCTGCGTGCGTTTGGACCACGGCCGTGGCACCGTGCCGCGAGGTCGCCTTCACGAGCCCGGTCGGGTTACCAAGAGAAAGATATAGGCACATCGAGCTGCGGTCTCATTCTCGGACCTGCTCTGCGAGACGGCTGCATTGGCCCAGTTGCTATACGGAGGAGCCTCGGGATTAGGCCCTATCGGCAATATCTTCAGACGGGGTGGGACCTCGGGCCCACTTACCGTGCATCGAGAGACTACGAGAGGCCCTGCCCTCAAGCGGGCGGTTTCTCGGGCGGGGAGTCTTGAGATCTCATTGACCGTCACCTCCTCAATGATCGGGGTTCATCGCCCGAATATCACCGGCCTCGGATCGAGGCCCCAGTGTTCTGTGTCCGTTCGAGAGGCGTAGATTCGCGTACCGGGAGACTTCCATGGGGAGCCCATCTTATGACATATCGGTGTTGTGGCCCGGATGGCGTTTCGAGACTTCGATGGGGTTGATCGGCGGTATTCATTGCTTCCTTTCATGGCGCGGCCGGTTCTTTATCGGGTTGTGCTTGAAGGTTCTACCACACTATGACGCATCGAGAGTCTGCGAATCCGTTGGAACTACGGTTCGGCATTGGCGGCCTCGGGATTACTCAAAGCGCGGATGTACAAGCGCCTTGGGCACGCGATGGCGACCAGTGCGGGTTATAGGCGGTGGCCCCAACCATCGAATAGAGATGGTCGGTCTCGCTCGGATACTACGGCGGGGCCTATGCGCAACTCGCTGGCGACCATGCAAATGCTTCTAGTGGACCACGTGCTCGGACGGTTATTCCCATTGCTTTATGCGGTCTCGGGGCTATACTCGAGGAAATATACGGGATCTCGGAGGATTAGGGTTTAGTCCCGGGCTTGTCATGACTTCCTGCTGCGTTTTGAGAAAGGTGCCGCTGAGGGCACAGCTCAAGCGAGAGTTTACGCTATTGATGCCGAGGTTGCTAAGCCGGGTCACGGAGCATGCAGGGGTTCCACACGAGGAGCCACGCGCCAGTGGAGGATCCAGTTGTGCGCGAGTCTTATCCCTTTGACGATCGTATACATGTCGATCTCCATTATCCTTCGACGAGGAGGAGGTAGCGGATGATGTGGCGGAGGACCGCGAGGGAGGAAGCATCGCATTCGAGAGATGGAGGTGGAGGTGGAGAGCCGGTTCCAGTTCATCTCCATGCTCCCACACCTCCCTCTTGCCCCGGCCCCTCGCGGCCTCTGGCCCTTCACATACTACGGCGGTCTCGGATCATGTACATATCAGTTTGTGCGCTTGCTATTACACAGGCGTCATTAGACCAGCGGATGGCCCGAGTCGAGGTCACTATCGCGCAGAATCACGCCATGCTTCTTCGGATCATGAGCCACCTCGGTCTCCTTCCAGGCTTCTGCAGCCCACTCGAGGTCAGTCGATGCGCGACCTCCTTGGATATCTTGCGTACGCAGCAACGACTTCGAGATCCACCGGAATCTCGCTTAGCCCGAGTAGTGAGGTGGTCGCTCCTTCTTTAGCTTTGGAGTCCTACGGTGGAACTTATGTTTATACTTTGGTTGGGAGGAAAGTTAGAGTTAGGAGTATCCTCTATCATATTTTGTCTTGTTTTAGCTTTATCATTTGCTACTCATTTTTGTATAGGGATTGTATAGGATACATGTATTAGTAGATGGTAGCGGTGATACTGTTGTGTTTAGCTATTTTAAGCTTGTACTAATACTTTGGTTATATCAAAGCTTTATAGCATTATTTACATTTTCTACACTCTTGCAAATCATTTTTGTACCTATATTTTGTGTCTCTACTCTTGCCTTGAGTTGAAGAATTGAAGCCTGTACTCTGTAATGTTGAAACGAGTTCCATGCATAATTAAGTTTTGGTGCATTGAAGTTCAGTATTCAACCTTGTATATCCACCTTTAGCTAATCACACACGATTACTTTCGGTTTTTATCCAATAGGTTGAGAAGCTTTATACCACTTTCCTTTTACCCTTAGGCCTTAGATACGTGTGACCCACCTGATGGGTTTTGTTAGAAAGAAGACGATAGAGTCTTCAAATGAAAAAAAAGAAAAGAAAAAAAAGCAAAAAAAGAAAAGAAGAAGAAAAGAGATATAAGCATAACACTTGCCTTGAAACCCGAAGAATTCAGGGGTATATGGCGAGAAAACCCTTTTAAAAACTGGTATACTAAACCTTCATTGGTTGGGAGTCATCGACTTAGTGTTCGCTATGCCGGTGGATGGGTAGAGTTTAGCAAGTTGTAGGTGCTTAATTCTCAAAGTCATTCGAAGTCCGGGGTGAATCCTGAAGAGTTTGTGGTCGACTGATCCTTTTGACTTGATGCCCTAAACCTTAATTGGTTGGGAGTCATCGGTGGACCCCCGTTACACGAACTTTAGTGAAGTCGAGTTTTTAGCATTGCACCCTACAATGCAATCAAAGAAAGAAATAAGAGTGTAGCGATTCTATTCGGGTTGGTCAACGAGTTTAAAATTACAGCATTAGCTTGGTTGGGGGAGGAATAGTTACAACTTATTGGTTCAAACTGGTTACCTTAAGAACACTTAGATTTTGGTGGAAGTTCAGGTTGACTTCTTTGGAATTGATGTTGCCCTAAAACTTGTTCTTATATGGTATTTGTTCTCTCATGATGGTTTTTGTACAGGGTCTAAATTGCTCATACTGAAGGTAAGGCCTTACTGGTACACACACTTTTTGGACAACATACACTTTTTATAAAAGCACAACATGCATACCTTGATTGTTTTTAGCATTGCTAAGGGACTTGCAACGTGTCGGTTGGGGGGTGTGATTAGTACCCAAAAAGTGCTATTTTGAGTCCTATTTAAGATAGGTTTTGAGTGCTTTTCGCGTACTAATCATATGAATTAAGCCAATAGACATGTGCAGGTCCATTTAGTACTACTGATTTTGTTTCGAGGTTGTTTTTGGTAGTTTTGCAGGTTTTGGGAACCTCATCCATCATTTCAAGCTTGGCTTCGTATTGGTGTTGATTTATGCCAAGTTCGTATGAATTCTCGGCAATTGCATCAAGCCGAGTTGAAGAAATGTCAAGTGGGCGAAGAAATGAGGCGAAGCGTCGAGAAGCAATGCGAGGAGTCTGAGATTTTATGGCATGAAAATTTATAAGGATTGCGAAAATTTCGCGATACATAGCGAAAATTTCGCAAATCGACAAAATTCGCTATGGCCACATTTTACCGTATGATGAAATTGGCTATCATAGCAAAGTTCTTGTGCATTGCGAAAATTGGAAATTTTCGTATGCACGGAATTTAAGCTATGATAGCGAGAAATGGTGCCCTCGATTTTGATCGAAGCGACTCCGTTTTGTATAATTCCCCATTTTGTCCCAAATGTAATCATATATTTTGGTATTTTGGTATTCCCATCTCTTGGCCTTGACTATAAGCCTTATAACTTTTTGTAGCCACAACTTTGACGTGGCCCGA
This sequence comes from Tetrastigma voinierianum, assembly GCA_016808115.1. Taxonomy (NCBI): domain Eukaryota; kingdom Viridiplantae; phylum Streptophyta; class Magnoliopsida; order Vitales; family Vitaceae; genus Tetrastigma; species Tetrastigma voinierianum. The sequence continues at coordinate 153,656 of JAEQBH010000120.1, forward strand.
ATACACGCGGCTTTTCATTTTAGGTTACCGATTTTCTCCTCTTCTCTCTCTTCTTCTCTCATTTTCTTGGCTCCAAACACCCAGGTTGACCGCTCGAGGATGTTTGGCTAAGCCTTAAAACCTTGAAGAGGAGGGTTGCTAGGTTGGTTAATGGGGTTCCGCAGGTGTTCCTCTGCTTTAAATGAAACAGATACTGCATTTAAGTGTTCCAAACTTTCCACACTAGGGTTTAATGCTATTTAATGTGTTTCTTTTGGTCAATACTTGTCATGCTTTAGGGTTCATCGTATTCTTAATGGTAGATACACTGACATTCTTTAGATGCCATTTACGAGCCACTGAAATTAGGTTAAATGATGTATTTTTCAAACTGCTGGAACATTAAATGCTTAGTAAGTGTTTTGACTCAAATAGGAGTGTTTTTAAGGCTAAACAAAGATCCGGTTTTGGCTATGACTATATGTCATTTGCCCTAATGCGAGGAAATAACCCGAGGACACCAATGCAACCTCATTTTATCAAGCTAGTGACCCAGGCCTTCAAGAGTCTCACTATCGCTCTCGCTTGTTTCATTTGATTAATAGATTAACTGTAACACCCACACTTTTTAATACAAATCCAAAAATCCAAATAGAAAGCCTCACCATTTGAATCGCAATCTGAATCATTTGTGGGATGAAAACCCCATCCCGTGTTAAACCCTAGACCGCTATCTTGCGAGTAGCTTGACTACGGTAGGGAAAAATAAGGAACAAATTTTTGTTGATTCGGGATCCCTTCTTAGTGGCACTGAATCGAAGTTCTAATTAAAAGACTAATAACTTTTTAAATCTAGTTTAACTTTCCTCCACAAAAGACAAATAAATGATTACAAAACAAGGCATAATTCTATCTACTAAGATGTGATATATGATTTATAGAATTTACGTTTTAATCCGTAAATGGAGAATACTTCTACGTTTATATAAACTTGTACTTTTCAACCTATCACAAGTGTGCCATCAATGAGTTCTCCATTTTCTCAAGTAGGTTTGTAAGCATGACACTTTTTTTTCAAATGCTCATTTAGTATTGATACCATGAAGTTTGTTCAATGAGGCGCGTATAACAAAAACCTGAGTTACCGAGAATATAGATGAACTTTGGAAATGAATTTACACACACATATATATACACACAAACTTATAATTTTTAAACAGCTAGAATATATACATTTCAATATAACTAAACAACTTAATTTAAATACAGATTAAAAAGTGATGTGATAAAAATACGATAATTAATTAAGACAAAAGTGTTCAAGGAAAAAAGAGAATAAAACTCAATCAATTTATTCTTGATAAAAATATGATTTAGTTTGATGAGAAGGAATTCAAATGGGGGAGATTAGGCGCAAAGGGGTGGGCCGAAGTTGGGAAAAGAAAAATAACAAAGGGACATGGAAGCATGTCAAGTCCACTATATATATATATATATATATATATATATATATATATATATATATATATATATATACATATATATCTTGGGGTTTCATTTCAAATGTGGAAGTTAGGATAGGAGGTAGAAAGGTGATTAGTACCCAAATAGTGCTATTTTGAACCTTGTTTATTGTAGGTTCTGAGCACTTTTGTGTGCTAATCAGCAAATAACTTGATTAACTTTTATTAAGGTCAGGGCTAACTCTTAATCACATTTTGTGGCTATTTTAGTAGTTTTGCAAGCTAAAATATGCCAACGCTATCAAGTAGACTCAAACACAAAGAATCTAAGCCGAACTCGGAGCTCATGTCAGAAGTCGGAAGAGGTGGAGCTAGGAGCGAAGAAAGGGTGGAACCGCTGCGAGTTCCGCAGTTGCCCGATTCACAACCTGCCTCTGTGTCCAGTTTGACCCACTTTGACCAACTTTTTGTGACTTTTTCCTAAACTGCCCTTTATGTATTTTGGGTAGTTCATACATTTTTGTAATTTCCCTTGTTCTAAGCTGTATTTAAGCCTCAGTCAAGGCTCTGTAGAATGATCATCACTTTATGCAATAATTTTGGCGCGAAAGCTTTCAGCTCTCTCGCCTGTTTTCTCTTCCCTCATTTTCCCTCATTTTCTCTCACTTTCTCTCTTGCCAAACACCCCATGAGGATGACAACTCAGAGGATGGTTGGCTAAGCTCCTCTCATCCTTGAAGAGTAGAGCTGCGGGGTAGGATTTTGAGGAGTGGCTGTTGGTCCATCACATTTTTAACATGACGTTGTTGTCATTTATGCCTTTATCTCTCACTTTAGGTTAAATCCTTTGATGTATCTAATTGGCGTGCTGGCAATCTTTTAGGGTTCAGTGGATACTTATTACTAGATCCACTGATGCTTGTTTAGTTTCCATTTATTTATCACTGTAGGGTAGATCGAAGGATCGGTTTTTACTATTTTGAAACATTAATGACCAATAAATGCCATTTCTCAAGAGGAAAACCAAGGGTCCAGTTTTTATAGTTAAATGAAGATTCGGTTCGGGAAATGACTATAGGGCATCCTCCCCAATGCGAGGAATAGGACCCGAGGACCTCTCAGTTGCTCTAGAACTCCAAACCCAGTGGCGAGACTTGAGGAGTTAACACACATTTATACAGTCTTCAATCATTAAAGCCTTTGTTTTTTATGAAAAGCCTAAAATCCAAAGTGAAATTCACCATTTTTAATCACTATGAATCATTTAGTATGAAGAAAATCCATCCCTGAGTTTGATCTGAAGCGTTATCTTTGCGATAGCTAGACTCTGACGATGAAGGTATAGATTTATAAATTTTGTTGGTTCGGAGCTGCCTAGCTACACGTTTACGTGCGAATCAAATGGCGCCATTGTCGGGGACGATGCCTAAGTGCAAGTGACAAGCTGCTTAACTTGTGATCCACATCACAAGCGTTGGTGAAGCTGCAACCTTTTTGCTCTTACAGTAATTTCCCCTGACATTTCACTATTATATTGACTCAATTTTATACTGTCAATATTCAAATTCTATCTTCATTTTTTTTAGCTAACATTAACCTTCTTGGTACCCTGTTTGTTTTTGTCTCTTGTTGTGTTTTGTGCCCTTTAGGTAGGAGTTTATGCAACCTTTGGGATAGGAACACCACAATGTTAAAATTAGAAAAGGAGGCATGCACCGTAAGAAACGAGCGTAGTTGAGGCATTAGGTGATCGGATGGAGTCTCAACTTGAGGAGGCGTGAGCGTGAAAGGGGCTCAAGACAAATGCATACAAGACAATGAGGGACCATGTACACCCCAAAGTGGGTTTTCCTCCTGCATTATTGCTCAGAGGACATCATCATAAAGCCCTACATAGTGCCCCTGCTCCCCACTTTCCATGGGATGGAGAGAGTGAAAATCTCTATTCACACATTCGGGAGTTTGAGGAAGTATGCAATACTTTCAAAGAGGACATCCCCAATGTGGATTTGATGAGGCTAAAGTTCTTCCCTCTGACTTTGAAGGACAAGGCTAAAATTTGGCTCGGCTTCTACAGGCGAAGCCCCATTAAGATTGGGGGCTGACAAGCATAATTTTTAAAGAAATTCTTCAGCACCCATAAAACCAATAGTCTGAAGAGGGAAATTTACACCTTCACAGCCCTAGAAAATGAGAAATTCTACCAGTGCTAGGAAAGGTACCTAGAGACCATCAGTGTCTGCCCTCACCATGGCTTTGATACTTGGATCTTTGGTTAATCCATCATAATGGAATGTCACCGCTATGAAGCCGGGTTGTTGGGGCTATGTGGAGGATTTCATGAGCAAGCATCCAAAGGAAGCCATGGACTTCTTGAATTATGTGGCTGAGACATCCAAAGCATGGGATGAACCTAACCCCAGAGAAGTAGAGAGGATGAGACCTGCAACCAATTTGAGGGGAGGCATGTACTCAATCATATAGGACATGAAGATGAAGGCTAAGTTATCCACCTTGGCTAGAAGGTTGGAGGAGCTCGAAATGCGAAATCACCATGAGGTCTTGACGTGTTTGAGGGCATCTATGCTTTCCCTTGAACCATCCTTGTTTCATTTATCGATCCTTTGAACACCAGGAAACCTGTGTTGTTCCTTGAGATATGTTAGTGAGCATGCGATATTGTGGAGTGATTAAGTTGGCCCAGTAGGTGTTGGAATCAACAAATTTATATCCTAGGATTCCTACTACTGACGTAGCAAAGCTACTGTAGTATAGTGGCTCTAGAGTCGAACACGGGGATGGGTTTTCTTCGTGAGAGAAGAGTTACAGTGCATTGAAAATGGTGTTTTCTCGTTGGATCTTTTAAGGTTTGTGAAAAACAGTGTGGGTGAATGGTTGAAAACTTGAAATAACTTGAGTAAAAAGTTAAGAGAATTTCTTGAAGTCTCGAACCCCACTTTGGGCTTAAGGTTATAAAGTTAGCCGACATGTCCTCGGGTCTTTGCCTCGCGTTGAGGAGCATGACATATAGTCATTTCCCGAGCTGGATCTTCATTTACAGCTTTAAAACCTAAACCTAAAAAGTTTTTCCTCTTGAAAGATGGCATTTAATGAGCATAAGTATCTGACGGTGAGCAAATATACAAGCCTACCGCCGGTAACTAATAGAGGTGACTAGCTGGGCATCAGTGGATCTAATGATAATCCACTTGAACCTAGCACGAAATACACGTTAGGGGAGAGCATGCCTAGAGATTTAACATAAGGTGACGGCTCTGAAATGCCCTTAAATCTGAGCATGAAAGCATGAGAACGTAAGAGCGCACCAAAAACCAACACCCAGGTGGCCTTCCGCTTCAAGGATGAGGGTTTTAACAAACATCCCTTCATTTAATCATCATCTGGCTGATTGTTTGGCTAAAAATGCAGAAAGTTAAAGAATGGAGAAAATCACAAACCCGGCCCGAGGAAGGAAGCCGGTACTTGATTTTATTGGTGAAGTTAATGAATTTGAAAGTTGATTGATTTACAAACAAGGCTGAGCTTATAGGTGCACTTAGTATAAAAATTAAAAATGTGAAAAATTAACAAAATTACATCGAGGGCAAGCCTTAACAAAAACCCTGGTAGAGATTGGCGGTCAGCGAGCGAGATACGGGTGGTAGTGTTGAAATTTCACAACTGCGAAATTTAAACAGGATTCACGAATTTACGGGTTGAGAATTTCCACAACCACATAAGATTTCATGAGCTCTCCTTCTCTTCAGCATTTTTGCTCCAAATTTCCTCTGGTTCGATCATGCGTCTTGAACCATTTCGGTTCGCCGTCATTTAGATAATTGAAGATAATTAGATGTTACTTTGAAAAATTACAATAATATTTCTGAAAACATGATGGAGTAGTGAGCCACTGACCAGCAATGTATCGATTGGGTTATTTAAATTCGATTAGCGAGTATGCAAAAAGTGCTTAAAACACACTTTATAAACGGGGCTCGAAAATAGCACTATTTGGGTACTAATCCACTCCCCAATAGACACATTGCTAGTCCCTTAGCGATGATAAAAAGAAGGAAGATCATCGGTATATATGTAAAAGGGATTGTCTTGTTAAAAGTGTGTATAATTGGGGTGCCTGTGGTGTGAAAACTTGGGACCTTGCATAAAACCGGCAGAAGAATGAGTGCCATGCGGAGCAAGTTTCGGGCGGTGTTCATTCAGGAAATCAACTTTGAACTTCCACAAAAATCCTAAGTGGTTAGGTGTTCGGTTGTACGATAATTTGCTAAGCTACTCTTCCCCACGACCAATGCGCGATACCTTGGAAATTTGTTGACCATCCTAAATGGGTCGGTTCCGCTCTTATTGCACACTTCATTGTATTGTAGGTCTGATGTGAAACTGACTTCACCCCAGAGTCAGGTGCAGCGAGGGTCCCCGCAGATAACTCCCAACCAACTAAGGTTTAGGGCATCAAGTCAATTGATGTTAACTCACGGGTTTCACCGGACTTGAATGATTTCGAATCCGGCACTGACTCCAGCAGCTCACTATCCAACCCATGTAGCGGCGTAGTTGGTGGCTCCCAACCAGTTGGCAGGGCACCAGGCTTTAAAGGCTTTCACCATATACCCCTCGGACCGTGCTCGGGTTTTCAAGACAAGTCTGTGACTTTTCTATTCTCTTTCCTTTTCTTTCTTTGTGCTTTTTCTTTTGGAAGGCATTCTTCTTTCTTGGGAACTCTAGCAATAAAGATTAAATCACTTGAAGCTAAGATGGTTTGCAAAGTAAGGGGGGTGCACAACTTCTCAGCCTATGGACGAAAAACTGATGTGCACTGTGTGTGTGGCTAGATAATGATGGAAGACAAATTGAATTACCGGGGTCTTAGTGACTCTTGATCAAGCATGGAACTAATTAGCATTGATGGTAGCACTCTGATGTACAATTTTCAATTTACCGAAGAATGAAACCACTAAAATAGAAACGAGATGAAGGATGCAAAAGTGTAGAAAAATAGAGTTTGTATTATTATATATAAAGGTGCATTTCACAAAATTTTCACTTTGCACAAAAGTAAACCATGACCTCTAACTATACAAAAATGGGCTGCTGAGCAGATGTTCTAAGAAAAACTGTAATCAACAGTGAACTTCCTTCAACACTAACTCTAACCAATTAACATGACATCATGCAATGGGGTGTATAGTTAGAAAGTTGCTTGGAGGAAGTGGTACCTCCTCAGTGGGTGGCTGATAAAGAATCATCCTCAGCCTGAACAAGCTGAGGTGTTGCTAGAGGAGTGGCTGATGCTAGTAGAAAGAAAAACAAGTCACCCAACTGATCACTATGAGATTAATAACAAAACTAAAATGTAAACAAGACTAAGCAATTAAATTAGTGGCTTCTGAGACATTGCAGAAGCCACTCCCAAATGTGTAGCCTGAGGGTCTCATGGAGGGTCCAGGAGTATAATCTCCTCCCTGTCTGCAGTCTGCTGCATAACATAGGGCTTCACTCTCTGTCCATTAACCTTGAACACTCTATCATCATTTGGATTGAGCAGGTCTACTGATCCATTAGGGTATGCTTGTTGAACGATGAATGGTCCAATCCATCTTGATTTGAGCTTGCCCGGAAAAAGGTGGAGTTTGGAGTCATAGAGTAGGACTTAGTCCCCCTGGTTGAAGTTCTTCAGGGTTATGAGCTAATCCCATGCCACTTCTTTAATTTGTCGCCACCAATTTTGAGTTGAGTAGGCGTCATTCTAAGCTCCTCGACTCGTTGAGATCGAGGTCTTTAAAACTGACTCTTCCCATGTCAGTTCAATTTTAATTACCGACCATATATATTCCAGTTTCAAGCTGGTGCTGCCACCACCCAGCCCAGGCGATAGGGGACATTCCAAGGATGGTCTTGTATGCTGTCACATGTGCCCACAGGAAGGTCAGAAGCTTGAGACGATCCTTCTGTTGGATTCACCACTTTCATCAATATAGTCTTGATTTCCCTGTTGGCTAGCTCTACTTGGCCGCCCAGTGCGAGGATGATAAGTGGCCACTTTGTGTGACACCATACTTGGATGGGAGATTCTAAAAGGTTTGTTCTGCGAGAAATGTGAACCTCCGTCAGCGATTATGGCTTTGGGAACTCAGGAATGCGGAGAAAATGTTCTCCTTTAAAATTTCAATACGGTCTTGTGAGTGCCTTACTCTGCAGTCTTGCTTCACCCACTTTGACACATAGTCAACTCCCACGAGGATGTAAGTATATCCAAAGAAGGAAGTGGGAAATGGTCCCATGAGTCAGTGCCCCGAGCGTCGAGAATATTTCAACCCAGCCCGAATAGGATTGGTGGCATCATATGACGACGAAATTTTCCCAACCTTTGGCATTTGTCGCATTGTTTGCATATGGTATAGGAATCGCCAGCTCTTCATAAAGATGGCCAATAGAAACACGCTTCTGCAGCACCTTCATTCTTTGTTTTAAGGAGCGAAATGACCTCGCGGGCAACATCATGTAATTATTTGAGTATCCTGGTTGTTCTCATAGGCACACACTTTCTGATTATTTGGTCAGCACAACATTTGAACAAATAGGGTTCTTCCCAATAGTAAATTGGACTTTTGCATGGAACTTCTTGTCTGACTCTTTCAATTACATTGGCAACTCCTATTACTAAAAAGTTGTGATGTGGGTGAACCCGGGCATTGTCGATGAGTAAAGACTCTACGGAATTAAATTATAGATTGGGGGTTATGGGTGTTGTGTGCTATGGGTTAGTCACGGAGAGGTGATCGGCCAACAACATGCTCTGCTCCCTTCTTATCCAGTCTGCGGGGTTGAATTCACGTAGTAGAGGGCCCACATGATAAGCCTAGCCTTGGCATTTTCTTAGTGGCGAGATATTTGAGGCTGAATGATGCGTGAAGATAATTATCTGCCTATCAAATAAGCCACGAAACTTGTTCGGGCATAAACTCTTTACCCGGCAATTCTTTCTCGGTGGCAATGCCAATTCCTTTAGGCTTCATTCGGTGTTTTGCTAGCTAGTAAACCACATACGGTTTTTCATCGCTCTTTGTCCGAGGAATTTGCTCAGCGGCGAGGTCACTTAAGCCATACATAACTTCGAAAGGCAATTGCCAGTTAGGGGCCCTCACTATTGGTGTAGTGGTTATATAAGCCTTGAGCTCTTCAAACCTTTGTTGGCATTCTGAATCCCATTCAAACTTAGCATCTTTTTCTTGAAGCTTATAAAGTGCCTTGGCAATTTTGAAATCCTGTGTAATTCCTCACATGTAAAAGCTTTGCATACCCCTAAAAATTACCTCCACCAGTCTCTGACATTAAGTAGGTGAATGATTTAAAATCAAGTCAACTTTTGCTATCAACTTCAATTCCTTTCTTCAGAAATGATATGCCCCAATACAATGCACTGGCTGACCATAAAATGGCATTTCTCCCAGTTCAGCACTAGGTTTTTCTCTATGCACTTGTTGTGACATAACTTTGCTTGTCGCGACAGAATTCTATCCTACTTAAATTTTTTTGCATATTTTCATACATTCAACCATTCTACCCAAATGACATTATACAATGATCTTTCCGCAGATTCCCTACTTGTGAAAGCATTTACTGAGCAATCTTAATTCAAGTATGAACAACAATTCTCATTCTTCACTTAATATCATTCATCAAGGTATTTAACAATGCATGCAATTTGCATAAGAAATTTTTCACATTCCCCCAAACTTCAACTATGCACTATTATTATGGACAAAGTGAGGGAAATGGAAATACTCCCCTTTGTAACATTTTTTATGCATATTTCAATTTGAGAAAGTGTGCTTCCTAATAACATCCATTTCCAATTCATCTTCCCTGTCCTTGAAAATTCAGAAAAAACTACAAAATAAAATTTCTAACAAAATTGAAACTAGAACATCAAGCACAAAATTAACAAAATTAAACTAACTATAAAATTTAAAATTTAGATTGGGTTGCCTCCCAAGAAGCTGCTCAGTTTAATGTCTTTAGCAAGACATTTGCTACAGAATGACTTCATTTCAGCAAAACTCTTTTCCCTCTTTAAAATCTGGATCTAAACTTCCTTTATGCTTCCTCTAAGATAATGCTTCAGTCTCTAACCATTTACTTTAAATTCACTTCAGATTGACTTGCAGTGCTCTTGCTTAAATGGTGTACTTGTTACCAGCGTATGCAGGACCACTCCATCTTGACTTCAATTTCCCTGGAAATAGCTTGAGCCTGAAATTGTATAAGAGGACTTGTTCTCCTGCCTTGAATTCCCTCCTCATAATCTTTTGATCATGCCACTTCTTTGTCTTTTCTTTGTAAATTTTGGCATTATCGTAAGCTTCATTTCTCAACTCTTCCAGTTCATTCATTTAGAGTAATCTCTTTTCCTTGGCTGACTTAAGAAAATCGCAATTCAATTTCTTGATGGCTTATAGCTTTACGTATTCCGGTTCAAAGGGAGATGAAAAGGTTTTCATCTACAATTTTGCAATGGGGACATTCTGTCCGAGGATTTGTAGCAGTTCTATAGGCCCACAGTGCATCATCTAACTTTATAGACCAATCCTTTTTTCTTGTATTCACTGTTTTCTCCATAATTTTCTTAATCTCCCTATTGGAAATTTCAGCTTGCCCATTTGATTGAGGGTGATAAGCCAATCCCATCATATGTTTGATTCCATATCTATTCATGAGTTTTGCAAATACTTTATTTGCAAAATGGCTTTCCTCATCACTTATGATTGTTTTGGGTGCTCCAAATCTGCTCATAATATTTTTTTATATAAGCCCAACCACTGTTATGGCATCATTTCTGGGACAAGCTGTTGCTTTCACCCATTTAGATACATAGTCCACAACTAGGAGAATGTATATATTCCCAAATAATGATGGGAAAGGTCCCATGAAGTCTATCTCCCATACATAAAAAATGCACTGCAAAAAATTACTTATGAGCGTTCATTTCTTAACATATTTCTCTTTCTATAAACAATAAGTATCACAATGTTTTACCCATTCAAAACAGTCTTTGAATATAGTAGGCCAATAAAAACCTGATTGGAGAATTTTTTGGGCTGTTTTATCTCCTGCAAAGTGTCCTCTATATGGTGATGCATGACCTTTTTCCATTATACCCCCTTGTTCTGTTTCTACAACACATCTCCTGATTATCATATTTGCTCCTCTTCTAAAAAGTAATGGGTCATCCCAAATATAAATCTACAGTGTAGTTCTATAATTTTCTTCTCACCATTGCCTTCTATTCAATTGGCACAACTCATAGCTAAGTGATTGATATATTATCAACATACGAGTGTTTGAGCGCGACAAAGCGACTACTCATCAGGAAAATTACCACTGTATTTGATTTCCTTTTTTCAACAATAATTTCCAATCTAGACAAGTGATCAACTATCACATTGTAACTACCCTTTTTATCTTTGATCTCTAGATCAAACTCTTGTAGCAGTAATACCCATCTGATCAGTCTTAGTTTGGCCTCCTTCTTTGCCATTAAATATTTAATTGCAACATGATCAATGTGTATTATAACACGGGACCCCAATATGTAATGCCTGATTTTTTCACAAGAAAACACCATTGCTAGCATCTCCTTTTGCAGCGGTAGTGTGGATTCTTTTGTGCTTCGTGAATGTTTGTTGACCTTAAATATGACCTTGAATATATCTTTTTGTTTCTTTGTCCCAATCTGACTCCCATTGCATAATCACTGGCATCACCTAATTCAAAATCATTGTTCGATCCCGGGTGTTAACATGATGGGGCGCCACTATTGATTTAAGTTCTTCAAATCTGAATCTTGCATGAATTCATCAAAATTAAAATTTTCATCTTTTTCCAATGGTCTGGATATATTTGAGAAGTCCTTTATGAATCTTCTATAAAAACCAACATGTCCAAGGAAGCTTCTTATCCCCTTGACTGTTGTAGGTGGTAAGAGAGTTTTTATGATGTAACTTTCATGATCTACTTCCAATCAATCTGAGGAAATCCTTGTGTCCCGAAATGATTCTACATTACCATGAAATGACATTTTTCCCAATTTGAAGCTAGATTTTTGTCTTGACACCTCTAAAGTACTGTTTCTAAATTTTCCAAACAATTCTCAAATCCATATACTGAGAAGTCATCCATAAAGATTTCCATAGCAGCCTCTTCACTTTGAATCGAAAGCATAGACATCATACGTCTTTGAAAGTTGGCATGAACATTACACATAATCAGGCATCCTTCTAAGCAAAGGTGTCTGGGACATGGAAATGTAGTTTTCTCGATCCTTTGGGGCTATAACTGTCTGGTTATAACGAATATCCATCAAACTGATATTAGGGTACCCTACTAACTTTGTCGACTGTTTGGTCGATTAAAGGTGAAGGATAATTGTCCTTTACGGTAACGATGTTTAGTTTTCTATAATCCTATACAAACTCTCCATCTTTAATCACGATTCTTGTGAATCGAATTCATTCTTCTCATTTCTGATCACAGTGAATCCTCCTTTCTTTGGAACCATGTTTGGGCTCTGAGTACATCTGAGATTGCATATATGAAGCCTGCATTTATCCATTTCAATACTTCTTTTCTGACTACTTCTTTCATCACTAGATTCAGCCTTCTCTGATGTTCTATAGAGGTTTTAGCATTTTCCTCCAACATGATCATGTGCATATAGATAGAATGACTGATTCATTTCAAATCTTCTATAGACCAAGCTATTGCTTCCTTGTATTTTCCGAGAATTTTCAGCGCTGCTTTTCTAGCTCACCAATCCAGATGAAATGATGCCTGGCTTGGCTTGTTCTAGTTGCAAGAAAGCATACTTCAAATGTTCAGGCAATTCCTTTAGAATCAATCCTTTTGAACTTGTATTTTCTTGAACAGCTTCCTCTTCATAACTACTGGATTTTTCTGCAGTATTTTCTTCCACACTAAGTACCGCCTCTTTTAAATTAAAATTGGAGTTCAAAAATTCAACTTCAAGATGCTCAAGATATTGGAAATTCATCTCATTCTCATTCATTGAACTTTGAAAATTACAATCATTGATCAGTTTAGAACTGATAGGAATTTATGTTTCTACACTCTCACACTCAGCATTAATACATTCATGTTGTTTCAAGCTGTGATTGAGATTGAAATGCACTGCCTCATCTCCAACCCTCAAAGTCAATTCTCCTTTCTTCACATCAATCAAAGTTGTTCCTGTTGCTCAGAAAGGTCTTCCTAACAACAAAGGGACTTGTTTGTCTTCTTCTATATCAATAACTACAAAGTCTACTAGGAAAATGAATTTTCCCACTATGACGCATCTGTAACTTAGGATGGGCCACGTTCTATCTCGCCATTCGTCGGCCCATGGTCGTGGGAGTAAGCTCCCCCAAACTTAGTCTTTTAACCACAGACAAAGGCATAAAGTTGATGATGGCTCCAGAATAGCATAGTGCCTTTCCCATATCGCCTCTGCCCACCTTGTGAGGGTATAAGCTTAAGCCGCGTGGATCTCGCATTTTCTCCTCGGTGCAGATTTCAATCATTACACCGCAGTTGTCACAGCTCATTATCCCTTCCTCAGTAAACTTTCTCTTTTTTGTTCAACATATCTTTCATGAATTTTGCATAATGAGGCATTCGAATGAACCGAGAAAGGGATATTGATCTCTCTATCTTTCAAACATGTTCAAGAATTTGTAGAATCGCTTCTTCAAGCTTTAACAGAATTCTCCGAGGAAAAGAACTTGAGGATTATAAGCTTTAACCTCTTCCCTTTTCCTTGGATTTCCTTATTCTACTTGCTGCTCTTACTGCATTTTTGCTGCTTTATCTTCTTCACAGCTTTCGAACCGTTCTCCGCGAATTTCCTCTCCAATTTCTGCATGTTTCTTTTTCTCAGTGTCCTTCTTCACTCTCTTCCATCTTCCATTCATTTAGAGTTACAAATGATGCAAATTCTTTGATTCTTTTCAGGTGATTAGTACCCAAATAGTACAATTTTAGCCTTGTTTATACAGTTTTGTTTGCATACTAATTGACTTCAATAACTCAATTGACAGAACAACCTTAATTTATTAATGATCGTATTAGAATCTATTTTTGTTAGTTTTGTGTCAAATAATTTATACTCTTCAATTAGATTCAAACACGATGAATCCAAGCCGACTCAAGACAAGGTCAATCAGAGGAATTTCGAGCAAAACATCAAGAGAAGGAGCTCAGAAATTTTTTTTCAGTGGTTGCAGTTGTAACCCGCAAATTTCATACTAAGTAAATTTAGGTTGCCACCTCCTCGCAACCTCGCGAACACCGGCCACCTCACCGCTAATTCGCCTGGTGGTTTTATATAAGTTTGCCCTCATGTAACTTTTGTTTTTTAAAACATTTTTATAACTTCCTTATACCGGGAAAGCACCTATGTTTCGCATCGCTTGTAATCAAATCAACAACTTTCTTTATCACTCCATCAATCAATCAAGGAAATCGGGCACGGCTTCCTCCATCCGCTGTCGGTGATTTTCTCTTCTTCTCCCTTCACTTTCTCATCTTTCTTGGTAATAACACCCTTGATGATGACAAATCAAGGATTCTCGCTAAACCCCGATCCTCGAGGAGAAGGCCACCGGTGCTGATTTCACAATGCATGTTCATGCTCATGTATGTATTTAAGGGCATTATGCCCCCGCTCTCACCTTAGGTTAAAATCTCTTAAGCATGCTCTCCCTAATGTGTACTTGGTGCTGGGGTTCAAAGGATACCACTAGATACACGATGCCCAGCTAGTTGTCTCCTATTAGTTATTATAGGGTAGGTTTTCGAGATGTGTTACCGCTGTGGACATTTATGCCTAATCAAATGCCATATCTTTCGTGCAAAACTCTAGTGGCTTAGGTTTTGTTAAATGAAGATCCTGGCTTCGAAATGATCATGTCATGCTCCCCAACAGGAAATAGACCCGAGCACATGTCGGTTAACCTAGAACCCTTAGCCTAGTGGCCCGAGACTTCAAGGATTTCTCTTAACTTTTTACATCAGTTATTTCAATCTTCAACCATTCACACACACTGTTTTCCACAAACCCTATAAATCCAACAAGAAAACACCATTTTCAATGCATTGTAATTCTTCTCTCACGAAGAAAACCCATCCCCGTGTTCAACCCTAGAGCCACTATACTGTAGTAGCTTTGCTACGTCAGTAGTAGGAATACTAGGTTATAAATTTTGTTGATTCCGAACACCTACTTGGCTAAAACGAATCAAATGGCGCCATTGCCGGGGATAGTGCCCTAGTGAGAAAGAAAAATAGTGAACTTGTTATTCACATCACAAGTTTTGGTGCAATCTCATTTTTGTTTGATCTTATCATTTTTTCCCACTGGGGTAGCTTCACTCATGTGGGATTTGAAAATTTCACCGCAGGAGTTTGAAAACTTCACGTGCCGCATCACTTCGTCGATTTAATAACCACAACCTTTTTAGTCTTGCTTTGTTGGTTTCTCGCCAGGGTGTGTTAATAGAAGCTATGAGGACGTAAACACTCGCAAAGTGATTGGAAAGGCTAGGTTCTCCAATTGAACAAGGCTGTGAAGTTAGCTCGCACACCAATCAGATGGAGACCCAATTAAGAACAAGAGAGGCCAACAGGGGGTTCATTAGAACTCCAATGCATATAGATCGATGAGGGGATCACATACAATCTCTTCAAGGGTGAGAGTGCACTCATGCATTATACCCCTCAAGAGATGTGGCAAAGGAGACCTTATTTGGTACCCTGCTCTGACTTTTCATGGTATGGAAAACGAAATCCATACACACATATTCGGGATTTCGAGGAGGTTTGCACTCTTTCAAGGAGGGTGCATTTGATATGGACTTGCTCAAGTTGAAAGCCTTCCCTTTGACCCTTAAAGATAAAGCCAAAATTTAGCTAAATTCACTTAGGCCAAGGACCATCAGGAACTGGGCTGAGCTACAGGCGGAATTTTTGAAGAAGTTCTTCAGTGCCCATAAGACCAACAACCTGAAGAGGAAAATCTACACCTTTGCAGCTCATGACAGTGAGAAATTTTATCAATGCTGGGAAAGGTATTTGGAGACCATCAGTGCATGCCCTCACCATGGCTTTGATACATGGATGCTTGTGAATCATTTTTACGATGGAATGTCCCCTTCCATGAAACAACTCTTGGAAACCATGTGTGGAGGGGACTTCCTCGAAGAAAATCCCGATGAAGTTATGGACTTCCTAACATGCTGAAACTTCCAAAGGATGGGATGAGCCGAATCCAAGGGAGGTGGAGAGGATGAAACCAACAGTAAACCCGAGGGGAGGCATTTTTCACTATCAGAGGAAATGAAAATGAAAGCCAAGCTATCTTCATTGACTAGAAGATTGGAAGAGCTAGAATTGCGAAATCAGCATGAAGTACAGGCAGTAACTAAACCGCCTGTACCTCTCCAGTCCTGTTTTAATTGCCAATCCATTAGTCATCAAGGAGATCAATGTCCAAATGCTCCCTCAATGATAGATTTGATGCAAGAGCAAGCAAACATAGTGGATCAAATTAGGCACCTAATATGTGCTCCATATGGGAATACCTACAATCCAGATTGGAGGAACCATCCTAATTTATCATGGAAGCCAAAACCTACTTTACCCAATAGGTTCACAAGAAAGAACAAAAACCCACCACCAGAGAGCAAGCCATTATGAATTTGAGCAAGGTAAGGTCACTGCTGAAGAATAGAAGACGTTGAATGCGCATTCACACAAAAATTGAACACCGGAAAGCACCTTCAACAAAGATTAGATGACTGCAAGATTCGGGCCTGTGTTGACTAGCCAAAGAATGCAAGAAAAAGGAAAATTTCCTCTCAAAACAACCAAACCCCAAATGGACATATGAAGAGAGCTCCTCCGCTGACCCAAATTCAAATTGAATGAGGTCAAGGCAATCATCACACCGAGGCCGGGAAAGATTCACGGGGGTCATCACCAAAGGCAATGGGACCATCGTAGTTATCGACATCGACTGTGTGGGAGGGTGGTGACTGCTTGATCGCTGAGGAAAATAAGCCATCCCCACCTTTCCCTCAACCATTAAAAACTAAAACGAAGGCCATTAATCAGGCTGAAATTTTAGAAGTGTTGAGACAAGTAAAGGTCAACATTCCACTACTTGACATAATCAAGCAAGTCCCTACTTATGCAAAATTTATAAAGGATTTGCGCACAGTAAAAAAGGGGTTGAGCATTGACAAGAAAGCCTTCCTAACCGAATGTTTGTGCCATTTATCCAATGCAAGACTCCATGAAATACAAAGATCCAAAGTTATCCGACCATCTTAGTCAATATAGTGTATTTGCCTTAGAGAAAGACTTCCTGGGGATCAGGAGAGTGGAATCCTCCCCTCCCTATTCCGATGTGCCGTGCAGCTCGGGTTGGGGAGCTAAAGCCCACCTCCATCACACTTTCTCTTGCTGATAGGTCGATCAAAATACCAAAGGGAACCGTGGAGGATGTCCCGATTCATGGACAAATTTACTATCCTCGTAGATTTGTTGTACTGACGCTAACCAACAAAGATCAAAATAATTATGTACCTATCATCTTGGGAAGAATTACTCTGGCCACCTCTAATGCAATTATCAATCAGAATATGTCATGCAACTCACCTTCTAAATAACATGACTTAGAGCTCAACATCTTCCACCTAAGTAAAGCACATGCACCTGAAGAAGCATGTCCTGTGGGAAGCATGTATCATTGATACCATCCCCGGGGAACAAGCTAATCGGCAGTGGTATGTTAGACATACTAGATGAAGAGTTGATCGAAAAGAAGATTTTGAGGAAGTTGGACACAAAATCCGTACAAGGATATCGAGAAGTTAAGAGATGAAATTTCAGATTAGTGATCGTGAGAGGAAATAAGTGAGCCTGCAAAAATAATCTCAATCCTCCGCCATGAATCAAGTATGCTTACTTGGAAGACCAAGAACAATGTCTAGTGGTCATTTCAGCCTTGCTTAGCACTACACGGGAGGGTAGCCTGTTGCAAGTCCTCAAACAGAACAAGAAAGCCCTTGGGTGGAGAATTTCGGATTTGAAGGGCATTAGCCCAGCAGTTTGCACCCACCACATCTAATTATAGGAGGAGGCAAAGTTAGCGAGTCAACCACAAAGGAGGTTGAACCCACATATGTAACAAGTGGTTAGAGCATAAGTCTTAAAGCTGCTGCAAGCTGGCATCATATACCCCATATCGCACGACTCGGGTGAGTCCAACCTGTAGTACCTAAGAATGTGGATAACCACTACATAATGAAAAGGAGAGGACATCACCGCCTTACAATGTGGTGGAGTGGTATGCATTGATTATAGCTGGTTAAATGAAGTAACACGGAAATATCACTTTCCTCTTCCATTTATGGATCAACTGCTTGAGAGGATTTCTGGCCACCCTTTTTAGTGTTTCCTAGATGGTTATTCAGGATATTTCCAAATTGAGATCGCCAGAGAGATCAGAAAAGACTTAATAATTCGTCCATTTCCACGTATGCATACAGGAGAATGCCCTTTGACCTTTGTAATGCCCCTGCCACATTTCAACGATGTATGCTCGCATTTTCAAATGATTTAGTAGAACGTATTATGGAGGCTTATGGACGATTACAGCCTATGGAGAGAATTTTGAGGAGTGCTTAGTCAATCTTAGAAACCATCCTGCACAGATGCATAGAGAAACCTATGTTGAATCGCAGAAATGCCATTTTATGGTCGCTGCCATCAGACGGCATGTCATTTTAGAGAAAGGACTGAAGTTGATAAAGCAAAAGTTGACTTGATTTCCAAACTACCTCCACTCACGAATGTTAAGGCTGTGAGGCAATTCTCAGCATGCGTGTTTCTATTGTGAGGTTCATACAAGACTTCTCAAAAATTGCCAAGCCACTTTATAAGCTTCTTGAAAAAGATGGTACGTTTGAATGGGATTTAGAATGTCAACAAAGGTTTGAAGAACTCAAGGCTTATTTAACCACTGCACCAATAATGAGGGCCCCTTAACCGCGCTACTGAGGTTATGCGATGCAAGTGACTCCGCGACGGAGTGCCGCAGGACAAAGGGTAGAAGGAAAACCGTATGTGGTTTACTATGCTAGAAAAACACTGAATGAAGCTCAGAAGAATTACACTACCACCGAGAAAGAATTGGTCACGCGAGTTTGGCGCCTGACAAGTTTCCTCTTCAGGCTTATTTGTTAGTAAGTGCAAATACCATCTTCACAGACCATTCAAATTTT
Organism: Tetrastigma voinierianum; assembly: GCA_016808115.1. Lineage (NCBI taxonomy): Eukaryota > Viridiplantae > Streptophyta > Magnoliopsida > Vitales > Vitaceae > Tetrastigma > Tetrastigma voinierianum. The sequence continues at coordinate 172,461 of JAEQBH010000120.1, forward strand.
GAAATATCTCGTCACTAAGCAAAATATCAAGGCTAGGCTTATCATCCTCTTACTACAAGAATTCAACCCGCAAATTCGATAAAAAGGCGTAAAATGTCAGCTGCTGACGCTCCATTTAACCATAGCACACAACACCCATAACCTCCCACCCTGATGAATTCCCGAGGAGCTCCTACTTCGTCGTGGGATAGCTTCTCTTAGTTCACCCACATAGCCAAATTTTTTAGAACAGGCACTAAACAATGGAAAGCAAGAGGACAAAAGCTCTTCCATGAAAATCCACTCTTACTATTGGGGAGTGAGTCCCATTTGTTCAAATATTTGAGGCTGATCGATAATCAAAAGGCAGTGTGTGTGCGAAGGAGAACAACTGTGATTACTCAACCACTCGCCATGACAAAGGCTCGTGGAGGTCATTTTGCTTCCGTAAAAATCCGTAATGAAGCGTGTTAAAAGTGTGTTTCTATTGGCCATATTTGTTTAAGGATGCCTATGCCATATGCAAAAAATGCGACAAATGCCAAAGGTTAGAAAATCTCGCCGTCATATGATGCCACTAAATCCTATTCTGGTTATTGAGTTATTTGACGTTTGGGGGCATCGACTCATGGGACCATTTCACTTTGGGTATACTTACATCCTCAGGAGCTCTAATTATGTGTCAACTATGGAAGCAAGTAATGTAGAGCAGCAGACCACAAGACCGTATTGAAATTCTTGAAGGAGAATATTTTCTCCGCATTCGAGTTCCCAAAGCCATAACGTAATGAGGCCCACACTTGCCAACAATCCTTTGAAATCCTCCTATCCAAGTATGGTGTCAAGTACAAAGTGGCCACCCTTACATCCTCAAACCAAGGCTACAGAGCTAGCCAACGTGGAAATCTCAAGACTATAATTGACAGAAAGTGGTGAACTCAACAAGAAGGATTGGTCTCTCAAGCTTCCGGATTCCTTAAAAAAAAATAATGTAACAAAGCGATACAAGACCATCTTTGAATGTCCCCTATCACCTAGTTTATGGCATTTACACCACCAGAAAATTGAATATAAGGTACAAGCGGGCAATTAAAAAATTCCTGAATCGACATGAAGAGCTAGCCTTAAGAGACTCCTTGATCTTAATGAATTAGAGGAGCTCAGGAATGACGCTTACTTTAATTCGAAAAATTATGTAAGGACAAATTAAAGAAGGCATGATCACCATAACCCTAAGAACTTCAACCGTGGGACCAAGTCTTACCTACGACCAAACTCCACCTTTTTCCGGGCAAGCTCAAATCAAGATGGATTGGACCATTCATCATTCAACAAGCATACCCCAATGGTTCAGTAGACCTACTCAATCAAAATGATAATAAAGTGTTCAAGGTCAATGGACAGAGAGTGAAGCCCTATGTTGTGCAGCAGACTGCAGACAAGGAGGAAATTCTCCTTCTGGACCCTCCTTGAGACCCTCAGTTATAAATTTGAGGGCTCTCGCAAAGGTCTCGTAATACCAATTTAATCGCTTAGTCTTGTTTAGGTTTCCATTTTTGTTAATGATCTTGTTGTGATCGCTGGGTGACTTGTTTTTCTTTGTGTCGCAGTCAGAAGAAAGATCAACCACTTCACTGTGCTGAAAGACCTCACATCCCGCCTGTGCCGAGATGATCCTTCTCCAACAACCACCGATTGAGGAGGTACCACTTCCCCCGCTAACTTTCTCGTTCCGTTGCCGGGACAGTTAGTGTTGGAAGTGATGTTCATACTTTTGATTTTAGTTTTACTTGTACCACATGCTCAATGTTCATTTTTGTTTAAGGCGAGGCTTGTTTACTTTTCAAAAGTCAAAATTTTGTAAATTCACCTGATATATATAATACAAATCTATTTTCACACTTTTGCATCTCATTTGGCCTCTAGTATTATTGTGGTTTTGCCTTCAGAATTGAAAAAATCATGAATCGCATGATACCAAATGCTAGAATGGTTCCATGCCTCGATCGAAAGCACGGGTCTGGATGACCCTAGTAATTACCCCCTGTGTTCCACCATTCTCTAGCCACACACACGGTTCACATTTAGTTTTCATCAATTGGCTAATAAGCTGCTTTCTCCTTTTACTTTACAAAACCGGCCTTAGCATGGTTGAAGGCCCATAATAGATTAGAGTTCCTTAAAAAAGAAGGCCAATGAGTCTTCCAAAAGAAAAAGAAAAGCCAAAAGAAAAAGAAGAAAAGAGGCAGTCGCCAAGCCTCTTGAAACCCTAACAAGGTCCGAGGGGTATATGGCGAAAGTCTTTAAAGCCCGGTGCCCTAAACCACCTGGTCGTGGTTTTTCACCGACTTCTGGGCTCGTTACACGGGTGGACGGTGGAGCGAGTGAGTCAGAGGTGTTGGATTCCTCGAAATCATTCAAGTCCAGAACCTGAAGAGCGACGGTCAAAGATCCTCATGGCTTGGTGCCCTAAACCTTAACTGGTTGGGAGTCATCTGTGATCCTTCGCATAATTCACTTTGGTGAAGTCGAAGCCAAAGATTGCACCCTACAATACAATAAAGTATGAAATAAGTGTGGAAATGAATCATTTGTGGTTGGTCACCGTAGCCTGAGGCATTGGCACAGTTTGCTCGGGGGAAGTAGCTTAGCAGCTTATTGGTACAAACTAATCACCCAAAAACACTTAGATTGTGGTGGAAATTCAGCTCGATTTCGAATAATTGCTACCCCGAACTCGTCCCGTATGCACTGTTTCCAAGTCGGGTCTTTATACGAGTCCAATTTGTCATACCAAGGTCGGGCATTATTTGCACATACTTTTGAACAAGATACCATTTTTTGCAAAAACATATCCATGATCTTCCTTCTTTTTATTGTCAAGTAAGGGACTAGCAATGTCTCATTGGGGAGTGATTACACCAAATAGTGCACTAGCCTTGTTTATAGCAGGTTTTATGCGCTTTTTGCCTACTAATCAACTTCAATAACTCAATTGATACATTAGGTCCCGGCTTTATTACTGATCGCATTTTTTGTAGCTATTTTTAGTAGTTTTGCAGGTTAAATACCTTATAATTCTTCAATTCGATTCAAACACAATGAACCCAAGCCGAATTCGAAGATGCAAGGTCGAATCAGAGGAATTTTAGAGCAAAAACATTGAAGAGAAGAGCCTCAGAGTTTTCTTGCAGTGTATGTTTGCACCCGCAAATTTCAAGACGTTATAAATGCAGTTGCCAATTTTCGCAACCTGTGAACACTATTCACCTCACTGCTTTTTAACCCGCCTTTTGGTGATTTTATACAAGTTTGCCCTCATGTAATTTTGGTTTTTTAAAACATTTTTGTAATTTCCTTATACTGAGCACCTATATGCTTCCTCGCACGCTTGTAATCAAATCAACTTTATCACCCATCAATCAATTAAGGAAATCAAGTACGAAGCTTCCTCTCCTCCTCGTTGTTTATGATTTTCTCTTCTTCTCCCTTCACTTTCAAGATTTCTTCTTGGTAGCCAAACACCCCTTTGATGATGAAAATCAAGGGAAGCTTATTAAAACCCCCCGATCCTTGAGGGGGAAGGCCACTGCGCTCTTAAAGCTTAGCCGCATGTTCTCATGCTCTTCATGTATGTATTTATGTATTTGGTGCCCCCGCTTCTCACCTTAGGTTAAAATCTCTAAGCATGCTCTCCCTAATGTGTACTCTGGCAAGCTTTTGGGTTCAAGGGATACTTTCACTAGATCCACCGATGCCCGCTAGTTGTCTCCTATTAGTTATTGTGGTAGGTTTTGAGATGTGTTTTCACTGCTAGGGACATTTATGCCTAATCAAATGCCATCTTTCAAAAGGAAAACTCTTAGGGCTTAGGTTTTAAAGCTAAATGAAGATCCGGTTCGGGAAATGACTATATGTCATGCTCCCCAACGCGAGGAAATAGACCCGAGCACATGTCGGTTAACCTAGAACCCTTAGCTCAGTGGCCCGAGACTTCAACAATTTCTCTTAACTTTTTACATCAATTATTTCAATCTTCAACCATTCACACACACTCAAGCTCACAAACCCTATAAATCCAACAAGAAAACACCATTTTCACGCACCTGCACTCTTTCTTCTCAATGAAGAAAACCATCCTCGTGTTCAACCCTAGAGTTAATTATACCGCAGTAGCTTACACATTAGTAGTAGGAATCCTATGTTATAAATTTTGTTTATTTTGAACACCTACTTGGCTAAAATGAATCATTGTGTCACTTGGGAATGCATCTTTTGGCTGATTCTACATGGCTAGGGCTAGTTGCCCTACCCGAGTCTCGAGATTCTTCAAAGTGGCGTTTGTATTGGCTTGTAACATAGTTGTGTTTGCTTAGAATTCTGATAGCTCAACAAACTTGTCTCATGTATGCTCAACAACCTCTTATTTTCTCCCATGAAAGAAAGCATCTGGTTCTCAAAGGGATTTGATCTCCTCTGCCCCTGATTTTCCGTTCTTTGTCCTGCTAACTGCTGTTGATGTTGCTGTTGGAACCTTCAGGATGCATGATATTGCTTCAAATTATTTCCAAGTCTTTGACCTTGTTGTGCTCCTCCTCCATATGAGAAGTTCTCATGGTTTCTTAGTACTGGTGTGTAGTAAGCGTGTTGAGCTGGGCTTGAAAGTGTAGCCCTATTGGAATCGAGGTATCAGGCCTCCTCACCCCGTAGGGACCCTCATGGTTTGATCCCTCCTCAGCACTCTTTCTTCTCTCTCCTTCATCTGTTGTCCCCAATTCAAGTGCAGTATGCATTCTTCTCTCATTGTTTCCCATCTTGTTCATCAATGCATCCAATTTTTCTTCACGGCGCCATTCGACTGCTTTATTATACCACTCTTTGGGTCACACGCTCCCGAAGCTTCAAATGGAGCTAGAGCTGTATGGCAAGGTCTTCAATCACGCCTTGCCTTTACACTTTTTCTTTTTGAAAGCCCCACAAAGAGTCGCATCAATTATAAATTCCTCGAGGCATAATTCATGGAATGGCATATATCCATTTGAGTGGTTGGATCTATTCCATGCATAGGACATCTTTTGAGTAATCTCTTAAATCTCTCCCATGCGTTGTAAAAACTTTCATCCTCCCCCTACTTGAAGACTATAATCTCTCATCTTCTTTCAGACGTTAGGGCTGGAGAGAAGAATCTGCCCATATAAGCTTCAACCAACTCTTCCCAATTTGTCATTAATCCAACAAGCAGTGACTCAAACCAAGTTGCTGCCATATCTCTCTGTGAGAAAGGAAAAAGCTACAGCCTGATCACTTCTAGTTTCACCTTATTTAACTTGACTATATTAGTCATCCTCATGAATCTTCCCATATGTTCATTAGGGTCTTCTGAAGGATGACCAGTAAACTAGTGTTGCTATACCATAGTGATCAAGGCTAGCTTCAGTTCAAAATTATTTGCTTCTATGGCAGGTTGTCTACAGCAGAATATTCATCTTGAATAGAAGGTCTCCAAAAATCTTCCATAGTCATTTGCCTTTAAGGTCTTTCTATTTCTGCTTCTTCTTCTATAATAGATTGCGCCTGGTTTGACTTGCCATACTTCTAGATTTCCAGACGTAATCTTCCTCATTTTCAACATCCTTTTATTTCTCAGACGGCGCGAGATCTCGTCGTTTTCTATGCATTTCTATCATTTTCCCCGAAATAGAAACACACTGAGATCAAATGAAATATGTGGGAAACAGTTATCTCCATTTAAGCTTAAAATAAAATTGTTAATAGCATAATCAGCTATTGCCATTAAAACTGTTTTTGTGGTTTTCTGAAATTTATGATAAAATAAATAAAAGAAAAGAAAAATGTCCAAATTAGTAATTCCTTTTTTGGTTAGGATATTGATCTTTAAATTCATCAATCATCTGTCTCGGCAAATACAAAACTTGTTAAGACCTTTTTGTGCTGCACTCAAATCGTTCTAAACAAAGTATGACTTCGCCAATTAAAGACTATTATTTAGTCCCCGACATCGGCGCCAAAAACTTGTTAGATCGATTTTTGATATAGATAGACCAACATATATATATATATATGATATATAGAGAGAGAGTATATATATATATATATATATATATATATATATACAATAAATTTGTAATCACACAAGGACTATCATTTAATCCTCTCTTGCAACATGCCAAAACTTGTTAAGACTAAAAGGTGATGAAAATATGGGTTTGTTCCTTTTTGTAAACTAGATTCATTAAAGAATTTGATTAGTCTTAATCACTGCAAGTGCATAGATCGTACAAGTAATAAAAGTGGATTTTCATTAAGTCCAGATATCGTTCCCACGAGGATTGAGGATGAATCATAAAACCAACTACCCCAACTACTCAAGATCCTTACTATTTGAACTCAAATATTAAGATGATTGGAAAATGAATAAAATAATACTAAAGTAATTTCACTAGTGTACATAAAATATTAATAAGAATGGAGTTGAGAGTTCACTGACTGAGACAACACTAGGCATGTAATTTTCAATGAATATGTGGCGACCCCGTGCCCCGCCTCGAATCTCGATCACAGTCCGAATCAAAACCCGTGGACGCCGCTTAACCATTAATCAAATCCCTTTAGTTATCGCTTATTACCCTTTGTTTTCAAAAGTATCGTGACCAATCCCCGATCACCCGCTGCTTAATCCAAGCCGAGTCTTGCTTACTCCCGACATTTTCAATTATCTTATCAAAACATTTGTCTTGTGTTATTCATTCTAGATTTTGTAATTTCACGGAAGCATTTCATTTTGGGCAAGCCCATAAACATTTGCACATTCACAAAAAATTCATAACGTTTACGTTTAACAAAATGCCTTTACAAAAATAATGATTCAGAGTTCAAACTGTTTTACAAAATGTTAATGTTCGAAAGAAATGGAGTAATGCATATGACGAAGCATACTCTGTAATTCCTTCTGTTCCGAGCTCGATCTTGGTCTTGCTTTAATGTCTATCGGGCTTAATCGAGCATTGATAAAACAATACGCCGCGCATTTTCATGCTTAAAGGGTTCTATTGCGCTTCTCATTCCATTTGCCCATATAAATCAAGCATTTATCAAAATAATGCCTTTATACAATATCAAAGGTAATGTAAAGATACTGGCGCAAAATACACTTTTCAATACCATCGTTTCGTTTTTCGGTTTGTGATTCCATATATGGCTATAGAATTCGACATCCACGACAGATTCAGTTGGTGAATCCTGTCCTGTTTGTCATGTAGTAGCAATGTGGCTTCACACTCAATATTGCCATTTCACATATGGCTATAGAATTCGACATTCACTACGCATTCAGTCAGAACTCGCTCGCTTGTCAATCTCAAGCAGCAATGTGTTTTCCATTTAACAATTACGGTTTCACATATGGCTATAGAATTCGACATTCACTTACGCATTCAGTCAGAATCATGTCCCGTTTGTTATTCAAGAGCAATGATTTCCATTTAACACCAGTACTCCTACGACTTAATTCAGTTGGTGAATCCTGGCCATGTCGGGCTTTCACCAATAATATGTTTCAAATCAATTTACTTTTGGCGCAATAGATTCGCTTGTAGCTCAAATACAGATACATGCGTATATTTGTCAAACATTTCAAATACTGATCATTCGAATCGATATATATGTATATTTCGCAAATAGAGAGCAATATGAGAATAAAGAACAAGTATAGAACAAACTGGAATAAAGAACAATTAGAGAACAAACCAATTATCGATTCCTTTTTCCTTTTCGATATCAATCCTAGGTCAGGTTGTCGTCTTCACCCTCACCTAGTCAAATACAATTTATTCACCTAGTGATTACAAATAATCATACTAACTAATATCGCCGAGTGTTCAGACGTTGACTTAGTCTCAATTTTATTCTAACCCCTATTATTCATTTTTAGGGTTACTATACTAACGGTGTATGAATTTGGCTTAAACGAAAACTACACACCGGGTCATTTTGGGCTCACTTGTACCGGTACACCTTCGACCTGCACCGGTACATGTTGCATTTATTGCACAAAATTTATTATGCTGACCTGTACCTAAGACATGTTGGCCTCTAGTGGGGTGTACCGTACACCCCTCGCACTGCATCGGTACATGTTCGGTGAAATTGTCCGCATTTGCTTCTTTGCCACTTTTGATACCAATTCTCCTTATATAACTTCCCCATTCCTTAATTCCTCAAAAATCATCATGGACATCATCCAAAAAAACTTCAAAATACTTGTATTGGTGGTTTGGAACCTCATACCACAAAACCCTAGGTAAAAATCCTATGAATTCACCCAAAGGTCCATCAATTCTTCTAAACATCACATGATTTTGATGATTCCATGTTTATTTTCTACCATTTGGGGTTTTACCCACATAACCTCAACAATTTAAGGGCTCAGGTGATCTTCCACAAAGCCCTGTAATAAAGGAGGAACACCTCCAAACCAAACCTTAAGAATCCAAATACCCATGATTACAAGGCAAAAACATACCTGAATTTTGGTCTTCTTCTTCTCCTCTTCCTTCTTCTTTCCTCTTTCTTTCTTTTCTTGCTCTCTCTCTTTTCCTACTGCTTATAGCACTGATATTCAAAATGTGAATTTTGGTTTTATCTCTTCCTTTTATAGTCCTATTCTTCACTTAATTTCAGCAGGTTCTTACCTAAATATTGCAAATCAACTTATTTTATTTCTATTATGGCCCATCTCTACTCCTTTATGATTTTTGAACTTTTATGGCAATTTCAATTTTATCCTTATTCTAGTGCCCAAATTTCCGGGTTCACTAAATTTACATTTCACAATTTGTCAATTTATCAATTTTCCCATAAAAACCCAAGTTTGGCTCAATTCATACCCAGAATATATAATAAAATTATTATAAAAATTCTAGGATTTTGGGGCGCATGTATCAATTGTCAATTTCACATCGTTTCTTAAATCTTAGCCAAGCTATAAGTCGAAAGTCGAATTTGTAGAAGATGAATAGCATAGTTTGATTTCTCTCCCTCAACCATACCTTTCACTAATTAGAGATTCATGTTCATTTCTGGCTCATGAATATAATCAGCTACTTGTAAGATATAATCCTCTTTCTAAGATTTGAGATTTCTCCTTTCAAAGATTTCACACCTAGATCTTAGACCTGAGAATTCTCGCCCCATGTGACAGATATTGCAAGCTTTCTCCAATTTAGGTGGCACCTCATCCTTCAATATTGATGAAATTCTCCATCTCGTTGACTAGATCTTTGCTAACAAGGAATCAGAATCCTTTCATCAGAGAGAGGAGGAGCCTTTGAGTAATTAAACTAATACTTCAACAAACTATCCTCAAACCATGAGTAAGTTAGTGATTTATCTGAGTAATCTTTAAGAGTTCATTAGTTCCGAAGTATTAGTCTACCATACCCACAAAGAACTGCTCTCTACCCTCAAGATTCTCTATCTCTGTGTCACGCAGAGGGCCTCCTAAAAATCTGAGCGAAATATAATACTTTGCTTAAGTACACGGTACTAGTACTGGGAACAATTAAGTTCAAATATATTAACAATCAAATAAATTCAAGAATTCTAACTAAGGCATTCTTCCACTTTACAAAAATGACTATCATCATCGACCCATTCCCAGAGGGAGCTCAACCCTTCAAAACTGGTTTACTCATATCAGTGACTAACTGATCAGGAAAATTCACTGAAAGTGTAATCGAACTTAAATAAATGAAATTCATAAATTTTCCAAACTCCATTTTATTCAAAACAGTAATGAAAGAGAAAAATTAACAAGAATTTTTAGCCTAAGCCACTACGCCATTACTCAACCGAAAATCAAAAAGAAAACTAACTAAAAACTATGCTCAAACTAAATCTACTAAAACGGAAATAAAAGAAAAATAATATATAAAGAGTCTTCAACTACCCAACAGTCCTAGAATTGTGGAAGCTGCACACAATGCCCTAGATGCGTCTATTTATAGACTTTCCTATGTTGGGCTACACTTCAAGACTGTGTTGTGGATCCCTAAATTTCTAGCCCAAATTTATTGCTCGTCAGACAGAAAGTTCGCTGCGACGTAGAGTTCCTGGGTCTTTATCGCAGCCTTTCCGTCGCACTGCAGCTCGCCGCGACTGCTCTCTGAGCCTTTTCTTGGATTCTATCGTGACAGACTTTGATAATGTCGTGATAGAGTTTTAATCCAGCATTCTTGTTCTTGTCGTGACAAGAATGTCTTGTGTTGTGACCCAAAATTGTTGTATTCATCTCTTTATACACTTCTACCTCTGGAAACTGTAGTGACATAATTTTCTTTGTCACGACAAGCATTTTTCTCTTCAGTGTGTCTACTTTGTTGTGACTAAGTTTTCTATGTCGTGACAAGATTTCTTTGATTCCTTAACGATTTTTGTCACAATAAAGATTTTCTTTATCGCGATAGACTTTTCTTCTTCTGGCCCATAACTGTTGAGCCGCTTGTTGCGTATTGTAAATCTTGTTGTAATAGACTTAACTCGCTAATCTCGCTTCCATTCAATTTCTCGTCGATCGAATTTTCTTCATCATAGAATTCTATCATTCTATAACTTTTATTTGTCGCGACATAAAACTTCTTCTTTGTCGCGACATAGATTCCCGCTTCAATTTTACTATGTTGCAACATGAATTTCTTTGTCACATGGCTCTTGTATCGCTTCTTCAACTTGCTCGCAATGTATAATTCAATTTCATTTTGCTCTTGTCACTTACAGAGTCTGGTCAGTACGTAGATTCGCCGCTTCGTCAGAACTCGAATGTTACGTTGCACAGTGATTTTCTTTGTCATGGATTTAATTTTATTTTTGAGATGTTTCATGCTGGGCAAACTTTGTCAGAACATAAAAACTTGTCTCAACCGACTTGTGTTATATTCATGCCATTGTAAGGCGATAGAGAGTCAGTTTTTGTCGCGCATGCAGTTCATCTGTTAATTTTAAATTTTTATGTATGCACATAAAGGAAGGATTGTCAGAAAGTTCTTTGCCATTTTCCTTAATCTCATTGTCGTGGACAGAAGTTAAGGGTGTTTGTGGACAGCCTTCTTTATATTCTTCCGCAGTCATGGACAAAGAGAATCCCTTTATCACGACAAAGGATTCTATTTCGCCTTGAGTTCAAAATGACTTTGTTGCGACATACAAATACCGGGTTAGACATAGTTCTTTGGCTCAAGTAGAATTCGCTCGCGACAAAAACAAAAAAATTATGTCGCGACAGAGAATGCTGCATTTGCCATTTTTTTCTTCTTTTCTACTTGAATTATCTCATTTTTCAATTAATACCTGCAAAACACAAATTTAGTTAATATTCCATAATTTGGCATTAAAATAGATCTGAAACTTCTAAAAACATGCCAGAAAAATGGATTAAAAATAGACGAGTTTAAGACTCATTAGTTAACAGCATTCTAGGCAAACACAATTGTGTTTCAGGCCAATGCAAATGTATCTCTAATAAATCGAGACAGAAGTAGGGAAACTAGCCCTAGCAATGCAGAACCTGTCAAAGGATGCCTTCCCAAGTAATACTAAGAAGAATCCTGATGACTGTATGGAAGTGACTCTAAGGAGTGGCAAAGATTTTGAACGAAGAAAAGATGATGAGAATAGGAAGACTGAGAAAGAAAAGCAACAAGAAAATAAAGAAGAAATCAAGTTGGGCAGTTTAGAAATAACTGAAGAGATCAGAAAGAAAAAGGTGTAGCAAGAACAGCCAGCAGAGGAAAGAAACTTGAAGAAGAAAGAAAAGGTGCAAGCATATAAGCCGTATGTTCCATTTCCTTAGAGGCAGCAAAGGGCAAAGATGGAAGAGTTGTTCTCTAAATTCTTGGACATGTTCAAGAAGATAGAGATAAACTTACCTTTTCGATAGGCGTTTGCGTGATTGTGTTTTTGTGGACATGAAAATGGAAGTGCAAAGTGCCTATTCTACACAAGTATATACTTGTCGGCACAAAGTACCTGGCATGGATATCGATCCAATGTGGAAAACCTTAATCGAAGGTTAAATACAAAAAATTACAACACCCTTTTAATATTTGAACTAGCAATCATGACGGGCTACAAAACCAAAATACACTAAACTATTACTAAAGAATTGTTCGCTTGGGAGTGTAAAAGTGGGATCAAAGATGCAAAAGGTTAGGTGTCGGGTGTTGTTGACAATCCTACTATGTAATGCTACGATTCCATTCCATTATCTAATATAGTGTTTTCCAAGGCGCCTTACTCTCTAATGTACTAAAGCCTTCTCAAGGTCATTTAACCTCCTTTATCATTACTTTTGCCCTTGCCCAACCCCAAGCATTAAAGGCATAGAGTAAAGAACTCCTAAGCCCCTAGTCATTGATAATCCTATATCACAAAGTTTATTAGGTTAACCCAACTATGTCTAATTCTTCATTCACTTTGCAGATTCCTGCAAAGAACCACTCACATATTAAGATTGATAAGAAATTAATATGATTTCATCCAAGCATGAGTTAATGATAAAACAAGTATATAAAAGATAATGGAATTATAAGAAGGCGAAAACTTTAACATAGTATTCATGTCCAAATCTCTACCAACACCTTAAACCATGAAATTAGAACCTCATTATGTTCGTCTAAATACAAATGAAAGACATAAGAATAGGAATAGAGAAAACTTCACGATCGAGGGAATGAAGATCTCCCTGCCCTTCAAGTCTTCAAAGGTCGGTTCCTCAAGTCTTCTTTCCTTTGGTTCCAAGTTTCTCCACTCAACCTACCAGAATGAATTTCTAACTCAACATTGGATTCTCCTGTTCCTTTTATAGCCTCTCAAAGATAAGGTTTGTTGAGACTTTCCCACAACGTCGCGACGTTGGGACGTCGTGATGTTGTGATGTCACGACATTGGGCTTATTTCTGCACCACTCTTCTCCAAGCCACCTCCTGCAAGGCTCCATTTTCAGCATTTTCTAGCATTTCTCCTACAAAAACCAAATAAAACTAAATATTAGAAAAGTAAAACACGATCATATATATATGAATGATCTCGGTCTGCTAATCCGGTTTGTAATGAGTGTTTTCAAGACATCACACTCCCCAAACTTAGCTTATCCTAAGAAAGAAACAAACTCGGAACCACACACACAGAGATAATAACATACTAAACTTAACGATACGAGGGTGATGCACATGTTGCCAAGATGAAGAATCAAAATGAGCCAAACTCATAAATCTTCCCCTTTGTTTCTAATTTTAGAGGATCCTTAAGGTTGTTCGACTTTCGAAAGAATTTACCGAATCCCGCTCTACGACAAGCTGACTCACCCACTAGGCCTTCTACGTGCCTTTCCCAGAAGTCTATAGCATTGATGTATGGTTTCGTAATCTGGCCCGGACCCCCAAACTCACTCCAAACTTGCCTCATTTGGGAGTCTAACTACGAAATGATAAGAACACGCCATTTTTATTCGTATTAACCTACCTATTCATGAATCCAATTCTAGTGCCCGTAAGTTTTAGTTAAGCGTCCCTGTGCGAGGATTCACAGACTTCCCCCATCAGCCAAGTTAAGGGCACTGTGCATTCACTCCTCAATCTCTTCACCCCGAACACTCAACCAAACCTAAGGCCCAGCCGTGAGAAACTTCTATCCTCTCGGGTCCCATGTAAAGGTAGTGAAGTCAATGGCTCTCGGGCCGCTGGCTTAGGCATTAGGTTTGAAAAGCCCTTTCGACAAATGATTCGACTAGAAGATCTCGCTTATTCTATTCACACTTTCCTTTTGAATTTTTTGAATTTTTTTTATGGGACTCGATGGCAATCCTCTTTTCTACGGTGTCCCATCACTTGGGTGTTTAGAAATGCCTAAGGCTCAAGTGAACGTTACAGCGCCTGGGTCAGAACTCCAGTATATCTTCGAGATCACACTATCGAAAGTGTGTGGCGCATCACTCGGGAATTGGTTTCTTGAACACCAAGGAGGTGACTCACTATGTCATTCCTACCTATCCAAGCATATATTTCCTGAGCATCTAACAACCTAAGGATCCTTTCTTGTTATTTCCATTATTTGTTTCAAAATTTTGGAAAGGCCCAAAAGATCCTTGCTTGTCAATCATGGCATGATTCGTGCCACAGTAGGCTGAGCTAAAATCAACAAAATTTATATACCTAAGTTCCTCCTACCGCGTAAATAAGCTACCGGGGCAAAGATAGTGGTCTAGTGGTCGAACACGGGATGGGTTTTCATCCTAAGAATGATTTGCATAAGTGCAAGAAGGTAAGGCTTTCTATTTGACTTTGATTTTGTTTCAAAACGCTGAAGTAGTTTAAATGCCGAGAAATTGTAAAACTTAAAGTGATGTGTGAAAAGTTAACTTTTGAAGATTTAGGTCACTAACTCTAAGAACTAGTGGCAAAACAAGTGTCCTCGGGTTTTATCCTCTGCTATGACAAGCAACCCATAGTCCTAGCCATAACCCATCTATGTTTAACTAGCAAACCTCACCCTAAAATCAACTCCCCTATTTGAGTTACAACATAACATGCATCTATTGCCCCTTTTCGCCTTTGAAACCCTAACATTAAATATCATCTCGTGAGGCTGTGAAAGAATACCTTAATGAACTACAAGCAGCATCTTAGCACAAGTATGCACTGTATCCGAAGCATGGTAAGTATTGGCCAAATTAATAATACTAATGCTATTCAACCATATTTTGAGAAGATAGGCCACAAACACTCCACTCCGTAGCTTAATACAAGAGGACAACCCAGAATCGCCCACCACCGCTAGCTCCCTTCAAAGAAAAGTGCACATCTTCAGTTGTCATCCTCAAGAGGTGTTTGGCAGCCAAGAAAATAATAAGGAAAGAGGAGAGAGAAGAGAGAAACACCAAACCCTAACTAAAAGCTAATAAAGATATTTACATAAAAAAATAAAAACTTACCAAAAATTTCTTCCTCAATTTGTTGCTTAGTGTTATTAAAATGTATGTGGGCTTATAGGCCACCCAATGTATGAAAATACTAATAAAGTTCCTTAAATAATTTGGCTAATTTTAGGGGACAAGAGAGTAATACACCAAAATTGGAAGCTCTGGTTGCATTATTACAAAAAAGCATGACAAGGTGCTGAATTTCGCTAAGGCTCAAAAAATTTATTAGGCAATTAAAATTCTCGCTAGCTAGCTAAATCACAAGAGATAGCTTAAATCAAGAATTTTCGCAGTAAGGGAGCCATAGCTAGCTAAATTTCGCTTAGTTTATTAAATTTCGCTAGCTTAGCGAAAATTCTCAGAGTGATAAATGCAAAATTTCGCTAGAATAGTGCTTTGTTGTAAATTTTGGACTAGCTTAAAATTCATACTCGCTTAAGATTACGAATTTCGCGAAGGTTGCTAAATTTTCGCAATCCCAAATAAATTTTCGCAATCTTAGGGAAATTCCCCGGGATGATTCATCACCGCATTGCTTCCCGTCCTCATCGCACGATTTCCATCACTTTGCCTTCATTCTTCTTTGATTTTCGTCCGCTTGATGGCCGACAATTGAGTTCAATCTTCATGATTCATCATATGTCTCGATATCGAACTCCTAAAGTACGCAAACCCGCAAAACAACCAAAAATAACTCTAAACTAGCATAAGTGATACTAAGAAGACTTAACACTTCATCAAGTATACGATTACGATTTTTAACAAAAAGCACTCAAAACCTATCTAATATAGGGTTGAAAATAGCACTTTTTGGGCACTAATCATGGCATCACTCCACAAATACTACCTAAAACGACTCTAAAACAAGAAATTTAACTGAGACAACCTAACACACAAACCTAAACAAAAGCTATGAAAGTACTAACATAATGATTCACGTTAGTAGGGGTGTCGTGAATCAACAAAATTTATACCTATTTCCTCCTACTACCGTAGCATGGCTACTACAGTATAGCGGCTCTAGGATAGTCCACATGGATGGGTTTTCTTCGTGTAAATGATTTGCAATTTAGTTAAATACTTCTTGTCATGTGCCTTCCAGTTAGATGGGATATCTCATGTTGCTAAGAAATTGGCAATGTGAGCATACCATAGAGCATTTTCCACTAGCAAAGGGGACTCCTCAGGAAATTCATCATTGATTGGAGGACCGTGGGAGTGTCAGGTGCTATAGTCGCCCGAGAGATGGTCTGCCACAACATTCTCTACCCCCTTTTTGTCTTTTATCTGTAACTTGAATTCTTGGAGCAGAAGGACCCATCTAATAAGTCTAACTTTGGAATCTTACTTGGTAAGGAGGTACTTCAGAGCTGAATGATCAATAAAAATAATGATGTTGATCCCACCAAGTATGCACAAAATTTATCCAAGGCATAGACCATTGCTAGCAGCTCCTTCTTTGTGGTAGTGTAGTATCTCTGTGCTTCGTTTAGAGTTTTGCTTGTATAGTAGACCACATAAGGTTTCCCATCTTCTCTTTGTCCAAGAACTGCTCCGATAGCAAGATCACTTACATCACACATGGCCTCAAAAGGCAGTTGCCAGTTGGGTGCCCTTACTATAAGTGCAGTGGTCAAGTGGGATTTGAGCTCCTCAAAGCTCATTTGGCAGTCCTCATCCCAAGAAAATTTAGCATCCTTTTCCAGCAACTTCTAAAGAGGTTTTTCAATTTTCAAAAAGTCCTTGATAAACCTCCTCTAGAAGCCTGCATGTCCAAGGAATTTTCTCACAGGTTTTACACTTGTGGGAGAAGGAAGTTTGGAAATAAGCTCAATTTTAGCCTTGTCAACCTCAATTCCTCTGTTAGATATGACATGCCCTAGCACAATCCCTTGGTTTGCCATAAAATGACATTTCTCCCGGGCTTAGCACCAAATTTTTTCAATGCACCATGCAGACAAGATCGATCACATTCTTCAAAACTACCCCCATATACAAAGGATGTCATCCATGTAGACCTCCATAATGAGCTCCACCATATTGATGAAAATACTGAGCATACATCTCTCCGGGAATGTGGCAGGGGTATCGTACAGACCAAAGGCATTCTTCCAGAAGCATAAAGCAACCTGATAAGTGAAGGTAGTTTTCTTGGCCCTATTGAGATCTCTATCCAAAGTAGTCCGAATAACCATCCAAAAGCAATAGAATGGTGCCCTAATCATAGCCGATCAATGAAGGGGTAATGGGAACTGATATTTTCACTTCGCTTAACCTGTAATCTATGCATACCTCCAACCCATGGTAAAGCGCGGGCACCTCCTCTCCTTTCATCAAGCATGCTGGTCACCCTCGATTCTTCGGGCACAACCTTAGTTGACTCACTCCAAAGCATTCCGAGATAGGATAAATGATGTCAGCTTGTAGCACTTTGAGAACTTCTAATGCTGTTACTTCTCGTGATATGAGGATTCAGACTCTCTACTATCTGCCTCACCGGGGTTTCACTTCCTTTCCAAGTGTATGTGATGGTGCTAAATCAAAGGGCTAATCCCCTTCAAATCAGAGATTTTCCACCCAATGGCCTATTTATTCTTCCCGAGGACATCCAGCAGACTGTCCTCCTGTGAGGGATTGAGCAGTAAAGAGATTACAACTGGGCATTGGTCATCCTCTTCTAAGTATGCATATTTCAATTCCACAGGTAGAGGCTTGAGGTCCAACTTTTGAAGCCCAATATTTCCTTCATTTTCCTTGTCCTCTTTAGTTAGCAGGGGAAGAATTTCTTCCTTCCTTCTCCAAGGTCCATGCACTGCACATGACTCTGCAGCATCTTGCAACTCAATTGCACATGACTCTGCAACATCTTTTAACTCATCAGCAACTTCTCCTGGTTCCTCTATCAACTCCTCCCGTAGTCAAGTGATGATACTGCCTTCCACCCGCACGGTATCAATTTGACAAACTTGCTCCCAATCTTCATCCACAAGGGCATGTGCTTCTTGCTCAAATGGAAAATATTAAGTTCCAGCGTCATATTCCCAAATGTTAATTGCATTACTCTATTCTGGCAATTGATGATTGCATTGGATGTAGCCAAGAATGGCCTCCCAAGGATGATGGGCACATAATTAGGCCCCACAGCAACCGGCTCAGTTTCCAGGACAACAAAGTCCACTGGGTAGTAGAATTTATCAACCCGCACCAAGACATCTTCAATAGTGCCCTTTGGAATTTTTATGGATCCTCGCTCTAAGGATAAGTAGGATTATGGGTAGGCTTCAATTCCCTCCCGCACCCCCAATTGCTCAGAGTATTGAATAGTGGCAAAGAGGCTGACACTAGCCCCCAAATCCAGTAGAGCTTTCTCCACACAAGTCCCCCCTATATTCACTGAGATGGTGGGACAACCTGGATCTTTGTATTTTATCGGAGTTTTACATTGGATAATGGCATTGACTTGCTCTGTAAGGAAAGCTTTCTTTTCGATGCTCAATCCTCTTTTTACAGTGCATAAGTCCTTCAAGAACTTAGCATATGTAGAGACTTGCTTGATCATGTCCAAAAGAGGGATGTTAACCTTCACTTGCCTCAGCACTTCTAGAATTTCAGCCTGGTTGATAGCCTTCTTCTTGCCTTTTAGTGCTTGAGGAAAAGGTGGGGCTGTGCTCTTTTTCACTGCATCTTCTTTAATTATAATTCCTTCAGGCTTAGCTTCTTTTCCTTCTTTGGCTTCTTCCGTGGATGTGGGCATGGGTTGCTCAATTTGCTTGCCACTCCTCAAAGTGATAACTACTTTCACTTCATCTATCCTGGGAGTCGGTTCATTGGAAGAGCTTACTTCATGGACTCCCCTGGGGTTAGGATGTGTCTGGGAAGGGAATTTTTCTTTTTCCTACACTTGTTGCTGGTTAGTCAACTTGGAAATTGAGCACTGGAGGTTGTCAACTTTTTGAGAAATTTCAAACTGCTGGCTTTCAATCTTCTTGTTCAAAGTGCTCTCCACTATGTCAATTTTATGGTTTTCTTGGGCATTTACTGCTTTCTGCTCCTCTACAAAATTACCCACCACTTTGCTCAAGTTCAATATATCTTGTTCAACTAAAGATGTTGATGGTGGTGGTTGTGTCTGAGATGAGGAACCATGCTAAGGTTGTGCAGTAGGAGGTGCATATTGTGAAGGCTTTGGCTTCAATGAGAGGTTTAGGTGGTTCCTCCAATTGGGGTCAGTATGTGTCGCCATACGGAGCATCACTGGGTGGCTCAACCGACCCACAATATATTAGCTTGCCCGCCTAGCATTTCATCACTGAACAACCAGCATTGCTTTCTCGATGCTCGGTGACCGACATATGAAAAAAGGCTTATTAGGCATAGTACTTCGCCACAGCCGCACCTTATGCTGATTTCTCATTTCTAGCTCCTCCAACCTTCTGGCTAAGGTTGAAAGTTTTGCCTTCACTTCCATGTCTTCAGGAAGGGAATACATGCCTCCCCTGGAACTAGGTGCAAGCCTCATTCTCTCCAATTCCCTTGGATTAGGCTCATCCCAACCTTTCAAAAAGCTTCCTCAACCACACCAGTCGCGCCCCGGATTCCTTGCTTGCGTCTCCACAATACGGTCACTTTTAATAATCGTTTAAGGTTTTCAAGAAATCCAATCAAAATAGCTCACTAGCGCCCAAGTGTCGAATCCATGGTAGGCAGCATTGCAAGCTTCCATGTATCTTTCCTAACTTTGATAAAATCTCTCTATTTTCACTGGGCTAAAAATGTGAGATTTGCCTCTTCGTGTTGATTCTACGGGTGGAGAAGAACTTTAAAACTCTACCCGCATTCTGGCCCAGCTTCGATGCTTCTCAAGCTTAGGAGTTAAGCCAAATTCGCCTCTATCCTTCAAAGGTGAAGGGAAAGAGCTGAGCATCATCGTGTCCGCTTGGTTTGTGTCCTCAATGTGCTGCGCACTCCTCACCCCGATATGTATATGATTTTCACTCTCCATACCATGGAAAGTAAGGATAAGTGGCACCAAGTAAGGTCTAACAACCATTTCCTCCATTGGGGGCATAATGTAGGAGGGTGTGCTCATTCGTGGAGGTTGTATGTGGTCCCTCATGGATCTTAAAGCATTGAGATTTCTCTCCACTCCTCACACTTCCGCTGTTTCCTCGTGGGGCTCCATTCGAACAATACTATTCAAGCCCACTTCACAACCTGGTTCCTATGGAATACTAATTCTCTCTAATCTGCCTGTTGTATTCCTATCCCACTGGAACATAAACCCTACATGACGAACACAACACACCAACAAGAAACAAAACAAAGCTACCAAAAGGGGTTACTGTAAGCTAAAAGGAAATGTATATGGGCAATAAAAATAAATGACGAATCCCAGCAAGAACTCGCATGAAACGAAAGAGGGAATAATTCACCAAGGCTTATGATGAGGATCACAAGTGCTCAACAGTTCATCATTTTCACTAAGGCACTATCCCCGGCAACGACTCCATTTGATTCGCGTCAGTAGGGGTATCGCGAATCAACAAAATGTATACCTACTTCCTCCTACTGCCATAGCATGGCTACTGCAGTATAGCGACTCTAGGATCATCCATAGGGATGGGTTTTCTTCATGTAAATGATTTGCAGTTAAGTTCAAAATGGTGAATTCCGCTGATGTTGGATTTGACAAAAACAGTAATGGTTGAAAACTGAAATAAAATGAAGTAAAAATATAAAGAAATCTCCCCGGGCACAGTTAATGATTTGAGTTTCTAAATGGGAACTGAGTCTTCGTCTCTATTCTCGTTGCTGTGTGAGAGGATGTGACCATAGTCATCTCTCGAACCAAATCTTCATTTAGCTATAAAACTTGACCCTTAGTAATTATCCTTTGGAAAATAGTATTCATTGAACATTTATGGTCTCATTAACGATGATTTAACCCACCTTCAATGACTAATAACGGCACCACCGAATCTCAATGGATCTAACAATAAGCATCCACTGAACCCTGAAAGATTGCCAAGTACAGGTCATTCAAGGTGCATCTAAGGGATTTGAACCTAGGGTTGAAGGGAGACACATAAATATCAACAAATACATGCGTTAAAAACATGAGAACCCTCAGTTCACCTTAGATCCCTTGCCCAAGAGTCCTCCTCCTCCAAGGATATGGGTTTAATACCATCCTCCTCGAGATGTCATCCTCAGAGGTTGTTTAGCTGGTAAGAAAATGATAGAAAGTGAGGGAAAGTGAGAAAAGGCGGGAGCTGCTAAAAGCTTGGCACCAAAAACTATATTAATGATCAAGATATTTTGTTACAGTGTAGCTTAGGGATTATATAGTGTCCCAACTATGCAAAATTACAAAAATATATGAATTGACCACTATTACATGAAGGGAAATTAAGGAAAAACAAGAAAAAATACAAGAAGAAGTCAAACCGGTCAAAAAGGTGGAGAACACTGGCAGTCGCGAAATTTTTCACTTGCCAAATTTCGTATGGCTCCAAAATTCACACTGCGGAAAAATTCGCAGGGCCGCAGGGTTTTCAACCCTTGCGAATTCATTGTGGTCATAAATCTCAAGAACCCTGGAAAATTGCAAGGGTGTTGTGCTTTTGCTACTTTCCTCTGCTTTCTTCTTTCGCTTTTTGACCTATAGCTTTGAGTTCAACTTGGATTCTTCGTGATTGAGCTGATTCAAAACTTTGGCATGATTGGTTCATAAAACTACAAAATTTGCCATAAAAAGCGATCAATAGTATAGCTGGGACCTTAACGTCTAACCAAAGTTAATTGTAGACCGACACACTACTGAAGTGCTCAAAACCTGTGATAAATAGGGTGTAAAATAGCACTATTTGGGTAGTAATCACATAAACTTAAACTAAACATATCAAACTATGAACATAAACATAAGCATAGCTAAACACGAAAGTAAATGATGCAAATCACCAACTAATAAACGCCCACCCCCTGATCCCCCAAAAAAAGGACAATGTCCCTGGCTGGCAATGGGAAAAAGAAAAGGCTGAACTCCCCTGGCCATCCTGGATCATCATGGTCGTGGTGGTGGTGGTGGCACATGTGGGCAATGAAGAAGCACATTGATGACTCACGATATCAGGCGCACGTTTACCAGGCATCCATATCCTGGCTCATGGTGACCCGATGCTCCTAGGTCTCATCCCAGAATGCATCAAGTTGGGTAGTGAGGTCCTAAACCTGGTCCTCAAGGGAAGGTGAAGCACTAGTGACAGCCAGCTCAGCAGGAGGTGGAGGAGATGGGAAGTGGATGGGGGGTCCGCTTCATCCGGGGTCTCCTCACGCATGCCGAACAAGGTCTAGTATGCCGTCAACTCCTCCTCATCCGAAGGTTCATGACTTGAGTCATAAACCGCGTCGGATTGAGGAACACCCAGCTTATCTTTTTTTATTACGATGGCCTTAATGGGATGGATCTAAGCCTCGTTATCCTCTAACGACACCCCTGTGTTCTTGAGCAAGCCATAGATTGTGGAGCGGTGACCGAGGTTCATCTAAGGCCCCGGGCTTATAGAGGATGGCGTCCTCTATAACCTGACCGACATCAAACAGGATGTCCTAAATGATGGCAAAATTGAGCAATGCCTGTTTTGCCGTCACCTCGCAAACATTGGTCATCAGAATGAGATGAGAGGTGATAAACCGTGCCACCTAGGCAGGCGGGCCAAGTGTTCGTCTCAAGTGCACCTGCAGTCCTCATTATTTAATTTCCACTCACCTTGCCCATTTGTGAGCAACCTAACGACTTCCGGATAGTTAGGGTGTTCGTGAAGCCGATCAAAGGCCTCGGAGTTAACCGGCTCAAGGTTGTAATAGTGGTTAATAGACTTCGCACTAAAGTCTACCAAAACCCCATAGACTCGGACCTTCTTAAGGCACGGGTCAAGAAGTCAAGGTGAGAATTGCTGCATAACCATCGTGGGTAGCCAGGTCGCAGGGGTTAAGTACAATGCACCCTAACCCTTCCTCTGCTAGGTAAATGGTTTTCCTGAAAAATCGTTAGGATGTGAACTCTTCTCCTTAATGAAGGAGCGACGGTAAAGATGAGACCTAACTTCGACCACGCTCTCATTGACACTTACTGTGTGATCGTAGCTTCGGAGGTTCTTTCACCTGTCCAGCTACTCTTCGAGCTCATTTTTCGCTCTTTGCTCGACATTAGGCATGGGCTCGGGATCGCGTTAGGGTGAACGTAAAGGTGAAAGGACTCTAGTAGGCTACCACACCCCTAGTGGGATTGCACTTGAGCAAAAAGAACACAAGAAGCACTCAAAACCCACTCAAGCTAACTAACAAACACGTAGTGGGCACAAAGTGGGATAAGGAGCTTGACGCACGAGAAACGGGTCTAGAACCCCCAACCAACCCTGGAAGACCTTCTAAGACACAAACCACCTAGAAAGAGGGGAGTGTAGTAGAACCAAGACCTGAACTGAGCCAAAAAGGAGACCGTAGGAAGGGTCTCCAAATGATAGTGAAAACTAGATGTTTCGGAGTTGGGACAGGCCTAGGGCTATGGAGGGTTCTAAGGATGCCTAAGCTGAGCTTTGGGAGTACTGGGATCATAATCTGGCTAGAAAACTTGCAAGACGATGAGAGCACACTAGGGTTTTGGAATTTGCGGAGGGGAGAAAATGAATGTTTCTGGGTCTAAAAACAGGGCAACGTCGCGACATTCCCAAGAGTTTTAATTTCAACGTCCCGATGTTTGGGCCAACATCCCGACGTTGGGGCTAACCTCACGATGTTCCCGAGAGGCGTTATTTCAACGTCACGACACGCGACGTCGGAATCCAACGTCGCGACGTTACAGAGTAGTTTGTTTTCTAAATATATAAAAACTCCCTGCATTAGATCTACTCATCCCAAAGCTTGCACAAAGCTTGTCATGCTATCTCTCCTTCGCCACGACAACCTTGGAACCTCGAAACCTGCAACACAATTGCATCAAAATTAAAACAAGCAAAATTAAACCTAGCACTTAAAATAAGAAAAAATTATGACCACAATAATTTAAGGGCTTGGGTTGCCTCCTATGTAGCGCTTGTTTACTTTCGTTAGCTCGACCAAGCTGTGTCCGCCTAACTAGTGCCCAACCACCCGTATTAACCGGCTGACTAGAAAAATTTTTGTGATCCCAAGCATTTCTTATGTTGGCTTCAAACTTGTGGTGGACTTATGCTTCTCAAATTGACCACCGAGATAAATCTTCACTCACTGCCCATTCACCTTGAATCGACCTCTCTCAAGGTGCATTAGCTCGACACTACCGTAGGGGAAGACTTGAGTGATCATAAACGGTTCAGACCATCTTGACTTGAGTTTTCTTGGGAACAATTTCAGCCATGAATTGAATAGAAATACTTGTTGTCTCGATTTCAGCTCACTATGCATTAGGTTCTTATCATGCCATGCCTTTCCTGGTATTCTCTCATAGATTTCGAATCACATATGCATTCTACCTGTTCATTCAAATTTATCTAATCACATCCTCTTTTTCTCAACCATTTCGAAATTCAAGTTCATCATTCTAGTTGCCAAGTAGGCTTTGTGCTCCAGTTCTACAGGTAGGTGGCAGGCCTTATTATAAACGATTTGGTACGGGGACATGCCCAATAAGGTCTTTAAAGCTTTGCGATAAGCCCATAAACTATCATCAATTTTGTTCACCCAGTCTTTTCTTATCACATTAACTGTCTTTTCTAAGATTTTCTTGATCTCTCTATTTGATACCTCAGCTTGCCCATTGCTTTGGGGGTGAAATACAAGTGTCACCCGATACTTCACCCCAGAATTAGCCAAGAGAGATGCAAACAACTTGTTACATAAATGGGAGCCTTCATCGCTGATTACCTCTCTAGGAGTCCCGAACCTTGAAAATATGTTACTCCTGATGAAGCACAGTACTACTTTGGCATCACAAGTAATGGTTGGAATGGCTTCCACCCACTTAGACACGTAATCCATTTCCAAAAGTATGTACTTGTGCCCATAGGACGATGGAAACAGACCCATATAGTCAATGCCCCATACATAAAAATGTTCTACCTCTAGAATATCCGTCAATGGCAAGTCATTTCGTCATCTAATGTTCCCGGTCCTTTAACATCGATCACAGGACTTTGCAAACTAGTGTGCATCTTTGAATATAGAAGGCTAATAAAAACCTGATTGCAGTACCTTGGTCGTTGTTCTCTGTCCATTAAAATGACCCCCACTCTCTAAAGAGTGGCAATGCTTAAGTATCTCACCCACTTCACTTTCCGACACACACCTTCAAATAATCTGATCGACGCACTGTTTAAAGAGGATTGGGTCTTCCCATAAATAGGGTTTCACTTCTGCAAAGAATCTCTTCTTTTGTTGATAAGTGAGGTCAGGTGGAGTAATACCGGCAGACAGACATCAAGGCGCCTGCGAACCATGGGGGTGTTTCATCCTGTGACAAAGATAGTATATGTTCATCCGGGAACATGTCATCAATATGCAAATGATGTTTCTGCACTGTTTCTGGAGTTTCCAATCTTGACATATGATCGACTACCATGTTTTTGGAACCCATCTTATCTCAAATCTCCACATCAAATTCTTGCAATAGGAGAACCCAATGAATAAGTCTAGG
Source organism: Tetrastigma voinierianum (assembly GCA_016808115.1). NCBI lineage: Eukaryota > Viridiplantae > Streptophyta > Magnoliopsida > Vitales > Vitaceae > Tetrastigma > Tetrastigma voinierianum. Next base: position 198,104 of record JAEQBH010000120.1, read on the forward strand.
TTTTGCGTCTTTCTTAGTCATCAAGTTTTTATCATGAATGGATCCGTGAACACACAACCTTGTTCCCTATAAGATAAGGTCTGAATTTGTCAAAAGCAAACACAACATCTAATAACTCTTTCCCTGTTGTAGCATAATTGAGTCGTGCATCATTTAAAGTTAGACTGGCATAATAGATGGCATAGAAGACTTTTTCTTTTCTCTGGCCCAAAACGGCCCCAACTGCAAAGTCGCTTGCATCACACATAAGTTCAAATGGAAGGTTCCACCGGAGCTTAATTACCATGGGGCCAGAGGTCAACTTATTTTTCAGCAAGTCAAAAGCATTTAGGCATGGCTTATTAAATTCAAACGGCACACCTTGCATAAGAAGATTAGACAACGGTTTGGAAACTTTAGAGAAATCTTGGATGAACCGTCTATAAAACTCTGTTTGACCCAAAGAAACTCCGTACTTTATTGTTGTGGAGAATAAGTAGCCTATGATTTCACTCGTCACAACCTCAATTCTTCTTTTCGTACATACGATGCCCAATACTATTCCTTCTCTCACCATAAGTGGCACTTTTCCACTTAACACTAAATCGTTTCCATGCACCTCTTCAGTACCAACGTCAAATTATGGAGGCAGTCATCAAATGTAGATCCAATCACTGAGAAATCATCCATGAAGACTTCAATGGTTTTTTTTACCATGTTCGAAAATATTGCCATTATACATCTATGAAAGGTTCCCGGGGTGTTACACAGCCCAAATGGCATTCTTCGGAAAGCGAATGTGCCATAAGGGCAAGTGAAGGTGGTCTTCTCCTGATCTTTTTTAGCTATGGTGATCTATTTGTATCTCGAGTATCCATTGAGGAAGCAGAAGTACTCATTCCCCGCTAGTCTATCTAACATTTGATCATGGCAATGGGAAATGGTCTTTTCTAGTCACTTTGTTCAATCTCCTGGTAGTCAATACAAATCCTCCATCCCGTAACTGTTCCGGTCGGGAGCAATTCTTTTTTCTCATTTACTACCACCATAGTCCCTCCTTTCTTGGGCACCACCTAGAGAGGGCTCACCTATGAACTGTTAGAGATAAGGTATATCACTCCTGCATCTAACCATTTAAGTACCTCATTCTGAACTACTTCTTTCATGGAAGGATTTAAACGCCTCCGCATCCACCGCTTCGCCATTGCCCTCCTCCAATAAATAATATCCATACACACATAGATGCAATTTTATCCCCTTTATATCAGCCAAGGACCATCCAATTGCTTATTTATGCTCCTTAAGGATCTTTAACAATTTCTCCTCCTCTATGTTAGAGAGCGAGGATGAGATGATAACTGGGAGTGTAGATTCCTCCCAAAGATAAGCATATCTCAAATGATCGAGGAGTTGCTTCTCTTCAACAATAGGGGGTTTCTCAATAGAAGGAGTCAATCGGCTTGGGCTAGCTCCCAAAGATTCAAATTACTTTCTTCTATTCAGGCCGAAAGAATCCATCCATTTTACAAAATCTTGAACCGTCTATTCTTCACAAGAGGAAGGGTCATCATGGGTCAGGCTAGTCTCCAATGGTTCTAAAGGTGGTGAAAACAGGCACTATAGCCTCTGCTTATCCACCGGAAGTAGCCCCATGTCGGTATCATGTGGATGCTTTATGGAATTAAAGACATTGAATGTCACTTCCTCTTCTTGAACTCTCAACCTCAGTTCGCCCTTTTGCACATTAATCATTGCCCTTCCCGTGGCTAAGAATGGTCACCCAAGGATGATTAGGACCTCTTTATCTTCTTGCATGTCCAGAATGATGAAATCTACAGGAAAGATAAATTTGTCCACTTTGACTAACACATCCTCTATGATACCACGTGGATGAGTTAGTGATCGATCTGCTAGCTGCAAAGTGACTGTCATCGGGCGCGCTTCTCCAAATTTCAGTTTCTTAAAGATTGACCACGGCATAAGATTAATGCTCGCACCTAAATCGCACAGTGCTCTTTCAAATACTGCATTCCCAATAGCACATGGGATTGTGAAGCTATCTGGATCTTTCAACTTAGGGGACAACTTATTTTGCAATATAGTACTACACTCTTCTGACAAAGCGAAAGTCTCATAGTCTCCCAACTTCCTTTTCTTGGACAAGATGTCCTTCATGAATTTCACGTATCCTGGCATTTGCTCAAGTGCTTCAACAAATGGGATGTTGATGTGAAGCGTTTTGAAGATGTCCATGAACCTACCAAACTGCTTATCCAATATGTTCTTTCTCAGTCTCAACAGATATGGGATAATAGGCTTCTTATCATACTTAGGTTTCTGAACTTCAACTTTCTCTGGTGTATCTGAGACTGGTTTCTTTACTAACCTTTCAACATTTTCAACGATCTCGGCACTTCTTTTCTCATCTCCCACAGGGTTTTCATCCTCTTCTTGGGCCTCAACAGACTGTTCCAGAGTCTTACCACTCCTCAGGGTTACAACTTTGCAGTACTCCTTTCCTTATCTCCTTGGGTTGACCTCAAAAGTACTAGGTAGATTTCCGTGTTGCCTCTCGCTTAATAAAAGCCATTTGGACCTCCAAATTTTGGAGTTGAGTTGCTTGATTGTTCAATGATGTCCTAGTCTCATTCTCGAACTTATCATGTGACTTCATCATATTCATATGCATGCTCGACTAAGCATTTCATTTCTAGATCTAGGTCGAGCTTCTTCTCTTGAGGTGGTTGGACGGTTGGCTTGTTCCATAGGATTACTAGCATTCTAATTTTCCATGAAAAGTTGGGATGGTTCTTCCACCAGTATTTAACAATTTTGTTCATGGGTTAAAGTTACAGTTTGGGAACTTAGTATTATATTAAACGTTCGATAGTCGAATCTTGGCATTCATCATTAGGCCACTGAGGAGGTGGGTGAGGTCCATGACATTCCTCGCATGCAAGTGGGCTTTCTTCAACTTTATGCACAGATATTTGAGAACCTAATTGTTGAGAAGCTTGTAGTTGCTTGGAAAGTGTAGACACTTGCGCAGATAAGTTTGTGAACATGTCTAAATTAAACACCCCAGCTGGTTTCTTCGGTGCTGCTCTCTTAACTGGCCATTGACAATCATTCAAGGCTATATTCTCAAGAATTTGATAAGCTTCCACTTCGTTCTTTCCCACAATGAAACTCTATCAGCGGAAAGCATCGATAAGAGTCCCTGAGTGGGGCGACTCGAACCATTGTAGAAATGATGGACTGCATCCATTTGGTGAAACTATGGTGAGGAATTTTCTAAAAAATCTTTGAATATCTCCAGCTTCATAGAATGACTCTCCCTTCATGCGATAAAAGTTACGATGTCAATTCTCAACTTTGCCGCTTTTGCTGGTGGAAAGAATCTAGCAAGAAATTTATTCGATAAGTCATCCCATGATGTTGTTGAATCTGGCGGTTCTGAAATAAGCCAATTCTTGGCTTTATCTTTCAATGAGAATAGGAACAATCTAAGCCGAATAGCATCATCACTCACCCCACTATACTTCACTGTATCACACAACACCAAAAAGTTTAGGATATGAGTGTTCGGATCCTCATGTGCGAGCCCGTAGAATTGAATTCCTTGCAGTAACTGGAGAATGACGGACTTGAGCTCAAAATTATTCGCTTGGATTGCTAGTCTCCTAATCACGGGTGGAGTAACCGCAGACGGGCGACCCTAATCCCTAATAGGTGGCAACAAATTATCCATATTTGCCACATCATGATGTATACTACCCCCTCTAGTCGAGCCAACATCGTCGTCTCTATTTTCCTCCATCGGTCCCATAGGTAGTTGTTCCATTCTAGCTGCTTCTCTCTTATCCCTTAGAATTCTTTTCAAAGTTCTCTCGATTTCAAGATCCAAAGGAATAAGATTTTCAACAAGTTCCTGTCGCATACAACCTAGCATACCTACAAGTTTTATTTCACAAAACAAAGAAAAAATAAAGCATCAAAAATTAAATCAAAACAAATATCTGAAGTACCAAAGAAGTACTTAGTATTGATATTAGCATAAACAACACGAATAAATAGGCGTTCCCCGGCAACGGCACCAAAAACTTGATAGGTATTTGCTTGATTGTGTTTTTGTGGACATGCAAATAGAAGTGCAAAGTGCCTATTCTGTGCAAGTATACGCTTGTCAAGTAATAAAGTGTACCTACGTACGGATATCGATCACGAGGAAAACAATAAGCTGGTATGCTTCGTGCAAAATTATAATACTTCTTTATTATTCAAACTAGCAATCGTGATGGCTAAGCGGAACTAAAAGCGAATTAAACTATTACTAAAGTAATTGTTTGTTTCAGATGTAAAAGTGATCAAAGATGCAAAAAGGTTAGGGTGTTGGTGTTGTTGGACAATCCTACTATGTAATGTTGCGATTCATTCCATTATCTAATATAGTGTTTTCCAAGGCAGCTATTATCTAATGTAGTTAAAGCCTTTCTCGAGGTCATTTAACCTCCCTTTATCACTAGGTTTATTGCTCCTTGGCTCAACCCCAAGCATTAAAGGTGCATAGAGTGCAAAGAACTCCTAAGCCTCCTAATCATTGATAATCCTATATTACCAAGTTTATTAGGTTAACCCAACTATGTCTAATTCTTCATTCACTTCTCGAGATATTACAAGAACCACTCACATATTAGATTGATAAGAAATTAATATGATTTCATCAACATGAGTTAATGGTAAAACAAGTATATAAAAGATAATGGAATTATAAAAAGGCTAAGACTTTAACATAGTATTCATGTCCAAATCTCTACCAACACCCTAAACCATGAAATTAGAACCTCATTATGTTCTGTTCCAATACAAATGAAAGGCGAGACATAAGAATAGGAATAGAGAAAACTTCAATGATCGAGGGAAGGACGATCTCCCGGGTTTTTCAAGTCTCTCTCTGAAAGGTCGGTCTTTAAGTATTCTTTCCTTCGTTCCAAGCTCCAATTCCTCAAACCCTAACTCTGCAAACGAATTTCAAACCCCTAACATTGGATTCTCCCATTCCTTTTATAGCCTCTCCAAGAGATAAGGTTTGTTGAGACTTTCTAGCAATGTCGCGACGTTGGGACGTCGTGACGTGGGAACATCGCGACGTTGGGCTGATTTCTACACCACTCTTCTCCAAGCCACCTCCTGCAAGGCTCCATATTCAGCATTTTCCAGCATTTCTCCTACGAAAACCAAATAAAACTAAATATTAGAAAAGTAATCAAAACACGGTCATATATATATGAAATCGATCCATAATCTCGCTAAATCTGGGGTTTGTAATGAGTGTTTTTAGGCACTCATCACTTTTGCTGAGGCATTGGCTCATATGGCTAATTATACGAAATTTCTAAAGGATATTCTGAGTAAGAAGAGGAGATTTGTTGAAGAAAGAGTGGTGAGCTTGACAGCCACCTATAGCACATTAATTCAGAAGAGTTTACCTTTGAAGATGCAGGATCCTGGCAGCTTCACCATCCCCTGGACCATAGGGAATTTTGAATTTGGGAAGGCTTTATGTGATTGAGGGCAAGCATCAAACATGATGCCACTATATATAAGTGAAGAGGCGGGGTTTGGAGGAGCTTACTCTCTGACTATGACCACATAAATGACGGATATGACTATGGCTTAAATTAGAGGCTATGAAGATGTACTCATCAAGGTGGGAAAATTTATTTTCACTCTGGACTTTGTAGTAATGGACATGGAAGAAGACACACAAATCCTACTATTGATTGGAAGGCCTTTCTTGGTCACATGAGCTACCTTGATAGATGTTAAGAAGGGAGAACTCACTCTTAGAGTGGGAGAGGAAGCTATACATTTCAATCTAAATCAAAGCCTGAAACAATTTGATTATGAAAATGCTGAAAGTAAGATGGTAGAACAATTTGTTCCCATCAGTCCTGAACTGATCAAATAATTGTAAAAACCTGAATTCAATGAATGAGAATGAGATGAATTTCCAATATATTGAGGCTTATGATGTTGAATATTTGAATTTCGGTTTTGAAATTAGAGAAAAATTACTAAGTCTAAAAGAAATCAGTGTAGAAAAGTCAAGTAGTAGTGAAGAGAAGGGACAAGAAGTGGAAAAAAGTTCTGAATGGCTAATTCTTAAGGAATTACTCAAATATCTGAAATATGCCTTCTTAGGAGCTGAAAGAGCACAACCTGTAATCGTGGCAGCTGACTTAATAGTAGAAAATGAGCAAACTGATCATAATTCTCATAAAATATAAAGAAGTCATTACTTGGTCGAATTAGAGACTTAGAAGGGATCCAGTCGCCCGATTTCCAGCCATAAAATCCTCCCCAGAGGAGAATCGAAAACATTAGTGAACACCGAGAGAGGCGGGCAATGATGAAAAAAGTTGTCAGAAATGAGGTATTAAAATGGCTGAATGCAGGATTTATCTATGCAATCTCAAAAAGCCCTTGGGTAAGCCCAGTTCATATGGTTCCCAAGAGGGAATTGGATTCCACTGATCATAAAAATTAGAAAAATGAAGCCCTGATTCAAGCGGGCGGCAGCGGGATGGAGGTGTGCATTGATTCTGAAAGGTGAACCACGGCAGCCATAAAGGATCACTATCCTTTGCCCTTTATTGATCAAATGTTGGACAGGTTGGCTGGACACCCTTATTTATGTTTTCTTGATGGATATTCAAGTTACAATCAAATTGTCATAGCCCTAGAGGACTAGAAGAAAACTACTTTTACATGTCCTTATGGCACCTTTGCCTTTAGAAGGATACCATTTGGACTGTGTAATGCTCTTGCCACCTTTCAAAGGTGTATGATATCTATGTTTTCAGATTTGGTGGAGGAGGCTATGGAAATTTTTATGAATAACTTCTCGGTTTATGGATCCAGTTTCGAGCATTTAGAGACTGTACTTCAGAGGTGTCAAGACAAGAATTTAGCTCTAAATTGGGAAAAATTCCATTCCATGGTAAAAGAAGGAATTGTCTTAGGACATAAAATTTGTTTGAAATTTGGACTGAAGTTATTGACTAAGGTGTCGATCATAAAAACTTCTTTGCCTCTGACAGTAAAAGGGGATAAGAAGTTTCCTAGGACATGCTAGATTTTACAAAAGATTAATAAAAGACTTCTCAAAAATTTCCAAACCATTATGCAGACTGTTGGAAAAGGATTCAAAGTTTGACTTTGATGAATCATGTAGGTTTGCATTTGAAGAGAGTCGTCAAATGGTCATAGCTCAATCATGCAACACGGTAGACAAAGAGTTTGAAATCATGTGTGATGCTAGTGACTATGCAATGGGAGCAGTTTTGGGATAAAGAACAGAGAAAATTTTCAGAGCAATATACTATGTCAACAAAACCTTGAATCCTATATCATCATACACACTGATCATGCAACAATTAAGTATCGAATGGCAAAGAAAGATGTCAAACCAAGACTAATCAGGTGGGTTCTATCGCTACAAGAATTTGATTTAGAAATCAAAGACAAAAAAGGGAGTGACAATGTGATAGTTGATCACTTGTCGAGAATGGAAAAACCTACTGAAGAGGAAAATGGGACAAAAATAGAAGAAAATTTCCCTGATGAGCAACTTTTTTAGATGTCAGTCCAATTATCATGGTATGCTGATATTGCTAACTATTTAGCTTGTGGAATCATGCCACCAAATTTCAACTACCAGTAGAAAAGAAAGCTGAGAACTGATGCCAGAGTATATATTTAGGATGACCCATTGTTGTTTAGAAGGGGGGCAGATCAGATCATTAGAATATGAGAAAGGTGGAATAAGTGATGAATGTAAATTTGCATCCTTATTATGGAGGACACTTTGCAGGAGAAATAACAGCCCAGAAAATTCTCCAATCAGGTTTTTATTGGCTTACTCTATTCAGAGACTATGCTGAATGGGTTAAACATTGTGATAGATGTCAGAGAATGGGTTAAATATCGTGATAGATGTCAGAGAATGGGCAATATAAACAGAAGAAATGAGATGCCCCTGCAAGGAATCCTGGTGGTGTAGATTTTTTTATGTATAGGGGATAGATTTTATGGGACCTTTCCCACCTTCATTTGGAAATCAATACATTATCCTAGTTGTGGATTATGTATCCAAATGGGTGGAAGCTATAGCCTGTCCAAGAAATGATGCCAATATAATGGTGGGGTTTATTCAAATAAATATCTTGAGCAGATTTGGAGCCTTAAGAATAATGATTAGTGATGAGGGAAACCATTTTGCAAACAAACTGTTTGCAAAACTCTTGAGCAAATATAGAATCAAACATGTTATGGGATTAGCTTAACTCCCTCAATCAAATGGACAAGTAGAAATATCCAATAAGGAGATAAATAACATATTAGAAAAGACAATAAGAACTAGAAGAAGTGATTAGGTCAGTAAGATGATGCCTTTGTGGGCTGCAGTGCCTTATAAATCTCTATTGAGATGTCCCCCATACATGATATTTGGAAAACCTTTCCATCTCCACTCTTGAGCTTGAATGCCAAAGCTATGTGTGGGCCATCAAGAGATTGAACTATGATTTCAGCGCTAAGAAGAGACTACCACAAATGAATGAACTAGAAGGCAGGAATGAAACATGATACTTGAGTCTACAAAGATAAGACTAAAAAGTGGAATGATCAGAAGATTATGAGGAAAGAGTTCAGAGTAGGAGAGCTAGTCCTACTGTATAATTCAAGGCTAAAATTGTTTCCAGGAAAACTTAAGTCAAGGTGGAGTGGTCCTTGCTCTGATAGTTGCGATTACCACACTTTTGTAGCGGTAACCTTAAACCAATTATAGAGAAGAATTCAAAGTAAGTAATTCGAGAGGCTTCAACGCATTACACGGGAAGACCAATTGAAAGAACAATCGGATTTGAAAGTCAAAATTGCTGAAAAGAGGAACTGTGCAGCAAAGTCAGACTAAAGAAGACATAAAAATGACGACTACTTGGGAGTAAACGAACAGAATTTTCATTTTCTTTTAGGGTGATTTTGTTCAATTTAGTGTGTTTTGCATAGTTTAAAAGTAGAATAGTTTGTTAGAATTTATTTGCAACTTTTTTAATTGCAATCTGTTGAATTTCAGGATAATGAAGCTGTAAGGATATGTGAAGGTCAATTTTTTTTTAAGCATCTCCAACCAAATTGAGTTATGAAAAGTTGACTACAAAGGGGAGTTTACTTCCATTACTTATTCCATGACAATGATGCATACACTAAGTTTGGTAGAGTGTAATTTATCTGAGTTAAAAAGTACATAGTAGCTTCATTGTTCCTTGGTTGTATAGTTATGAGATAATTTATGCAATACAATGAATATATGTTGAGTTGATTGAATTGAAAATTTGAGTGTTACAGTTTGTGCCTGAATTGATATTCCTCAATATTGATAAACTTATATTCTCATGCATGAACTGAATTTGCAGAAATAGAATGGAGTAAACAGGTAAAAATTCTCTCAAAGAAGAAAACTCCTTCTCAATGTCATGACATCAGCCCAATGATATCGCGACAAGGTCTCGAAAGTTCCCCGATACCGTGACATTGTTGCTGCATTCTTGATATCATGATATCGCTACAATCAATACGTGGCCTCCGACAATTTAATGTCACGACATCATGGTTATAAAAAGCGACAAATCAAGCTTAATGCCAACAATGTCCACGACATCAGAAAATAACGAGAACTGGCAATGTCACGGCATAGAAATTTCAACATTGCGACATCAGGTGAAGCCCATTTAGAAAATCTTAATGATGTCACGACATCACCATGACATCGTTGCAACATCGAGTCAATGTTGTGACATCATAACTCCAATGTCGCGACATTGCACTAAGTCACTTAGGGTATCAAGTCAATGTCGGCATTGACAAAGCTGTGTCGCGACATCATAGTTAGAGCGACCCACTTATAAGGATACACACGCAGGGAGATTTTCAAGCCAAACTAAATTCTTCAAGATTTCTAACCTTAGCCTTCTCAAAATCTCACTAAAACCTAAAATGCCAAACCCTAGCTCTTGTACCCTTGATGAAGTGATAGGAGTAGGTTACGAGAAAGGGAAGGAAAGAACAAGGAAAGCATTTTTGGAGTTGTCTTTAGATGAAATAAAGGTCGTAGTGGAAGAAGGAGAAAACAGGGCCGTCTACTCCAACAAGGGAGCAAAAGCGTTCCAAAAGCATCTAGCCAAGAAGGTTTTTGTGGAGGAAAGAGGCTTCAAGCAGCCGGTATCTCCATTTAAGGAATCGGCGGCGAGTGCAGAGAGAGTGAAGACGGCTGTTGGGGCGGTAAGGGCTCTTGTCAAAGAATTTTACGCCAATTTGGGTGAGTAGACGAACCTGACATGCTATGTCAGGGGGAAGTGGATCCACAGGAAAGGGCAATCTTCCTAACTCTTAGAGGTTTGAGGACGGTGGGCGAGTGGGCATGAAATATGATCGGCTTCAGGGAGCTGAAGTTGAAGGAAATCTTTAGAGAGCTGACAAATTGTTTAGGACAATGGCAGAGGACTAAAACCATTTGTAACACCTACATCAACAGAGGTGATTTGATTGAGGCGAATATGGTATGGTTATATTTTTTCAACTCTGTTCTCACCCCCTCAAAGCATATGTCTTAAATTGTAAACAGGCCCATGCCGTACTCTTGTATGGGTGGTCCAGGGTGTTGTGCGAGATGTGGGGGAGATATTACTCTTGACCATTCCACAATTCTGGCGGGCGGCTTCTCAGGAACATCCCCACCACGCGCGATCACTCTCACATTGCGCGAGGGGTGTAACATTCAACGAGACGGAGGAAAGAGTGCACAGGCCTCTCACTCTGTTTGTCACTAGAGTCCTCAAACTCCGGCCACGGGTGAATGGGTAGAGAATAAAAAGAAAGTGAGAGAAGCCTGAGGAAATAGTCCCTCTGATGAAATTTGAGAGAGATGAAGGAGAATTTTGAAGATTACATAGAAGCGATTAAGGCTCTTCACCAGTCTTATAGAAGAATTGATAGCTCCTAATCGGAGGCCCAGAAAACAAGGGTAAGTAGAGATCTAAAGTAGAAGAGAGCAACAGTTCGGAACTGCTAAGTATGAGAAAGGAAATGAGAGAAGAAATGAGAATAAGAGATGAAGGCATTTCGGGAAGAGATTTGAGGTGGAGAATGAAAATAAGTGTGTTGGCTTAAAAAGAAAAGAGAATTTGGCGGCCTCTCTATGAAAGAGATGATGAGTGGAATGAGGAGTTAGCATAGAGGGCTGAGTTGAAGAAGAGGGAAAAGGCTTTTGTTAATGACCAGCTGAAGAGAGATAAGGAGCTGATCAAGTTAATGGAGATAAGGGAAACAAAGATGGAACTTCATGCCGAGAAAGCGAAGCCTTTAGATTACCTCTGAAAGAACAGGAAGGAAATCAAACTACCATCGAGAAGAGGGATGAAAAGCTGAGTCCACCACCCGAACTCTGAGGCTTGTGGACATAGAGCATTGATCTGGTGAACCAGAATATGATAAAAATGTATTAAGCCCAAGGTGAATTTGAAGGAGCTCTGAACTCCATTGGGAAAAGGCAGAATGAGCTAATCAAGCAGCTCACTCTGACATAAGAGTGGTATCTGCTAACTGAGGAGGAATTAGTTCGACTATAAGGCTTCGAAGCCTCCATCCTTGAATTCACTCCATCTCAAGCCAACTATAAGTATGAACCGGTGAATCTCAAGCCCCCAAAATCCCAAAGAAAGAAGAAATAAGTTATATATCTCTCTCTTTCTCTCCATCTCTTTCTATCTTTTTTTTGTATAGATCTATCTTGTAATTCTTCTCTCTATAAATAAAAAAGCCGAGTTTAATTTTATTAGTAATAGAGATTTCTTAATCTTCTCATTTTCTTTTAATTTTACATGTGTGAAGTCTATAATAAATATCAGCTTTTGTTTGTTTTTCTGAATAAATGAGAATTTAGTGTGTTGAATGTAAGAATTCTGTAGAGTTGAATTGTGATTAAAATTTTAGCTATTTGTTGCATATTTTCTGAAGGGAGCTGTGATTGCTTGTTTGAAGACTGTGAAAAAATTGTTGAGATGTTGTTGTTATTGTTGTTGATCAAATGGCGAATTAGTTAATCATAATGGTGTAAAGTTGAACAATAACACAACAATCACAATTTTTAAACCAAACAAAAGGCAAAACTGAATGCAAATGGGTTGAAATTTTAAAGGCCCCAGATTGATTGTGATGTCGAATAGATAAGCTAAATTTTAGATTCAAAAAGCGAAATTGAAAATCAAAAGCTAATAAGGCTACTAATTCTAGTCAAATTGAACAATACGATTCCCGAGGAGAAAATGACTAAATGAACGTGGTCTTAAGTACCTTGAAAACTAATTGTGCTTGGGTTAGGAAAACTTTATTGGACTTACTAACAGTAAATCTAAAAAGGGTCCTAGAACTTGATGAATTATTATTCAAGGAGAAATCCTAGGCATCACAACCAGCAGAAAATGATTTAGGTCATCCTTGGACAGTTTGGGACTTTCAAAGCCTACCACCAACAAGTATACTCTATGCATATACCTTTTCTTTATTTTGAGCAATATTAGTTTCATCATCAGCCAAAAAGTACTATGCAAACTATTCCTTAAATCTTACCTTACAAAAAAAAAAAAAAAAACATTAATTTACCAAAAATTGCAGATCAATGCAGCAAAAATGATCAAGAGGATAAGTTTAGGAGAGTACAAATTTGAATTAGAATAAAGGAGGAGAATTAAGGATGAGAAAAGAAAACAATTGATAAAAGTTGTATTAAAGGGGATGCACAAAAGAAAATTGAGAAGCTGAAAAAGAATGACAGCTTAGAGGAGTAGTGAATTTTTCCTTGTAGCCTGCTCACCTTGAGCAATTAAGTCCTTAGGGGTGTTCTACACCTAGTACCCTAATGCCAATTGGTATGGGAGTTGCTAACCCAAAGCTTGTTAAGGGGTAGTAGAAAGCTTAAAATGGTAAAACATTGCACCACTCCAAACCTGAAACAAAATGACAGAAAAGAGCTTCTAGAGCATAATTGAAAATAGCAATGGAAAAGAAAAAAGGCACATAGAAGGAAATGCATAAAAATGCACCAAACCAGGGTTGGTTGTGCTTGAAAAAGCTAATTTAGAAAAAAAAATATGATGAGAAGTGAAGGCAAAATGTCGAGAAAATGTATGCAGTTTAGGTAAACTTGAGCCTAAAATGTCCAATTATCTACCCAAGTACCTTAGCCATACATTACAAGCTCAAAATAACTATTTGATTCTAAGGATTGTGTTATGCCTACATTAGTGGAGAATAATATGACCAACAAGCCTATAGGACCTAAGTTACTCTAAAAGGATATCATTCTGCATAGTAACTCTCATAAGGCTACCTAATTGAAAATTAGTCATAAAGGGAAGACCAACACACACTCACACAGTCAAGACCTGTATCTATTTATTAACTATGAATTACATGTTGTATTGAATGATCTAAATTGAAAATTTTTAGGATTTTGAGTAAACTAGTAAAATTGATATCCACAATTTATTTGAAATTTGTCAAAAAAATGGCTTAATTAAAAATGTCCTTAAAAATTTGTTTTATTGTTTTTAAGGACAGAAAAGACTAGCCTTTTCTTTGCTTAAGAACAAGCAAAACTTTAAATTTGGGGGAGTTTGATGAGTCTAAAACTCATCTATTTTTAAGACCATTTTTCAAGTGTATTTCAAGCTTAAAAGTTCGGTTTAGGGCAGAATTATGGAGCTTTCACCTAGATTTATGTTTTGCATGACAATTAAGGAAAAGAAGAAGAATTCAATAGAATACTTCAAAAATCCGGCATTGTGCGGAAAAGGGCCGAAATGTCGCGACGCCAGTCTTGATCTTCGTGACGCTGCGTGAAGGTCACGGACACTTTCCTGACAATGTCGCGACACCATGCGACATCATCATGACATTGTGGCGACATCTGGCTTCGATGTCGTGACATCAAGCGACTTCGACAATCAAACTACATCGGACATCAATGTCGCGACATCGCACGGCTGCGGCTGCGACATTGGCTCTGATATGAAGGGCCGATGTTCAATGTCAGCGACATCACAACTCAATGTCATGACATCGGCCACGGAAAGTATTAGCAGGAGGGCCTGAAACATCAAAGTCTCGATATGTGACATTGGATCGTGGTCTTCGCTGGCTCAAGATAGCCAAAGGTCGAAGTTAATGTCAGCGACATGTCTTGAAGTGAGTAAATTTGAAAAGTAGTGTCAGAGCACGAGAAAGTAACCTCAAGCATTGAATGGCCATGTCATGATATCAACTCAATGTCGCGACACCAAAAAGGTAGTATCGCGACATCAGAATAGCTTAGACAAAGAAGAGCAGAAGAATGCAATGTTGTGACATAGCCACAACATCATGATAAAGCCTCAATGTTGAAGACATAATGAGAAGAATGCCACGACATCAACAAATGACTTACCAGCAATGTCACAACATCAGGGCAAGCATGTAAGCAAACAGTAGTTAGCAATGTTGCGACATCAACTTAGTGTTTCAACATCAACTCAGTGTCGCGACATCAAAACAAAGAATTATTGCAATGTCGCGACATCAGACCTGAGCACCCAAGTTGAAATACCAGAAGGGCAAAGTCACGACATCAACGCAATGTCGCGACATCAAAGCAAAGTCGTGACATCAAAGCAAAGTCGCAACATCATAAAGGCGCGATTATCAGCGGCATCAAATATAATTACTGACACCGCATCTCAATGTGACATACGTCCGCGACATTGATAATCGAAACTTGAGGATTGTGCGGCCGGACTTTCAATGTCAGCGACATCATATTGACCCGACATTGACAACTCGATGTCGCGACATCACCATGACATCAACGACTAGAGCGAAATTTCACAAACTTTTCTAAGTGCATGATTCTGCGCCCTAGTTTTAGGCCAGACACGACCTATAAATTGAAGCTCCCGGGGAGTAGTGCAGAGCTTCCAACCGCCTTTCATCAAGTTTTTTTGTGCTTTTTGGGAGATTGAAGTCTCATTGTATATAATTTTTCTTTTTTTTTCTTTTCTAAATTTAGTTTTCATATTTTAGATTAGAGTAGTGATATGAACTGAGATTCGGAGCTAGATGAATGTAAATCAAGCTTAATTTTATGTCTGAACTTCAATGGAATCTATAATTTTTTCTAGAAATCATTTTTCTTCAATTTTGATTGTAATTTCAATGAATTTGTTTGATCAACTAGTCATTTTCATTTCTGATCTAGATTTGAAAGGCTAAGCTCCCTTTAGGAAGAATCTGTTGTTGGGATTATTGTTTTTAAAATTTTTATTATTGTTTTGAATCAAATTGGGGTGATTTAACTAGTATTATCTTTATCTTGGTATTCCTAATGTCGGTGTATGGTACCCGAGAAGGTTGTATCAGTGGTTTTGATGTCTAGGAATCCTACGAGGTGACAACGAGGAGGACTACTTGAGCAAGGCCGAGTTTCTTAGGGGTAAATTGCATTGATATTATTTAAACTAATGCACTCTTTGGATCACTATGGTATATCATTGGTGAAGATCTAACCTTTGACTTCAAGGTTCCCTCTTAGGTGACAGCAGGAGTGTGTTCCCGAGAAATAAGATCCGCCTACTGATCTAGCAGTTTAATTATGAGAGGTTTCATCTCAATCGAGAAGAATAATCTCAATCCTGTGTTAGTTGAGATTCTAATCAGGGAGAGAGGGAATTTTTGGCTAATTGATGCTTGAGGTACTACTTCAATTGGAGAGGACTTGCATTACCCTGTCCATGAGGCGAAGCTTCACATCCCCAAAGATGGCTATGAAATGCGAGAAGGAAAACGATCCGAGATCTTAAAGGGTGAAGTCTTACAAAGTAGCTTTTAGACCTTTTGTGCAGAAATAGAAATGTAAGCAATGAGAGTGAAATCGTGGTGCGAAAATTCCAATGCTGCACAATTCCAGAGTTCATATCCAACACTTTATATTTTCTTGGGAACCCTGCAAATTGATGGTCATAACACTAATTTTATTTCCAATGTTCTTCCAGTCCTGTAAACTCTCTAATCATGTGTACTTCTTTATCTTTTTAATTAGTTTATTTTAGAAATATAATTTTCTACATGAGATTTGAGGTTCAAATAGTGATGATCTTGAGTAGTGAGGGTAGTTAATCTTAATATTTTCCAATCGATCCTCGTGGGAACAATATCTGGACTTATTTTGTCCCCTTTATTACTTGTATGACCTGTGCACTTGTAGTGATTTAAACCAAAATCGATTTTAAATTGTAGATTATTACTTACTCAGCAAAAAAACATATTTATATAATGAGTCAATCAAGTTTTTAGCATAACTGCTGGGGATTGAATAATCTTGGTATGGTCTTCTAAAGCAGTGGGTTTGGTATATGTAAAAAATCAGTTCCTTATAATCAGCCATTCCAGATACCACTTCTAGGAAACTTATGGATTTATCTATCTCAACATTGGTATGATATTGTCCACTTTATGTCCATGCCCTCATGGTTTTGTTTTTGTTTCTACCCAAAAGGCATCATACAAATTGGACATTGTCCACACTCATTAAGTCATAGTCCTCTCTATCTCTAACTCATGTGGGACTTTAGGCGTATACCTGACAATTAAGTGACTTGATCACTCACAACTCAACGAAGGCTTAATAAACATATTTTGAACCTACTCATATGATACTTTACTTTTATATCTAAGACACCATGTGCTTTTCTCTTTATTTTACCTTTGTATACTAGTAATCTGTAAGTTCTTCTTGATCTTTCATGAAGGAAAAAGAGCAGGTTTGGCTTATCCTTTGATAGTTTAGGTGACACTTTTTACATTCCTGAAACATAATTACCATATATAATTTAAGAGGCGTATCATCTTCCATATCCTCTTAAAAGCTATAAGCGATGGCTTGCTCTTTCCTCATACTTAAATGGTGAAACCTTCTCTTCACTTTGATATCCTTTGTCACATCATTTACGCATGCATCCTTGATTATTTTGTCCATGGTCATAGACTTGTCGACTCCTAGGCCATAGAAATGAGACAAGATTTTCATATCATAATAAGATAATTCTTTATATTCTTTTTCACCCTACTTTGTTCACGACATACCATGATCACAGGTTGATTGATTGTCATAGACTTTAAATAATCAAATTCTTTAATATACAACAAACTAATTGAACTTCCTCTAAAATAAAAATAGTTTTTCAATTGTATCAATTTAAAATTTCAATGTCCCTTTTATATTAAGAAAAAAAAATCACAATAAACGATACTCTAAAAATAATTGGAGATTATTCCAATTCATTTATATTCAAACTAATTCATCAATTGAGTTTGAAGATGATTTTTCCATACCTTATCAATAGTTTTGTATGTATCTCGTAATATCTCATAAGCTTCCTTGGAGGTGGATACACTTGGAAGGTTATAAAACATGCCTTCATTTATTGCTTAATGGAATAGAATAAGAGTTTTCTTAGCCTCTTCTCCTTATATCTCTTAAAGAAATTCCTTGGACTTGATGATAGATTATTTTTATCTTCACTCTTTGAACCATTTCTTTATAATATCCCATGCATCTTCAAAATCACGTAAAATCTTTATCTTGGTACTCTAATTCTCATAATTATTTTTGTTGACATAGTAGGGAACTTGAAATAGATCGATGCTCCCTACTTGCCATTTTTTCATGTCTTTATACTAATTTAATAAAGTAATAGGGTTGAAAGACAAACACTAATAATTATATAGATGGAAACAGAAACCAAGAAGAATTAATTGAAGATTGATAACTCTCTTATTCAACTATTACTAATTTCTTACATAATCCACGGATAATGCGACGCTAACCAGAATATAAAAATCTTGATAATAATACATGGAGAACTTGTAAGAATATTGTTCCTTATTAATTATGTTTTAAAATTTAAAACTTAAATTTCCCACCTTTTTATTCAGCATCCTTCAACCCTTGTTGGGAGATCAGTGATGGCCTGAATCTTCATATAAGGAATCAATGATGCAAGTTTTGGGTCCCCTAAGCCTGCTCGCATACATGCGAGGAAAATTTACCATCGAGTTTTGATTGAGAATGGTTTGGAAGAACCATAAGTGGTTTCATTTTGGTTTCTCAGTTTCAACAATTTCGTTTTCAGTTTCCAATGTCCCAATTTTCCTCTGTTTCTGAACAATGGTTGGAGGTAATTTCTGACATTTCGCTTCCACATATGATCTGATTGTATTCTGTTTTTGTTTGATATGATCAAATTGCTTAATTATTGATTTTACATTTGGTATCCGAGCAAGTGTTTGACCTCTGCCTTGTTTAAAAAAAAAAATGTCTAATTTAGGAAGGTTCATTTATTAGCCGATCTTGCATCATGTTCAATGTAGAAACATATTCGATTAATATCACGTGTTTTGTTCTATTTGGCTTAGATTATTAATAAGAGTATGGTTAGGCGCTCTTATTAGCGATCTTGTATCTAATGTTGATTGTAGAAACATATTCGATTAATATGTGACTTTTTGTTTCTATTTCGAAACCATTGTGTAAGAACATGTCTAGAATTATTATTTTACACAGTCCGTGGTATTCAATTGGTTTACATTTTAATGTCATATGAATGAGATTTGACATAAGTGTTTTTGGATTCATCAAAAGAAAATCATTTTGTCCTTATGTGGTTTGCCTGGGTAGCAAAATGATTTCCAGAGGTTTAATAAGACTTGAATGTGGGCTGATTTTGAACCCACGACCCATTGTTTATATGTGGGCACTCTACTACTAGGCTATGTGATTGGTTGTTACTAGTGCTTAATTGCAGCAATATAAATGTTGAGATGATTGTCATATTTGGTTCAAGAGATGCCTGTTTTGCAGTCAACATCCTATCTTCTTTGGTTACAAGGGCCGTTTGGTTGTAGGTATATCTAATGCCCCTGCCTGGATAGCAATCCCCTGTTGTGTTTGGTTGTAGGGATAGATCCTTGCCTGTTCGGATGTAGGGATAGCCAATCCCCTATTTGGATAGCTAGCAGTCTGTTTGGTTGCAGGGATAGATAGTACATTGTTTGGATATCCAATCCTCTATTTGGACAGCTAGTGTCTTGTTTGGCACCATGGATAGTCACTGTTTTCATAAATTTTTAAAAAATGGGTGCTCAAGGATGTGAACCCAATGCCTCCTAATTCAAATGCAAGTGCTCTACCATAAGGCTATACACTTGATTGATGTTCCAAAGGCTATATGCTTGATTGATGTTCCATTTTAATTGCAGCCAAATTTATATTGAAACGTGGTGATTAAATTCCTTATTAAATTTATTATGATTATTTGCATGTATATAATTTTTACATGCTAATAATATTGTTCTTTAAAATTGTTTATAGTTTCTTGCAATAATGTTAAGTGATCGATATAATTTTAATTAATTAAGGAATAGCCACAACATCCTTAGTTAGTTAAAATTATATATAAAGTTTTTAAGATCACATTTGACAACATTATTTGTAATTAAATCATATGAAATGTAATAGATCTCATCCCATTGGAATTTTTATTATATATTGTATGGCTAATTAGGATGAGATATTAGATTATATTTTCTAATAAACCCACTGGGATTAGGAAAATGAATATGATTTGATAGCCTTATCATAAAATTATTTAAATCTAATTGAGTAAGATTTTAGCTCACAAGCAAGTTTTATGTCACTAGATTTATGGTTAAAAAAAACATGATTTACATTGGTAAAACATGTCATTGTGTATCTTTTGCCTCAATCTTTGATTAATAAGCATGTATATTTAACATTTGCAGTTATTCAACCTACGAATATTTTTACATTTTCAGTTATTCAACCTACGAATATTTTTTATTTTAAGTGTGATATTCCCGAACTAAGGGGTGATATCTATAAGGTATGGAATGAGAGAGTTCTTCTGCATTTAGGATGGATGGATATTGACTATGCTATAAGGAAAGACAAACCTAATCCCATTACCGAAACCAGCACTACTAAAGCTATCAGTCTTTATGAGAAATGGGAGAGGTCCAATCGCCTCTCTATGATGTTCATAAAGACCAATATATCTTATGGTATTCGTGGTTTTGTCGATGAAATTGATAAAGTCAAACCACTTTTGAAAGCCATCGATGAGAAGTTTGCAACTTTGGACAAAGCTCTTGCCAGCACTTTAACTATGATGTTTTCATCCACCAAGCTCACCGGGATAAGAGGAGTGCGTAATCATATCATGCGCATAAGGGATATATCAACTCAACTTAAGACATTTGAAGTTACCATGTTGAAAACTTTCTTTGTTTATACTTTGCCCCAAACACTACAATCCCTTCAACATCTCTTACACATAAGGATAAATGGTTAATTAATGAATTGTTAACCATGTGTGTGCAAGATGAGGTGAAGTTAATGATGGAAGAGGGCGAAATGGTTAACTTAACCACTTTATGAAAGAAAATGAAGGATCAAGCTAAAGGAAAGGGAAAGATTCTTGTTCATCCAAGCATAAAGAAAGAGTCAAAGTGTTTTTTTTGTAAGAAGAAAGGACACATAAAGAAGAACTGTTGAAAATTTAAGATCTGGCTTGACTAGAAAGGTACTTAATTTTATTTTGTCTGTTATGAATCTGATATGGTTAATGTTAATCACAACACATGGTGGATTATCCATGTTTCTAATACCTTATAGGGTATGCAAAACCTAAGGAAGCCAATGGGAAGTGAATAATACATCTATTCAGGCAGCAAGATGAGTTCACATGTG
Organism: Tetrastigma voinierianum; assembly: GCA_016808115.1. NCBI lineage: Eukaryota > Viridiplantae > Streptophyta > Magnoliopsida > Vitales > Vitaceae > Tetrastigma > Tetrastigma voinierianum. The sequence goes on from JAEQBH010000120.1 coordinate 219,003, forward strand.
GAAACTATTAGCACTTGCAGCCTTATTTTAAGCAGCATTTTCATTTTAGAATTAGAAAAGACATTTTATGTTCCAAGTTTTTCTAGGAATTTAGTTTCAATTTCAAGACTTGTACCTTTAGGATTTTCCTTTTACTTTTCAGATTCCAGTTTTAGTTTATCCAATAAATCTAAGGTTATTGGTTATGGTACATTGTCTAATGGTCTTTTCCATATCCAATTAAAAATCATGTTACTTTTAATTCTATGCATGTTACAGCTAGATTAAAAAGACGTCTTGTGAATGATGAATCCTCTCTGTTATGGCACCGGATATTAGGACACATCTCCATTGAAAGAATGAAGAAATTGGTTATTGAAGAGGTACTTAGTACTTTAGATTTTGCTGATTTTGAGACTTGTATTCATTGCATTAAGGGTAATCAAACTCACAAGTCTAAAAAGGGTGCAAATAGGAGCATAAACCTATTAGAGATTATACATACTGACATTTGTTGTCCTCACATAGATGCAAATGGTTCGAAATACTTTATCACTTTCATTAATGATTATTCATGATATATGTACCTCTACTTCGTTCCAAGGATGAAGCTTTAGACGCCTTTAAAGTTTTTAAGGCTGAAGTAGAGACACAATGTGGAAAACACATTAAGATCGTTAGATCATATAGAGGTGGAGAGTACTATGGTAAATACACGAAGAATGGATAAGCTCCTGGTTTAGTTGCGAAGTTTCTTCAAGAAAATGGGATTGTTGCTCGATACACTATGCCTGGTTCTCCGGATCAGAAGGGTGTGGCAGAAAGAAGTAACCAAACTTTAATGGACATGGTAAGAAGTATGAGAAGTAATACAAAACTATCCCAATTCTTATGGACTAAAGCTCTAAAGACGACAGTGTATATATTAAATTGATTTCCGACCAAGGTTGTCCATAAGATGCCTTTTGAGTTATTCAAAGGTTGGAAACCAATTTTGGGACATATACACATTTGGGGATGCCCGTCTAAAGTGAGAATTCATAACCCATAAGAAAATAAGCTATACCCAAGGACCATTAGTGGGTATTTCATTGGATATGCTGAAGGGTCCAAGGAATATGGATTTTATTGTCCGTCTCACATCACTAGGATTATGGAATCAAGAAATGCGAATTTTCTTGAGAATGACTTTATCAATGGGAGTGATCAGTTTCAAGACATTGTTTTTGAGAAGGATCATTATGAAGGCAATCCTCTAGTTCAAGTGATAGGTTGATTGTCATTCACACCCCTTAATTACAACCAAGTGTGAGACAACCAGTTCCTAAAGTTCCACATATTACTGATATTGATCCTGTAGATCAAGTTACCAACGAGGAAATTCCAAAAATTGTTCAACAACCAATTAAGCAACATGTTGATCAACAAATTCCTCAAGAGAATGATGAAGCAACATTAAGAAGATCTAAAAGAGTTAGGAAATCATCAATTCTTAATGATTATATCATGTATTTACAAGAATTAGACTATAACATTGGAGTCGAAAATTATCCGAAAAGGTTTTCACAAGCCATGAGTTCTAAAGAATCTAACTTGGGCATAGTGCCATGAAAGAAGAAATGAATTCTATGGAATCTAATCGAGTCTAAGATCTCATTAAGTTTCCTGATGGTGTCAAAGCCATTGGATGCAAATGGGTCTTTAAAACAAAAAAGAACTCACTAGGCAACATTAAGAGACAAAAGGTAAGACTCGTTGCCAAAGGATTCACTCAAAGGGTAGGAATCAACTTCACGGAGACCTTTTCTTCTATATCTAAGAAAGATTTTGTTCGGATAATCATGACATTGGTAGCCCATTTTGACTTTGATTTACATTAAATGGATGTGAAAACGACATTCCTTAATGGTAATCTATAGGAAGAGGTTTACATGAAACAACCTGAAGGATTCTCCTCTATTGAAGGTGAGCATTTAGTTTGCAAGCTTAATAAATCCAAATATGGATTAAAACAAGCGTGCCGCCAACGGTATTTGAAATTCCATGAAGTTATTGCTTCATTTTGTTTTGAAGAGAATATCATGGATCAATGTATATACTAGAAGGTCATTGGAAGTAGGATTTGTTTTCTTGTGTTATATGTGGATGATATTCTGCTTGCTACCAATGATAAGAGTTTGTTACATGAGGTGAAACAATTTATCTCAAAGAAGTTTGATATGAAGGATATGTGTCACACCCCCAACCCCCGCCTAGGCGGATGAAGGGGGTGTGACAAGTTGGTATCAGAGCCTAGGTTTAAGCATTTCTAGAAGAGTCTTAGATTAAGGATTTACCTACATAGTAATGTGTTGGCCTAATGCGGATGTCCTTGTTTTATATATTGTCAAGAATGGATCGACCTCAGGAAGATGTAGATGAAACAACTGAAAGGTCAATCCTTTGGATCAATCTATTTCTGATCCGTCTGATTCAACGACAAATGAATATGCTTCAACTAAAGCATTGGTAAAAATCTCTCAGGATATGGCAAGGGTCTTAGATCGACTCACGACCCCTCGAGCTCCGAGTGATTCAGTAAGAAAGCATGGAGTGGAAGAATTCCATGGTACAAGTACGGAAGAGTCCGATAAAGCCGAGTTTTGGCTTGAAAAACTAGAAAGGGCTCTAAATGAAGTGAGATGTCCTGTGGACCAAAAGGCCACATGTGCAATTTCAATGCTGCAAGGTGCAGCTTATGCTCCGGTTTTGAGAAATCCACTGCTTCCAGATCCAGTTACATGGGACTACTTCGTCTCAAAGTTTAATACAAAGGATGTCACTGATGATTACATGGAGTCAAAATGGAAGCAATTCTTGACTCTAAGACAAGGGAAACTGACAATGGCTGAATATGAGAAAGAATTCAACTGTCTTAGTAAATATGCACCCGTAACTGCTCTACAAAAATTCGTGATGTAGACAGCTTTGAGGAGGGCTTACATGAATCATCAAAGGTACTCGTGGTTGTTATCTACATAGTTGTTAATTTTTACTGCCTAGGTACAAGGGGCTATAAAAATTGCGAAGTCTGAAATGAAGAGTCAAGAAAGAAAGAAAGAGAAAAAGTTCTCAAGAGGGGGTTCCTCTTCGGGAAAAAGACCTAGAGGACTACAAGTTGATTCAATACAAGGTTCAACTACAAGGGGTAAGAGACAAGGACCTACCATGACACAAGGTTTTGGTTGAGGCACCTTAACCGGACAAGAGGAAAGACTTGCATGCCCGCATTGCCATGAAAATCATTATGGTTTGTGTAGTTGAGTAACTAGGGGGTGTTTCCGATGCGGGAGCACTAATCATGTGATATCCAACCGTCCGCGAGGATTGGGAAGTTCTAGAAATCCTCAAGGAAGTGGTAGAGGAGGGTCAAATGTACCTCCACAGACTCTGAGTAGGGGTAGAGGACGTATGGTTCATAAAGAGGTAGTGCTTCAAAGACAATGAATTGCCCCGCTACTACACTCCCCAAATTCGAGCTTATTGTTTCGCTTATTTCAGATAGTCGAAATTATTTCAAGCTGTAGGAACTAAGGTCGTCAAGATTATATTACCGTGAAGTCCATGTCATTTCCACAGGAGTGGCTTAGGTGATCCTTAGGGATTATTCTCCAAAGAATGTGTTTAAAAGTAAAATTTGAGGGTTGTGATTGATTGGATTGAGTAACCCATTGCTAACTATTTTAAAGCAACAGGTGAAATGATAGTTCTTAGGTTTCACTCATCGCCGATCGTGCAATACCCACCTCTTATTCACAATCTCATCTAGCAGCCATTGATGAATGGTCTTCGATGGAAGATTTTACATTAAAAGCTCTTTCAAAACGAAGAACGATTGAGCAATGACAAACACTTGTTCAAAAGATTTTCTTGGACTCTTAGCTTGCATTTGCGATCATGCACAACATGTACCGAGGGTCTCTTGTTCACACGTTGTCAAGAAGATGCCAAACTAAGGTGTTATAAGATTTTCTGCAAGTGCTTAGCATTGCACAATCCCGTTGAAGCACAAAAGAGGAATTGAGGGTTATTACCTTGACGGAGGTGAGTTTCCACCATTAGAACCCCATCATGGAAGTTTAGAACTCCATTGAAACTAAAAATCGATTCATATTTGATAAGAAACTACTCATAAATGAGACTTGAGAAATAACACTTCAATTGGAAGACAGATATCAAAAGCACAGAATCCCTTAAGAAAATACCGGAAGAGAGGAACCAACCAAAGATTACACGTAATTGAAAATTCAGAACTAAGAAAAATAAGTACTTTACTCTACTCATGAACCCATAAAAATAATGTAGAGAAGCACTCTAACTGCCTAAAATCAAAAATCGCTTCTTCTTCGCCTTTATCGGGTTTAAATAATTTTCTTAGTGATCTCGGTTGTGGTCGTAGTGATGAGTGTACCCTTGCATCAAGATTGGAATTCGCTTCAAAACTCGTGAAAATTAAAAGGCGTTGGTACCCTAAGATTTAAGTGTGTACAGTACCAAAAGTGCATGAAAGTCACGCTTGGGGTAACGGCACAGCTTTTATTTGGTACCGTACCAATAGTGTATCGTATGTGGGTACCTGGTGACTGATGTGTGGTACCGTACCACCGCCGCAAATGCTCCTCTCACCACAGACTACCCTGGCTTTCACAACTGGCTGCCATCAACCGCAATGATCTACATTTGTTCTCTGGACACGAACCCCTACAAAAAGTGTGCATAGAACTCGAAAAACCTGCACAAGCACAAAAACATGAAAACGATCAAAGGCAACTGTCTCTTATACAAAATGATGTTCATGAGCTAGGGGCATTAAAACTGATATAAATGTTGTCCCTTTATGTATTCAACACACTTGTCCTACAACTTGCTAGTCCTCAGCAAGATTTGAACTGGTAACACTCCCGCCAATTATGAGTTTCAACAAATGCGCTAGGTGCAAGTAGGCATTGCAAGTTTCCCCAGCAAAATTGAGCATAAAGGTTTTAACTCAAAGAGTATGCAACCTGTCTAACTCAAATGAAACCATTAGCCTCAAAGTAATGGACATACAACAACCGTTAGCAAAACATAGATACTCATATAAAGGACCATGGATTTGAGAAAAGAAAGGATGCAATGAGATCACCAAACTGAAATGAACTACATTATCACGGCAAACATTTTAACATAACCAAGCAAACTAATATGCATAAAAGTCAAGAGGAACATCCAACATAACTAAAATCAAAAAGGTCTTTCAAGCTTGTCATGACCATGGGCTACACAAATAGGGCTTATATGAACAAAATGGGTGTTGGCATGACATGGCTGAGGTCTCTATCCAATTGCCAACACCACTTATTCTAACTCCACCATGCTACTACTCTGCACATCCTCCCCATCATCGGGCCGAAGAGAATGCGTCCTCATCAACACAAATAAGCCTAATCGAATCTCTTCCAGTCGAGGAGGATCATCTCCATGCCAGGTTCTCCTCGTAAGATGTGACTCTCAAGCCTGGAGAGTCTGTGATCTAGTTGCTTCTGCTTTCCTAGTATGCACTTGAACCAACCCTTGATTCTACGCTCCATCCTTTTCAAAGGAGATGTACTCATCGACCCGCGAGCTGATGACGATGAAGCCCCGTAAATATCAAGGAGAATGTGATAAACGAGGCCTTATGCAAGTAGCTCCGGCTTTTGCTTCTTATTTGGTTTGTGACGGGCCCCACCTTAGAAGAATTCTTTTTCTCTAACTACTCCCCTTATCCCTCAAGTAGCTCTTACAAGATTTGTAACTAAAGCCTCCGGGAATGGATATGCTCCTGTTTTCGCTTAGGGGACCTCGCAAAGTCCCTCATAACACACCATATTACCAAGGCATAATCACGATTTTTCCAAATGCCATTACCCTACTACGTAAACTAGATTTCTTCCTTGCTTGGCAACTTCTCTTTTCCCTTTGGCTCGATCATATTGTGAATGATTTTGTTCATTAATGCATACTCAAGCTTTAACTTCCCTGGAATGAACTCCTTACGCACAAAACCTCCCATGGGAACTGGGTTGGTGCACATGGAATTTGCAAACAAATTGGCGCGCCAAACTCAGAACGCCCTAAGAGGGTATGGCCTGGCCATGTAAGGTGGTGGCCATAATTCAAAGATTGAGCTATCGAGTCGGTCGACTTAACTCGTTTCCCCAAAATAGTAGTCTCCAACAGGTGTCTATGACTCGATCTTCTCTCAAATTGGAATAGAATTCTTGACCATGGTCGAGCAACACCCTTTACCTCTTCACCAACAAAGTGCAAATTTTGCTCCTGAATAACAACCCTGATAGGATGGGTGAACAAGAACGTGTCAATTTTCACTCCCTGCTCACAATGAAAACACCGCCTTGTAAATGATTAGCCCCACTTTTCCCGGGCTCCGATTTTGGAAGACTCAAACATGGTCACACTCTTCGCCTTCGCCTCGTATGCCTCCTCGCTCTCGATGAGAATCTTTATGTTTTCCTTTCTTTACTGGCCCATGGTATCGACCTTCCGTTTTTTCATGGCTCGCTCCATAGAAGAGCTAGGAGCCTTTCCCTTTCCAGTGTTTTTCGATCTTGCCATAGATATGGAAAAAATAGCGAATATAGTGAATATGGCCCAAATACACAAAATGATCTCCCAACAACCCATCTCCAATAGTATTCGCTCGCTCTACTGCAATCTCTACCAAGATCTTCCTCCCCATATCAGTCTCGTCGGCGGGATGCCCTAAGCAACCAAGAACACAGGACCACCAACCAAAGCCACCCAAATAAATCCATGTTGACTCAATGAATAACCATACAAAATGCTCTCAAATAAATGAGGAGCACTTACCACGTCGGTCCGAAGAACTGAGGAAGATCCGGATCAGAGCGATGGAAACACTGGAGGGGATGCTTAATCTAGGGTTTGCTTTGGTGAGAGGGAAAATTAGGTTAGGGTTTCTCTTATATAGGAGTTAGGGAGTAGGGATATGAAAAGGGGTCAAACTTGGGAAGAAAAGCCCTAAATTGGCCCATTCACACTTAATCTGCACCGGTACCACAAGTGTGGTACGGCATCAAAAGGCTATCGCGCTATTGGCCGGTACCCTGATCAGTGAAGAGTGGTACCTGCATTCACTGTCTTTTTTTTTTTTTTGAACAGCAGTGCCAATATATAGAAACCTTCCGACGCCTCCATCTCGGATTCCACCGATGCCTATTTTTCCCCTCGCTCATACCGCCCAACCCGACTCTGTGGTTCACGAACTAAAAATTGTACTACACTCTCTTGACACCTTCACGCTTACCTTGGGGTCCATTGTACTCTCGTGATCATGATTCCTAAGGTTCGAACTGAATTGGAAATTCAAGGCTCAAGATGGGTGCAAAGGGTTACTCAATATGATTTCGAAATGTAACACATAAATGATACCTAAAAATCATCTTCCGCCTATGCATGGTGTCTTCAGAGAATACGATGCATGTAGTTAACAAGGAATGCTAAAACAATGCACAAGCTGAAGTAATAGCAGGCAAAACATGAGCTTAAAGTAGAAAACCAATGGCTTGTGTAGTGAATTAAAGAAAGTGATACCAAGACTAGAACAAAATTGGGGTGATAGGGTCCCAAATATGAACAAAAAATTTGTGCATGCTTTCTGTTATCGGTAGGTGCATTGAGACTATGTGGAGTGCATACATAAGGTCATGCGGCTACATACATCACAAGTCAAGTACTATACCCTAAAGAGCTGCAAATCGAAAATTTTGCCATGCGCTTAACATGTAACATGTGCATAATTGGTTCCAACTAGTGTATGCCCACCCCTACTATAGAAGTAGGCATTGCCCTCAATGCACACAGGACACCCCCAAGAAAATAAGCGAGGAAACATAATCATGGAATCGTGAAGGTCAATGTAGGGGTTATGGTTTGTTATTTTTTTTTTTTTAAATAAAAGCAGACTAAATAAATAAAGCATGAAGAAATGCAAGAAAGAAAATGAAAACTATATACAAAAAGGTAGAATAGAAATTATCAAGGAACATCCCGTAGAGCCGGATCTACCAGCTTCCTCACTACTTCTCCCGACGTCGGGGTTCTTGAGAAATGGCTTTAAACGTTGGCCATTGACTTTAAAGGTTTTCCCATTTTCCGGATTCTCAATCTCCACTGCACCATATGGGTAAACTACCTTGACAACGAACGGGCCAGTCCACCTAGAACAGAGTTTTCTTGGAAACATGTGCAAACAAGAGCTGTACAACAATACCTTTTGGTGAGGTTCAAAGGTCTTCCTAATAATGGTCTTGTCATGGAACAGCTTGAGCCTCTCTTTGTAAATTCGGGAGCTCTCATATGATCTGGCGCCAGAATTCATCAAGCTCGCTCACCGGCAGCTAGCCGGGCCGCTTTGCCTCGCTTGAGCCAAATCAAAATTAAGAGTTTTAATGGCCCAATATGCCTTGTATTCCATTTCTACCGGCAGATGACAGGCCTTTCCATAAACAAGCCTATAAGGAAACATACCAAGAATGGTCTTAAAAGCATTACGGTAAGCCCAAAGAGCGTCGGTAAGTCGGCTTTAATTAACTTTTGTAATTTAAAGTACTGCTTTTTGCAAAATATGTTTGATCTCCCTATTGGCTGATTCGGCCTGACCATTGGTCTGTGGGTGGTACACCATGGAAACTTTGTGGGTGACTCCATACTTTTTCAACAAATTCTCAAAAGATCGATTACAAAAATGGAGCCCACCATCACTAATGATTGTGCGAGGCACTCCAAAGGGAGAAAAAATGTGTTCTTTTAAAAATTTCAAAACAACCTTGTGGTCATTGGTTCTTATTGGAATGGCCTCCACCCACTTCGACATATAGTCAACTGCCAACAAAATGTAAAGGTACCCACAAGAAGGGGGAAAAGGCCACATGAAGTCTAAACCCCAGCAATCGAAAATTTTAATGATTAAAATAGGAGTAAGAGGCATCATGTTCCTCACACTTCCTAATTGTCGACACCGAAAAAAGTTTTGAAAAAATTTTGGCAATCTTTGAAAATAAGGCAAGAAAACCAAATTAGAGGATTTGTCCTACGTTTTCTTAAGTGAGAAATGCCCTCCACAAACTTCCGAGTGGCAAAAGGTGAGCACCCCAATTTGATCGTCATTGGGTACACACCTTCTCATCAATTAGTCCGGACAGTATTGATTCGTGGCACAGTAGGCTGAGCTAAAATCAACAATATTTATATACACCTAGCCTTACCACGCGTAGCCGCTTACCGGGCAAAGATAGTGGTCTAGGGTCGAACACGGGGATGGGTTTTCATCCTAGAAATGGCTTCTGCATAAGTGCACGAAGGTAAGGCTTTCTATTTGACTTTTCGATTTGTGTCAAAGTCGTGAAATGGTTTAAATCGAAATTGCAAAACTCGGAAATGGTAAAACTGAAATTTAAAGTGAAGAAATTAAACTTTGAAGATTTAGGTCACTAACTTGGCAAGCTAGGCAAACACATTGTCCTCGTGTTTTATCCTCCTATGTGAGTCAACACAGGATGCGCTTATGGCCCCTTTTGTTTAAAACCCTAACATTCCATTATCATTTTTGTAGGCCAGTAAAGACCATCTAGTGAATCACGCAAGACTTCACCCGAGCACTGAACCCTAAAGTATGGAGAGTATTAGCCAAAACAATAAAAGTCAATGTTATTTAACCCTAATTTGAAGAACCCTAACATGTAAATGCTACCTCAGAGGCAAGTAAGGACCATTTCCAGAGCCACAAAGACTGGCCACTAAGAATCGGATCTAAAGCATGGAGAGTATTGGCTGCACAACAACATCCCATGTTATGCAAACTGAATCCTTGAAAATAAGGGCCATAAATACAATTACCCGTGACTTTTAGCACAAGAGGACAACATGCTTAACCCCACCTCACCAAGCTAGCTTCCTTCCTCTTCAAAGGAAAGAGGCTTTAGCTAAGCATCTCTCGAAGGTCATCCTCAAGAGGTGTGTTTGGCACTGGAAAGGAAAGAAAGAATAGAGAAAGAAGAGAGAGAAGAGAGAAAAGAAATAAAAGCAAGACCTTAAAAAACTTTATTTACAAAAGCAAAAGAAAAGAAAATAACTTACAAATCAACAAAACCTGTATTCACCTTTCATCCTCCTCTTTATTAAGCAAAACATGAGGGGTATTTATAGGCCTCCTCAAGGTATGAAAATACCAAAAACCCTAGTAACTAGGCTAAGTTATAGGACAATTGGGTAATAAACCAAGTTTGAAGGCGGTTCAGCATTAATTACAAAGCATGACGAGGCCTGCAAATTTCGCTAGAGGTGAGAATTTCGCTAATTAGCGAATTTGGCAAGGGTTAGCGAATTTGGCAATGGCTTAGCGAAATTGGCAAGGCTTTAGCGAATTTGGCAAGGTTGGAATTCTCACATAGCTTAAATTTCGCTTGCCAGCGAATTTTCGCTGAGAAGCGAATTCCTATAATTTCGCTAAGGAACAGCAAGTCGGTTTAGCGAATTTTTCACTACGAGATTGCGAATCTGCTTAAGTATCACTTTTGCGAAATTCGCTAGGATTGCGAATTGGTTGCGAACAGGTTGCGAAAATTCCTGTTTTGCTGTTCCTCTATGCCTCTCATCCTGTCTTCAACTGCATCTCATTTCCTCCACTTTTCCTTTGTTTTTCCATTGATTTTTGGGCTTGTCAGATGGTCGAGACTAAACTTCCAACCTCATGATTGATCATTTGCATTGTGGTCGGGGCTTCAAGTGCATAAATACCTACAAAACAACCAAAAACATGCTCCAAATGGCATGTTACTAAGGTTACATGAACACTTCAATTGGGATATGACATGATTAATGATCAAAAAGTACTCAAACCTATCTAATATATTCAAAATTGCACTTTTTGAACCTGGGACGGGCCCGGTCCCATCCGTGTCCGGTAACGTCTGATCCCAGAGGCTCACGTACGAACTGGGATGCGGTGATGGCACTGCGTTGGCATCGGGTGCTGCGGCCTCTGTTCTAAAAGTAACTTACCCGAGGCCGACACGGACCCACCAGATCGACCATATCCGATATCTAAAATAAATCACGGTGCTGTGGACTCACCGAATATGTAGCCGGGCCTCAGATGTTCGAACTGGCTCCCGAACACAACTGAATCCTCTCGAATCCAAACTATCCAAACTGTGGCTCGCTGACTGAGATCGAAATGGACTCCTGGATCGATAAACTTAAGGTTTCAAATATGATCGACACCGATGCAGCTTCCTCTAAACTGAACCGAGAGCAATGTGGCGTGACTGTGCTCAGGCAAAGTGATCGACCAAATCTCTTACACGTGTGGTGAGGGCTCGGGAGGATCGAGGCACCGCTCATGTCGAACTACAAGGGGTCGATGCGTGACCGCGCGATGGCTGGGCAACTCGATGACCGCCAAGGCAAAGGCTGGGGATTTGCGGACGGGCGCCGGGCAACTCAGGGCTCGAAGGCGGCGGCGCTGAGATGCGTGGCACCTACCGCTTCTCCGGAATGCCGGGGCACGAAAGGGAGGGCTGGCCGTGGAGTTGTGGATTTGGCTAATCCTCCCCGCTTAAATAGGCTATTTGAGCGAAATTTAACAGGTCCATTGTGTGCCTTTTCACATCCGCAATTTGGCTCGGGATGGTCTTTCAGACTCGCAAAACTTTAAAATTAATTACTTTAAATATTAAATAATAATATAACTAAAAAATTTATTATTATTAAATTTACTATAATACTATGATTAATATTTGAAACATACTATTTTCATTTACAAACTAAAATTATAATGAAAGGAAAATTGCTAAGTTAAAAATTTTGAAAATTATTAAGACTACCGTAATTAACTAATATAAGACAAAAATTAAAATTTGTGAACTCGTAATCCGGTTTTGAAAATACCGGTCCGCCCAGCTCACCATACTCAAGGGGGATCAAGGAGAATGATCTCTCACCCATAAAGGGTCTGGCCGCTCCATGATGTCAGCCCAATTGTTGATCGGGCCTCAGAATGGTTGTGGATTCGAGCAATTGGCTTGCTGTTGGTGTTGTTGGCAAGACCAATTCTTCTTTATCTCCAAGGTTGATCACTCCTTGCATTTCCTGGACACTGTGTTTTCCTGCACATTGATCATTTGAAACAATTTCATCAGAATTTTGATTTTCAATTTCTAGCAACTCATGTTTGTTGTTCAAATGAAAGATATTCAACTCCATGGTCATGTTACCAAAGTTAATTGCATGACTTCCATTCCGCAATTGATGATTGCATTGGCAAAGGCTGTAAATGGTCTTCTCAAGATGATTGGCACATGATCGTCTACTAGCAATTGGTTCATGTCAAGTACCAAAAATCTACCAGTAGAATTTGTCTATCTTAACTAGGACATCCTCAACTATCCCCTTAGGGATTTTCACTGATCTATCGGCCAATGAGAGTGTGATTGAGGTAGGTTTAAGCTCACCTAAACCTAACTGCATGTATACTAAAAATGGCATAAGATTCACACTCGGTTCCTAAATCTAGCAATGCCTTATTTATGCAATTCCCACCAATATTTACTCCGGTATTGTCTGAGAACCGTGATCTTGCAGATTTGATGTGGTATTTGCTTTGAATTATGGCACCGACATGTTCAAGGAGAAATGCTTTCTTCTCAATGCCTAATCTCTTCCTTATCAGGCAAAGATCTTCAAAATTTTGCATAAGCAGGAACTTGTTTGATTAGGTCCAGTAAAGGTATGTTAACCTTCACTTGCCTTAAAACCTCAAGAATGCCTGCTTGTTGAGATGCCTTCTTCTTACCTCTAAGTGCTTATGGAAATGGAGGTGGTATACGGTATTTCATTGAATCTTCCTCTAGGAGAATAGGCTCAGGTTTCAATTCTTCTCCTTGCCTAGGTTCTTCAACGTGTGCCTTGACATAGGCCGATCAACCTCTTCCACTTCGTGGTGATTATAGCCTTAACCTCATCCATTCCTGAATTGTTGGATAATCCTATCTCATGAATTCCTTTAGGATTTGGAACTGTTTGTGATGGAAACCTCCCTTTCTCTTGTACCTCAAGCAACTTGTTAATCTTGGTGATTGAATACTGTAGGTTGTCAATTTTCTGGTTGAGATTGCTCTCAAGCCCATCTATTCTTATTCAAATGTACTTTCTACATTATCAATCCTTCAGGCCGCCTATGCATTAATTCCTTTTGTTCCTCAACAAAGTTGCCCACCACCTTACTCAAATTCAATATGGCTTGCTCCACAGGAGAAGAGGATGGTGGTTGTTGTGACTGTGAGGGGAAACTAAATCCCAGTTTGGCTCCCGTGTACATACAGGGGGCTGGGTCTCCATGCAAGATTAGTGATTCCTCCAATTGAATTGTAGGTATTACCATATGGAGCATTGATTGTTGTGGCTTGTATTGCTCCATAAAGGTTTGCACATTCGACATCAAATCCTTCACTGCAGGGGCTATAGGACACTGTTCTATTGGGTGTGCTCGGGATTGGAAATTTGTGCAGGGATTAGATTGTGCAAAGGTTGCCGGGCCATCGCTGCACTTCATGGAGTCGCTTCCTTCCACTCTCCTACCTTCTAGCTAGAGTTGATAACTCCAAATCCCATTTCCGTCTCATCATTCAAGGCATACATGCCACCTCTTTGATTGACTGGTGGCCTAAATCTTCCACTCCCTAGGTTAGCTCATCCCACTCCTTAGAAGTTTCAAATGACGTAGGCTGCAACCCATGGCTTCATCAGGATGTTTGCTTAGGAAATCTCCTCCACACATGGTTTCTAACAGTTGTCTCATGGCAGGAGACATACCACCATAGAAGTGGTTCACTAACATCCATGTGTCAAAGCCATGGTGTGGACATGCACTGATGGTCTCTAAAAACCTCTCCCAACATTGGTAGAACTTCTCACCTTCACGAGCCGCAGCTGTATAATCATTTTTCGTTGCTTGTCTCAGGAGCAATCGAAGAACTTCTTCAGAACTCCCGCTTATACCACCCCAATTTCTTATGGTTCTAGGCCTCAATGAATTGAGCCATATCTTGGCCTTGTCCTTAAGGGTCAATGGAATGCCTTTTAGTTTCAAAGAAATCCACATCCATCATACCTTCCTCATGTAGTGCATACCTCCTCAAACCCTAAGATGTGTGTATGGATTTTCATTTTCCATACCATGGTATGTGGGGGAGTAGAGGCATTAAATATGTGGCTTCACCGCTACATCATCGCAGGAGGAATGATAGCAGATGGGGTACTAACTCTAGGAGGGTGGATGTGATCCTCATGGTTCTATATGCATTTGGATTCATAGGGGTTCCTCGTTGCCTCATTGTTCCTCGGTGCATGGATCCATGGTATCCAGGGTGTACACTAATCCCCACTAGCTAGGCTCGGGTTAGGTAATTAATCCTATTCAAATTCTTACCCTAAGTGTCTCTATCCCACTCTTGCATACACAAATTGTTACACAATTGCGTAGACAAAGAATAGAACCAACAAAGAGTGCTAAAAGAAAAATTAAAACTAATCTTACAAAATAAAATGACTGAATGAAAACCTGTCGAATCAAGCATCGCTAAGTGCTAGAAACCGCGCCTCTCGTGAACTAGATACAAAAAAAGAGGTAAAGAAAGATCTTCACTTGTGATGTGGATCAAGCAAGTACTTTCAACTTACCATTAGTAGTCAGCACCATCCGCAACGGCGCCATTTGATCTGCGCTACAAGAGCTGAGCTAAAATCAACAATATTTATATACACCTGTTCTACTACCGTCGTGAGTCAAGCTACTGCAGTATAGTGGTCTAGGTCAAACACTGGGGGATGGGTTTTCATCCTAGAAATGGTTTATATGCACGGTTGCAGGCTTTCTATCTTCGACTTTTGGATTTGTGTCAAAGTCAGAAATGGTTTAAACCGAAATCAGAAAACTCGAAACGGTAAAAACTCAAATTTAAAGTGAAGAAATTAAACTTTGAAGATTTAGGTCACTAACTTGGCAAGCTAGGCAAACATGTCCTCGTGTTTTATCCTCCTATGTGAGTCAACACAAGATGCGCTATGGCCCCTTTTGTTTAAAAACCCTAACATTCCATTATCATTTTGGGAGGCTAGTAAAGACTATCTAAAGAATCAACATAGCATCTCTCACCCGAGCACCGAACCCCTAAAGCATGGAGAGTATTAGCCAAAAACAATAAAAGTCAATGTTATTTAACCCTAATTTGAAGAACCCTAACATGTAAATACCTCAGGCATGACCATCTAAAAAAAAAGCATGTTGAGCCACAAGATTCGTCACTGCTAATCGGATCTAAAGCATGGAGAGATGGGCCAAGACAATAACATCCCATGTTATGCAATCAATTTTGAAAATAAGGGCCAAATACACTACCCGTGACTTTAGTACAAGAGGACAACATGCTTAACCCCACCACTGCTTAGCTTCCTTCCTTCAAAGGAAAGAGGCGACAAGCATCTCTGAGTCATTATCCTCAAGAGGTGCTGCTTGGCAGCCTGGAAAGTGGAAAGAAAGAAGAGAGAAAGAAGAGAGAGGAAGAGAGAAAAGAAATAAAAGCAAGACTCAAAAACTTTGGTTTACAAAAGCAAGAAAAGAAAATAACTTACAACCAACAAAACTTGTAGGCTCACCTTCTATCCTCCTTTTGTTGCAAACATGAGGGGTGCTTTATAGGCCTCAAGGTATGAAAATACTCAAAACCCTAGTAATTAGGCTAAGTTATAGGACAACTGGGTAATAAACCAAGTTTGAAGGCGGTTCAAAGATTAATTACAAAGCATGACGTAGCCCGCAAATTTCGCTAGAGGTGAGAATTTCATTAATTGGCTAATTTTGGCAAGGGTTAGCGAATTTGGCAATGGCTTAGCGAAATCTGCGCGTTTCTTGAAGCGACCTAAGGTTGAATGGCTTAGTTAGCTAAATTTCTCGCTTAAGCTAGCGAAATTTTTCAAAGGAGAAGCTTAATTCCTATAATTTCGCGCAGAACAAGCAGTAAGTTGGCTTAGCTTAATTTTTTCAATTTTGTTTATCATGAATCGCTTATGGTCACATAAATTCGCTAGGATTGCGAATTGGCTGCGAACAGGTTGCGAAAATGCCTCACTTTGCCGTTTCCCGCATGCCTCTGCCCCGCTTCCTTCAACCCCGTGATTCTAATTTCCTCCACTTTTCCTTTGTTTTTCATTGATTGGCTTGTTGATGGCTGAGGACTAAACTTCCAACTCATGATTGATCATTTGCATTGTGGTTGAAGCCTAGAATATGCATAAATACCTACAAAACAACCACAAAACATGCTCCAATGGCATAAGTGGGCCACTAGGTAATATGAACACTTCAATTGGGATATATGACATGATTAATGATCAAAAAGTAATCAAAACCTATCTAATATAGGGTTCAAAATTGCACTTTTTGAGCACTAATCAAGTATTTAAACAAATATAGGTCATCAAAATAATATTTTTTAATGTCCACCAAAAATTTCCCCTTTTGTTGAGGGGTGCATTGGGGTGGAATTTTTCCTGCCACCGTGATAGTTTGCATTATGTCCGCATACCACTGGTAATGAACATGGAGCAAAAAGTCGCTTCATCAAGGAAAACTGGTCGCCCACAAGGTGCCGCGAGAAGTGGATTCCTAACTAATCGAGACAGTGGTCAGCCTACTACATTCTCAACTCTCTATCCTTAATAGCCAAGTTAAATTCTGGCACGTGAGGGGATCCACCTAGTCAAACGAGGCTTAGCACTCCGCTCGATAGCAAGTACATCGCGCATGATCCCGCAAAATGCTTACTGTGAGATCCTACTATAAACGACCTGAACTTTTCTAGGGCAAATACTATAGCAAAAAAATCTTTTTCCATAGTTGTGTAATTGGATTGAGCGGAGTCTAGAGTCTTGTTGGCATAGTAGATCACAAAAGCCTTTTTATCTTCCCTTTGTCCTAAAATAGCCCCTATAGCAGTAGTACTACGCCCGATCCCTGCATCCAACCCGATTGGCGATCCGAACCTAGCTTCGAGGTGCGAAACCATATACTCGGACTCCTTATTATTATTATTATTATTATTATTATTTTTCGTGAGTCGAACTTAGACTGCGGTATACAAACAATTTTGTAATAATCCAACAATCATTTACATTTACAAATGAACTACCACCGGGAGGGTATCCACAAAATTTATACATACTAAGTCCCATTCACTTTATACAAATACACATACATATACATATCTAATACAACATCGAGATCGCTGAACAATGTTGGTGAGCACCGTCTCCCAGGATGGCCCGCTGTGATCGCTGGTGGAATGTCCCGGCTCTTAATCTCTCTTCGCATCTACACCCGATTGAACACCCTAAGCTTTACGCTAGTGGAACATATAGACGCGAACGACCAATAACAATAATCGCCGTCACTATCATTATACATTTACTTTTACTTATGCATATAACGAAGTCTATTCTTATGTGACTTCTAACTCATCTTATTTTTACATGTAGATTTTATCATTTTCAGATTCCATATCACTATCTCCATGTGTCATGTCTTTACAATTTCAATTTATATCTTCTTACATGTGCGGTACATCATATATCTTTCAAACAAACTGATACGTATACAATGGTAACTATAACATATCATTATATTAAATCTATAGCGTAGCCAAATCAACCAATACTAATACAAATTGTAATTTTATTATTATCACGGCCAAGCCACTAATCAACTCCCTTTAGCAATTATATATTTGTTAGATCCGATGCCCGTTTAACTTCTTTTAGTTATCGCTTTATTAAATTTTCATTTTCAAAGTGTCGTAATTCGGAATCCCGTGCATTTGACCTCGGCTGGCTGATCCAGCCGAGCCCGTTTACTCCGACGCTTCAATCAAAAACATTTATTTCGCTTTTATTAAATTTTAGTTTTCAAAAGTGTCGCAACCCGAATCCTCGACTTGACCCGGTTGGCGGATCCAAGCCGGAGCCCGGTTTACCGCATTCGACATTTTCAATTATCTTCTCAAAACATTTGTTTTGGTCTTATTAAATTTTCGCTTTCAAAAGTGTCGCGACCCATCCTCGACTGACCAAGGCGCGGATCCAACCGGTCTGGGCTTTCATTCGACGCTTTTAATTGCCGGAAGTAATTTCTTTCTCGGCAACTACGACCATTTACAACTAAAAGACCCATAATATTCACACTTAATAACATGCATTTACAAATAATGCCTTTTTATCCATAAACTCATGCTATTCATTTTCGCATGCTTTCATTTTACACATCATTTATCATATCACAACATGCATTTTCACGTAATAATCCAATTCATTAATTCAATTCTATGAGATTTGGCCATGCCATACAAAAACTTCACTTTACACTCATTATTGTTGGTTATTTCGCTTGACTATTTAATCACATTTCGACCGATTCCGCCACGAATCCCGCCCTTATTATCATTCCAGATTGTGGCCTAAGCACATTTTACAATCTCGGTCTCCCATCATGACGGATGCTTTTGGTGCACCCCGACATGTGTATTACTTATTCGTTCTCCTGACGCGACGGATGCCGCTTATGCATCCCGACACGCGGTATCAATTATTCTGGCTTCTTCCCATCATGATTCCGATGCCGCTGCGCATCCCATTACGTGGTATCACTTATTCGTTCTCCATCATGACGATGCCGTTTGCATCCGACACGTGGTATCACTTATTCGTTCTCCCATTATCACGGAGCGCCGCTTTGGCATCCCGACGCCAGTAATACTTATTCGGGTTCTCTCCCATCATGACGGATGCCGTTTGGCGCATCCCGACACGCGGTATCACTTATTCGGTTCTCCCATCATGACGGATGCCGCGGTGCATCCCGGCCACGCAGATCACTTTATATTCGGTCTCCCATCATGCCAATGCCGCGGTGCATCCCGACACGTGCGGGTATCAATTAAATGCCACATCATGACGATCCAGCTTGGTGAATCCTTCGCGGGACATTTCTTCAATGCCATAGCCATTAGCGACGGATGCCGATCGCGCATCCCGCCGGCGCACGCCACAAGACATTGATAATTTAGGGTGCTTCGTGACGGATGCCGCTTTGGTGCATCCCACAGCGTTCATTCTTCATATCATTCAATTACATTTACGACGGATTCCGCTTAATGAATCTCTGCCTTATTATTAGTCACGCTCATTCAGGCTTTCGAATATCACATTTGATTTCATATCACTTCAGATTCACATTTAGACGGATTCCGCTTTTGATGAATCCCCATCCTTATCATCATTCACATTCATCTGCATTCAAATATCACATTTCAATCTCCATATTCACTTTCGTATTATCTTTCAAAGATATACCAATCACATACTCATTCATGTGACTATATATACTCATTCATGCTTCATTCACGTATACTACTCCTATACTTATTCACGTATACTATTCATACACTCATTCACATATTCATTCATGTATATAATTCGTAGCCCATTTACATATACTTATTCACATATACCCATTCATACACTCTTATTCACATATCTTATTCATGTATATTTCATTCATGTATACTCATTCATAAATTCATTTACGTATACTTATTCACGTATACTCATTCATACACTCATTCACATATGAATTCATGTATACTCATTCATACACTCATTCACATATTCTTATTCCTCTATGAATCTACTTTACTTATCAAGTGGAATCAATCCAATCGGATCATCCAAACTAAAGTTATGGCATTTTCATGCCAAACTAGTCGGTTACCCGATTACACTAGAACAGTTCGTGGGCTACTAATTTTTCCGGATCTAATCCTGCGTTTGACTCTAGTTCATTGTACTTTTAAAGATATACAAGGCGGCCTATTCCCAACTTGAATTACCCAATTCGAGCACCAAACTCAAGTTACATCCGAAACAACCCGACTACTCTATGTTCAAAGTTGGAACCAGAATTTGGCTTGCACACGGGCCCTACTCCTTTGAGTGGAATTTTTAGGCCACTTAGGATCAGAAACTAAGTGATACCTATTCTTTAAGTTTGCCTCTCCTTGAAGTCTATTTACGTGTAGCCACTTGAATCACTCAAATCGGATAAGAAATGAGCAAGTTATGGCCAAAATACGAAAACTGGTCGAAACTGGGAAAGCAGAACAGGGTGTACCGGTACACCCCTAAAGTGTACCGGTACACTTTGGCCAAAAACGACCAGAACACAAAGTGTACCGGTACACCTTCAAAGTGTACCGGTACACATCACCCGGAAATGCCCAGAATGTCTCTTTTCTCCCCTTTTTCCATATTTTTGATACCCAATTCAATTCCATACTATATACACCTCAAAACCATTTCATAATCATTTTGTAACCTTTCTATTCACCTCTTCCGATACTTATCTTTACTTCAAAAATCTACCATGAATTACTCTCCAATAACTCTAATATGGGTTATAACCCCTATACAAACCAAATACAAGGATTTGTTAGGTTTGTTTTGAACTCCAACTCTCTTTTACCTTGCAATTAATTCAATGAATCCAACCTCAAAGGGAGGATTCCTATGTTTTCTTTTACATTTGGGGCCTAACACCTTACTCCCATTAATCCAAGACGAAATCCAACAAACCCTAGAAAGAGAAATCAATACCAACAAGAAACTCATGTTGGGATGAACTTTTATCAAACCCTAGGTTTGGGGCAAACCATTAACCAAACAAAACCAAGGATCCATACCAAAAATCCAAGTCCATACTCAAAGTTAGTAGTTCCATACCTTTTTGCTTGAGCTCCTCCTCTTCTCTTCTTCCTCTCTTCCTCTTCCTCTCTTCTCCTTCTCCCTTCTCCCTCTCTTCATTCCCGCTTTTTGTTTCTCCAAATGAGACCAAATTGGTCTTAAATCCCTTTTTTAAGTTAAGGCCATGTTTGGCCAAGTCAAAACTCATTTTTTGCTTTTAAGTTTCTAATTGCATCTTGGTCCATTTCTATTTCTATTCCATCTTTTTTCTAATTGCCTTAAACTTACAACTTCTTCTATTTACATTTCATTTTTCTCAAATTCCATATTGGCATATAAACTTATGGTTTTATGCCTTTCATAGCCTCAAGTGGTAAATGACTAATTTACCCTTGGCTTTATGATTAATTTCCGGGTCTATCGTTTTATTTCCTAAAAATTCCTATTTAGCTTTTAATATACCCTAAACAAGTCCGAAAACTGCTAGGGTATATTTCGGGGTGTTACAATAAGCACTAGCGTCACACATGATCTCAAAAGGGAGTTCCCAATTGGGAGATCGCATGATAGGAGGAGACACTAACATAGTTTTGAGTTTATCAAAGAAGGCCTCACAAGCCCGTGGACACGCGCAAAAGGGACGTCCTTGGAAAAATTACACAAGGGATGGCTATGGCAATCGTAAATCTCTATGAATTCCTATAAATCCCAAAGATGACCTAAGAACGACCGTATGCCTTAACACACTTAGGTAGGTAAGTTGAGATCAACTCGACTTTGGCCTTGTCCACCTCGATTCTTTTTTTTTTTTTTCGACAATTATGGCCAGATTAACCCTCAGGTCACCATGAAGTGACACTCTTTCCCAATTCAAACACACAAAGTTTTTCTCCCGACACCTTCCAATACCTTAATGTAGGATTTTACATCCTTCATATGAATATCCAAAACCGAGGAAGTCAGTCTATGAAAATCTCCAAATGAGTTCATCATATCACCGGTACCCCATCATGCACCACTGAAGGTTCTCGTGCATTACATAATCTAAAGGGCATTTTCCTAAAGGCAAATGTGCCAAAAGGGCAGGTGAATGTGGTTTTCTCTTGATCTTCTAAAGCGATCTCAATTTGATTGTACCCCGAGTACCCATCGAGAAAACAATAGAATCTATGCCTCGCAACTTCCAACATTTGATCCTTCACAAAGGTAGAGGAAATGATCTTTCCTAGCATCTACATCAGTTTCTATAGTCTATGCACCCTCCAACCCGAGGTGACAAGAGGGAATTAGCCTGGCGTGTTCATTCGCTACCACAAGACTCCGCATTTCTTAGGACTACCTCGTTGGGATGACCTAATTTGCTATCTGCAATGGGGGTAAATAACACCTACGTCTAGTAGCTTTGTGAACCTCTTTCTTGACTAATTTTTCATGATCGTCTACCGTCGTGGTTGTCTATGTGGTTTAACATCCTCTTTCATGAATCTCGTGTGCGTATCAAGGGCTAATTTTTAATATCTGCAATTGTCCACTTATGGAGGTTTTGCAGGGTTTTAATATCTCCAAAAGCTTATTTTCTTGATCCGACTTAAAAGAGTAAAGATAAGGATTACCGAGAAAGTTTCTTCTACCCCTTAAAAATGCATATTTGAGATGGGATGGTATGGGTTTCAACTTAGTTTAGGTGGTCTCTTCCGGCGTAAAGAATTCTCGCCCTCATTGGTGGCAATGTTTCAAATTTAGGTGCCCACCATTTGCTTCCGAGACTTCACTGTAAAAACCACTATGGAGTGTAGAA
Organism: Tetrastigma voinierianum; assembly: GCA_016808115.1. NCBI lineage: Eukaryota > Viridiplantae > Streptophyta > Magnoliopsida > Vitales > Vitaceae > Tetrastigma > Tetrastigma voinierianum. The sequence continues at coordinate 241,669 of JAEQBH010000120.1, forward strand.
ACCCGAACACTGGGACGTGGTCACCTCCTCAACCCAACTTGGGTTTACTAGACAAGACATGAGAGGATCATCGTGATGAAACATTATCTACATATTTCTGGCACTACGTATTCTATCATATTTACTCTCACAAACGCCCTCTCATCCCCCATTTCCTTTGATAACATTGAATATATTCAAATTAACGTCATGTTACTCAAATGATAGTGTCATTAGTCTCCCTACAAGTGGTGGTATAATGTAGACAGAGGTGTTTCAAGAAACGGCCTACTAAGAATCACTGGAACTGAGTCCCTTGTCTACTAATGTTGAGGTCAAGCACAACAAAGTCCACAGGAAAGCAGAACTTCATCACTTGCACCAACACATCCCCTTCACTATCCCTATAGGAATTTTCACACTACCACTAGCCTGAGGTGATATCAAGGTTCTAACTCTCTAACCCTAGCTCAACATATACCGAGTATGGCAATAGAGCAACACTCTGCCCCAAATCCACTGGTATATGACTTTAATTTGAATTTCTACCACTATGGGAAATAGTGGGTTTCCCCGGTCTTTGTATTTGGGGGCAAATTGTTTCTGATCTCATATGGACTGTCAATCATAAATGCCTCTTTGTCGATTAATCATAGTTTTCTTTCACAAAGGTAATAAATCTTTCAAAAACTTGTTAAGATGATCGGATTTATTTAATGGTATCAATGAAGGAATGTCTAACTTAACTCCGCTTGAACAACTCATACCCTGCACTATTGTTCACTTTCTCGGGGGTTCTCAACCTATGAGGGTACGGAGCAAAGAGGGACATAGGAGGCCTTGTCTTTTCGGCTCACCATCATCAACATCCGCCCCTAGGAAATGAGGCTTGTCGAGACCCCATCATCCCCACCTGGTTCACTTGCAAACTTACCTGTCTTTAGGCTGAATGGTTTGTCAATTACTTTTCCACTTTGGGCAGTGGTGACACTTTGCAATGTTCAAGGTGCCATCACTGGCACTCGAGACTCCAACACTATTTTGACCTTGGGGTTTTGAATGGTTTGAGAAGGAGTTTCCTTTTTCTGTTGGAAATTTCATATAAGAGGTTAGCTTAGTGGGGATTTGGGATCTCACATCATCTGCTGCAATTAAATTGTTAAGGATTGTTGTCTGACAAATCTGTGTTACAATGTCCTCTAAACTTCTCTTATGTGGAGGTTGATAAGGCTGTGGGTTTGAATTCCCTTGAGTCGAGGGATGGAAACCTTGGTTAGGGTTCACAGGAAATCCTCGAGGACCTTGATTTTAGAACGGAGGGGCTTGGCCTGTGCAAGCCTTGGTTTAGGCAGTCAGCCTTTTCAGCCGCTGGGTACTCGCAAATTTCATTTCTCTTAATCCATAAAATTTTGGGTGCCACTCCACCTTGATTATACGCCTTATATGGAGAATTGAAGGTCTTCCTGTGAAGTTACAGCATTAGCCTACTCTATTTGGATTGCTCCCTTGACTTGAGGAAGGTTAGTATGCTTATTAGTTGAGCTAGCAATACGAATGACGATGGCTCCTCCACTCTAGATCCCATAGGCACTTAGGTACTTGAGGCACACTAGTTACTCCCATTCACCTTTTCAATTCTATACCTCCAACTTCCTCTGTTGTTGGCCATTTTTGTAGGTCAATCATTCTCTTAAGTGATGGATCCTCCCCATGTACTATAACTTTTACAGATCATGAGGCAGTTAGTCTCCCAAGTTCGAGCATTTTCTGCTATGGTATCGAAAAATTGAATTGCCTCCCTAGCACTTTTCTCATAGAACTCTCCCGCACACATCAATTAGATGTATTGTTTGTTATTCAAGGATAGTCCTTGGTGAAAATACACACAAATTTGTCCAAAATCCAAACCATGGGATGAGGGATAGTATGATGAGGTTCTTATCTTTCCCCCATACCACAGCAAAAGGTTCACCCGGTTTTTCAGAAAAGTTTTTGAGATTGTTCGTGATGAGTGCATTGGTACGCATGGGAGGAAGACGATATGAATCTATTTTGCATGTCTTCCTAGGTAGATTGAATCAAGCAAGCTAATGAAACTACATTTCGCCTTTCCTTTAGAGAGAATGGGAATAACACCATGAAAATGATATGGAGGGGCGATCCGGTAGAAAGGAAAGTACTGCAAGCATCCTCGAAATCTCTCATGAATGAGTAGGCTCTCGGGACCGACCCTTGATACATGGTGGAGAAGGCGAATCATCTCCCGACTTCATGAGGAATTAGTTAGCCTCTTCTGCAGGTGAATACATGAGTTGCTGTGTTCTGAGGTCATAGAATCTCGGAGAGTTCTTCCACATTGCGGCAGGGGATCTGGAGCATTGGCTCTTTAATCGGAAATTAACATTTCCCCCTCTCACCGTCGGGGTTTCTGCTGGTGCCACACCATCTCCTTATTGTGGAGGTTCATGGAGTCTTTGTGGGTCAACAGGTAACCCTTGGGCATTTGGATTAAAAATAGTTTACTGACTCCCATGATGGTCCATTTAAGGTGTAGGGTTCTCTTGAAACAATTGTTTTAGTATGGACTCTTCAGAATTTCTTGGAGGTATAATTCTTACAAGTCGGCGTTGCTCGTTGCAAGCCCAAACCGACAAGCCCCATTCTTACTCCTACTAGACAGATATCCACTTAGATTATTATGAAAACGAATTAAAAAGAAAAGGTAGAGAACGTACTAGATTTGCAATGCAATTGCAAATTACCACTAGCTCTTTTTAGATCAACTAGATTGCTCTCCCAAATGACTTGTATGAACGGCGCCAAAATGCTGTCTATTTTGTATGCTGAAATTCATTCTATGCGTAGAACTAAGGTCTGTCATCACATTATATTACTATGGAAGTCCATAGGTCATTTCCACAGGGAGTGGCTTCCTAGGTGATCCTTAGGGATTATTCTCCAAAGAATGTGTGTTTAAAAGTAAAATCTGGGGGTTGTGATTGATTGATTGAGTAACCGATTAAGCTACCTATTTTAAAGAAAAAAGGTGAATGATAGGGTTCTTAGGTTTCCACTCACTGCCGATCAGGTAATACCCACCTCTTATTCACAATCTCATCTAGGAGCCATTGATGAATGGTCTTCGACGGAAGATTTTACATTAAAGGCTCTTTTAAAACGAAGAACGATTGAGCGATGACAAACACTTGTTCAAACGATTTGCTTGGACTCTTAGCCTGCATTTGCGATCAAGCACAACGTGTACCGAGGGTCTCTCATTCACACGTTGTCAAGAAGATGCCAAACTAAGGTTTTATAAGATTTTCTGCAAGTGCTTAGCATCGTACAATCCCGTTGAAGCACAAAAGAGGAATTGAGGGTTATTACCTTGAAGGAGGTGAGTTTCCACCATTAGAACCCCATCATGGAAGTTTAGAACTCCATTGAAACTGGAAAATCATTCACATTTTGAGGCGAAACTACACATAAATGAGACTTGAGAAATAACACTTCAATTGCAAGATTGGGATATCAAAAGCATAGAATCACGTAAGAAAATACCGAGTTATATGAACCAACTGAAAGATTACATGTAATTGAAAATTCAGAATACGAAGAAAAAAATAAGTACTCTACTCTACTCTATGAACCCTAGCAAAAAATATGCGAGAGGTAAAGCACTTTAACTGCCTAAACCAAACCCTAATCAAAACTCAGTTTTCTGCCTCTTTCTCGGGCTTAAATACCCTTCCTTAGTAGATCTCGGCGGTGATCGTAAAGACGAGCGATTCTTTGCACCCAGATTGGAATTATGCTCAAATCCTATAAAATTGCATGTTGGTACTCTGTACTAAGAAGTGTGGCACCGTACCAAAAGTGTACTGCGCTCGCTGTTTTCTGGGGGTACCGGGTACCAATTTATTTTGGTACCGGTACCAATAGTACCATGTGGTACCGGCACCATTATGTGGTACCGACCATCGCTCGCAACGCCCTCCTCACCGCAGCAGCACCACCCGGCTTCTCGATGCTGGCCGCCATCAACCGCAATGATCTACATTCGTTCTCCGACACGAACCTCTACAAAGTGTACACGGAACTTAAAACCTGCACATGCACAAAAACACGAGAACGATCAAAGGCACCTATTCTTACACAAAATGAGAGCAAAACATGAGCTGGGGGTATTAAAATCCGATATAAATGTTGCCCTTTTATGTATTCAACACTTATGCTATGAGAGCTCGTGAAGATTTGGACATACCGGGGGTTATTGCTAGTACTTTCACTCTCTTTGATATTGACTTGTATGCTTTAATTGATTCGGGCTCTACGCATTCATATATTTGCATGGAAAAAAATGAGTGATAAATTGCCTTCAGTAGAGATGTTAGCTTATGACCTGCTTGTTACAAGTCCTTTGGGGCATAGTGTTAGAGTCAATCGCGTGTATAAGAATTGTCCCCTATCGGGTACATGATAGGGAATTCTCGGTTGATCTAATTGCTTTTCCTTTTCATGAGTTTGATTTGATATTAGGAATGGATTGGTTATCCAAACATCGGGCCATAGTTGATTGTGATAAGAAAATAGTCCTACTTAAATGTTCTGACCTATCAGAAGTAACAGTACAGGTATCCGATCTGAATCAATATCGAAAGTTATTTCAGTTATGGAAGCCCGACGTTTTCTGAGAAAAGGTTATGAAGCCTTTTTGGCTTTGATTCTTGACTCTAAAAGAGAGCAAGTGAATTTATAAAATATTCTTGTGAGTAGGGAGTTCCCTGATGTATTTTCCGAGGAATTACCAGGAGTACCATCTGAAAGAGAAGTGCATCTCTCTATTGAAGTAGTACAGGGAACGACTCATATTTCTGGCGGCACCCTACCGATGTAGCTCCAACTGAATCAAAGAGTTGAAGACTCAACTACGTAGCTATTGGATAAGTGCTTCATCTTGACCTAGTGTCTCACTTAAAAGGTTTTATTTGTTAAGAAGAAAGATACCTTTCTGATGTGCATTGACTACCGGCAACAAACAAAGTGACAAAGTAAGAATAAGTATCCATTGCCAAGAATAGAGGATTTATTTTGATTAATGAGAGGAGAAAAGTGTCTTTTCGAAGATAGACTTGGCATCGATTATTATCAACTCCTGATAAAGGAGGGCCTATGTCCCGAAATGGCTTTTTAACCCGTTATGGCCACTATGAGTTTTTAGTAATGCCATTTTGGGTTGACCAATGCTCCGGCTGCATTTATGGACTTGATGAATAGGGTTTTCCACCCCTATTTGGATCAATTTGTTGTGGAATTTATTGATGATATCTTGATGTATTCTAAGGATGCATAGAAACATGAACACCATTTGAGGATAGTATTGCAAATTCTAAAAGAGAATCAGTTGTTTGCAAAATTAAGTACATGTGATTTTTGGCTTAAGGAAGTGTCATTCCTAGGTCATATTACATCTGCTGAAGGTATTAGAGTGGACTCAAAGGAAAATCACAATGTGGAATTGGAAACCTCCTCAAAAAATGTAACCGAGGTGGTAAGTGCCTGGTCGTTAGTTATTATCGGAGATTTGTACAAGGATTTCTAAAGAGTAGCATCCTCAATTACAAGATTACTCTAAAGGAGTGAAGTTTGGGTGGATGATAAGTGCCAATCCAAATTTGAAAGGTTAAAAATACCGGTTGAAGCACCAATGTTGATTCAAATTTACTGTGTAGGGATTATACTATGTACAAAGGATTTGCCTTGAGGATGTGGTTCGGGGATGCGTATTGATGCGTGATGGGAAAGTGGTGGCTTATGCTTCCGCATTGAAACCTATGAACAAAACTATCCCACTTCATGATTTGAGTTAAGCAAATTGTAGTGTTCACTTTGAAAATTTGGCGACACTATTTATATAGAGAAAATGTAGAATTTTAACATCATAAGAGTCCGAAATATTTGTGTTAACTCGTAAGGACTTGAACATGAGGCAACGTCGGTGGTTGGAATTGTTTAAAGACTATGATTGTATAATTGATTACCACATTGGGAAAGAAAATGTAGTGGCGGATGCCTTTAGTAGGAAAATGACTTCTGCTTTGTCTTTGAAGAATTTATAACTAGAGATTTGATTTAGATGGGTTCTTGCTAAATTTAATTGAGTTATAAATTTATTTGAATAAATGATAGAGATGTCGTAAAAATGATAACAAGTTACAAGAGATGGTTCAAATTAGTCAAGATTGAGATAAGATTGATTATGCCATAGATGAAAGTTGAGGTTTGTTGTACAAGAGCATATTATGTGTACCGAATGTTATGGATTTAAAAAAGAAGATATTATATGAAAGCCATAATATTGTTTTCACCATGCACCCTGGAGGCAATAAGATGTACCAGGATATGAAATAGTACTACTAGTGGTGAGGGATGAAAATGGACATTTTTGAGTACGTGTCTAAGTGTTTGTCGTGTCAACAAGTAAGGCTGAACACCAAGTGCCATTTGGTTTATTGAATCCCCTTCCAATTCCCCAATGGAAGTGGGATAACATTACTATGGATTTCGTATCCGGTTTTCCCCTCACCCAAAGGAAACATGATTCAGTTTGGGTAATTGTGGACAGATTGACCAAGTCTACTCACTTCACGATCCAAACTTGACTACTCATGGATAGATCTAGCGGAGATTTATTTGAGTGAAATTTTGATTGCATGGGATTCCAGTGCTCGATAGTGTCCGACCATGATCCACGGTTTACGTCAAGGTTCTGGAAGGAATTACAGTCAGCTTTTGGTAGGAGACTGAATTATAGCACTACTTTCCATCCACAAATAGATGGACAATCTGAAAAAGTGATTCAGGTGTTAGAAGATATGCTTCAGGGCTGTGTATTAGATTTTCCGGGAAGTTGGGATAAGTATATTCCCCTCATGGAATTTGCCTATAACAACAGTTATCAGTCCAGTATTGGTATGGCACCGTATGGAAGAAGATGTAGAACTCCTATGTGTTAGACAAAGTTGAACGAGCATAAGATTATTGGTCCTGATTTAGTAAAAGACATGGAAGAAAAAGTTCATATTATTCGGATGTTAAAGCTTCACCGGTGATGAACCAAAAGTCTTATACTAATTTGGCTGAAGAGAAAGGATATAGAGTTTGAAGTCGAGGAAAAGTGTGCAAAAGTATCTCTGTGGAAAGATGCTCACTTTGGAAGAAAAGCCAGGAGTCCCAGATTTGTGGCCACTTGCGAAATTTTAGAAAGAGTTGGACCAATAGCGTATCGTTTGGCACTCCCTCTGGAGTTAGCCAAATTACATGATGTATTCCATGTGTCTATGCATCGGAGATATCATTTATTTATCATTTTTATATTAATTCAAGATATACAAGTACAAGAAGATTTCACTTTCGATGAAGAGCCGAAAGCTATTCTAGATCATGAAATAAGACAGTTATTGAACAAGCAAGCCCCTCTGGTAAAGGTGCTATGGAAATATCATGGTATGGAAGAAGCGACATAGGAACCAGAATCGACAATGAGGGTCTGGTACATAGCTCTTCAGTTCGGGTAATTTAGAATGAAATTTATTTTAAGGGGGGGAGAATTGTAAAACCCCGAAATACACCCTAGTCATTTTTAAACATAAGTAGGGTATATTATAAGGGCATTTTGAATTTTTTTTCGCAATTATTGTTTTGCTAAGTGATTAAATGATCGAATCCATAATTTGTACAAGAAACAAGGGCATATTTGGAATTTGTGAAATAAGGACCTAAGGGTCAAGAATATAATAAACTTAAATGCTAAAGTGAATTAAATGATAAATGAAAGTGAAATGAAGACAAAAAAAAAGAGAAAAATGAGAAATGAGACTAAGTGTGGAAGGCGAACATGGCCTGCCTTAAATATGGAAGTTTAAGACAAATTTTGGTCTGAAAGCTCATTCTTGAGCAAATCCACATTTTTAGGAGAAATGAAAGGAGAAAATGGGAGAAGAGCTAGGGCTTGAAGAAGATCAAGTTTTGGTTGGAGTTTTATTCCATTTTCTTGCTCCTTTGTGATTAAGAAACTTAAGTGAAGATTTGAAGAGGATAAGGTAAGAAAACAAAACCCTAAGTTTCCCTTTTTGTGATTTTGAACTTGGGGAAAAGCCCTAACTTAGGAAAAGGAGGTTTTTCTTTATTCTAAGCCATTATTGGAGTGGTTTGGGTAGGATTTCATTATGGATTATGAGATACATGAGTTTAGAGGTAATTATTTGAGTTTTTGGGGGTGAAAAATGACAAAAATACTCTTACGCTATTTCACAAGCGAGAACCAGCGCGTGGTATTACGTACCCAGTAGATGCCGGTACCCATTGGACAAAAGCCGAAGTGGTATCAGTACTGAGATTAGATTGTGCGGTACCCATTCACAGAGAAAGGTTGAGTATCGGTGATACGATCAAGTACGTGCATTGCCGATGCTTTATGACCACGATTTTTGTACCCTTGCATTGTTAAGCTCCAAATTTCTACACCGATAGTATAGGAACCCTAATAAATGACTAATGGGGGTTCAAATAAGAATGAACTAAGTGAAAAACGCACCGTACCTCGCCGCCGAGGCGATTGGCAAACATAATGCCCCTATGATAATATAGTAAGTTCCTGAACACATATAATTGTAGGACTGCCTAAGACTGGATATTGAATGACACGACACCTTTGTTACGGCGGCGGGGCACGTATAGTGCCGGGACTCTCAGGTAGTGCGATGACACTCTCGACCGCGTGCTTGACACATTTAGTACTGGTACTCGATAAATGGCGACACTCTGCGTGACCGTGCTTGGTACACATTTAGTATGATACTCTAATAAGTGCGTGACACTCTACGGTGGCGTGCTTGACACATTTAGTATATGCTCTCGATAAAGTGTGACCGCACTTTCGTTGGCGTCTTCGACACATTTAGTACCGATGCCTCCCCGATTAGTGCGATGACACTCTCTGTCAGTGCTTTGACCTCTGCTTTGTGCTTTCTGACACCTCAGTCTTATCTTAGTACCTTGGTACTTATTGTCTTCATTACTCATTCTTATTCTTGGTCTAGGTATTCAAACAATTATATGATAAGAATCCAAATAACGAGAATAAGGTAAATGTCACATCGTTCTGCTCTTTGAATTGTATCTGGGTACCTCTGGCTACAAGTATAAGCTCTTATGGTACCTCTACGGGTACCTCGTATAAGTATAAGCTCACATGGTACCTCACAGTACCTGCAATATGATATAAGCTCTATAACTCCTACGGAAGATCTGAACAAGTATAAGTCTGCTATAAGTACAAGTATGTGTATAAGTTTATTACATGAATTCATGAAAAATTATGATATCTGCAACTGTATATCTGTTACTATCATATGCTTACTATAAAAGAGTATTAATGCATGTATATACGTACAAGTCATATGTTTTCCACTAAGAGTTAAGCTTAACACGGGTTTTAATCTGTGTAGGTACAAAGGAGGACGTTCGCGATCTTCCGCATGGCCAGGCCAACAAACTAGTGAGGTCATCACGAAGGTTTTGCGCTACGATTATGTAAATAAATGTACGGTTTTTATATATGTATATGTAAATGGGACTCAGGACTGTATGTATTGACACTGTAAACACCACTACGGTGGTAGTTTTTATTTTGTATCTTTGTATATGATATTTTGATTCAATTATAAGACTTGGGTCCACCAATGTCTGAAAAAGAAAGTAAAGAGTCCCAGTATAGTTTCGCGCCCCCTTCATCCGCCTAGGCAGGGGTTGGAGGTGTGACAATATGGGTGAGACATCTTATGTTATCGGCATTAAGATCAATAAGGAAAGATCTCGAGACATTTTTGGTTTGTCTCAAGAGACCTATATCAGTAAAGTTTTAGAGAGCTTTAACATGAAAAATGGTTCACCGAGTATAGAACCCATTATAAAGGGTGACATATTCGATTTGAATTAGTGCCTTAAAAATAATTTTGAACGGGCACACATGAAGAACATTCCATATGTTGTAGCTATTGGAAGCCTAATGTATGCTCAGGTCTACACTAGACCTAACATTGCATTTTTTTTAGAGTATGAGGAAGATATCAGAGTAATCAAGGTGTTGGCTACTGAAGAGCTACAAAGAGGTGATGAATACAGCCGGAACAAAGAATATTACATGCTTATGTATGAAGCGAACATAATTTGGAGGTGATTGTCTACTGGAGTGCAAACTTTGTTGTTTTGTGTTGATTCTTGAAAATCAATGTTTTGTTATATTTCAAGCTGGGTGATGGATGCTATCTTGAGAACTAGTAGACATACTTTGTCATCACTATGAAGTAGAGTTAGGTGTCTTGTTTTGAGGCTAGCTCGCATGGTGTATGGTTAAATTGTTTCATATCTGGGCTTAGAATTGTGGATTCTATATCTAGGCCATTGAAGTTGTACTAACTCAGCTATAGTATTTATGGCTAAGAACAACGGGCGAAGTCGATGAAGCATACTTGACATTAAATGCCAGCTATGAAGAGACATGTTTAAAAGAGAAAAAAAGTGGTCATTGAACACATTAGCATTATTGATGGTTGCCCGATCCTTAACTAAAGGCATGCCACTTAAGTATTTTCAAGATCATGTAGTACAAATGGGACTTGGTTCCACAATGTAATTTTATTGTATGTACATTCATTATTTTAATGAAACTCTTATTTAGTCTGATATATTCTCATATGGTTTTGTACATTTTAGTTTATTATTATTATTTTGAGAAATATCATTAAGTTTGGACCTTGAATAAACATATGATTTATTCATTAAGTTTAAGGGTTTGTATTGAAACTTGATATATTATAATACATGGAAGATAATACTCACTATAAGAGGACCTATCACCATGATTTATATATTTAGTTTCCCTTTATGATGGATGTTGAACAATATGGACCAAGTGGGAGACTGTAAGCATATTGGTCCATGTTAATTAAGTTTTAAAGTTTTAAAATTTAAAACTTTAATTTTCTCACCTTTTATTCAGCGTCCTTCAACCCTTGCAACTATTCGAGAGATCAGTGATGGCTTGAATCTCCATATAAGGAATCAATGATGCAAGTTTTGGGTCCGTAAGCCTACTCATCTATACGGAAAATTTACCATCGAGTTTTGATTGAGAAAGGTTTGGAAGAACTAGACGTGATTTCATTTTGGTTTCTAAGTTTTAACAGTTCGGTTATCAATTTTCTAGTGTTCTAGTTTTCCTTTGTTTTTGAACAATAATAGCTAGAAGTGAATTTAAACATCTCCTTCACTTGCATATGATCAGATGCGTATTCTGATTTTATTTGATATGAATCAAGTGTATTATTGGTTACAAACCCTGTGACGACTCAAAATTAGAAACTAAAGCAACCTCTCAAACTAAAATATTCTCCATGACTTAAAGGACTATACTTAATTTATTCTAATGTTTAGAAAATTTAAAAATGAGGCTAACTTTCCAACATCTGACACATGGATCCAAAGAAACCTCCAAATATTCAACTTAAACTTTAAGCTGCCACACCATACTCCTTAAGAAAACAGGGCCTTATCATCTTGAACTATTTCTTCTGTAACAGGACCAAATGTATAGGAATGGATCTTTCACTAACCGAACAGTGCTCCTGAATGCTTGCTGCTCCATTTTAGGCTCTTGTGTATTTGTCTCTGAAAAGACAACTGCTCCTGAAATCTGCCCAATTGTTGGAGTTCAAGATCAACTTGTTTCATGGTTACCTTTTTGCCATTCAACTTTATGCATCTCTTAGTGTTTAGCGACAGCAAAAATCTCGCCCTTTTGGTCCTTCATTCGCAGTCCTGTTTATCAACAATAAACAGTTGATTTTGTTTTATTGCCGATCGAAAATGATTTGCTAGACTTTGTTCAGATCTACCCAAGGAAATGGCTAGTTCTCCTGTCAGAAGTTCAGCGAGGACTACCCCGAAGGCATATACATCACTTTTGTCCGTAAATTGACCTGAATGAAAATAATCAGGATCCAAGTAACCAAATGTCCCCTGTACTAATGCAGTTAAGTGGGTTTTGTCAAGGGGTATTGATCTTGAAAGTCCAAAATCAGAAACTACTGCCCTGAAGTTTTCATCCAACAATATGTTGCTAGACTTACTTATGACAGATCGCTATAGACGCATATGAGTGTAAATAAGCCAGGGCTCCAGCAATTTCACTTGCGATTCGCAGCCGGTTTTTCCATGATATTTTAGATACAAGGCCCTCATCATGAAGATGGCAGGAAAGGGTGCCATTGGAGACATATTCATAAACCAGCAAAGGTACTTCAGTCTGAAGACAACAACCCAACAATCTTACTATGTGCCTATGGTTGATCTGTGAAAGAATCAAAACTTCATTAACAAACTGAGCCAATTGCCTATCATCAAGGGTATTGGATTTCTTAATGGCTACAATGCTTCCATCTGACAGCATCCCTTTGTATACGGTGCCGAGTCCTCCCTTACCAAGGACTCGATGTGAACTGAAATCATCTGTTGCTTTCTCCAGCTCTTCTACTGAATATAGTTTTGTTTTCTCCACACTTTCTTTGCTTGCAGAAATTCTTGCTCCTGCATTAGCAAAACCACCATTCTTCTTGAAGAACTTCTTTATTTTCTTTTTCTCTCTTCAAGTCCCCGATATAACCTAAAGCCTGCAGCAATTAGGATGAAGGCAACAACAGTGATCCCCACACCTGCATCAAACACAAAAGTAAGTAGTGCAGAGAAGGGGATCAGAGTCCTCTATGTTGGGATTGATAAAGTTCATACCTAAGGAAAATACCAGTGGTAGCAAACGTTTACGCTTGCCACGCATGCACCCAGTTCCATTTTTCTTGCCATCTCCATGGTAACCAGCTGGGCAAATGCAGAAGTAACTGCCAGGGATGTTACTGCAATGAGCCATCTTTAGGCACAAATTCTTATTTGTGCCGTTGCACTCATCAATATCTTTTGAGAGCACAAAAGAAAACAACTATTAGTAAGAATTAATTCAAAAACTAAAATTTTAGAGCTTGTTTGGTGTAACCTTTTTTGAAAACTGTTTTTTTGTTTTCAAAAACAAAGACAATACTGACAACAGGTTTGGTTCCTTTTTTCTTGTTTTGAAAAGCACAAGAGTACAGAAAACACTAAATGTTCCTCTTTTGTTTTGAAAAGTACAGAGAACATACAAAACACTAAATTAAGAGAACAAAGAATAAATTCAGAGAGCACCAAAATGGTGTTCCCTATGTTTTCAAAAACTGGAACCAAACTATTCTCAACAACTAGTCTCAAAATCTTTTCATTTATGGTGAGGGGTTGAAACATAACATGTTATAATAACTTATAGTAGCCATGGCCGTAGGACTCTTAAGATCTGATACTTAGAAAACTGATAAAAGTACAATTCCCTCATTCTTTCTTCCCACAGAACATGATCATACTTTTGAGTATTTTCATGAAGCAAAAATTATCAATTGATTTTCTTGAAGCTGATATATATTGCAGAAGGGAAGATTTAGAAGAAAATAAACAAAAGATAATGTGGGAGTGGCAAAAAAATAACTATAAAATCTAGAAAACAAGAAGAATACCTTGGCAACCATCTTTAAGGTAGGGGTTCCCTTGGTAGCCTTTAAAGCAGTGACAATTATAACCGTAGCCCTGGACGGAATTATTGCAGGTAGTACCGGGTCACACGCAAGCCCTCTTCTGGAAGCTTCATGGCAAGACACTTCCCCAACTGACCAATCAAGTACTGCCGGGACAGAATAGAATTTCTTGTCAAATTTACCAAAGACATCAAAATTTCGACGTATAGAGAAATCCGTCTCCGTGATGAAAGCAAGGCTACATGGCTGAGAAGACCATGTTGGTGTCAGCATGTTGATGCTGCGGCTCCTGAGATAAAACGATGCGAAATCGGCTCTGAGTAAAGTCCGGCAGCAACCGATGCCAGAGCAAGCACCTGAAAAGGCAGAATTAGGATCAATGTCTTTAACACTTTTACAAAGAGATGCGCATCCAGTTACATATGTTGTGTTGTCCGCCCCAGTGATATAAGCAAATATGTCACAGCCTATGGCGATGAACTTATTCAGAGTGTAGGAATAACTGAAAGGACGAGTTTTGTTATAGAATACAAATGGGGAATCAGTCTTCCCTGATTGGTTGTTAAAACAAATACGTTGAGCAGTGTCGAAGATGCGCAGATTGTCTTCTGATATCTGCAAAACTTGAGACTTCTGGATAAATGGAAGAGGCGGATTGTAGGAGATGTTGCATGTGATCTCGAAATTTCTGTTAAGGTAACAGCCTTCTTCCATGCCGAATGGATATGGAATGGTAATATTTCCGCATTTCTCTGCGCAGCCAGGCTTGCTCAGAGAGGCGCCTGCTTCATGAGGTATAAATACTAAGAAGCTGATGATTGTGATAAGATGAACTCTTACTGGTAATTGCAGAAGCAACCTCATGTCTGTTATTTTGGAAATAGATCTTCTGTACTGGAGATTGGTCTTAATATGAGTGTATGGTATGTATCAAGAAAAGGGAGTTTTTCTTTTTAAAGAAAAGTGGAGGGGTGACTGGTTAGAAAAGGAAAGGTATTTTTGGAAACCTAAGGGGCATATTAACATTAAATGGTTATTTTTTCCCAAAAACACATTTTTCATGAAATATGTATATTTGAGTTCTATTTTCTTAATTATGCTCAAAATAGTACATGTTTACACAGAGTAATTCGTTCTTTTATATTATGATAAAATAAATTATAAATACATTTAATGTATTCTTAACATCAAATCCAAGTAGATTTGAATTAATTTAGAAACAAATTAGACCTAAAGCGTAATATAAACTTTAATTAATGGGTTAGACGGTTATAACAAAAACAAATGTAAAACTGGCCTATGGACTAAACAAGGCCATTAAATTGGGACAATACAATTCCATGAAAGCCAATTTCAGTCGATCTTGAAAGGCTTGGTTTTGTCTTATTTTTCATTTGAACTTCTATTGGATTGATTAGTATCACATAAAAAGTGACCATATTATTATAGTTCATTTTTTGACTCAAAAGGGGAGGCTAATTAATGCCAAAGAGGTTTGGATCAGTGGTTAAAGAATCGGGCAAGGTATAGGGAAGGACCTGGTTCAAATCTTCACGGAAATAAAATAATACAACTTTGTAATGCAATGAATAGATGTCAAAAAAAAATAAACAAACAAACAAACAAAGTATTAAATTTTAAGTACTAAATTAATAGAAATGAAAAATACTCTATTGCTTTGGTTGAGTGGAACTTTTTTTTTTTTTACATTTATTCACTTTGCATTTCAACATAAATCTAGTATTTTGTTCCTCATAAATACATTCTCATTGATACTTGAACCTTAGACGTCATCTCCCATTCATATGCCCGTCTGAGCTCTTAACCATTTAGCTAAGCCTTATCGGTTGTTTGAGTGGAACTTTTGAAATCCATCATCTTAGGTTAAATGGAGACATATTTATAGTGCTAAAAACTTTCTCCACATTCAATATATGACATTATTTTTTTTTCTTTATTTTATTTCCTCATATTTCTCCCAATTTTTTTTTTAAAATCAATCTCACTCATAGAATTATTTTTGGTTCTTTGTTTATTAATGCTTACATGCCTCTCTATTCATTTGAAGAAAAAGGCCCTTCTGGTCAAATTTTGCCCATTAAAGAAAGACCAAGGTAGAGAGGTCAAGGGATAAACTACATACTTACAAATTAAGTGACAGCAAAGTCTTTTAAAAACAGGCATTATGCTATGTTTAATGGAAATTTGTAGGATATTTAATTTATTTTTTCCTTTATATCTTCTTACCAAAGCTGAACAGGGTGGGGGCATTTTTGTGTCTTTCTAGCTGATGGATACAATTGAAAGCAGGACTTTGACGCCCAATAAGTGATGGCGAATAGGTGAAATAAAGTAATGTATTAAGTCAAAGTTACATTAGTAAATTCTAGAATTAACTTTTGATATAATTTTCTACTTAAAGCTTCCACCAAAATGAGCTTTGTAGTTTATTTAAAGAGACCTATTTTGGCACATTAAATCTGTGGAGAGTGCTTTTAATAAAAAGCAAAGGGACAGATAAGATTGTAGTATCTTTTAACTTTTTTTTACTTTTCCTTTTCTATATATATATATATATATATATATATATATATATATATATATATAATTAAAATATAATCAAAATTCTAAATAAATATTAGTATTAAGATTTTCTTTAAATGATATTATCCGAATTATATCTTGCTTTAAATTTTCATTCACCAGTGCAAGGAAGCAGGCGGCATGGCATGTGACCCATGCCACAACATGCAGCATCAGCAGGTCCCACTCCTAGCCTATATATGTATAATGACTAAAAATGCCGGAACAGGGATGTGATCTGAACTGGACTGCTTTGTTTTGTATGAATAATTGCATTTCTTTTTCCTCTAATAATACAAAAAACTGGGGTCAGGCAGGTTTGAAAAATAACGATGGCCCTAAAACTGGAAAATTTAAGCCTGACCCGTCATATTCATTGCACTGGTGACTAATTCATTGCATTGGTGACTAATGTAACCCCCTAAAAATATCCTAACGGTTTCAAAACATGTTTAGAGAATAAAATAAAGTAAATGAAATTTTTTTGGAATTTAAATCCTAAAAACGAAAAAAAAAAATACAACCTGGAAATTTTACAGGAGCCAAATAAATTTGGTAACAATGTCAAATGGGGACCTAAGAGTCATAAATGAATAATGTAATTGCCAAAATGTAAATGAAGTGAAATGAAATGAAAATGAAAGTGAAATGAAGTGTTAAAATGACAAAAATGAGAAAAGTGGATTTAATGAGAAGGCCAAACAAGGCCTTAATCTTTTAATGAGATTAAAGACCAAAATATGGTCTATGGAATGTCATTTGGGCATTCACGTTTTTTTTTAGAGGAGAAAAAATAGGGCTCCATCCGATTGGGTGTGAAAGGGAGGAGGAGATTTGTGATTTTGCTCCATAAAAACTGGAGATTAAGGATCAAAGAACAAGAAGAAAGCTTGGTGGTGGAGAATCAAAGATTGAAAGGTAAGAAAAACTAAACCCTAACCCCTTTTCTTGAGTTTGAGTTGATGAAAACCCCAACCTTTGGGGCTTTATGCAAGAGCTGGTAATGAGTAGGCTGGTCTTGGGTTTTAGTTTTGTAAGATATATTTATTATTTATTTGAGATTATTTTGTGAAGGCAGGAAGGAATAGTATTTCTGAAAGGAAATACGCTAATTATATCTTAACTATAAGAGAATGATTTTATCCCCCTATGGATAGTAACATAGCATCTGACTGAGGCAGAACATTTAGAATATCGATTACTGAATTTTAAAGAAATTCTGGGTATGTCTGTACACTGGTTTAGAGATAATCACCTCCATCAATTATGATAATGAGAAGTTTTGATTCAGAATAGGAGGTTCATGGAGACCATCAGTGCATGTCCACACCATGGTTTTGATACATGGATGCTAGTGAATCATTTCTATGATGGTATGTATCCGGCCATGAAGCAATTGCTAGAAACCATGTGTGGAGGTGACTTTTTGAGCAAAAACCCAGATGAAGCCATGGACTTCTTGAATTATATGGCTGAAACTTCCAAGGCATGGGATGAACCGAATCCAAGGGAAGCTGAAAGAATGAAGCCTTCGACCCATCCAAGGGGAGGCATTTATGCACTTTCCGAAGACACGGAGATCAAAGCAAAACTGACCACTTTGACCCGAAGGTTAGAAGAGCTGGAAATGAGAAATCAACATGAAGTGCAAGCAAAGGAATGAGTCACCGCATCTCAGCCAAATTGTTTTAATCGGCTGGGCTAAGTAGCCACCCTAGTGAGCACCGGGCCCGCAGTTCCTTCAAAAGAAGAGACTTAATGCAAGAGCATGCCCATGTCTTGGGTCAAAATAAACCACCTACAAATGCCCCATATGGCAACACCTATAACCCCACTGGAGAAATCATCCAAACCTTTCATGAAGTCAAAACCCCAAAGATATGCTCCCTCTAGGAGCACAACAAATAGCTTGGTCTACTTCAAAGATAATAAGTTAACACAGCCTCCACTTCCTTCTAACAAGTGGAGCGTGCATCAATTTAAGCAAAGTGGTAGGCACGCTTTTTGGAAGAAATGTATGTGTCAATGTTCAAACTAATCGTAAAATTGAGGCAAATGAGCTCACTAACGAATAAATTAGACGGAGGCTTAGATTTGTGTTATCCCAACCAGCAGTAGGGTTCTGAAAAAGGGAAATTTCCTTCCCAGACACAGCAAAACCCGAAGGGAGTGCATGAAATAGGCTCAGCCAATGATCCAAATGTAAGGATTGATGAAGTCAAGGCAGTGGTAACTTTGAGAAGTGGTAAAGAACTGAGGCCAAGAAATCTCCCAAAGACTCACTAAGACAACTCCCACGTACTGATCTCGCGCAGGAAGAACAATCAGTAAAAAGGGAAGAGGTGAAGCCTAGTGTACCCCCTTCTTTCCCACAGGCACTTCGAAAAAAGAAAAATTTAGTCAACCAAATTGAAATTTTAGAGGTATTACGATAAGTGGAAGTTAACATTCCTCTCCTTGACATGATCAAACAAGTCCCCACATATGCGAAATTTTTGAAGGACTTATGTACGGTAAAAAGAGGCTTCAATGTGAATAAAAAGGCCTTTTTGATCGAGCAAGTAAGTGCTTATCATTGAGTGCAAGACTCCCTTGAAATATAAGGACCCGGATGTCCTATAATCTCAAAGTGAACACGAGGCATTAGCGTAGAAAAAGCATCAAGTAGACTCGGGAGCTATGAACCCACCATGGTCTCATGTACAAATTTTTGTTTTTAGAGAACCAAGCCCACTTCATCACACTGCCTCTAGCCGATAGCCTATTAAAATACCTAAGGGGGAATTACTGAGATGTTTTTAATACATATGGGATGATTCTTCTATCCAAAGGGATTTTTGGCTGCATTTCCGACACGCAGAGTCAAGCTGCGTTGGGAGCCAATCATGTTAAAATTTAATTATATTGGTCATTCTTGGCTACTGAATGCCACACAACTTTAATGGGGTTATAACTCATATTAATTGGGAATATGACTTTAGAACTCAATATCTTCCATTCGAGTAAAAGGCACAGGAAAAATCAGCTGGGGACGACCGTGAAGAAGTCTGCATAATAGAGACAATTCTTGAAGAATGTGCCAATGAGCAAAGAAGTGCAAGATGTTAACTCCTGAGTTATCTGAAAGTGCCTTAGAGAACAACAAGAACCTCAATGCAGGGGTGCTGGAGAAAGAAAATAGAAATTCTACCTCTGTTGACTGGTGAAGAACCAAAGTGAAACCTCAACAAGCAGCTCAAACCCTACTCGCTTGAGTTAAAAATATGCATTCCGGAAGAAAATTGTGCAATGTCCAAACAGAATATCATCATCACGACCACTTCACACGAGCACAACCCGTCGGCGACCTCCTCAAAAGGAACAAGTGCTTTGGGGGGTGGTACCTGATTTAAAAGGTGCTAAACCCAACAATCCAGACTCACCACATCTGCTTAGGAAGAATCTAAAGCCGTTAGGCAAGCCTACAAGAGAGGAGGTTGAATCCTCACTGTGAGGAGGTGTAGTCTCGTGATTGAAGTCCCGAAATTGTCATAGGTCAGTATCATTTAATTCCATATCCGATAGCACTCTGGTACCCAAACCTTGTAGTGCCCAAAATCAGTGGGTGACCACCGTGGAAAATGAAAAGGCGAGGAATTGTCTACTCCGACTTACCACCTAGCTGAGGGTATGCATAGATTACAAGAGGCTCAATGAAATAACATGAAAGGATCACCCACGCCTTCATTGATCAAATTTCTGAGAGAGTTTCCGGACACCCATTCTATTGTTGATGGGTATTCGTAGTATTTTTCAGATAGAAATTGCACTTAAGATCAAGAAAAGACTACCTTTACTCATTCCATTTGGCACTTATGCTAACAAAGAGGATGCTTTTGGTCTTTGCAACCCGCCACCTTTCGTAGATGTATGCTTAGTATGTTTAACGTATATGGTGGAGCGATAATGGAAGTTTGCTATTATGGGATGACATCACGCATATGGAGGTGATTTTTGAAGAATGTCTCGACTAATTCAAGCTATCTTTGGCAGAGGTGCATTGAAAAGAATCGTGCTTAATCGAGAAATGCCATTTTATGGTGAACTAAGGAATTGTACTGGGCATGTGTTATTTCCATAGGGAATAGAAGTTGACAAGGCAAAAATTGAACTTATTTCCAAACTGCCGTCTCCAACAAATGTAAAAATAGTTAGGCAATTCCTTGGCCATGCAGGCTTCTACAGAAGATTCATCAAGGACTTTTCGAAGATTGCTAAACCCCTTTATAAGTTGCTAGAAAGATCTTTAGAATTTGTTTGGGGAAAGAATGTTAGGCTTTGAAGAGTTGAGGTCCCATTGACCTTTGCACCCGGTAAATCACGAGCACTTGATTGGCGGTTGCCTTTTGAGTGATGTGATGCAAGTGATCTTGCTGTGGAAGCTGATTCTTGGCGAAGAGAAAATGGAAAACCTCATGTAGTCTATTATGCAAGCAAAACCTTGGATGAAGCCTGAATGAACTATACTACTACGAAAAAGAAGCGTGGTCGTGGTCTACGCCTTAGACGGAATTTCGAGAATACTTGGTTGGGTCACGATATAGTCATTTTACGAGATCATTAAACTGAAATATCTCCTGACCAAGCAAAATGCTAAGGCAAGACTCATCCGCTGGGTTCTTCTGCTTCAAGAATTTAACTTGCAAATTAAGGACAGAAAGGGGGTAGAGAATGTGGTGGCAGACCATCTCTCAAGATTGACAATAGCCCATGACACTCATAGCCCGCCCATTAATGATGAATTTCTTGAAGAATCTTTAATGTAGCTGGAAAAAGCTCCCTGGTATGCTCACATTGCTAATTTCCTCGCAACAGGAGAAATCCCATATGATTGGAAAGAACAGGATAGGAAGTACTTCTTCACAAAGATCCATTCCTATTATTGGGAGGAGTTCTTCTTGTTTAAATACTGTGCAGATCAGATAATCAGGAAGTGTGTGCCTGAAGAAGAACAACAGGGAATTCTAGCCTTGCCACGAGTGCACAGTGGTGGTCACTTCAGTTCAGAAGACGACAAGGAAGGTCTTTGCGATCCTGGTTTCCTCACGGCCTCCTGTTTAAAGAAGCACGCCAAGTATTGCGAGTCATGTGATAGATGCCAAGGCTCGAAGTGTCTTGCAGATCATATGATGCCCTTTGAACCCAATTTTAGTGGTCGAACTGTTGATGTTTGGGGCATCGATTTCTCATGGGACCTTTCTACGTCTATGGTCGTATTACATACACATATTGGTGGGAGTGGACTATGTGTCCCGAATGGGTTAGAGGCAATCCCCTGCCAAAGCCAACGACCACGCGAGGGTGGTGCTCAAATTCTTGAAAGCAAACATCTTTTCTAGGTTCGGGGTACCAAAAGCCATTATTAGTGATGGGGGTTCACATTTCTGTAACAAACCTTTCGAAAACCTCATGGCTAAATATGGTGTGAAACATAGAGTGGCCACCCCTTAACATCCTCAAACAAGTGGTCAAGTAGAACTTGCCAACAGGGAGATTAAGACCATTCTAATGAAGGTGGTGAACAGCAACAGGAAAGATTGGTCCATCAAATTGCTTGTTCTTTGTGGGCCCCTCTGAGAACCCAACTTTCAAAGCAGTTCTTGGAATGTCCATATCGGTGTTGGTCTATAATAGTAGGCATGTCACCTTCCCGGTGGAAATCAGTAAAGCATAGTGGCAATCAGGCGAACATGGATTCAAGTAGGGTCGGGGTCGAAAGATTCCTTGATCTCAATGAGTTGGAAGAAATACAGAATGATGCCTACTTGAACTCGAGAAGATTGCAGGAAAGATAAAAAAAATGGCGCCCAAGTCAAATGATAACTAGCAAGGAATTTCAACAAGGGGCCAAGTCCTCCTGTATGATTCCAAACTCCATCTATTTTCGGGC
This sequence comes from Tetrastigma voinierianum, assembly GCA_016808115.1. Classification (NCBI taxonomy): domain Eukaryota; kingdom Viridiplantae; phylum Streptophyta; class Magnoliopsida; order Vitales; family Vitaceae; genus Tetrastigma; species Tetrastigma voinierianum. Next base: position 263,836 of record JAEQBH010000120.1, read on the forward strand.
AAGCTCAAGTCGCGATGGACGGGTCCATTCATAGTTCAGCAAGCACACCCCAATGGTTCAGTAGACCTACTCAATCCAAATGATAATAGAGTGATCAAGGTTAATGGACAGAGGGTGAAACCCTATGTTGTGCAGCAGACTGTCAGGGAAGAAATTCTCCTTCTGGACCCTCCTTGAGGCCCACAGGCCACACATTTAAGGGTGGCCCTTGCAGTGTCTCAGATACCAATAATTTAATTGCTTAGTTTTGTTTAAGTTTCTTTTTGCTTAAGAACTTTTTGTAATAATCGGTTGAGTGACATGTTTTGCTTTGTGTTTGCAGCTGCAGTGACATCAACCACTTCACAAACAGCACCTCAACCTGCCCAGGCTGGGGTTGATCCTTCTCCTACCACCACTGATTGAGGAGGTACCACTACATCCTCTAACTTTCTCGTTCCCATGCCGGTTGTATTTAAAGTAATGTTCATACTTTTGATTTTAGTTTTTCTTGTTTTGCTTGCCCTGCAGTGTCCAAATTTGTTTGTTAAAATTAAGGCTGCTTTTTGTGCCTATATTTTTGTGTTGTACTCTTGCCTTTAGTGAGGAATTGAAGCCCTGTATGCCACCATAATGTTAGAACAACTCCATGCATGATTAAGTTTTTAGTCGATTGAAGTTCCAGCGTATTCAACCTTGTATATCCTCCTTTAGCTAATCACACACAGTGCACGTCAGTTTTCATCAATAGGTTGTGAAGCTATATACCTCTTTCCACTTTGCAAAACCCGTATATATCTAGTGACCCGTAATAGGTTTATGTACCTGAAGACCAATCAAAGTCTTCCCGAATGAAAAAGAAAGAAAAAGCAAAGAAAAAGAAAGAAGAAAAAGAGAGATTGAAGCGTGACGCTTTGCCTTGAAACCGAACACGGTCACGAGGGGTATATGGCGAAAGCCTTCTGACCGATTGCCCACTAAACCTTCCTTTGGTTAGGAGTCATCGACTTTGTGTTCGTTACACGGGTGGATGGGTAGAGTTTAGCGAGTTGTAAGTGTTGGATTCTCGAAGTCATTCAAAGTCCGGGGTGAAGCCTGTAGAGTTTGTGGTCGGTAGATCCTTTTGGCTTGATGCCCTAAACCTTGGTGGTTGGGGTCATGGGGTGGACCCACAATTACACGGACTTTGGTGAAGTCGAGTTTTGACATTGCATCTCTGATTACATTCCAGCCATGAAAAAAAAAAAGAGTGTAACTGGATTTATTTAGATTGGTCATCAGTTTAAGGTCCTGGCAATAGCTTGGTTGGGGGGAGGGAATAGCTTTGCAACTTATTGGTTCAAACTGGTTACCTTAAAACACTTAGATTTAGGTGGAAGTTTAGGTTGACTTCCCTGGAATTGATGTTGCCCTGAAACTTGTTCCTATATGGCATTTGTTCTCTCATGATGGTATTTGTACAGAGTCTAAGTTTTTCATAATAAAGGTAAGCCTCACTTACACACACACATTTTGTATACCATACTCTTTTTGCAAAAACATAGCCTGCATACCCTTGATTGTTTTTAGCATTGCTAAAGGCCATAGCGTGTCGGTTGGGGGGGTGTGATTAGTACCCAAAAGTGCTATTTTGAGTCTTATTTAGATAGGTTTGAAGTGTTTGCGTACTAATCATATTAATTCGCCCGATTGACATGTGCGGGTTGGTTGGTACCTCTGCGATTTTGTTTTGAGGTTGTTTTTGGTAGTTTTGGATTTTTGGGAACCTGAAGCCATCATAATGAAGCTTAGGCGTAATTGGCGACCTTTTATGCTGAGCTCATTATGGATCTGACAGAAGTTTCTCAGCTTGGGATGAAGAAATGTTAAAGTGGAAATGAAGAAATACGGGCTGGATCTGATGCGGATGCAATCTTTGGAGATCGGGAATTTGGCTGGCATAGCGAAAATTTAAAGGTGCGAAAGATTCGCAATGGTGAAAATTTCGCAATTCTAGAAAATTTATTCATATTGGAAATTTTAGCTATGATGTGAAATTTCGCTATGATAAGCGAAAATTTGCTATCATAGCGAAATTACTATGCATAAGCGAAATTCAAATTTTAAGCTGTGCCTACAATTCCCTCTCTATGATACATGAGGAATTTAACTATCATAGAGTAGAATTTAAGCTATATAACGAAAATTTACTATGCATAATGAAATTCAAATTTCGATATGCTACCGATAGGTTTATATAGCGAATTCACTGTATCGTAATTCTTCCCCTCTGTTTTATCCAGGCAACTTTACATTTGTGTAATTCCCATTTGCCCTCAATGTAATCATTTTATTTTGGTTATTTTGGTATTTCACATCTCTTGTAAGGCTATATAGCCATGATAACTGTTGTAAGCAAGCTTTTCCATTTTAGGTTCTGATTTTCCTCTCTTCTCTCTCTTCTTTATCTCATTTTTCCGATTGCCAAACACACCCCTTTGAGGATGACAACTCAAGGGATGTTTGGCTAAGCCTCAAAACCTTGAAGAGGAGGGTTGTTAGGTTGGTTAATGGTGGCTTGTAGGTGTTCCTCTGCTTTAAATGGAACATATACTGCATTTATGTGTTTCAAACTTTCCAAACTAGGTTTATTTAACAATGTATTTTCTTTGGTGTTTTCATGGCATGCTTCGAGGAGTTCGATGTATTCTTAATGAGTAGATACACTAACATCCATTAGATGTCATTTACGAGCACGAAAGTAGGTTAAATGCTTGGTTTTCAAGCGCAGAAACATTAAACATGCTCGATCAAATGCTGGTTCAACTGGAGATGTTTTTAAGGGTTGGTTTTAAAAGTGAAAACAAAGATCAGGTTTTAGCGATGACTATATGTCATTTGCCTGTCTTGAGAAATATTTGGACACCTTCTCGCTCATTAGGCGATCTAGTATTGACCTTGAGTCTCAAATCTACACCTAATATTTTAGCTGTTTGATTAACCTAGTGGCAAAAATACCCCACACTTTTCAATGCTAATCCAAAAATCCAAGTAGCCTCACCATTTTGAACCATGATACAAATCATTTGTAAGATGAAAACCCGTCCCCGTGTTGACCCAGACCTTTATGCGGTAAGCTTGACTCACAGCGTAGGAGGAAAATAGGAAACAAATTTTGTTGATTCTGGATCACCCTACCGTGGCACCAATCATTTACCGGGACCCAATCATTTACATTTAAATCTAAAATATGAAAATAAAACGCTTAATTACAGTCCATAAGAGTCCGATCATGGCCCTCTTACCATATTTACATATCCAACTATTTATACAATAGTCCAAAAGAATTTAATTACAATTCTTTTTACATAAAATACTTTTTATAAAAGTATTTTTAAGGCAACATGTCATCCTTCTTCACAATCACTGACCTCGCTAGGATGTACATCCTGTACACCCCACAGTAAGCAGAAAATGGGGCTACAATGGAGTGAAATAATGCTAGTATAAATTCTCCCTCTGAGGGCTACCCAGCCTAAATGCACATGAAATGGCATACATAATACATCAAACCATATTCCATATAAATAATGCAATCCTATATGGATTGTTCAGTGTCATGCATGAGATGAGACTCCTCATGCTCATAGCTTGATCTAGTAGAGCTCCCCACACCAAACACCAAGTGTGAAAAACCAGTCATTGATGTTTCACCTAATGACTTAAACCATTGGACAACCCTCCAGTTTTAACTTATCAAATCCCGTGTGTTTATTTGGGTTGCGAATTTCCAGGGTCACCCCACAGGCTTTGCAATGCCTTCCGACACTTTCGCGAACTTTTATCGCTGAATCCATATGTCTGACCAAGAATAAAATTTGGGTTTTTACCACGAGGGGGGGGCCTGAATTTGTGTGTATTTTACAACCATGAGTCTCGATTTTGGACGTTGTCCCATTTCAGAGCTCACCACTCATTCACCAAGAATGGTGAATAACAGTACCATGCACCCACACCCGACTCAACGCGATGTGACCGTGCATATGAAATGCAATCATGCCACATGCATAATAACAACTACATACAACATTTATAAATATCGGATCATTATATTTCTTACATATAATTTCCATTTATCACAATTTCCATGTTAATCACATTCGAAATTATATATTAACGCGATTTTACACACCATCATATTATTTATTTTTCCAACAATAACACACCTGAAATGGAGCGAATCTTGAAACTATATAAACAGGCTGCTTTGTTCCCTTCACGGGTTCGTCACGAATTCTTGTGTCACCAAAACACCACAAAACCTGAAGACATCAGTTCTGGGATCAAAACCAAACCTCAACCCTGTCCCCGAGGCGCAGTAAGCAGTCCAGAATTGACGAGACTATAAAGCAGTCCCAAAAATTCAAATCGGACTGTTCGAAAATCGTCCTGAAAATTCCATAAAATTCCTACACTCAGTCCCAAAAATTTGGGTCTGATATTTATGTCCTCTCACAGCCTCTAAGAAAACCCCAAGCCATTAAATGACCTTTAGGCTAGAAATAACACAAGTAGAGTAAGTTTACCTCATTGGAGTTTGACTCGAGATTTTGTTACCCGCCTTAAAGCCGATGCGTGAATCAACTTCGCCTTTTTCTCCGACAAAAACCTATGGTCTGATTTCCGTAGATCTTAGAGAGAAGTGAAGAGAAGAAAAAAATTGCTCTCTTTCTATTCTCACTCACTTTCTGCATCTTTGTCCTTTTATTGTTCCTTTTATTTGATTTTCTTTTAACCATGTGTCCATCTCTCATTCGGGTCCATTTCTTCCCCGAAACAATTTATTTCTTTTCAATTCAATTTAGTTTAAATGAACTTAGCTCAAGTTATTTCCTAACTTTTGAGATTTTCGAAAAAATCTCGTCCCTAGAGTCACTGGCAACTTATCACTTAGAAACTTATAAAAAAATTCCGATTGTCTAAGAATTCGACGAAATTTTTTTGGGTTACTAGATTTCTTGAGAAGAATTTAACGACACAGTCCGTTTCACAATTCGAGATCTAGAGAATTTTCTAGGCTTCCCTGAACTATTTTTTCAATTTATTATTATTATTATCATTTTGCCATTTTTGAAAATTTCTAATTTTCCTGGGTTTTACATCTCGACTCACTCCTTCCACTTCCCCACGATCCCTTTCATCTCCTCTATCTCTCGTCTCCCTTGTTAGGTATTTTTCTCTCCTTTTTATACCCATGCTTCGCATCATTAAGTGTAAAAGGGTCAAATAGGGAAAAACTGCAGGCTAAATGCCTAAGTGTTCAGGTGGAATGCTTAGGCGTTCTAGGAGAGGTGAGTGGGAATGCCAAGGCATTCTAGAAATGTGAGTTTGGGTTTGCTTCATGTGCATGCCTAGGCATTTAGGAGGAGCGCTAAGGCATCCCAAAGGTGCTACCTCTTATACTTTTCTCCATGTATTTAGCTCTTTGTAGTGGCATCTTGCATTTTTCCCTCAACCTTGCTTTTCTTGTCAAAACAAACATCATTTGGATTAGAATGAGCTATATCTTAATCAAGATTCAATGAAAGTCCAAGTTATATTAACAATAAAATAGGTGTAAAATAAACCTATGAAACTCCCTAAACTTGAATTTTTCTAGTCCTCAAGAAAAACTAAGACTAATTAAAATAAAAAAAGATAAACAAAATAGGAAGAACTCAAAAGAAATACTTGTTTTTTAATTTCAATGCACATTGGGTCAATTCCTTGTTTTTAATGGCTTTAGGGACTTCACCTACCTATAGTATGTGGAAAACGCAAGGTATTGCCGAAAGTGAATGATTGACCCCTAGTCGAATTTTGACTCACTCAATATACCCTATGTGACTTGTGTGAACTCTACTCTACGAGTGATTCGAAACCTAGATCAATTTATGCATCCTATTGTATATGGTTGATCTCTATGTGATAGAGTGTGGAGTTCCATAGGCTTATTGTTCATATCACTCTCTACTAATGTAGGCTTCACACAACTTTTAGGATTGGTAGAACTTAATCAGCTTGTAATGTAGGTTGTGGCTAAGGGTAGGATAGGAAGTATAGTGGTGCTTTTCACTTTCTCATAGTCCTTCATTTCTTTCCATTTCCTTTGAGCTTTCACCACTCCTTTCAAAATCCCAAAATTTGCTGCTTACAAGCCTCACAAATTTCCATCATGACTCATCTTTTTCAACATGTGATCATATAAGGTTTAGTGAGTAGTGCAATGTTTGGTTCCCTTAAGCTTTCTACCTACCCTTAGTAAGCTTTGGGTCAATAGCTCCCAAACTAGTTGGCCTTAGGGTACTAGGTGTTGAGACACCCGTTAGGACTTAATCCACCAAGGTAGGAAGGCTTCAAAACTAAACTTACCCACCCTATTCTTTTTTAGATATTTCCTCAATTCTTTTTCTTTTTTATTTTCTCTCCATCTTCTCATTTCATTTACTACCCATGCATCCCTTTGTTTCATAGCTCATAATTACTTCCTTGAAGGACACAAAATCTATGGACAAATGAGGTTTTTTGAGAATTAGAGATTTAGCCAGGATGAGGGAGTTATATTGTGTATAACCATTAAAAAATTAGGCTAAATAGGCTCAAAAACTTGATTGACCATGATTTTTAATATAACTAATTCTTGATACTTTTATTAGGAAAAATTTCTGACACAACTACCAAGAACTGAATCAGTCCTCAACAATAGTGCCAAAAACTTGTTGAGACCCAAGATATAAAATATGTTTTATGCCTTGTATGTAAAATGTTTCCTTTTGAAAATTGATTTGGTCTAGATCACTGCAAGTGCACAGATCATACAAGTAATATAGTGGATTTTAAGTCCATATATCATTCCCACGAGGATCGATTATAAAAATTTAAAGATTAACTACCCTCACTACTAAAGATCCTTACTACTTGAATATCCAGATTTTTTAGGATAGTTTTAACTTCTTAAGTAAAAATAAAAGAATCAAATAATGAAATTTCTAAACTACATGATTAGAGAGCTACTGTGAACTGAAACATATGGGAAGAAAAATAGTGTTGTCACCATCACTTTGTAAGTCCAAATAAGATAAAGTAGTGGATATGAATCTTGGAGTTGTCCAAGAGCAGATTAGTGTAGACATGGATTTCTCCTAACTCTACACATTTCACTCTTCTACCACACTTCTATTTCTAGGGAATGGGTTTGAAAGCTTCTTATAGGATTTGTTCCTCTTGTAAGATCTGACTATTTTTCCTTCTTAGTACTTCACAATCATTTCTTAGGACTGGGAAGTGCTTGCTCCCATGGATAGGATATTACAAGCCCTCTCCACAATAAAAGATACCTCAGCCATCAATTAGACAAGAATTTCCTCTTCCTTTGATTAGAATCTCAGCTAACACTAGTTTGAAGTTATTCCTCTCAATTGAGGTGAAACCTCTCAGGATTAAGTTGCTAGATCAGTAAGTGGATCTTATGCCTCGAGCACACACTCCTGTTGTCACTTAGGAGAGAGCCTTGAAAGCAGAGGTTAAATAATCACTAGTGATATATCAAAGTAATCCCAAAAGTCCATTGGTTCTTATAATATTAGTGTAATTGTATCCACAAGTCACTGCTCATTAATCTCAGGTAGTCTAAACTTTGTGTCACTCAGAGGGATTCCTAGAAATTATAATAATGATGCAGCTCTTTTTTGGATAACAAACACCGATATTCAGAACAACTTAATGTAGGAGTAATACTGATTATTACCCAAAAAGTGCTATTTTGCACTTTGCTATTATCGTTTTAGTACTTTTCTTGTAATGAGTTCAATTAACCCTAGATAGACATGTCCTAAAGGACCTAGCTATACCTCTTGATCACATTTTATGGAAAATTTTGTAGTTTTCTCGGGGCCATTGATATCAAAGTTGTTAGTCGACTCAATCATGAAGAATTCAAGTTGAACTTCAGTACATATCGAAGCGGAGGAAGGCATGCGGGAATGAAGCTTGCACCTTGGCAATTTCGCAAGGGTTCCGAATTTTTGCAACCCTTGTGAAATTTCGCAACCCTTGCAAATTCAGCAATTTCTGAAATTTATGAGTGGGAATTCTATTATTATTTTTTACTTTTTTACTCCGAATTTTGTTCTTCCCAAATTGTCTCCCATGTAATAGTGACTAATTCATACATTTTTGTAATTCTTGTTCTTTGAGATAGTATATAAGTCAATAACTTTGTAACTTCCGATACTTTTTTTATCATTAATAAAACTTTTGGAGGGAAGCTTTCTACAGTTCCCGCATTTTCTCATTTTCTCTCTCTTTTTTTCCCACTTTCTCATTAGCAAAACAACCTCTAAGGATGACAACTCAGAGGATGAGTAGCTAGAACCTCTTTCTCCTTGAAGAGGAAGGCCACTAGGCAAAGGATCTAAGGCAAGTTGAGGAGTTTCATGGTTTTCACGCATGTACTTACTGACATTTATGTGATTCCTTTGAACTCTAGGTTTATATCCCTTCGATGCACCTTGAATGGTCCGTATTTGATAATCTTTTAGGGTTCAGTGGATGCTTATTGCTAGATCCACTGAGATTCATTAGTTGTCATTTATTAGTCATTGGAAGGTGGGTCAAGGAGATACGTTTTTAGTGTCTTGAGCCATTAATGCTTTCGATGAATACCATTTTCAAGGATTGTTGTTTTGGTCAATTTTATAGCTAAATGAAGAACCGATTCGGGAGATGACTATAGGTCATCACTCCTAATCTTTGAAGGAAAAAGACTCGAAAAACCCTCACATTTGCCCAAAGAGCAAGCCCGGTGTCACGATATGTCGAGGAATCTAACATTTGCTTATTTTATTTTCAGTTTTCAACCATTACAACTCACTATTTTTACAAAATCCCAAGAATCCAAACCATAATCACTAGTGTAAGACTTAATATTAATCATTTCCGCGAAGAAAACCCATCCTTGTGGACAATCCTAGAGCCACTATACTGTAGTAGCAATTCACCTATGATAGGAGGTATTACATTATAAATTTGTTGATTCGCTGATACCTTCACGACGATTAATCGTTTCATTAGTTATTGCTACTCTTTGTAGTAATTGCTCTTTGCTGATATAGTGGCTCTAGGATCATTCACTGGGATGAGTTTTCTTTGCGAAATGATGTATATTAAGTCTTACATAGTGATATGGTTTGAATTTTGAGATTTTGTAAATAGTGATTGTAATATTGGCAAAAATAAATAAATAAATCCCATAAAGTAGGACGGAGGCTTGGAAACTTGGCTGAAATGAGGGTTTCTCAGGTCTTTCATGAGGATTAGGGAGGATGACGCATAGTCATCTCCAGGCTCGATTCTTTCGCTTTATATAAAAATTGACCCGAAAAGCAACTATCGATGGTATTCAACGGCATTAATGTCAGGCAGTAGCGTTTGCCTTGACCCGCAGCTACATGACTGTTAATGATAACTGTAGTCTCAGTGAATCCCAACAATGCTTCATGTTTAAGGCTGTCCAAATACCTTCAGAGTAAATAAGTCTAAACACAGGTAGGAAACACATAAATGTCAGTATTTGCGTGTAGCATATCCTTTCAAATGTTTGCTCCTGACTCAGGAGAAGAGAAAGTTCTAACTACTCATTCTTTTCGGTGTCGTCATAAAAATGCAGTTGGCTGGTGAGAGAAAGTGGAAAGAAAATTAGAGAGAAAGGTAAGGAAAGTGAAGCTGTGAAACTTCCCTCTAAAAAGATTTTATTAATGATAAGATGCTCTGGTTATGGAGGTGTTTGCTTGAGTTTATATACTACCTAGCAACAAAGTACAAGGGCATGAACAGTCACTGTCCCATGGGAGATATTGGGAGAAAAAATTCGAATCAAAAAATCTTAGCAATAGCGAAGCATAAAATTTGCGACCTGGCAAACCCGAAAATTCACAACCCTTGCGAAATTTCCAAGGTGCAAGCTTCATTTTGCACAGCTTATCTTCCTCTAATTTCTAATCTGCAGCTCTGAGTTCAACTTGAATTCTTCATGATTGAGCTAACTCAATAACTTTGACATCAATGGCTTGAGAAAACTACACAATTTGCCATAAAATGTGATCAGTAGTATAACTAGGTCTTTGACATGTCAATCGGGGTTAATTGAATTGATTACTACGCAAGAAGTGCTCAAAACCCGCAATAGCAGAGTGTAGAATAGCACTTTTTGGGTAACAATCACTCCTCCCAATCGACACATTGCTAGTCCCATAGCAATGAAAGAACAAGAAAGCAAACAAAATAAGATCGACTATATATATGTCCACAAAAAATGATGTTTGAAAAAAATGAAGTGCTAATGCTCAACCTTCATGAAGTTACCAAAATACGCGATATTATCTTGGGAGGCGGGTGCTATGAAAAATCAAGTATCAAATAATTGTCCTCTTTGAGAGAACCAACTTGCCACCTTCCCTGAAAACTGAAGTGTTTGATTTGATTAGGTTTAAAAAATAACTTGTCAAACTATTCTCTCCCCTGACCTAGCTCTGCTCATACCCGGCCTAACCAACCTCGTCGTCGGAGGATGACTTTATTCTACAACTTCCTTTTTTTTTTTGTAGGGGTGCGTCATGAAGTATCGAACTCATAAGGGTCCATGTAACGGGGGTCCCCGATGACTCCCTACAAATTAAGTTTTAGGGCATAAAGTCATAAGGATCTTTTGACCACTAACTCTTTAGGTTTCACCCTGGACTCTTAATGAATTCAAAACTCCAGAACCTACAATTTGCTAAACTCTACCTATTCACCCGGTATAGCGAGCCTGAAGTGGGGTGACTCGACCCGATTGGTTTAGGGCATCGAGCTTTAAAGACTTTCGCCATATACCCCTCTGATCGTACTCGGGTTTCAAGGCAGAGTGTCATAATTTTTTTTCCTTCTTTTTCTTTTTCTTTCTTTTTTTTCTTTTTTCTTTAAAGACACATTGGTCTTTTATTCTAGGGTCTTGACCTATTAAAGGTTGTCAAAGGCACTAGGCCAGACTTTTGCAGGGCTTAGAAGGCAAGACAGTTTTTTAGCCTATAAATGAAATCTAATGTGCACAGTGTTAATTTAGTTGAAGTGGAAGAAAAGGTTGGAAACAAAGGAATTTTTAAGCGATTAGCAACTTAATTGGCGTGCACCATTAACATCAGCGGGAATTGGAACTGATATTTCAATTTCTCTTGCTATAAGCTGGGCATTACAAAAATATGGTTGCAATTGAGAAACTGTAACTGTAGGCTTTATAATATGTTTTGAAGTTAAAGGCATATTTATATATTTATAGATAAAAAAAAGGTAACTACCAGAAAGTCGTTGAATTACACAAAAGGACTTGCTCAAAACAAAAGCAAAAACATAATATAAAAGCCACTTCCTTCATTAACTCTCTCCCCTCCCCCAAACCAAATATCACATTATCCTCAATGGGGTTTGGATTGGAAGGTTAAAGAAGGAAGTGCTACCTCCTTAAGTATGGGCAGCTGGTGGGATGCCATCCTTATCCTGGGCAGCTGCTGATGAGATTGGAGGAGAAGGGGGAATTGGGGGAGGAACTACTGCTGCTGTTGATGCAAGGAGATCCAATGAAGTTGTGGGAGGGGCTGTATGGCCAAGTGCTACTGCTGCTGCTGGTGGAGGACCTGTAGAGGCCTGGGCAGGTGCTGGTGGAGGAATGTGAAGAAAGTCCAGACGGATTTGAATTTGAATGAGGATGGCATTGTTCTGAGCAACTAAAGCCTCGGTGCGTGCCATCCTCTCAACTAGGGCAGCATAGGCAGTGGTGAAGGAGGCTAAAGTAGCTGCAAAAGAGCGTACTACAGTCATAATAGCCAGAAAGTCACGAGGAGAAATAGAGATAGTCATCATGGGTGATGCTGAAATACTAGGTCCAATTGAATCTACAAGGACTACAGGAATTGAATGAGCAGATGATATAGGTAATGGGTAAGTGGCTGAAGGGGCTGTGGATGTTGGAATGTAAGGCTCCTCAATTGGAACTGCAGGGGGTGGCTGATCCTCTGCTAGATCTCTGAGTGGGATGGGAGGAGCACCTGGCACAAATTGCCACTTCCCAATAGTGAAAACAGCTGTGTAAACTCGACGGTGCTCTAATTGGGGTTTAGTCGGAAGAAGCAGATGTTAACACTGTGAGCAGCCATGGAAACAAGGGGATGGTCTCGCCACAGCACAAGGTTCAACTGCTATCTTTCCTTAAAGTAGAAAAGGGTAGTCATGATGAGCTCTATAGGGCTGAACCAAAAACCCTCGGAAATGTGATAAAGAGCCTCCAGTATGGCTCCATTTCTCTGCACTAAATGCTGGAGCGGAAATAAGTTTGAACGCAATACATAGTCAATAAAGAGCATCCCTAGTGGAAGCTATCGTCTTAATAGAATAGGCCCAACTGATGTGTCTCTGGAAAGGATGCAAACCATCTCCCGGGGTGAGGGATGGGGCCACTGCCTGTACTCCGCTGAATTGGCTAGGACAACTGGAAGATTGAATATGGCAGCTATGTCAGTGGCCCGAAGTATTCTTTCCTGATATCATAGAAAATGCGGGCTGTCAGTTACGGTGCTTGCACGGAAGTCATGGTATGGTAGAATTCGATGACCACGCACAGATAGAAGAACCAGTGGGGAGTCATGAAGAGCTCCAGGGAGCACCACTGCATAAGCCTCATGGAGTCTCGAAGCTTGGGGAGGGTAGAGAAAGCCGGAATATCAGAAATATTCTCATTATGCAGATCCTTTCCACTATAGTTTGAATTACTTGCTATTGGGCCCTTGGTGGAAAGGGCCTTCCGTGATGGGCGGAGAGTGGTCTTGAGAATTTGCCGGCTGGGGCTGGTGGAGTGGGCGAGAGTGCTCACGGGGTCGTCGGCTGGAGCTTCATCTGGGCTTGGTCACGAGCCCTCTTTGGGCGGGGCCTCCCGTTTGGTCGTGGATGTGGAGGGGAAGAAGGAATGGCCCCCGTCCTCGTAAAATTGGTGTGGGGCAAGGGCAGGCTGGGGTGCTTCAGTAGGTGAGATCGCAGGGGTTGTAGTGCGAGGCGACGGCGGTAGGATCAGCGGTGGGTGAGACCTCCACGCGAGTTTGAGACAAGTTAGCCAGCCCTTTATGGGTTTTGCCATTGGGGGGAATGGGTGAAAGGCATTTGGGAAGATGGGGGAAAGGTGTGCCGTAGGAGGTGGAATTCAGGGAGAGGAGGAATGAGTGGATGGAATGAACAGGAGGGGGGTTGATATATATAGGGGGATGGGGAAGGTGAAGAGCCTATGGAAAGCTATGAAATTTAGTAACCCTGAATGAGTGAAAACTTTCTAGGTCTCGTTAATGGGGAAGAAATGAATAGGGTTTACTAGAACCGAAGGGTCGGGTAGATGAAGAGGTGCAGGCATCAAGAGGCAGGGTGGCAAAATTTTTGCAACCCTGCGAAAATTCGAAACCCTTGCAAAAATAGAGCCTTCAACCTGTAAAACCCTACTTCACGGAGATGAGCGATTCCTGCAAAGAAAACACAACAGTAATGAATAAAAACACAGAAAAGTGAAAACTCAATCTAAAACTAGGTTTAGACTAGAGAAAAGATGAGGGGAATAGATATAAAATTCAAAATGAAATAAGAAAAATCTCAACAAAAGGAAGTGGCATTTTCAGTCTCTGAAGAGACTAAGCCCACCTAAATCAACTTCTTAAATTTCTAGGGGCTCAAGGAGGGAAAGTTCCTCCTTGTCTGGTGTGAAGGGGACTGCATATGGCTTGAGCCTTTGGCCATTCACATTGAATAGTCTGCTGTCCTTTGGGTTGAGCAACTCCACTGCTCCATTAGGGTAGACTTGATGGATATTGAATGGACTGATCCACCTCAATTTGAGTTTGCCTGGAAATAGGTGAAGCTTGGAATCGTAGAGCAACACTTGATCCCCTTTTTCGAAATTCTTTCGAGCCACCATCTAATCATGCCACTTCTTCAATGTTTCTTTTGCAAATTTTGAATTTAGGTAGGCATCATTTTGCAGTTCCTCTAACTCATTGAGGTCGTGGAATCTTTTGAGGCCAGCTCTTCCTAAATCCATATTCAACTTCTTGATCGCCCACCATGCCTTAGTTTTGATTTCCCTGTTGGCAAGCTCAACTTGTCCACTAGTCTGAGGATGATAAGGGGTGGCTACTTTGTGCTTCACTCCATATTTAGCTAGAAGGGTTTCAAAGGGTTTGTTGCATAAATGTGAACCCCCATCACTTATTATGGCCTAAGGTACCCTAAACCCAGAGAAGATATTCTCCTTTAAAAACTTCAGTACTACCCTGTGGTCATTTGATTTGTAGGGAATCACTTCAATCCGTTTAGACATGTATTCAACCCCCACCAAGATATATGAATATCCGAAGGACATAGGGATTAGCCCCATGATGTCAATGCCCCACACATCAAATAAGTCCACTACCAAGATTGGGCTCAAAGGCATCATATGACGACGAGAAAGCTTCCCGAGCCTTTGGCATCCTATCAGCAGCCTCGACATATTGAGCATCATGCAGAGGGAAGGCAGTGGAACCTAGATTGGAGCTCCTTCATGGTTATTTTACGTAGTGAAATGACCACCCGCCCGAGGGCATTTTTTTCGTGGCAGAGTGAAGTCTCTCTTGTTCTCTTGGGCGCACATCTCCTGATGATTTGGTCTGCATAGTATTTGAACAGAAATGGTTCTTCCTAATAATAGGAATGAATCTTTGCAGAGAAGTACTTCTTATCCTATGCCTTCCATTCAGTTGGAATTTCCCCTGTTACTAAAAAACTAGCAATGTGGGCATTCCAGGGGGTACTTTCTACCAGCAGCAGTGATTCCTCAGGGAACTCATCATTAATTGGAGGATTGTGTGTATTGTGGGCTATGGTCAGCCTAGAGAGGTGATCTGCTACAACATTCTCTACCATTTTCTTGTCATTGATCTAAAGATTAAATTCTTGGAGTAGGAGAATCCATCTTATTAGTCTTGCCTTAGCATCACCTTGGTTAGTAGGCGGCGGGAATGGTGGGGTGAAGATAACAATGTCTGACCCCACCAAGTATGTTCAAAACTTGTCTATGGCATAGACTATTGCCAGCAGTTCCTTCCCTGTGGTAGTGTAATTTCTCTAAGCTTCATTCAGAGTTTTGCTCGCATAATAAATCACATAAAACTCCATGCTCTCTCTGCCCAGGGCGCTGATAAAGCGAGATCGGCATCACACATGACACAGAAGGTGCCGGTTGGGTGCTCTCACTATAGGTGCAGTGGTCGGGTGGGATTTGAGCTCTTCGAAGCTCTTTTGACAAGCTTCATTCCATGCAAATTTAGTATCCTTTTCCAGCAGCTCATACAGGGGTTTTGCAATTTTGGAAAAATCTTTGATAAACCTCATGTAGAAGCCTGCATGACCAAGGAACTATCTCACAACCTTTATATTCGTAGGTGGTGGTAACTTGACAATAAGCTCAACTTTAGCCTTATCGACTTCAATTCCCTTGTTGGAGATAACATGTCATAGGGCAATTCCCTGATTAACCATAAATTGGCATTTCCCCAATTGAGCACCAAATTCTTCTCAATGCATCTGTGCAGCACAATTTCAAGATTAGCTAAGCATCGCTCAAAAGCATTCCCATACATGGTGATATCAACCATATACACCTCCATGATGCGTTCCACCATATCGCTGAAAATGCTGAGTATACATCTTTGGAATGTGGTAGGGTGCGTGCCCCGGAAGACCAAGGCACGATGTACGTAAGCATATGTGCGAATGAACAAGTGAAGGTGGTCTTCTCTTGGTCCTCCACCGCAATCTCTATCTGAAAATATCCGGAATGCCATCTAAGAAGCAATGAATGGTTGCGGCTCTCTCAAGTTGATCGATGAAGGGTAAAGAGAAGTGGTCCTTCCTTGTCACTTAATTCAATATCCTATAGTTTATGCATACCCTCCAACCTGTGGTAAGGCGGATGGGTACATCCTCCCCCCTTTCATTTTGCACAGTGGTCACCCTTGATTTTTTTGGCACAACCTGAGTTAGACTCACCCAGGGACTATCGAAAATAGGGTAAATAATTCTAGCTTGCAACAGTTTGAGGACTTCAGTGTGCACTACTTCTTTCATATGTGGATTTAGTCGCCTCTGCGGTTGTCTTACTGGCTTAGCTTCAGCCTCCATGTAGATATGATGAGTGCAAACCAAAGGACTAATCCCCTTTAGATCGGAAATTTTCCATCCAATGGCTTGTACTTCTGAGGTGTCAGAAACATTCTCTGAGGCATTCAGTAATGAAGATATCACAACTGGACATTAGTGATTCGTGCCACAATAGGGTGATCCGGAATCAACAATATTTATATCCTAAATTTCCTCCTCTTTGCAGTAGTCGAAGCTCTTTTTGAAATTATAACATTTCTGGGATTAGAACTGGGATGGATTTCATCTTACAAATGACTTGTATCATGATTCAAAATGGTGAGGCTTTCATTTGGATTTTCGGATTTGCATTAAAAAGTGTGGTTGGTGGTGTCACTAAGCTGGGAGTAGTTTAAAATAAGATGTAAAAAGAACACCTTGAAGTTTTGGGTCACTAGTTTGATGTGATGGGGTTGTAGAGGTGTCCTCGGGTTATTTCCTCGCATTAGGGCAAATGACATATAGTCATTTCCAAAACCGGATCTTTGTTTAACTTTAAATACCAACCCTTAGTAACATTCCTATTTGAACCATAGCATTTACTGAGCATTTAATGTTTCTACAGTTGAAAATAAAGCATTTAACCTACTTTCAGTGGCTCGTAAATGACATCTAATGGATAATCGATTATTATCTACCATTGAAATATACTTGAACCACGAAGCATGCCAAGTATTGACCAAGAAAATACATTAAATAGCATTTAAACCTAGTTTGGAAAGTTTGAAACACAAATGCGCTTGATACACCTTCATCTGAAAACGAGGAGGAACACTGTGAGCCAACATCAACCAACCTAGCAACCCTCCTCTTCAAGGTTTGAGAGCAGCCAAACATCCTTTGAGTTATCATCCTCAAGGGTGTGTTGGCATCCTAAATGAGAGAAAGAGGAGAGAAAGAGAAAATGGGGCTTAAACGAGTTGTGTGAAAAGCTGCGTGAAAATGAAAAGTTAGGTTACAAAATGTTCATAACATGGCTTATATAGCCTCCCAAACATGTGAAAATACCAAACTAACCTAAATAATATGGTTACATTGAGGGCAAAAGAGGAATTAAACAAGCGAGTCGTTTGGATCACAAAAGCGAGGACGAGGATTTTTCGTTATGCGGTGAATTAGCTATGATAGCGAAATTTGGCTATCATAGTGAAAATTAGGTCGTAGCGAAAATTTGAATTTTCGCTATGCCTGATAATTTCGCTATGATAGCGAATTTTGGCTATGATGGCGAATTTTCGCTATGATAGCGAGGGCCATATCTGCCGTAATTTGGCCATAGCGAATTTCGCTATGATGCCAATTCATGCGAAAATTTATTATGATTCACGAAATTTTAAGCTATGCCATAGCGAAATTTCCAAGCCACAATGCTGCTTCTTGCATCCTCCAGCCTGCATTTCTCCTCTTCTAGCTTGATATTTCTTCATCTCAGGCTTGATGAAATCACCGAGAATTCATCGAACTCGACTATAAATCAGCCGCAAATTACGATGCCAGAAAGCAGTAAGATGGTGGAGAAACTACGAAACGCAAAACTACCAAAAACAACCTCGAAACAAAATCGAGTAATACTAATGGACACACTTTGCATATCAATCGGCTTAAATAATATGATTAGTACGCAAAAGCACTCAAAACCTATCTTAAATAGGACTCAAAATAGCACTTTTTGGGTACTAATCAATTGGTTACCCTATTCCAAATGTGCATATTTTAATTCTACAGGAAGAGGTTTGAGATCAAGTTTTTGGGACTGCATGCTGCCCCCATTGTCACTGTCCTCCTTAGTCAATAAAGGAAGGATTTCTTCTTTTCTCCTCCATGGCCCATAAATAGCACATAATTCTGGGGCATCCTGTAGCTCTTCAGAAACTTCTGCTAGTTCCTTAGTCAACTCCTCTGTGATTCTGATAGTGAGTTTGTTAAATCTAAAATGGTGTGTCGATGAACTTCTTCTGGATCCTCCTCCACTAGGGGCATATGCTTCTTGCTTAAGTGGAAAATATTGAGTTCCAGTGTCATTTGCATAAATCCATTCCGACAATTAATAATCGCATTTTAGGTAGCCAAGAATGGCCTCCTAAGGATGATGGGTACATAGTTAGCTCCCATTGCAATTGGTTTGGTGTCAAGGACAACGAAGTCCATTGGGTAATAGAATTTATCCACCTGTACCAAGACATCTTCAACAGTGCCCTTGGGAATTTTGACTGATCTGTCTGCTAAAGATAAGGTGATGGTGGTAGGTTTCAATTCTCCCAGCCCCAACTGCTTGTAAACCGAGTAGGGTAGCAGGTTGACACTAGCCCCTAAATCCAATAAGGCTTTCTCCACAAATGTTCCCCAATATTTATCGAGATGGTAGGATAACCCGGGTCTTTGTATTTCACAGGGGTTTTGCATTGGATGATGGCACTGACCTGTTATGTCAGGAAATATTTCTTGTTGATATTCAACCCTCTTTTTACAATGCACAAGTCCTTCAAGAACTTAGCATACGTTGGGACTTGTTTAATGATATCCAAAAGAGGGATTTTGACCTTAACCTACCTTTACACTTCCAGAATTTCATTTTGGTTAATCACCTTCTTTTTTCCTTTTAGTGCTTGAAGGAATGGAGGGGTCATGTTCTTCTTCATCATATCTTCTTTGATTACAATGCTTTCCAATTATGCTTCCTTTTCTCCTTTAATTTCCTCAACAGGCACAAACATTTGTTGCTCCGCCTGTTTACCACTCCTCAAGGTGATGACAGCCTTCACTTCATCTATCCTAGGGGTGGGTTCATTGGAAGAGGTTACTTCATGGACTCCCTTAGGGTTTGGCTGTGTCTATGAAGGGAATTTACCCTTTTTCCTGCACTTGCTGTTGGTTGGTTAGCTTGGAAATTGAGTATTATAGGTTGTCAAATTTTTGAGCAATTTCACTTTGAAGGCCTTCAATTTTCTTGTTCAAGGTGCTTTCCACTGTATCAATTTTCTAATTCGCTTGAACATTCACAGCTTTTTGCTCCTCTACAACAACTTTTCTCAAGTTCAGTATTGCTTGCTCAATTGGAGATGTTGATTGTGGTGGCTATAGTTGGGATGAGGAGCCATATTGTGGTTGTGCAGTAGGGGGTGCATATTGTGGAGGCTTTGGTTTCCAAGAGAGATTTGGGTGATTCCTCCAATTGGGATTGTAAGTGTTTCCATATGATGCATTGGTTGGTGGGTTGAATTGACCAACAGCGTTAGCTTGTTCCGCTAGCATCTCCCTCATTGCTAGAATAGTTGGGCATTACTCTCCTAGATGTTCAGTAGACTGACAGATGAAACATGGCTTATTTGGCACAAGGGTCTCAGTCATTTCTCGCACCTCATGCTGGTTTCTCATTTCCAACTCTTCCAACCTTCTAGCTAAGGTTGAGACCTTAGCCTTCATGTCCAAATCCTCTGGAAGGGAATACATGCCACCTCTAGTGCTGAGTTGAGGCCTCATCCTTTCTATCTCCCTTGGGTTAGGCTCATCCTAACCTTTGGATGCCTCTGCCACATAATTCAGGAAATCCATGGCATCCTTTGGATTTTTGCTTAAGAAGTCTCCTCCACACATAGTTTCCAATAATTATTTCATGGTGGGAGACATACCATCATAAAAATAACTTACTAGCAGCCAAGCGTCAAACCCATGGTGAGGACAAGCATTAAGTGCTTTCATGTATCTTTCCTAGCATTGATAAAACTTTTCATTTTCATTGGCTGAGAAGGTGGAGATTTGCCTCTTCAGAGTCTTTGTTCTATGGGTGGAGAAGAATTTCTTTAAAAATTTTGCCTGTATCTCGGTCTAATTACGAATGGTCCTTGGTCTCAGGGAGTTGAGCAAAATCTTAGCTTTGTCCTTCAATGTCAAAGGAAAAGGCTTTAGCCTCATTAAGTCAAAAGTGGTAATGTCCTCCTTGAAGGTGTTGCAAACCTCTTCAAATTCCTTAATGTGTGTATAAGGATTCTCACTCTCCATACCATGAAAAGTGGGAAGAAGTGGCACCAGGTAAGGCCTAACAATCATGTCCTCAGCTGGGGGTACAATGCAGGAGGATGCACTCATTCGTGGAGGGTGTATGTGGTCCTTCATAGACCTATAAGCATTGAGGTTCCTCTCACTCCCTGTTGACTTTGTTGCTCTTCATGTGGGGGTTCCATTTAATCGCAATTCAAGCCCACTTCACAACCTGGCTCCTGTGGAATACCCCAGTTCTCACTAATACACTGTTCCTTTGGAGACATAAACCCCTTTGGCCGAAAGATAAGACAACACCAAACAAAGAAAATTCTACCAAAAAGGGGTTAAGGTTAGTTTCTAAAAAAAAAATATGCAGTAAAATGAAACTAAAAAAAAACTGACAATAAACTACTAGATAATAGAAAATTCACTAGACTTGTGATAAAGATCACAAGTGTTCAGTATGTCATCATTTGCACTTAGGCACCATCCCCGGCAGCGGCGCCATTCTATTCGTTATTGCTATAGGGCATCCTGAATCAACAAAATTTATACCTAATACCTCCTACTGATGTAGTAATTGCTACTGCAGTATAGTGGCTCTAGGATCGTCCACATGGATGGGTTTTCTTTGAGGAAATTATTAATATTAAGTCTTACACTAGTGATTATGGTTTGGATTCTTGGGATTTTGTAAAAGCAGTGAGTTGTAATGGTTGAAAACTGAAAATAAAATAAGTTAAAATGTAAAAGAGATTCCCTTTAAGTATCAGGACACTAGGCTTTGTCTCTTAGGGCAAATGAGGGTTTCTCGAGTCTTTTCCTCACGTTGGGGAGGATGACCTATAGTCATCTCCCGAACCAATTCTTCATTTAGCTATAAAAATTGACCAAAAACAACTATTCTTTGGAAATGGTATTCACTGAGCAATAATGGCTTAAGACAGTAAAAATGTATCTCCTTGACCCAACTTCCAATGACTAATAAATGACAACTAATGAATCTTAGTGGATCTAGCAATAAGCATCCTTTGAACCTAAAAGATTATCAAATAAGACCATTCAAGAGTGCATTGAAGGGATCTAAACCTAAGTTTAAAGGAAACACGTAAATGTCGGTAGTACACAACGTGAAAAACCATGAAACCCCTCCAACACTTGAGTCTCCTTTGCCTAGTGGCCTTCCTCTTCAAGGAGAAAGGGTTCTAGCTACTCATCCTCTGAGTTGTCATCCTAAAAGGTTGTTTGGCTAGTGAGAAAGTGGAAAGAAAATAAGAGAAAATGAGAAAAGGTGGGAACTACAGAAAGCTTCCCTCCAAAAGTTTTATTAATGATAAAAAAAAGTTTCTAGTTATAGAGTGTTGCTTGGGACTTACATACTACCCCAACAACAAAAATTACAAAAAGGTATGAATTAGTCACTATTACATGGGGGACAATTTGGGAAAAACAAAATTCGGAGTGAAAAAGTCAACAAATAGCAGTAAAAAATTTGCAGGCTGCGAAAATTCGTAGCCCTGCAAAATTTCGCAAGGGTTGCGACTTGAATTCTTCATGATTGAGTTGACTCAATAACTTTGACATCAATGGCCTAAGAAAACTACAAAATTTTCCATAAAATGTGATCAATAGTATAGCTAGGTCCTGGACGTGTTAATCGGGGTTAATTGAACTGATTACTACGCAAAAAGTGCTCAAAACCTGAAATAGCCAAGTGCAGAATAGCACTTTTTGGGTAATATTCAAATACCAGTTAAATCACTCCAATTTTCTTACTCAAAACAACATTAACTCTTACAATCAATAATCCCAACAACTATTCTTCCTAAAAAGAGCTTAGCCCCGTCAGACCTGGATCACAAATCACAATGACTAGTTGATTTAACAAATTCATTTAGATTGCAATCAAAACTAAAGCAAAATGAGTTCCAAAATAAATTCCAGATTTCATTTAGGTCTATACAAAAATGAAAACCGATTTACATGAAGAACAACTCGAATTTAGAAGTTAAGATCCTTTACTCACAATCCTGAAAGCAATCTAGAGCAGTGAAGGAAATTAAAAAAGGAAGGAAAAAAATAAAATAAAATGAAAAATATATACAATGAACCTTCAGCTTTCCCAAAAAGCACAAAGACTTGATGAAAGCCACTAGAAGCTACACACTACTGATTAGTGCCCCAAAGAACTATTTTGAGCCTAGCCGAGATAGGTTTTGGCAGGTGGCACTGCGCACTAATAAGATGAATTAAACCAATTGTCATGTGCATGTCCATAGTGTTTTTATTTGTTTTGAGATTGTTTTAAATAGTTTGCGAGGTTTTGAGAACTGGTCAGCCAAACTTGGCCTCTTATTGTTGTTGATTGCGAGAATCCTCGATGATTTAATGGCCAGGAGTGATGAAATGTCGGGTGCGTGGTGAAGGTAGTGATGAATAAGAAGTGTGGAGGGGATGCGGGTGTGCAGAAACGAGACGGGAGTAATCTTAGGAATTTCGCTATGATTGCGAAAATTTCACTGGGATTGCGAAAATTTCGCAATCATGAGAGACCGCCAATCTAGAGAATTAATTTTAGATGGGTGCGAAATTTAGCTGGCTAAGCGAAATTTATTGTGCCTAGCGAAATTTTCAGGCTATATCTCACAAAAATTTAGCTAGGCTAGCGAAATTTAAGCCTAGTAGTGAAATTCATTGTTGCTAGCGAAATTCCCATTTTAAGCTATCTCGTAGAGATTTCGCTAGGCTAGCCCAATTTATTAACATGCGAAATTCTGCACTCTTGAGAAATCTCAGCCCTGTGTTTAGTATTTTTGGTTCTCTTGACCCGTTTTGAATGTATTACCATTTGTATATGTAATTTCATATTTTAGGTATTTTTGTATTTTCACACTTTGGGTTTGACTATATAAACCCCTTTAACTTTGTAACCCTAAGCAACTTTTTATTTTCAATACAGTTTCCCGCAGCTTTCATTTTAGGGTTTTAGTTGCTCTCTTCTCTCTCCTCTTTCTTTCATTTTCTCGAATTTTGCCAAACACCCCCTTGAGGATGACAACTCAAGGGATGCTTAGCCTAAACCTACATGTATGAAGAGGAGGGTTGCTAGCTTGGTTTGGGGAGTGCGCAGGTTGTCCTCATGCTTTGAATGTTATCGTCTTGCATTTATGGTTTGACTTTCAAACTAGGGTTTAATGCCATTTTAATGTCTTTCTTTGGTGTCTTGCCATGCTTTAGAGGTTCGAGTGCATTCTTAATGGTAGATGCTGCGATATTCTTTAGATGTCATTCTGAGCCATGGGAATGAGGTTAAAGGCTAGGGTTTCAAAGCGAATGGGACTTTGAATGCCAGTACTTGGGTTGACTCAAATAAGTGGTTTTTTGAGGTTGGCACATAAGCTAAACAAAGATCCGATTTTGGCTTTGACTATATGTCATTTGCCCTAATGCGAGAAATAACAGGGACAGCATGCCCATGTTGTCAAGCTAGTATTTGAAGCCTTCAAGGTCACCATTTCACACTTTTCATTTAAGCACTACGATTTAACTAGTGAACAAACAATCTCACATTTTTAACCAAATCGAAGATCAAACTAAAAGCCTCACCAATTTTCAAACACTAATGCAAATCATTATTGGAATGAAAACTCATCCCAATCCCAGACCCTAGACCACTATCTTGCGGTAGCTTGACTCTGACATAGGAGGAACATAGGAAACAAATTTTGTTGATTCGCTCACCCTCACAGTGAAGCGCAGATCAAATGGCGCGGATTGCGGATGGTGCCAAACTACATATGATAAGGTTGATGTGTACTTGTAATCCATTACAAGTGTTAGTGACCTTCGGTCACTTTTGAATCAAGTGCGAGGCTGCAGTTTTCTTCACTTGGCGATTCTTTGTTTTTATTTATACAGGTTTTGTTTTAACTAACTTGACCTTTTGCTAAGTTGTTTGTGCTCTTTCTTTGTGTCTCATTTTTGTGTAACGGTGTTTATGCAACAGGACGAGAGGATATCGGTAGATTGCAAAGGAATCGGTGTTCCAATTGAACAAGGGTACATGCAAAGGAATTAGTGTACCTGATGACGAATGGATCCTCTGCACGAGAGCGGCAAAGTCAACAAGCACCCCTATGAATCCAACAGCATGCAATTAGATGGGGAACACATACACCCTCCTAGAGTGAGTGCTCTTCACGCATCTTACCTCCGGTGAGGATGTAGCAGTGAGACTACCTAGTGCCCTGCTTCCCACGTTTCATGGTATGGAGAATGAAAATCCATATTCACACATACGGATTTTGGGAAGTATGCATAACTTTGGGAGGCATAAGCAGACATGGAGTTGCTCAAACTGGCTTATTCATGACATTGAAAGATAAAGGTATGGCTCAATTACTTTGAGGCCAGAGCGATTAAATTGGTCGATCTTGAGCTTAATTTTGAAGAAATTCTTTAGTGCCACAAAGACCAACAATTTGAAGAGACAGATCTACACCTACTAAGCCATGGACAATGAGAAGTTTTATCAGTGTTAGGAAAGATTCATGGATACCATCAGTGCTTGTCCACATCATGGGTTCGACACCTGGATGTTAGTGAATCATTTCTATAATGGTATGTCCCCTGCCATGAAACAGCTGCTAGAAACCATGTGTGGAGGTGATTTTTTGAGTAAAAATCCAGATGAAGCTATGGATTTCTTGAGTTATGTGGCACAGAAACTTCCAAGGGTTGGGATGGGCAAACCCAGAGAGAGGTGGAAAATGAGGCCCTCGGCCCACCAAAGGGGAGGAATTTTACACTTTGGAGGACATGGAAATGAAAGCAAAATCTTAACCCTAGCTAGGAGGGTGGAGGAGTTAGAAGGAAAAAGGCTCCATGAAGTGCGAGCGATGACAACCTTTACCTGAGGCCAACCCATTCATCGATTGTCAACCTTTGTCAATCGGGAGAACATCACCCAAGTGCCCCATCAGTGAAGGATTTGATGTCGAGCGGAGCATGCAATCTTGTGGGCGATACAAGCCCTGACCTAATGCCCGTACGGTGTACATACAATTCCCAGGTGGAAGATCACTGATCTCTCTGGAAACCTAATCACACGCCTATATTGCCCTGGTACCAAAACAACGAGTTTGGTTCTCATCTCAACCCACCTGACCACCATCATCCACTTCTCCGATTGAACAAGCCATCTTGAATTTGAAGCGGTGATAGGAAATTTCGTGGAGGGAGGAGCGAGATCGATCATGGTGGCACGAAATTGATCTTGTAAATTGCCGAACAAAGAATAGATGGGCTTGAGCAATCTAAATCAAGAAAATTGACAACTGCGGTATTCAATCACAAGATCAACAATATTACGGAGGTACGCGGGAGAGGAAGGTTCCGCTTCCCAAACATTGCCAAATCGAAAAGTGTGGTAGGTTCATCCATTAATTCGGGGGATGGATGAAGTGAAATCCGTAATCATAAGTGGAAATAGAACAACCGGTGCCTATATTCTTTGAAGAGACATGTAAAGAAAAGGAAGATGAGCCTGAGAGGGTAATCATCAGTGAGGACTCAATGAAACACTGCATGCCACCTGTTCCCCGAGACCTTAGGTAAGAAGAAGGCATCGACGAGCGAGGCATCACGGAAGTCCTAAGAATGGAGTGAAGGTGCTTATACCCCTTTGGACATCATCAAACAAGTCCTGCCTAATGCAAAGTTTTGAGGATGTCTCTGTACAATCAAAGGGTTGGGCATTGAGAAGAAAGCCTTCTTAGCAAGGCAAGTGGAGTGCCATAATCAGCCAGACCCAGGGCCAAATACAAGGATCCAGGATCCCCCACAATTTCAGTCAACATTGGAGGGACTTGTATAGACAAGGCATTGCTCGATTTGGGGGCCAGTGTAAACCTACTGCCATACTCAGTGTATAAGCAGTTAGGTTTAGGGGAGCTCAAGCCTACCAACATCACTCTATCATTAGCCGATCGATCGGTGAAGATTCCTAAGGGAATAGTTGAGGATGTGTTGGTGAAGGTAGACAAATTCTACTACCCAGTAGACTTTGTAGTGCTTGATCTCAGAGCCAATTACAGTGGAGCCCAATCATGTAGATTATCTTGGGAAGACCATTTTTGGCCCTTTACTTGATGCAATTATCAATTCTTAGGAAATTAGATCATGCAACTCACATTTGGCAACATGACATTGGAGCTGAATATTTTCACTTGAGTAATAGAGCTGGTAGTGGAAAATGAAAATCAGAGTAGTGATGAAGTCTACTTGGTTGACCGAATGAAGAAACAAATGTCCATAAATTGTAGAGTGGATAAAAGAATGAAACGATTGTTTGGGAATTTGCCATCAGTCAGTCATGCGAGCAATTAATTGACCCAATCACCTGTGAAAGAAAATCAACAAGAATGGACCAAGCATGAAGGCTACAACACAAGCCCTTTGCCGAGGTTAAGGCTCCTGCTCTTGCCCCCATGAATGGAGTTAGTAAATCGGTAAGTTTTGAGGTGTCAAATGAAACCAAGTGCGACTCAAACTTTTTTGTTTAAAAATTGATTAATTTGTTAGTTTCTATTTTTAGTAACTTCCCCTTTTTAGTAATTTCCCGTTTTAGCAGCTTTCATTTTAAGTAGCCTACGTTTACTTTTTTATTTATTTATTTATTTATTTTATTTTTAAATTTTTGTTTAAAATAATAATTCTTGTTGATTTTTGTTTTCAATGTGCTTAAATCAAATTAATTTTTTATTGCAGGTGAACCCTATTTTGGCTCAATTTCTCTATTATAGCGAAATCAGCCCGGTGGCTTTTCGCTACCCTTCAAGCTTTATTTAAAGGGAGGGAAAGGCCTCGCCACGGTCTGAGTTCAAAAGTTTTTCTCTCCCTCTCCAAGCTCGAGCCGACGATTGCCCTCGCCTGTGTGGCGAATCACGAGCCGGCCACCACAGGCCCAGCGTACTGAGCCACCTTGCACCGCGCACCCGGTAAGCCATTGCCCCACCCCCAGCCTGGAGTGCGCCTCCTGTGCGTGCCACGGCTCCCCTGTAGTGACGTCGTGCGTGCCTGGTCGATCTGTTCCTGGCCGTACTCGAGGCCCCCACGGCGCGGTGCCGTCGGTGCCTTGCCGTGGTTCGGTAGGAGCCACAGTCGGGCACGTGTGTGCGCACCTGCCTTTGTTTCTCGGTGTGAGCCACCTTACACCCACTATGTCCTTTTGCGCTTATGAATGTAGTGCGTGCCAAGGTGGGTCCGCTGGGCTTGGTCGGGTTCAACACTCCCAGAGCGGGAGGAGCGGGGCCCGGTTCCCATTGCGGTCCGGGCGGTCGGCGGCGATCCGGAGCCTCGGGGGTTCGGGAGGTACCGGACTAGGACCTGGGCTCGCTGCTAGTCTCGAGGCGATCGGGGGCCCGGCCTCAGCGAGCCACGTGGGGTCAAGTCGAGAGTCTCGTCGTCTAGGCCCACCGATGCGTCGCCTTCTACACCAGCAGCAGAGAAGACCTCATCACCCGATTATCCTGGCTCGGATCGAGCGCGGTTTGTTGGGACCGATTCGGGCGTCGGACTCACGCTAAATTTCTGGAGAGTAGTATTCACGTGTCGGGGCTCTGCGACCGGTTCAAGGACTCCATGCGCCTGATTACTCATTACTCCCTGCTGTCGTTCATGATGCCGCGGCAGTTCTACGATCCCCGGGTGGTGCTTCAGTTCTACCACACCATGACTTCCCGGGGAGCGCCGAGTCTCGCTAGAGCTCCGATTCAGTATTGATGATCGACTAGGAGTACTCTAAGCGGAGAACATTTCAGGTTGCCTTGGGCTGCCACGGGGCGGCCAGTGCAGAGGTTATCGAGATTGGCCTCGGTAGACACAAAGGAGATGGTCGTTGTCGCTTCGAGACACTATGGGCGGATCGGTGCTCTTGAGGAGGCAGCTCCGCCTGGATGCTTCTCATGGATCACTTGCTCCGGACCAGCCTGTTCCATTACGGCTACATCCGGTAGGAGCCATACTCGAGGCTCTATCACCGGGATCTCTGGGTCTGGTTCAGTCCCTGCGAGTTGGTGATGTAGCCTTCTTTGCATTTTGAAGATAAGGTCCACATGAGGGCTGGATTCGTGAAGTCTACCCTTGTTGATGCCACATTTCTTGAGCGGGTCACGGAGCACTTGGGCTTTCGGAGGGCCGTGTCGAGAGGAGGGATCGGATGCCCTCGGAGTCACGTCTATGGAAGCGAGCCGTGGTGATGCTATTTCTTTTTCTCCTCGGCGAGGACGGGGAGTGCGCGGATGAGGCGGAGTTCCCGGATGAGAGATGATCCTGCTTCCGAGGTGGAGTTAGAGAGGAGTCGGTGCCAGATATCTCCTCCATCCCCCTCCACGCCCTCGGCCCGGCCCTGTGACACTCCGACCCATCATACTCGACCGGCTCCGGATACGTTCATGTCGATGCGGGGAGCTAGCGGGTGTTATGGATCTTGTCTGTTCATTTAGCTCTACACGAGGCATCCCGATGGACCCGAGAGGTTGACTGGCGAGACTACTTTAGAGCATTGTCATACCATGCTCTGCGGATCATGAGTCACCTCGGTCTCAGCGTGTTCACCTTCATCGAGATGAGCCACGGCGTGGCCGGCGACCTCATAGACATGCTAGCTACGGCGGCGACCCGGATCCACCACACCGCGAGATTGAGGTGGTCACACTCCTGTCTCTAAACTTTCCTATCCCTATGACATGTTTCTATTTTGACTGGGAGGAAAAGTTAGAGTTAGGAGCGTCTTCTATCATGTTTTTGTACAGTGTTCATGCTTTATCAACTGCCTACTCATTTTGTATAGGATTCATGTATTAGCCAATAGTAGGCAGTGATATTTTTTTGTTATGATTAGCTATATTAAGCATGTATTAACCATTTTGGTTATATCAAAAGCTTTATAGCATTATTTACAATTTTACTACACTTTTGCAAATCACTTTTGTGCCTACATTTTGTGTTTCTTCTCTTGCCTTTAGTTGGAGAATTGAAACCATGTATGTTACCTTAATGATAGGAAAAATTCCATGCATGATTTAGTTTTTGGTCAATTGAATTTCAGCATAGTCAACCTTGAACATTCCCCCTTTAGCTAATTCCTTTTGCTTTGCACACAGTTGTACGATAGGTTGAGAAGCTATATACCTCTTTCAGCACACCGTAGGCCTTAGATGTGTTGACGACCCATAATAGGTTTGTGCTACCCTTGTATAAAGACCAATGTAGTCTTCCAAATTAAAAGAATAAGAAAAAGCAAAAAGAAAAAGAAAAGAAGAAAAAGAAAAATGAAAGCCGTGACGCTTTGCCTTGAAACCCGAACACGGTCCGCGGGGTATATGGCTTGCTAAAGCGATGCCTAAACCTTAATTGGTTACTTGGGAGTCATCGGCTTAGTGTTCATACGGTGGATGGGTGAAGTTTAGCGTGTTGTAGGTGTAATTCTCGAAGTCATTCGAAGTCGAGGCGAAGCTGCGAGTTTGTGGTCAAGTGATCCTTTTGGCTTGATGCCCTGAACCTTAATTGGTTGGGAGTCATCGGTGGACCCCCGTTACACGGACTTTGGTGAAGTCGAGTCTTTAGCATTGCACCCTACAATTTAGTCTATTAAAGAAATAAGAGTGTAGCTAATCTTATTTAGGCTGTTCAACAGTTTATGGCCATGGCAGTAGCTAGGTTGGGGGGAGGGAATAGCTTTGCACTTTATTGGCTCAAGCTGGTTACCTTAGGAACATTTAGATTTTGGTGGAAATTCAGGTTGACATCCTTGGAACCAATGTTGCCTTAAAACTTGTTCTTATATTGTTTTTGCTCTTTCATGCCGGTTTTCATACAGGATGTAGATTGTTCATAATAAAGGTAAGGCTTACCTGTACATACACTTTGATCACATACACTTTGTAAAAGCCTGACATGCATCCATTATTGTTTTAGCATTGCTAAAGGGACTAGCAACGTGTCGGTGGGGGTGTGATTAGTGCCCAAAAAGATTGCTATTTTGAAGCCTTATTCAAGATAGGTTTTGGTGCTTTTTGCGCACTAATCGGATGAATTAAGCGGTGTCATGTGCATATCACTTAGTATTTTGATTTGTTTTCGAGATTGTTTTAGATAGTTTTGCAGGTTTTTGAGAACTTCAATTAGCAAGCTTGGCCTCTTATTGTTGTTGATTGCGAGAATCCTTGATGATTTCACCGAGCCGAGGTGATGAAATGTCAAGATTCAATGAAGAATTGAAGGCAAAGTGATGAATAAGAAATGCAGAAGGGGATGCAGTGTGCAAAACAGGAAGCAGGAGTAATCTTAGGAATTTCGCTATGATTGTGAAAATTTCGCTGGGATTGCGAAAATTTAGCAATTATAGCGAAAATTTAGCAATCCTAGCGAAATTGAGAATTTTCGCTAGGCTAGCGAAATTTCGCTAGCTAGAGACCCCTAACGTGCCCTAGCGAGGAATTTTCAATTTGGCTATCTTATAAAAATTTCGCTATAGGCTAGCGAAATTTAAGCTAACTAAGCCGAAATTCCTTGTTGCTAAGCGAAATTCCATTTCGCTATCTGTAGAGATTTCGCTAGGCTAGAAATTTGCCATCAGAAATTTACGCATAGCGAAATCTCAGCCCCTGTGTTTTTGGTATTTTTGGTTCTAAACGACCCCGTTTTGATGTATTACCATTTTGACCCTTATGTAATTTCATATTTTAGGTATTTTTGTATTTTCACACTTTGGGTTTGACTATATAAACCCCTTTAACTTTGTAACCCTAAGCAACTTTTGATTTTCAATACAGTTTCCCGCAGCTTTCATTTTAGGGTTTTATTTGCTCTCTTCTCTCTCCTCTTTCTTTCATTTTAGTGCCAAACACCCTTGAGGATGACAACTCAAGGGATGTAGGCTAAGCCTCTTATAATATGAAGGAGGTTGCTAGCTTGGTTTTGGGGTACAGCTGCGGGTTGATCCTCATGCTTTGAATGTTATGAGTCTTGCATTTATGGTTTGACTTTCCAAATTAGGGTTTAATGCCATTTAATGTCTTTCCTTTGGTCAATACTTGCCATGCTTTAGGGTTCAGTGCATTCTTAATGGTAGATGCACTGATATTCTTTAGATGTCATTTACGAGCCATGGGAATGAGGTTAAAGGCTAGGGTTTCAAACTGAATGGGACTTTAGATAAAAATTGCTTGGGTTGACTCGATAAATTGGTTTTTAGGGTTAGCTTTTATAGCTAAACAAGATCAGTTTTGGCTTTGACTATATGTCATTTGCCTAATTCGAGAAATAACTTGAGGACAGCATAATACCCCATGTTGTCAAGCTAGTGACCCAAGCCTTCAAGGTCACCATTTCACACTTTCATTTAAGCTTTTACAGTTAACCAGTGAACAAACAATCTCCCCTGTTTTTAACCAAATCTGAAGATCCAAACTAAAGCCTCACCAATTTTCAAACACTAATGCAAATCATTCGTGGAATGAAAACCCATCCCCGTGTTCGACCCTAGACCACTATACTGCAGTAGCTTGACTACGACAGTAGGAGGAACATAGGAAACAAATTTTGTTGATTCCGCTCACCCTACCGTGGCACGAATCAACTACTCCCCAAAAGCTTCTATTTATAGGCTCAGGTCTTGGGTCCTAAAAACGAGGCGAGAATCACACACTTCAAAAAGCCCAAAATTGAGGCCTTAGTTGCTACTGTCTAGGTGATGTCGTGATGATGTTGCAAAATCGGAGTTGTCGATGTCGTGGGTTGCCGCTGATGTCGCAACATCAAATTCTTTTTGACACTTCCCAATTTCCATTGATAAGTCCATGTCATGATGATGTCGCAACTTTGAGACATATTGTTGTAGAGTAATTCTGATTGCACGACACTGCAATTCTTGTGTTACAACATTTAGTTGGTGTTGCGACATTACCCTGATGTCACAACATTTCTGACTGATGCCCTTTCTTGTACATGCTTACCCTGATGTTACGGCATTGTTGATCGAATGTTGCAACATTGGTCATTTATGTTCATTGTGATCATCTCAAGTTGATGTCGCAACACTGTTGTGATGTTGCAACATCGTATCTTGTTGTTTTGCAGTCCTCTCCAAATGTCTTTACTGATGTCATGATATTAGTTCAACGTCATGAAATTGGACTGATTTCACTATCCAGGTTGCTTTGATCTGATGTCGCAACATTACCTTTGTATGTATGATCTATTAAGCTAACATTTTTGTTTTGATGTTGCGACATTGAATCCGGTTGCTCTAAAGTCCTCTACCAATGTTTTTAGTTGATCTCACGACATTTATTCAGTGTCGAGACATTTTGACTTATCTCACCAATAAGGCTGCCTTGAGTGAATATCGCGACATTAGATGTGATGGTCTCTGATGTTCAAGCTTTAGCTAATGTCGTGACATTGTTTGGATGTTGCGACATTTAAATGATGCAATCCTTCCCTTCCTTAGCTGATGTCGTGCCATTGCCATAGTTTGAAGACTTTCTCCACATAATGTCACGACATTGGAAATTTGTTGAAGCAATGTTGCAACATTGGCCCCTTCCTTGCACCATGTTGATTTCTACTCCCTTTTCTATTGAATTTTGCTTATTTCCTTTAATTTTCTACAAAACAACAAATTTGGGTGAAAGCTCCATAATTCGCCATTAAACTGAACTTTTAAATCATAAATATTCTTGAATAATGGACTTAAAAATAGATAAGTTTTAGACTCATCAACAAGACTACGACTTCTTAACCTGATTTTGTGACATTAGTGGGCTCATTTCAATCATAAATTCATAATGACATAAAACTTGTAAAACCACCACCATATTGGTGTTTAAATTGTCCTGAACATATATGCCTAAGTTTAACTAGTATTTATACAAGTTCCACTATTACAAAATATTGCATTTAAATTTCAAAAACAAAATAAAAAACCTACATCAAAAAGACTCCTAATGCTGTGTTAGCCCAGGCAAATGCGGGATGTCTTTAATGACCCCTTCAGTACCTACATGGATGAAACACCCATGCTAAGCTTATAGCTTAGTGGGAAAACAGATAACATATATGACCACATTAAGTGGTCCTCAATTACAGTATACATATAACATAATTCATATATAAGATTTTTCACATCTTGCATAGGAGTACATAATAGAAATTTTGTAACAGAAAGTACCCTTAGGTACACTACATAACTGAACTGAATTACTTTTATTTCATATCATTCATGTACACAACATATAAGTATTTGCCTGCATTGGCCGGTAACAATGAATAAGAGGGACACAACACAATAGACACTAAAAGGTACGGTACAGTATTGAACAAAGGTGCTAAAGCACAGTATGTGCCTGATGAGTTCCCAAAACACTCATCATATACTTGTGGTTTAGCATGTTTTCGGGTCATTTCATGCATTAATAAGTGTGTTTATCGCCCTATATTTGATACTTGGCTTCTTATGCATTTTAGGTGAAAGTGGAAACATATAGAGGTTGAATGGAGGCTTGAAGAAGTAAATCAGAAAGCCCAGCCCCAACGTCGCGATGTTCCAACATTGTGACATTCCAACGTCGTGACGTTCCCATATTGCGATGTTCCCACGTTGCGACGTCTCAACATCGTGACGTTGAGGTCAAGCAACCCAACAGCCCAATGTCGCGACGCCCCAACGTCGCGACATTCCAACGTCACCTGGACTTGGTCAGCGAGAATTTCAAATAAGAAGTGGAAAGAAAAAAAAAATGGAGGAAGGGGGAGAGAGATACGAGATGGAGAAGACGACGCATATATGATGAGAGATCGTGTGTTTCCTGTTTTTGTATTTTCTTTCTCGAACTCCTATTGATTAAAAACTCAATGATTCTAATGAACAACATGATGTGTATGTTTTATTTCTAGGGTTTTTGTTGTACCCTTGTTACATTTATATAGATTAGTTATTAATGCAGTTTCATTCAGTATATCCATGGATCTGATGTCAACTTGCTCTATGTTTAATGATTTATGATGCCTCGTTTTCAACCGGAACTGGGGCTGGGACGTGAGGTCGTTGGGCTGACGAGACCGGCCGGTGGAGTTGGAGGATGCTAGGCAGGTGTGCACGAGGATGGCTGCAATGTGAACTGCGGGCTCCGGTGAGAAATACTTCCTTGCAAAAAGCAGGAGGAAGGAGGGTCGAGGGCTTTGCCCGTAGCGCTCAGTAAGTCGGTTGTCCTTGAGAGAAAGAGTAGATGCTTAGAATGCCATTATTGGCCTACCTTCCGAGTTGGTGGAGTGGCCTTGTATTTATAAGTGATATTCTGTCCAGGTTGAATGATGGCCAAGAGTCCTTCCCCTTAGAGGATACGTTTCCTCCTTAATTTCAGCCTTAGATTTAGTAGCAGTTAGGCGAGGAGTTTTATTTGGGATAATCCTCCTTCTTTGTGTGGATGCCCATCTAACGGTCTTTATTACTTTCTTCCCTTTATAATAGGACTTGATTAGGCAGATGGTCATCTTTTGGGAATATTCTATCTTCTGTTATTGGAAGGATTTGGGTTGGTAGTGAATATGGGCCTCCACTATTTTCCCGAATCATGTTTTAGCCCCTAATGGAGTCGGACCTCTGGCAGGCTGCTATGGAAGGACACAGGCGGGGCACGACCCCATTGCTCTATCGGGCTGGCGAGTGGGATACTTGGTCCAATTCTATACCCCCATCAGTTGCCCCCGGCCACGTGTGCGGACTGCGTGGGCGAGTACATGGTGTTCCTGTCGAATGCCATTTCCGCGTGTCCGTTGGATTAATACAGTGTAGCCATTAGTGGGATAATAATGACCTTTGGGTTTTGGCCTTTGTCTCATTGTTTGGCGATCTCTTCAGTTTCGCGTTCCTCTGGTCTCTTAACCTTCTATTTATTTGGCGTTTTTGTGCTTCGCTTCCTTCCTGATCTCCGTTGGGTCCTGGGGTTTAGGCGGGTGTTTCTTGTTTATCGCATGCGCTGCGATGGGCTCGGGTGCTCTTCGTCTTTGCGTATCCATGCTAGTCCTCCTGGCGTGTCGATTCACGATCTAGCTAGGGAAGTCCCCGATCGTTTGATGTCGTTAATCCCAGGATGCTCTGCGGCGCCTCACTCCTTTAGGTAGAGCGAAAGGAAAATAAACACGATCAAATATCCTAAAGGGTGATTTCCTCAAAGGATTGTCGTTCGTCATGCCATGAAAGTGGGGTAGGTAAAGGTTGACCCTTCATACAGTCGATTTTTGTTAGGCGATATCGGCCTCTTCACGGTGTTCGTATATGTTCTCGATTTTTTGACTCGTTACGTTACATAGTGCCGGAATGGTATGTTTTTGGTCGCATTTGATAACGGCCTCAGTTTCTAGCACCCTTTCATCGAACAAGTTCTTGACATTTTCTGTTGCCCTTCGGCCCCCAATGGTTGGGGCATTTTAGTGGGTTTGCTGGTCTTTTTTAGAGACAGGGGACTTGGCGTCCCTAATGTGGCTTTATCTGCATCTTTTAGTAAACGACTCACAGCGGGGACTGTTATTTCACTAGACGTCTGGGGCCTTCGGTGATTCGGACCTCCTTCTTCTCATAGGACATGGAAAGTTCGATGTTGCAACATGATGGCTCATTTGAGATGCGACTCTTTAGACGGGAAGACACCTAAGGTGCCCGAGCGTGGAGCGCCCCTGATAACCTTCGTGAGTATCATCCTTACCTTTGGTTTAATTCATCTACAGTTGGTTGAATACTCTTGACCTTAGGTTTCCCTTATATTTTTCAGATGCTCGTCTTGAGCTTAGTGACGAAGATACCACTGTCGCTCTTGCTTTGGTAGATGCTCACCTTTCTTTCCTCTGAGCTATTAAGGTCGGATAATACGATTCATACGATTAAAAGTCCCACAAATTTTTCGTTTTAGGGCCTTCGCCTCCCTCTACTCTGGGAGTTTTCTCTTGGGCCATTGTGGGTGCACTCTGCCGAGGGAGATCTTAGCTCATGCGGAAGGGATATCTCGAAACCTCGGTGCGAAAGGAGGAAAGCAGTTATCTCCCAGGAAGGATCGTGATCCTTGAAGTTAGGTCAGAAGCACCTTGAGTCCCCTCATCCCAAGGCCCGGTAGGTCCTCGTCCGTTAGTTTGAGATTCCCCTGGTTCAACAATTAGCCTCTTGAGAGCCCATCGCGGTGGGAATCCCTCAGCGGGCGGCGATCGATGGATTGCGAGTTTGCCATAGCGCTGAGGAACGCTCCTTCGGACCTGTCGAGCCATCTCTGGGGTGGGCGAGTCGAGGAGAAGAAAACAAAATCGAGAGAAGGTTGATGAAGTCAAGATTCTTTCTTTATCTAATCTTGAACTTTGGCGGTGTCGTTTCATCCATCTCAGCGATTCGATGTTAGAGAGATCAAAGGAGTTGCTAGGTTGATGAGCTTTGGCCCTTGTCTTTTCGGGGATTTGCTTGATGGCTTATGATTATGCTAACTCTCGGTGGCTCTGTCTTGGAGTTACAGTGCGTGTTTGTCTTCTTGTTTGCCACTCATTTGAAGGGCTTGGCCGAAAAGCCAAGCGAGATAGAGAAACATGTAAGGATCGCGAGATTTATAAGGCAGAAAGTGACTACTTTGACTTACGGCGGAGACCAGTGCCGGGACGAAGTCTGACATTTGTCTGAAGAAATAGAAAGACTTACGTCAGATCTGAAGCACACTTCGTCGGCTCGTGATCGGGTGAAGTAGGGAGCGAGGTCGGGTAGCTTGGCTGGCGAGGGAGGCTTAGGAGGTTCGAGATGTGAACTGGGTTCTGCAAGATGATTTGGTTGGGGGCTCGTGGGGGAACGCGATACGCAGTGAGCTTGATTAGTTTATGGAGAGGAACTCAGCATCGTTTCACAGGCGAGACAACGGGATGCGCAAATGGAGTTGCGCGGTCAGGTGGTTGGACGAAATGGAGAAACAACTTGAAGCGGCTGTCATTGAGATTTTGGAGAGCAGTCTTCTTGGAGTTGCCAGACATGGAGTCCTCTGAAGTTTGTGGATTTATCGGGGCGGTACAAGCGGAAGTGTGGTGGATTCACGCGAACTTCATCGAAAGATGATGGTTGTTCAGAGGGACGAGGTCATTAGGCAATTGCGGGACGGTGGTGCTGGTGAACCTGGATGACACTTTTATTGAAAGCGTATGGCGTGCCGTCTGGATTTCGACTGACCTCGGCGATGGGGCGGAGAATCACTGGTACCAACAGATTCCCAGGCACCGGAGTACTCATCTTTGAGGCCCCTTCTCATTCTTCTTCGTCTGATAC
Source organism: Tetrastigma voinierianum (assembly GCA_016808115.1). Classification (NCBI taxonomy): domain Eukaryota; kingdom Viridiplantae; phylum Streptophyta; class Magnoliopsida; order Vitales; family Vitaceae; genus Tetrastigma; species Tetrastigma voinierianum. The sequence goes on from JAEQBH010000120.1 coordinate 301,409, forward strand.
TTGACATCCGAGGCTCGTCTCCGCTAATTTTATTATACTTTTCTTCTCTTTTTATTCTCTTTTTTTTTTTGTTGGAGCACAGGGCTGCTACGTATTAACCTTCTTTTAATGGATACTCGCTCCCTGGGAATTTTATGTTATTTGCTCTTCTTTCTGAATTGCGCCATCATGAGTCGGATCATAGAAATTGATGCACATAAAGTCGCAAACTTTGTACATCGTTAAATCGAGCCGGTGCATGGTTTCTGGTTATCCAGTTAGTGAGATGGAGTTTTGGATTTGAACTGTGGCCCTCGTTGTCTGACCTGCGGGTGTTGACCTGTCCTTTCACTCACATGCCCTATTTGAGTTTGTCAAGGCTAGGGTTTGCCAGTGTATGTGGTCGATTAGGCGTGGGTCATACATGTGTCGAAGGAGGTGTCTCAGGCTCGTCAATAGGAATAGTAAGGAGGAGCCCGTCTGTTTGAAGTGCAGTGAAGGGCTCGTCCTTATAGATAGTAGGGCTCGTCGCACGTGTTGAAGGAAGCTCGTCAATGAATTTGTAGGAGAGCCCGTGTTTGTAATGCGAGACAGGAGCTCAAATCTGATATAACTCTTAGCTTCGTCTGCTGTCTTGAAGGGAGAGCTGTCAAATGAGATTTATGAGGCAGATGCATTTTTGTAGTACGAAGAGGGCTACGTCTGATAAATAGTAGACTCGTGCTGTGCCCGAGAAGGAGAGCTCGTCGATGAGATTTGTAAGGAGCCCGTCTGTTTGTAGTCTGAGAGAAGGGCTCGTCGATAATGGGAGCTCGTGCAGTGTTGAAGGAGAGCTCGTGTTAGGAATTTGTAGGGAGGAGCGAATCTGTTTGTAATCTGAGAGAAGGGTTCGATCACGATAAAATAGTAAGACTCGTGCACTTTGTGTTGAAGGAGAGCTCGTCAATAAGTTTATAGGGAGAACCCGTGCGATTTGTAGTCTGAAGAAGGACTCGTCTAGATCTAAATAATAGGAGCTCGCTTGCACATCTTTGAAGAGGCTAGATCTGATAAATAGTAGGAGCTCGTCCTTTGTGTTGAAGGAGAGCTAGATCCAATGAAAATTTGTAGGAGGAGCCCGTCTGTTTGTAGTACAGAGAAGGGCTCGTCCTGATAAATAGTAGGAGCTCGTCTGCTTGTGTTGAAGGGAGAGCTCGTCAATGAGATTTGTAGGGAGGAGCCCGTCTGCATGTAGTACAGAGAAGGGCTCGATCCCGATAGATATTAGAGCTCGTGCGCACGTGTTGAAGGGAGAGCTCGTCAATGCGATTTGTAGGGAGGAGCCCGTCTGTTTGTTGTACAGAGAAGGGCTCGTCCTGATAAATAGTAGGAGCTCGATGCTGTGTGAAGGGAACAAGTGCGATAAATAGTAGGAGCTCGTGCACTTTGTGTTGAAGAGCTCGTCAATGAGATTTGTAGGGAGGAGCCCGTCTGTTTGTAGTACAGAGAAGAGCTCGTCCTGATCCTTATAGGTGTTAGGAGCTCGTCTGCTGTGTTGAAGGGAGAGCTCGTCAATGAGATTTGTAAAGAGGAGCCCGTCATTTGTAATGCAGAGAAGGGCTCGTCACGATAAATAATGGGAAACTCGTCTTGATAAATAGTAGAGGCTAAATGCACTTTTGTGTTGAAGGAGAGCTCGTCTGATAAATAGTAGGAGCTCGTCTGCTTTGTTTTGAAGGAGAGCTTCGTCAATAGAGATTTAATGAGGGGAGGAGCCCCGTGCGCTTTGTAGTACGAAGGTCTGGAATCACGTTAGATGTTAGGAGGCTCGTTTACTGTGTTAAAGGGAGAGCTCGTGATAGATTGTAGGGAGGAGCCGATGCATTTATGTAGTCTGAAGAAGGGCTCGATCACGATAAATAGTAGGAGCTCGTCACTGTCTTTGAAGGAGAGCTTCGTCAGTGAGCAATTGGGCTTATGGCGTGGCCCCGAGCGGCGTACGTGCGAAGGGCCGTTCGTGTGAGAATCCATCTTGTGGGGAGAGCGCTTAGTATGAAGGCGCTTTATGAGAGGCGGTTACGTGTGTCTTTAGGTTATTGAAAAGGTGCGAACGGCACCCAATGCTGATTGATGGGGAATTTGGAGCAGTTGTGTATGCACCCGGGTGCTCTCTATCAAATAGGGATTCTTGTTGCCTCTGTGCCTTAAGCTTTTAAAGATTCACACTCTCTCCATCTTTGGGGCGGATGAAGTTTGTAGAAGATGGATGCTTGATGTTCGGTGCCTTCGTTGGGGTTCCTACGCGCCTACGGACTGCTTTTAATTTCTCGCGTGGGAGTTGTGTTTTTCCCTAGTCTCCCCTTTATGGGAGTTATGTTATTCCCTAGCTCTTGGCTAGGGAATGAGTCCTAAGGGTGGGGGGATGGTGCATCCCTTGCACCTCACTCCTCGTTCTCTTTTCTTCCTTCCTCTCTCTGCTACCTCTCCTCTTTTCTTTTCTTTCTTCTTTCTATCTCCACTGCTTTCTCATCTGCTTCTTCTTCTTTCTCTCTCCTCTGTCCCCCTCTTTTCCTCTTCTTCTCCTCCTTCTTGTCTTCTTTTCATATGTCTTTCTCCTTTGTCTCCCTTCCTTTTTTCTTTTCGAGGGTATTGTTTGTACTGAGTGCATCGAGGAAGCCTTGTATTACGTGCATCAGGGTGCTTATCTTTGTATGCTTTTATGATGTCGAGGACACCATTGATTATCAACCATGACTTGAAATAAAGATGTACTTTTATTTCTATGAATTTCCATTGTATATATATATATATATATATATATATATATATATATTTTTTTTTTTTTTTTTTTTTTTTTTTTTATGCACTGAACCGTTTTGAGACATCGAATAAACAAGCAGTGCTTGCCCCGCTTGTCACCTAAGATCATAAGGCCTTGTGCGAGGCCCGTGCCCTCTTGATAAAAGCGCTAAGATGCTCGCATTCCATGTATCTTTGTAAGATTTTCCTTCCTCTGTTTGGAGCTCATAATTGCCCGGTCTGACGATCCGGGATATAATATAAGGGCCTCTGGTGGGCCTAACTTCCCGTGTGCTGGATTTTCCTTACTTGGGCGATGGCTTTTTCAAGACCAAATCCCCCGGCACGTAACTTCTGGGCCTGACTCTCTTGTTGTAATGCCTAGCGGTCTTCCTTTGGTATTCCTGTAGTTGAACACACTCAGCACCGTCCGGGAGCTCTAAGTTGGTGAGGGCCTCATCGTTTTTGTTCTCAGAAGCAGCTCGACTGCAGGAGACTTTACCACAGCTTCAACGGGGCTCTTGTGCATTGCCAAAGCTAGGGCAAATGGAGTCTCAGGGTTCTTGACCACGTGTGATCCTATAGGCCCATGGTACTTCGAGTGATGGAGGCCCAACTCCCTTCGGATCTTCGACTTGGTTTTCAAGGCGGCCTTGAGGGTTACGATGGTGACTTCGACTTGTCGTTTGATTATTGGGTGTTTGTGACGAATAAGTAATTTTAATCCCGAGCTCGGCACAAAAGTCCCTGAATTTTGCGTTATCAAACTCGTTATCTGAGACCAAGGCTCTCGGGACACCAAATTTGCATATGATCGCTCGCCATACGAAGTTGCGTATCTTCTGCTCTGTGATTGTAGCTAAGGGCTCGGCCTCGTATAGTGAAATAATCTACCTTAGCGATTATAAATTTGGCCTTTGCCAATGGGCAGAACTAATGTCCAACCCCATGGCGGAAGGGCTGTTTGGTGATTGATGTCGGAGGAGCTCTGTGGGAGGCGTGATATTTTAAGCGTGTTCTGGCGGTCTGCGTCTTTGTTGAGTTGGTGCATCTTTGACATTGTGGGCTAATAGTATCCTCAAAACTTTCCCGGCCAATGTTCGAGCTCCGATATGGTTCCCGCATATGCCTTCGTGCACTTCTCTTAGCACGTATTCAGTGTCTTCTCCTGCGATGCATTTTAGGAAAGGTGTGAAGAATCCTCGTTTGTAGAGGCTTCCCTTGTGATTGGTAAACCTGGAGGATCTCACTCTTATCTTAGCCGCTTCCTTTGGGTCGTCTGGTAAGGTTCCGTTATTAATATAATCCCAAATAGGGTCCATCCAGTTTGGTACGGACCCTACTGGGGCGACTACTATGCCGTAAGGGTCAATGGAGGGCTCTGCGAGGTATTCGACGGGCGTTGATTCCCCCGATGTCTTCTGAGGCGTAGCAGGTTGCCCGAAAGCGTCGGCGCAGGAATTCTCGGATTAAGGATTACGTGCTTGATCACGAGCCCGATACAAACTTTTTTAATAAATCACGGACTTTGCGAAGATATAGAATCATCTTCTCACCTTTGGCCTCGTACGTGTCTTCAATCTGCTCGACCACCCGGTTAGGAGTCGTATGGACCTCCCCAACTGATCGTATCTAATGAATGGCGAGATTGGGAAGGGCACGCTATTACGGCCTCATATTCGGCCTCGTTGTTGGAGGCGTGGAACCCAAACCTGAGTGCATACTCAATGTCTATACCCTCTGGTGAGGTCAGGATTAAGCCTGCTCCGCTTCCTTGCCCATTTGAGGCTCCATCCACAGAGAGCTTCCATATGGGAGGTCGTCCCTTGATTGGGTGGGCTCGGCAGGCTCTACTGGGGCGAATTCCATGACGAAATCGGCTAGGAGTGCGTCCTTTTTATGGCTGTTTTTGGCTTGTCTGGATGTCGGATCAGCTCGGCTCTATGGCCCATTTCATCAACCTCCCGAGAGACCTGCGGGTTTATGTAACACCTTCATGGGGTATTCGGTCGGGACTTATGGTGTGAGCACGGAAATAGGATGAAGTTTGTTTGCGGTCACGAGCTAGTACTAATTTTTCCATTTGGATACCTCTCTCGACTCCCCTCGGGGCTCATTTACTGATAGTAGACCGGGTCTTTGTACCCGCTCTTTGTCTATACGGCGAGCACCGCTAGTTGAAGAATGCGATGCGCGGAATACAATGTGAGGAGTTCTGTTTCCATCGGGCTCACTAGAATGGTGGCGAGCTCAAGTATGTTTTCCAAGGTTACAAGCGCTTCTTCACATTTCGTCCATTGAAAGGCTTTCTTCAAAAGGTTGGCATTTGTCACTTATACGGACCACAATCGACTTAGAGCTGCGATCCTCCCTGTTAGTCGTTGTACTTCCTTTATCCCCGATGGTGATGGCATGTCAAGCAATGCTTTTATTTTATCCGGATTTGCTTCAATTCCCCTGTGGTTGACTATGAAGCCCAGAAATTTTCCCGACCGCCGAGGCTCGACCGCCCGGATTAGGCTTCGTATTATAATCCCTCGGGATCTGGGCGTCTAAGGAAGGTGGCGATGTGAATCTGCTGTAGCGGACTTTACCAGCATGTCGTCTATGTATACCTCCATCGTTGTACCTATCTGTTTCTGAAACATCCGGTTCACTAACCTTTGGTAGGTTGCCCCTGCATTCTTGAGCCCAAATGGCATTACCCGATGCTGATGGGTCCCACGTGCGGTGGCGAATAGCGTCTTCTCTGGTCGCAGGGTCCATTAGCTATCTGGTTATCTTGGAGAGCATCCATGAAGCTAAGGGCTCATGGCTTTCTTGTAGCATCTACGATAAGGTCGATCTACAGGTAGGGAAGGCATCCTTTAGGCATGCTTTGTTTATATCAGTGAAATCAATATAAAGCGCCATTTGCCATTTGCTTTCTTGGCGAGCACAACGTTGTGACCAACTGCGGGTATTCTACACTCCACGGTGCCCCAGCTTGGAGAGGAGCTTGCCGACCTCTTCGTTGTGGCCTTTTGTCTCTACGGTGTGAAACCTGCGTTTTTGTAACCGGCAGAAGGTGGGTTGGTGTTTAGTTTATGAGTGATATTTGCGGTCGATGCCACTCATGTGACTGCTTCCATGCGAAGATGTCACGTACGTCTTAGAGCGTGGGGGCCTTTGGGGCCTTACGCTGAATTGGGCCGATATAGGCAAGATGCTCTGGGTCGTCATCCAATGTTATTGGTTCCAGCTCTTCTGAGGGCTCGGGCCGAGTGAACACTTCATCACGCATATCAAGCTCACCCATGCTCACATTGTCGACCGTTTTTTGTTTCATAGAGGCGGTGTAGCATTCTCGTGCCACTCGCTGATCTCCTCGAACCGTCCGACACCGTTCGCATCGGGAATTTGATTACCCAGTGGTATGCTAGGGGATGGCTTTGTCGATTGAGAGAGGGCCTGCCCGGTAACATGTTATGGGTGGCGGGCGTCCATGAGAAACCTTGCTGTCGTTGTTGCGAAGTAGGGCTCCCCGAGTTAGCACGGTTGGATCGATCGGTGGTAACACCTTTTCTCGAAAACCCACAGGAGATGAGTGTTGTGAGGTTCTAGCTTTCTCTTCAATTCCACATTTTGTCGAAGTAGATGCGAAAATGATGTCGTGAGCTCCCGTTGTCTACTAGGACCGGTGGACGTTGTATTTGCCCGCAATTGCAGCGGATTACCCGATTAGATTCGTCATGGGAGTGTGACACCCTTCAAGTCTGAGTCGGAGAATGTGATAGTAGTGTCAGTCGACATTTTAGATCTTGGCTGTACCTCCCCATGCGCGATCTTATCTTTGCCTTGATGGGCCTTAGGCCAGAACTAGATTCTCCTGCTCAGTGATCCTCTGAGATCACGTGGATTTCCCCGGGGGTTCTTGATCTTGGGTCAAATCGTCGACGAGGTGAATGAGTGTTTGGCCAGGGGCACAGTTAGTTGCAGTTGCAGGTCGGCCTTGAGCTTGATTCTCAGGAGATACGAAAACAACAAGTAGATATCCATGTGTCGGATACTCTATCTCTCTTCTCAAGCTGTATCTGATTGTCAGTGCGATGTCCGCGAGTCCATGGAACTCGCTGATGCTTGTGCTATCTCTGGTAGCGGGATTGGCTTGTCTGTTGGCCATCTTAAGACTGCTCGTTCCGTTACTTCATGTAGAACTGCGACACTGAGGTGTTAAAATTGAAGCGGCGGCGAATAGCGTCGTCGTCTTTCGGGCTGTGACGGGCCCAGGCGATCCCTAAGATTCCCTCGTCTTTTAGGGGATCGCTCCTGCTCTGCCCCCGGAGATTTCCTCTGGTCGCCTTGCCTCTTGGGGCTCCGTCCCCGTCGCTTCTCTGTCGTCTTTTTGTCCTTGCTAGCGGAAGAGCTCTCCTTCTTTGACAGGAGGGCCTCCTCTCCGTTTATGTATTTTTCGGCTTTGGCGAGGACCTCGGCCATGCTAGCTTGAGGGTTCTTCGAGATAGAGAACATCAGGTCTTTGGACTGCACCCCAACCCGCAATGAAGGCCGTGTGTGAACCTTTCGTACATCTATCTTCGAGGGACTCGGCGATGCGCGTTGCGTATGACTTCAAATTTTCCTGTGTTCCCTGTTTGATGGTTAACAGATGGTAGCTCGGCTTCACACACATGTTCTAGCCACAGATGAAGTGGGAGGGCGAGCGCGATTGATAACTCTCTGAACGGAAGAAATCGTTGAAGGGGATTCGGTGAACAGGCCATAGCCGGGCCTTTAAGGTGGTGGCGACGCCTGCCGGACGAGGAGTCTGGATACCCATGCAACTCCATCGATTCTTATAGATATTGAGATGGTCTCTTTGGATCCTTGTGCATCCAGGCAGCTTCTTGAGGCATCACCAATTTGGCCGAGGCGGGTGGTTTTGCGCCTCGGGGTGAAGGTGATTACAATTTGTTGCACCAAGGTGTCCATAGTGTCTGGGGTGCACCCTTTAACTACCTCCTTCACATGGATGAGCTCTTGTTGGAGGGTCACGAGACAACTGCTCCCATGGCCGCTCCTCTTGTGATCGGTGAGGATGTGTGGTTCTACGTTCTCTTGGCGTCCTCTGTCTTGCTTTCGGTTCTCTTCCACACCACGGGCTAGTCGTGAGCAACGTGCCCCAGCTTGACTAGATTCACTTTAGCGGTGATGGGAATACCATAGCCGTGTCCCGTGTGTGGAACATTGTGACCTTCACGGAGTGCAGCCCAGCTACTTCGAGGGTGTTGTATTTGTCGGTGAGTTGTTCTATCTCCTCCTATCAGAGCTGGTTGTGAGGCGGAGTGCTTCCACTTCGTTTGTGTTGGCCTGGATCGCTTCTGCTGGCCCTGGTGGCCTGCTGTCTGCATCTCCTGGTGGGTCTGGCATCCTTATAGGATTAGCGTTGCTCCTGCTCGTGTTCCTGGTTGATACCATCGATGGCGAAATCGAGTTATGTTTGTGTAAGAAACGATCGTTCCACAGGCGGCGCCAGATGATGCCTGCGTTTTCAGCGAGCGTGGCGGGGCGTGTGTGAGGGTCGTTGGGCACGACCCGAGCCGCCGTGGTGGGACGGAGGATGCTGGAATAGCCCGTGTGCGAGGATGTTGCAATGTGGGCTGCGGGCTCGGTGAAGTACTTCAAGCCCAGGAGGGAAGGGGGTCGGCGGGGGCTGCCAGTAGCCGCTCCCGTGCTAAGTCGGATTTGTCATGAGAGAAAGAGTGAATGCTTAAGTGCTCGAGTGTTGGCCTACCTTTCAGTTGGTGGAGTGGCCTTGTATTTATAGTGGATATTCATCCGGTTGGATGATGACTAGGAGTCCTTCCTTAGAAGGATCGTTTCCTCATATAATTAGCCTTAGATTGCTTGTGGTTAGTCGAGGAGTTTATTTGGGATAATCCTCCTTCTTTATTATGGGATGCCCATCTAACGGTCTTCTTGCTTTTCTTCCACTATAATAGGACTTGATTGGACCGAATAGGTTATCTTTTTGGGAATATTCTATCTTTGTTATTGGAAGGATTTGGGTTGGTGGCTGAATATGGGCCTCCTATTTTTTCCGTCCATGTTTGGGCCCTGTGGACGGACCTGCTTGGGTTGCTATGGAAGGACACGGGCGGGGCACGGCCCCCATTGCTCTATCGGGCTGGCGAGTGGGATACTTGGTCCAATTCTATACCCCCATCAGTGGTGTTTGGCTAACAATAACATGCTCTTGTTGAGAATCTAAGATCGAGAGATAAAGATTCCCGGGGATCTAAGTAGAGTGACACTTGGTAAATTGGAGAGTAGAGATCTCCTGGTTCCAAGTGTGGCAATTAGGGCTTAATCATTCAAGCGTCTCAAAGTTTAGGGGCGATGCAGAGATCCAATAAACCCTACTAGCAAGATAAGTGAATATACCTTGAAAGAGGATATCTCGTAGACACGATCAACCTTCTAGTGTGAATCCGTTAATGTACTAAATGATAAATTCTAACTAGATTATAATCCATTGAGTGTGGCAATGGAAGGCAAAACCCTAGTCCCCATTAATTGAGTTAAAAATTATTTTAGGATCAACTTCTCATTATATTAGCCATAATTCACTCGAGTTTGAGATCCAGATAATATTCTAGAGCAAATTCCAGTATTCAACGCACTTCACCTCGTGGGAACGACACTTGACAAGCCACTATACTACATAAACTCGACGCGTATACTTGTGTGTGTGGGCCTACATTTTACATTAATTTTCCATAACCTATACGAAGCCCATCAAGTTTTTGGCGCCGTTTCCGAGGAGAAGTTTTGTGTTGATATTGACAATAGAGCAATAGATATTACTTTGGATTTGTTTTCTTTGTTTACTTGGTTATTCTGTTACACAAGTACTTGTAACTTGTGATTGCAGTAAAGGTTGACGTGTGTGCATGCGAAGACAAGGTCAAGTTGAACTACTCCCATTCAATCCTGAGCTAGAGAGAACCTTAAACCAATTACATGAAAAGAAGCCACTTGAAGAAATCTAACAATCATGCGAACAGAAGAGGCGAATCGGGGCGAGCAAAAGCAGCGAATGGGGGGACAAAATGGGAATAATGGTAGGAATTATGCTCCTAGGCCATTTATACAACCAGATGATCAATCTACTATACGAAGACCACACCACCCATTAAAGTGAACAATTTCGTCCGAACATGGATTTGACAAACTTCATTAAAGTATGCGACACAGTCAAATACAATGGAGTAATAAAAAAAGCGCTTAGACTGAGATTGTTCCTGATCTCACTGGGTGATAGAGCTAAACATTGGTTGAAGAGCCAACCACCAGATTCCAATACCTCATGGAATGATTTGGTATAGAAATTCTTGACTAAGTTTTTTCTGCCCTCAAAGATCGCACAGCTGGTGCAAGAGATTAATACTTTTAGACAGTTGGAGGAGAACTTAACATTGGAAGCATGGGAAGATTTCATGAGCCCCATTGGAAGTGTCAACATCTACAAAGTGACTAAGATGGATCCAAGTCCACACCTTTTACAATGGTTTGAGTGATTCTACCATAACAGTTATAGATGCCTCAGCAGGAGGGGTGCTGATGAAAAAGACTAAAGACTAAGGCTATGTAATCTTAGAGGATATGGCTACTAATAGTAACCTGTGGCCTGGGGACAAGCTACTATTAAGGAAGGCAGTGGGAGGTGCGGACATAGAGGTCTTGAGCAATTTGGTAAATCATGTTGCACAACTCACGAAACGGCCTAAGAAAGCGGGGAAAGGTCTTTATAAATTCTATTCGGACTAACCCTTGGGAGATCGTGTGAATCATGGAGGACAGCATAATACTACGAGATGCCGGTCGGGACGGATGACCAATTAGAGCGGGCATAATATGTGTCGAAGTTGTCCCGGTCGCAACAACGCGAGGGATTGATATGGGGATAACACCTATCGAGTCGGGGCAGGCTAAGGTAGGTGAAATAATTAGAACAATCAGAACTATGGATGGAGGAATAATTAGAATAGTATGCCACCACCCCTAAGTGAGCAAACCACCATCAGAGAAAAAATTAGATTTAGAAGAAGCACTAGCTCAAATGCTCACTTCCCATATAGGCTTTATGAATGAAACAAAGGAAAATATGCAGAATCAGTCAATCTAATTGAATAACTAGGAAGCATAGTTGAGAAAGTTGGAGGTGCAAATGGGCCAAATGGCCAATCTGTTGACTGAGAGGTAGCAAGGTTCTTTTCCAAGTAATTCATAGATAACCCGAGAGGTGAAGGTAAGGAACATGTTAAGGCTATCACCTTAAGAAGTGGTAGAGAGCTAGCAACACCGAGGCAACCACTAGTAGTAAGAGAAGTGGACACTGAGGTAGTAGACCAGTTCGACCTAAAAGATCAGATGCAAAGGGAGTAGCCCCAAGAGAATAAGTCAATAGAGAGATTAGATGAAAGGAAAGAGACTGAGAAACAAGCAGTTACAGATGAACCCTTTGCACCAGTCCCGTATCCTCAATATTTGAAGAAGAATAAATTGGACAAGCAGTTTACCAAATTCATGGAAGTGTTTAAGCGCATATCAACATTACATTTACAAATGCATTAGAGCAGATACTGATTATGTCAAATTTATGAAAGATATACTGTCAAGGAAAAAAAGGTTAGCATATTTTGAGATGGTGAACCTTACTAAGGAATGCAGTGTTATACTTCAAAGGAAACTACCATAAAAACTGAAGGACCCAGGTGGCTTCACAATCCCATGTAAGATAGGGAACTCGATCTTCGAGAGAGCCCTATGCAACTTGGGAGCCAGTATTAACCTCATGCCTTTATCTATTTTCAAACAACTAGGGTTAGGTGAAGCTAAACCCACAACTGTCACCCTGCAACTGGCAGATAGATCATTGAAACATCCTCAGAGAGTGATAGAAGATGTGCCAGTAAAGGTTGACAAGGTTATCTTCTCAACTGATTCCATACTATTGGATATGGAGAAAGATAAGGAGATACCCATTATACTAGGTAGACCATTTCTAGCAACTGGCAGAGCTATGATTGATGTGTAGAAAGGAGAATTAAAATTAAGAGTGCAAGATGATGAGGTCAGATTTAGTGTATTCAATGGCGTACGACATCTAGTAGAGAGTGATGCATGTTTTATAATAGAGGCAGTAAAGGTTATAGTGTCTAGCCAAAGTGGTTTGGCTAACCCTTTAGAGACTAGCCTTGTGCAGAATGATAAGGAGGAACTAGGTGAAGAGGTTGAAGAGTATGCGAAATGGATGGACTCCTTCCAGCTGAACAGAATAAAGTATTATGAGTCGTTGGGAGAGAACCCCCAGACTTCAGTACCTTTGATTGAGCGACCACCACAGATGGAGCAAAAGCCACTACTAAGTCATTTGAGGTATGCTTATCTAGGGGAATCCTCAACCTTACCAGTAATCATATTAGCATCTTTGACAACAATGGAAGAAGAGAAGCTTTTGAGAGTACTTCGAGCTTATAAAGATGTTATTGGATGGTCTCTAAATGATTAGAAGGTGATCCGCCCCTCCATGTGTATGCATAAGATCCTATTAGAGGATGGGCACAAACCTTCAGTGGAGGCTCAGAGAAGACTCGACCTGACAATGAAAGAAGTGGTAAGAAAATAGGTATTGAAGTGCTTAGATGCAGGAGTAATCTACCCTATTTTAGATAGTTCGTGGTAAGCCCAGTATAGGTTGTTCCAAAAAATGGAGGGACCAAAGTGAAAAGGATATAGAATAACGCACTGCTTCCTTCTCAAACAGTTACGGGGTAGAGAATCTACATAGACTATCGGAAATTGAATAAGGCAACTAGAAAATATCATTTCCCACTTATGTTTCTGGATCAGATGCTAGATAAGTTGGCAGGGCATGAGTATCACTGTTTCTTTAATGGGTATTTGGGCTATAATTAGATCACTATATCACTAGAGGACCAAGAGAAAACAACATTCACGTGCCCGTATGGTACGTTCGCATTTAGGCAAGTGCCCTTTAGGTTACCGAGCATGTTTCAGCATTGCATGATGGCTATATTCTCAGACATGGTCGAGAAAAAAATTGAGGTATTCATGGATGATTTCTTTGTGTTAGGAAAGTCTTTTGATAATTGTCTTGAGAACTTGAGACAAGTACTAATAAGATGTGAGTAAACTAACCTTGTACTGAACTAGGAAAAGTACCGTTTCATGGTGAAGGAAGGCATTGTACTAGGACACTGGATCTCAGAAAGAGGAATCGAGGTAGATAAAGCTAAGATTGAAACAATAGAGAAGCTAACTCCCCCATCTTTAGTGAAAGGTATAAGGAGCTTTCTAGGTCATGCGGGATTCTATAGGAGATTCATAAAGGATTTCTCCAAAATATCCAAACCCTTGTCAAATCTACTTGTTCAAGGAGCACCTTTTGAGTTTGATGATCAGTGTATGCAAGCGTTCTTGTTTCTGAAAGAAAAATTGGTGTCAGCACCTATTCTAGTAGCACCAGACTGGGATCTTCCATTTGAACTAATGTGTGATGCAAACGACTACACAATAGGGGCAGTATTGGCTCGGAATAGGGAAAGAACATTTCAGGTTATCTTATGCGAGTCAGGCTTTGAATGATGCACAACTAAACTATGCAACAATCGAAAAAATCTTTTAGCAATTGTGTTTGAGTTTGACAAGTTCAGGCCGTACTTGATTGGTAACAAAGTAATAGTGTACACCGATCATTTTTCCATAAAGTACCTGATGACTAAGAAGGAAGCGAAACCGAGGGCCCGATAAGGTAGGTGTTTCTTGCAAGTTTAGTCTAACAAATTAAAGATAGAAAGACTGAGAGTGTCTAGTAGTAGGCCATCTTTCTCCTGATTGGAAGAGTAGATGAAATTTAGATCAATGATGATTTTCTCGATGAACAACTCTTGGCTATTAAAGACAAAGAGTGAGTACCTTGGTTTGTCGATTATGTGAACTACTTAGTGGCAAGAGTGCTCCCACTAGAGTTTAGTTATCAGCAAAAGAAGAGATTTTTCACACAGATGAAGCATTACTACTAGAACTGTGCGTATAAGCATTGTCTTGGAATTAAGTGAAATGAAAGATGCATCCCGAGGAGAAGGAAATGGAAATATTAATTCATTTTATACCTCTAGCATATAGGGGGCACTTTAGGGGGAATAGAACAACTGCAAAGGTACTTCAATCGGGATTCTATTAGCCCACCCTGTTCAAGGATGCTCACCAGTTTGTGTCTACTTGTGATAAATGACAAAGAATGGGGAGCATTTCAAAACGAGATGGCTAGCCCTGCAAATATTCATGAAATTAGAGTTATTGATATATGGGGATGGATTTTGTGGGCTGCTCCTTCATTCAGCAACCTGCCATTCTCATGGAAATGATTAGTTTAGATGGGTGGAGGCCATACCGAACTAATGGCGCGGAGTGGTAGCAAGTTCCTTCGTTCATATATTCACCCGGTTCGGAATTGCACATGCGTTGATTACAAGTGGAGGGAACATACGCAACAAGCTTATGCGATGTGATCTGAAAATATGGTGATACCATTTTCATTACAACAATTGCATACTACCCACATACTAATGGCCAAGCAAAGGTGTCAAACAAAGAAATAAATCTATCTTGGAGAAACCGGTCAATAGCTCGAAAAAAGATTGGGCAAAAAATATAGATGATACACTTTGGGCTTATAGAACAACATTCAAGACACCCTTGGGGATGTCACCATTTAGGCTTGTGTTTGGGAAAGCATGCCACTTTCCTGTAGAGTTAGAATATAGAGCATACTAGGCAACTCAGCAATTGAATATGGACAGTAAGGTGGCCAGTGAGAAACACATTCTATAGCTCAGTGAATTAGAAGAGTTCTAGAATGAGGCTTACGAAAATGCTAGGATCTATAAAAAAAATATGAAAGCCTGGCAAGATGAACATATTGTAAGGAAGGAGTTTAAGCCGGGTTAACGAGTCTTCTTATTTAACTCATGACTCAAGCTCTTCCTAAGGAAATTAAAGTCGAGGTAGTCGGGACCATTCACCGTGACTCAATTTTTTCTATACAGAGGGGTCAAAATCATGCACCCAGAGAAGGGGAGCTTTAAAGTCAACGTGCAACGATTGAAGCCATACTTTGAGAACCTTTGTACAGAAAGCGAGACCATCATTTTGAGCACAGGAAGTAGTGCGTGCGAATTCAAGCGATCCGGTAGTCACCGGGGCACATTGAGATTCAGGGAAATCGAGCTAACGACATTAAACAAAGCACTACTTGGGAGGCAACCCAAGCATTTTAAAGTTTTCCATTCATTAGTGTAGTTTTCAATATGTTTGATTATTTTAGAGATGGCAATTTTCTCGGAGACCGTAAACTTAACCTAATGGCATTGTGTGTTGTTAGGTTTCGAGGCGCTCGAGATGACGGAGACGAGAGAGATGGCTTCGGGAGTGCATAGGGTTTGGACAAGATCGGAACCTTAATAGGGGAGTGCTCCTTAACTTAAAAATGTCTTTATCAAAAGTTTGAGTTCACCCTCTCTGTAACATCACGACGTTGGATTATGCTTGTCGTGACGTTGAAAAAAATGGAAAAGCGACACTACGTAACATCGGGACATTGGTTCTCCAGCGTCGATTGGAAAAATGGATTACGAGCACCTCTTGAGAACATCACAATGGCCAGGCTTTCCACTCTCTAGAGCATTCGCAACATTAGATTTCAACATTCTGGCCGTTGAATGTGGCTCCACCAGAGGGCGATCCGCAGCGTTAGCCCAACGTCCTTGACATTACCTGTTTTTATGAATATGAACGTTCATATTTCCAGGTCCCGCAAATTCGAAACCCTAACCCTCCTCTCTTATTTTTGTAGGTTCAATAGCCAAACCTTTCCTAGCCTTGTTCTAAACAAAATTCGCATCCATCGAAGCTAGAGCACCTCTAGATTCGAAAAAACCTAGAGTCTCCCCATTGTTCATATCTCTTCATAATTTCCGGACTTTGGGTGAGCCAAGGTGAAGATTGAGTTTTTTGTTCTTAGTGTTTTTAGATTGGTTTTCATAAGGAAAGAGATTGGAGGGTGTTGTGAGGTGGTAGAAGCCTTAGGTTTGAGCCAAGAACACTATCTCATGTAGTGCACACTAGGTGTTTGATTTTTTGCCTAAGTGAGATTTGTGTGATCTTATTGGGTATTTCGGTAAAGTTTCATCACACTAGGGGTTTGGAGACCGAGTTAGAGTTTTGTTAAAGCTTAGAATAGCATCCAACCCCTACCTCACTGAGTGCCCAATGTCAAGAAAAACAAATCATAAATTAAGCTCAAAAAGAAATCGAGCAATTGAAGAGCCAGCTCATGATTACGATCATGAGAAATTTGTCAATGTGAGTGCGATCGAGAAATTCGGCCTGATCTCCAAGAACCGATCCTTCATCAAGGAGAAAGGGTTTCACTACCCTAATGATTTTTTTCGCAAAATATTATGAATAAAGGATGGAGAGCGCTTTGCTAACCCTTGAGGCCAACTACCAATATCGTGGTACGAGAATTCTATGCTAATTTAGCCTCCCACGTACTGAAAAGGGTCTAGGTGCGTGGGGTTTTGGTAGACTTTAGTATGAAGTCTATCAATCAATACTATAACCTTTAGTTGGTTAACTCCAAAGCCTATGATAGGCTCCACGAAACCCCCAACTATCCCGAAGTTCTTAGGATGTTGACCAACAGGCAAGGTGAGTGGAAGCTGAACAATGAAGGGCATGTCGTGCACTTCAAGGAAAAACACATGGCCTATAATCCCAGGGTATGGCATCAATTCATCACATCTCGTCTCCTCCCGACAACCAATGTGTGTGAAGTGACTGCTAAGAGGGCCTTACTCAACTATGCCATCATCCAAGACATCCCATTTGATGTCGGCCAAGTTATAAAGGATGCAATCCTTTATAACAAAGATGCTGAGATGAATCTCGGGCACCCCTTTCTCATTTATGGTCTATGCAAGCAAGCCAGGGTGCTCCTAGAGGACAATGAGGCTTGGATACACCCAATCAAGGTGATAATGGTTACGAAAGATAAACCGGGTTTACCAAGACCAGAAAAAGTTTATGATTCGAGCAATTAGCCCTCAGATGAGGATGAGCTTAGAGCCTACCAATCTAGGTTTGGGATCCTAACAGGTGCCCAGGGAGAGGCAGGACAGTCATCCACCCAACCCCCACCACCACCACCATCCTAGAAGGAGGACCCTGTCAGTCCTTCCACTACACTAGAAGACCAGGTCCATGACCTGATAGCCCAATTCGATGCGTACTAGGATGAGACCTAAGAACACCAAGTCTCCATTAGCCAGGACATGGACATACTCTGTGCAGACATGAACACCGTCGTGTGCAACCTTGCTTCAATTATGAGCAACCAGCAGTCCATCCAACAGTGGTTTGCCTAGCTCCTCACTTTTTACATGCCACCGCCACCACCATTGTAGTAATCTGAGTGATCACCAAGGGAGTTCCCTCCACCCTCATCTGATAGTTTGAAATTGAGGACACTATCCGTTTTTGTTTGGGGGATGCGGGTGATTGGTTTGGTTTTCTGTTTTCTTTTGTTTTCTATGTTTAGGTTGTTTCAGTTTTTTATGTGTTTAGGTTGTGTGTGTCTTTGTTTATATATATAGTTTTTATGTGTTTGCATGTTTTAGGTTGCTTTTTCACTATTGTGTGTTTTAGGTTTGTTTTAGGTATTGTGTGTGAGTGGATGCCATGATCGCTAATGAGAGGTCAAGTTGATCCAAAACTTTTCAAAAAATAACAAGTAGCAAATAAAAAAGGACCCTTAGGTTATGCCATGATCTAGAACGGTATGTTAGAAAGGTTAGGTTGACTTAGTTTAGTCATCTCCTTTGCACTTCAAAAGGTCATTTCCCAAGTAGTTTATCGCAGACACACACCGGTGATCTCCAGGGTATATCAAGGCTCTGGACCTTACATACAAGGATTCTACGAGCTTAAAGGATTTCTAACACTGAAGTGATGAGACACCTTTGAAAAAGAGGATTTCCATCGAGCCCAACAAAACAAAAAAAAAAAAAAAAAATTCAAAAGGACGTGTCTGGATAGAATAAGTGTGAGTTTCCAATCATAATCCCGAGCACAGTCCAAGGGGCTTTTCAAAGTCTAATGCCCTGAGCCAACTGGCTGGGAGACATTGACTTCACTGCCCATTACATGGGACTGAGGATGGATCCTTTTCACAATTTAGGGCCTTTAGGTTTGGTTGATTGGTTGGGGTGAAGTTCGAGGGGAACTAATTGCCAGGTGCTTTTAACCAACTGGTGGGAAGTCACTAATGGATCCCCGCTATAAGGACACTCAGTTAAAACCTGTAGGCACTAGTTTTCTTTCATGCTTAGGTATTGCGGGAATAAAAAGGGTGTGTTCTTATCCTTCCGTGGTTAGAGTCTTTCAAATGGGTGAGTGAACTTCAAGTTTGGGGGTATTAGACCTTAGGTAAATGTTGGAGATCATGAAGCAATTACACATAGACTTTCGAGGAAAGGTATTTGAAAACTTGGGGGGTTGAGTGGCTTGGTTAACCTGACCTTACTTAGTTTAGTTCTTTAGAAAGTTACACAATCTTAAGGATCCCCTTATTTTAGAAGATAAAGGCTCGAATTGCAAGTTTGGTTCATTTTGACTCTCTTGTTTAGTGTCATGTATATCACACTCATGTCATAGGCATTTTGGTGTGTCATTTTTTATGTGTGTTTTGTATAAGTCTATCTCTTGCTTGGGGATAAGCAAGAAGCTGAGTTTGGGGGTGTGATGAGTGCCCAAAACACTCATCATATACCCACGGTTTAGCATGTTTTCGGGTCATTTTATGCATTAATAAGTGTGGTTATTGCCTTATATTTGATACTTGGCTTCTTGTGCATTTCATGTGAAAACGACAACATATGGAGGCTGCGTGGAGGCTTGAAGAAGTAAATTGGAGAGCCCAGCCCCAATATCGTGAAGTTGAGGTTAGACAACCCAGCAGCCCAACGTCGTGACGTCACCAAGACTTGGTCAGCGAGAATTTCAAATAAGAATTAGAAACAAAAAAGAAAAAATGAGAAGAGGGAGAGAGATACAAGACGGAGAAGATAACGCAAGCGTGATTAGAGAGATCATGTGATTCCTACATTTGTATTTTCTTTCTCGAACTCTTACTAATTAAAAACTTAATGATTGTGATGACCAACATGATGTGTTGGTTTTATTTCTATGGTTTTTGATGTACCCTTGTTACATTCATATGGATTAGTTATCAATGCAATTTCATTCAGTATATCCATGGATATGATGTTGACTTGCTCTATGTTCTATGATTTATCTACATGGTGGTGTTTGGCCAACATTAACATGCTCTTGTTGAGAATCTGAGATCGAGAGATAAAGATTCCCTGGTATTCGAGTAGAGTGACACTTGGTAAATTGGAGAGTAGAGATCTCCCGGTTCCAAGTGTGACAATTAGGGCTTAATCATTCAAGTGTCTCGGAGTTTAGGGTTGATGCAGAGATGCAATAACCCCTACTAGCGAGATAGGCAAATATACCTCAAGATAGGATATCTCGTAGGCACGATCAAACTACCAGCGTGAATCCGTTAATGTACTGAATGATCAATTCTAACTAGATTATAATCATTGAGTGTGGCAATGGGAGGCAAAACCCTAGTCCCCATTAATTGAGTTAACAATTCGTTTAGGATCAACTTCTCATTATATTAGCCATAATTCACTTGAGTTTGAGATCTGGATAATATTCTAGAGCCAATTCCAGTATTCAACGCACTTCTCCTCGTGGGAACAACACTAGACAAGCCACTATACTACGTAAACTCGATGTGTATACTTGCGCGTGCAAGCCTATGTTTTACATTAATTTTACATAACCTATATGGAGCCCATCAGTGTTTGCCCACGTAACAAAGGTGTTGTAGCAATATGCAGGAGTATAGTAGCACTGAACAGAGAGTGCCGAAGCACTAAATAGAGTCTCTGAATGTTTGTCCTTTTGTTTAATATAGACTAAACCCCTAAATTTAACACTTATACAGGAGCCTTACAATTTTCCTATAGCTATGTCAAATTGGAATGAGTTGCTTAGAAATGAATAAAACTGATTTTATCTTCTAAATTATAAATGGTTTAGTATGGCTTGCAAGTGCACGAGTCATACAGTAGTAAGTGGATGTAAGTTCAGATATCATTCCCACAGAGATTGACAAGAATTTTTAAATTCAACTACCCTAACTACTCAAGATCCATACTATTTGAACCTCCATAATTCAGTTTATTAGCTAGAATTTAAAGGATAATTGTCTTGAAGAATGCATCTACAAGAAAGGAAATTAAAAATATAAGAAATAAAATGATATAAACTAAAATAAACTGGATTGAATCAGTTCTATGTAAAAATGAACACTAACAAAGAGATATTGTGAAACAGTCAATTTCTGCATTGTATCCCATTAAGACTCGATCCTAAATTTGGATCTGGATTTGTCAAAGAGGCTTGATAATGCAGTTTGGATTTCTCCTTAATTCTGATTAGGAGTCCCTCCTTCTCTCGAAGACATGGATCCTGTCAGTTACTGTGTTCTGATCATTTTTGTATAAAGATGCGGGTATTTTTCTTTTCAATACTTCATATCCATTTCTTAAGGCGTAGATTTCTTCCCGACGGGGTCATTAGAAAAATCTCCCAAAATGATTGATGACTCTTCCTTTAAATATGATGGATCTTTCTCTTTCCTTGATTAGATTTTAGTTAACACGGGATTGAGGTCCTTCCATTATATTAAGGTGGATCTCGATGCTAGATTGATAAATAATCCCCTTCAACTTCAAGTATGAGTGAAATGGAATTTTATCTAAGTGAACTCTCATAGCTAAGTAGTTCTTCAATGGTAGTCTAACATACCCACCAATTGAATGTTCCAAGTTCTCAGGAATCTTTATCTCTGTGTCACTCAGAGGGCCTCTTGAAATCGAAGCGGGGATACAATCCTTAGAAGAAGTACTCGTCTTACTATTGAACAAATCGATTTAAGAACAATATCAATCAAATAAATCCCCCAATTCCAAGTACTTCTCTCTAATTTATGCGAAAAAGTGTAACTAATAATAAATCCAAACTAGTGGAAAGTATTGCTTATCAAAGCGCATCTAGCGACAATGGAGCATTGATCAAGTACGGTACATGGTGCAATAAACTGATAAGAAGCGAATTCAGGTGAGTGGATTCCATTAATTCGAGGCGTAGTGGAAAAGACAATGAAAAATTAAATCCAACTTAAACATTCTGAACAAATTACTGGTTCAGAACCAGAAAAGGAAAGAAAAGAAAAGAAAAGAAAAATCTACTCTAAAATTATACAATTGAGTCTTCTTCTTTTTAAGGTTTTAAGGTTTTTCAAAAAAGCCCCCTATTCCTGTAAGGTACACCTATTTATACACCTCCAGCTATTGAGCGATTCCAAGGCTCTAGGTGGATTTCCCAAATTTTAATGGCCCGGCTCGTTGTTAGTCGACCACCGGAAGCATGTGGCGACTTGTTAGGTGCATCGTGTCCTCTGGAAACATCCTGACATTCTTTTGCCTTGTTTTGCATGTGAGTCGCATTTGGATGTCTCACATCCGCGACATTATTCTTTGCGATTTTCTTGAGTTTGTTGTGTGACATAGTTCCTTGTCGCGACTGCCCCTTGACTATTTTGTTTTGTCGTATTGTGTCGCGACTTGGAAATCCTATTGTTTGCTTTTACTTAGCATTTTCCTAAAAATCATCATGTTGCAGTCGTGACTTGAATTGCTGCGTCTTGACCATGTTTAGTTGCCAGTAGTGATGACTCTTGTTACGACCACATTTTCTTGTTTCCAGGTATTTGTGTCGCGACCACAATTCCATGTTGTGACCTGGCTTTTTCTTCCTTTGTTGAATTATGTGCCGCGACCCAGTTTCTTTGTCGCAACACCATTTCTGTTGCTAGCCACTTTGATTCTCGTCGCGACAATTTTTTCTGGTCTCCAAGTGTTTGTGTCGCGACCATAATTGCATGTCATGACCTGACTGTTTTACTGAATTCTGTGTCGCAACCACAATTCCATGTCACGACACAATTTCTATTGTTAGCCAATTTGATCCTTGGTCACAACCTCCCTTTCATGTTGCGACATCATTTTTTGTTTTCTATCTTCATGCAAGTTGCAACTCAAAACTGCTAATATGTTTATTTTCTTGTCATGAGACAAGGTCATTTCTTTTCTTACTGCAATTCCTGTCGCAACCGTTCTTTCTTCCAATCTTATCGTAACCTCATTTTTTTAGTCACAACAGTTTCTACTCAATTCAGCTTCTTTTTCTTGTCGCGACCTAGAAAGTGTGTCACGATTGAGTGGTGGCCCTTCTTACCTTATTCTTGCAGCAGTTGCTCAAACTTAGTCACAACATGTTTTAACTGTTCAACTCATTTTAATGTCGAGACATGAAATCCTTGTTGTGACCTTGACTGGTGTCTTCAGCTTATATTTTTGTCACAACATCAATTTTTTTGATAGAGACCTTGTCAGCTCATCCAACCATCCATTCCTCGTCGTGACCTTAATTATCTATTGCGACCTGAGTTGTCTTCTTTCAATGTCACGACCTCGGTTCTCTGTCGCGAAGTTGTTTGTGCAGTCTTAAATTTTTTCTCTCTCGTGACTGATCATAAGGATGTCATGACAAGCTTGAAACCTTTGTCTGAGTTGTGTGACATTATCATTAAGGTCTCGTGACAAAGCTGTGGCTGATGAATTCCTTGTCGCGACCTCAGGCATACGTCGACTAATTTTGCTTGGCCATTTATCTCATTTTCTTTTGGATTCTTCAAAGATTACAGGCTTCTTCTATAAAATGCAAAATATAACTTTGAGTAAAATCTCCATATTTGCATAAAAATAAGTAATTACATTGTAACACTAATCGAGAAAAATGGGTCAAAAATCAATGAGTTTTTACTTTCATCATAGGAAGCACTAATCGGAGAGTGTCGAGCACTAATCAAAGGTGCCTATTCATTTTACTAGTCTTGAGCACACACACAGTATATGTAATCATAGGCTTGTTATATTGTTCTTAATCACATTCTTGTATTTATATAACTCTAGAAAATAAGGGGCGAGCATTTTACATATAACTTGTATACAGGTACGAATCCTATCATTCACTTATTAGGATCGTCAATTAATCTAATTTCATGCTTATTGTTCAGCTCAATCGTAATCCTAACCAATAGATGATGGTTTCTAGAATTAACAAAAGAAATGAGAGAAAAATACGACTTTAAGTTTGCCTAGACTTAGGGGACCCTCACCTAGGCGAGGACCTACGCCAAGGCGAAGCAACCCACGCTAGGTGTAGCCGAGACTGGCAAATTTGGGGCTTCAATTTCGCCTAGGCGAGCACTCCTTTGCCTAGGAGAAGCTCCTCGCATAGTGAAGCTCCCTTACCGTGGAGTTCACGAATTGATCTCAATCACAGTTTGGAACATAAATGGCGAATTTATAATTTTTATCCCTTAACCCACCAAGGATCATCGTTTCATAAAAAGCTGAAGGAAGGAATTGGCAAACTTACCTCTTGTAGATCGATTCGTCAAGCCTTCAAAGTCTGCGTTTTAGTTTATTCGGATCTTCAAAGGTCTTTAGCACTACGAAAGCTGACCACCCTCTACAAGTATCCACATGAGAACAAATAATGAGCGATATTGTTGAATGCTAGTTCGGGTTCGTCTTCTCAAAGCGTAATTAGGGTCTCTCTTGTTTAGTTGTTCTTAGAGTAAAAGGCGACTACTACAAAATATATATGTCACATATATATATATATATATATATATATATATATTTATATAAGTCTGCTAGGGTTTTAAATCAAAAACGAATTTTTTTATTATTATATATTTAAAACTCTTTTAAATAATAACAATTTAAATTCAAATCCTTATCAGATAAGGAAATGAATTTAAATTATTATATATTTAAAACTCTTTTAAATAATAACAATTTAAATTCAAATCCTTATTAGATAAGGAAACGAATTTATTTATATTATTATATATTTAAAACTCTTTTAAATAATAACAATTTAAATTCAAATCCTTATCGAGATGAAGCAATTTATATTATTATATATTTAAATTCAAATCATATCGGATAAGGAAAGCGAATTTATATTATTATATATTTAAACTCTTTTTAAAAAAAAAAAACCGCTACAGTTATTTCTTTATCTAATAAGAAAATATAACAAATTAATTATTTGTTATAATTTAAATCACAATTAAACTTTCTCCAAGAATTAAATTGAATTTAAATAACAACTAATTATTATTTGTAATTTAAAAATAATCTCATCATTTTAAATTACTGCAAATAGTGAAAAACCATAACCGTTATTATTACATTTCTTAATATGCGACCACATAGGTTCATTAGAAACATTGGCCATTAGGCCTAAATCACATTCCGATCTACAAGTCATAAGTGGCCTCTAGCAAGACATTATGACTACCCAAGTTAAATGAAAAGCTCATGATCCGAGACAACCTGTAAGATCCGAGAAATTAAAATTTCTGAAAAAATGGCAAAATCGTAATTTTGGTTACAAAATTGTAATTTCGGTTAAAAATCCAAAATTTATTCTCTGGATCTCGGATGGAAAAACGGATTTCACCGTTGGAATCGTCTCGCGAAATCTAGCTAACACGTCAAATTTCGTCGAATTTCGAGATAGTCGGAGTTGGCACATTTTTCGAGGCATCGCATTTCGGTCTTAGTAAGCAGTTTCGGCGTGACAAAAGTCACATACCAGCATACTCATGTGCCATAAGTGGCATGGTGGGAACACGATGAAAATGGACGGCCGAGATAGTGCGAGATGTCAAAGCTGGGAAAAGGAGGACATAATTGGTATTAATGGAAAAGTTTAAATGACACTAAAGGACAAAATGTCCAATAGTGTCGTCTCTTCAAAATGAAAAAAGGGAGCAAAATGTGAAAGGAGGGATTTTGAACAGTGGGCTTCCAGATTTTTAGTTTAGAGATAGAATAACTGACTTCTCTCTAGAATCGTGGGAGATCCGATCGTCGGTTATCCGGGACAAGAAGGAAGGCCCCTTTCTGAAAGAGGGCTTATGGGTACGGATTTAGGAGTTTCAACAAACTCCATTGAGGTAGAGTTTCTCCTACTTGGGTTTTATTCTTTGTTAAGTACTTTGTTAATGTTTGGGTTGAATGAGGCCGTGAGGGCGTTTGATCAGTCCCAGTATGGGGCCAGAATTGATTTTGAAACCTCAAATGGACAACCCGTGCAGTCCATGGACTGTTTGTGTTGTGTATGTGGGAAATTATGTATTAAATGGTGCTTTGGTATGTATAGGGCCGGTAATGGCCGTGAAATTCGGGTTCACTAAGTGAACCGACGATTAGTGATTTTTCGGGAATAGTAGCGAAGTTTTACTATTCAGAGAATAGTGTTCTAAAATAATTTTTGTAAAAAATGTGTTTGAATTAGTAATTCCAAGTTGAATCGCTCGTGTTTGATCATTACCCCAAGTGAGTTAATTTTTGGTGTATGGAAATGTGAAATTACATAACATGATTGTGTGATTTAAATTATGTGAATATATGCATGATTATATATTTGCATGTGTTCTAGAATTGAAATGGACTTGACATCATGCATTCCATATGCATTGGGGCATCCTAGGACGATAGGAGTGAGTGCATGAGGTAATTCTTGAGAGAATGGTTCGGAGGGTTGTCTAAAAATAATGAATATCGGAGGGTAGTCCAAATAAAATATCAATCATCGGAGTCGACCCAATTGATATACATTGGAGGGTAGTCCATACATAATATCAATCGTCGGAGACGGCCCAATTGATATATACATCGAAGGGTTGTCCGCAAATAAAAACTAAGGTTCTCATACGTGGCTTAGGCAGATGTGAGGGAGTCGGGGAGGACTCGGGATATGAGATGATCAGTTAGACATTAGTAGGATCATTACATTTGCAGATGTGTGTTTATTTTGAACATTATATGCACTTGGGTGAAGTAGCCAGCTTAGGGTGATTCCACTCTTGAGCATTAGCTCACCACTGTCGAGGAGCATGTTTTAGATCTGAGGGAGCGCACGAGGAGATGGCTCGTCATAGAGACCGCTGTAGAAGAAAGTCGGGGTGTGGCTTCGGCATCGTTTTGTATACATGTATTAGAATTCTAGAATTTTAATATATGTCGTGTAAGAGTAAATAATTAACTCTTGTAACTATGATACATAGTTGATATGTTTATGAGTATGGTTTTATGGGCCAAGTGGCCGTTTTACTCATGTTATGGATTATATTGGATAGATGGAATATAGGTTGTGAGTGTAAATGTAGGGGCCCAAGAGGTCATTTTTACTTTGTATAGTTGTATATGGGACCCTGTGTGGTCAGTGATGTTGATTGTGACAGGTTATATACAGGTGATGTATTTGGGTAGAGCTCCGTCTGAAAAGAGACTCTGCCGGGTGCAAGTGAGAAATGTCGAGGTCACCCCGGAGCATTCCACGAGTGTTTCGAGGTTGACGGGTAGTCAACGGACACCGGACAGGGCGTCACAGCAGTATCGAGCCTAGGTATACGGCTGCACAGGGCTTGAAGTTGGGCTTAGGCCATAGTATTTGAGGTATAAGAACATCACCACTAGGTGTGGTTCGATGTTGAGTTTATTTATGAAATTACATAGGAAATCACGGAATGAAAACTAGGGTAATAAATGTGTTTTAGGTGATTGTTTGATAAATGATGTGTGAACATGTGAATGTTTGATGAATGGTGTGTATACCATGTTGTATGTGTTATGATTGTTGATGTGCTTAGTACTTAGCACATAGGAAAACAAGTGATGTGTTAGAAACTTTTAGAAGTTTTTACAGTGTGTAAAAACTGGAACAAAGAGGAGAAATAAAATAAATTTGAATAAATTTATTTGAGTGTTGGATAATGAAATCAAATTTTAATAAATTTGAGGTTGAACATAGGAGTTAGTGTTATATAAGGAGGCTTGAGAGTGGACCATTTTCCCGGGAATTAAATGAAAAAAAATAATAATAATAAACAAAATAAATTTTAAGCAATTTATTTGGTTTATTGAAAGTAGACAAAAAAAAAAAAATAAAAATAAAAAAAAAAATATATATATATATATATATATATATATATATATATATTATATATGTATATAAGGTGGAGAAAATTTTTTACGAGTGTAAGCGGAAAAAGAAAGTAAAAAATAAATTTCATAAATTTATTTGGATTATGAGAGAAAAAATAATTTTCTAGATTTTACAAGTAGTAAAATTGAAGAAAATGGGAGTAAATAAATTTTTATAAATTTCTTTGAGTGTTCAAGAAAAAAAAATAAAAATAAAAATAAGTAAATTTTTTTAGTGATTTTTCCAATTGTTGGAAAGAATTGAAAAATATATATAATATTTATAATGAAAAAAAAAAGAAAAAAAAACCAAAGAAAAAAAAATTGGTGCAGAAAATGATTAGGGCTACTGCCCAATTGTATTGCAAGAAAGGCATTGTATTGTGACTTAGAGGCTACAGGGGGCTAGATTGTATTGCAGCATGATGAGGTGTATTGCAACTTAGGCTAGGCCAGTTGTATCGCAATACAAGGGACTGTATTGTGAGCTTGAGTAAACTGTATCGCGTCTGACAGGCGGCCTTGTTGGCGGTGCGACACGGCCGGGTTTGCGTATGGCCCGGGCGTTGCGACAGCGCGGGGCGCGAGCGGGCGCGACGAGGGTGCCTGGGGCACACGGCGGGGGCCGCGGCACGACGGCCCCAGGCGTGCAACCTAGGCGTCTTTGGGTTGTGGGGCGTGCACTTAGTGCACTCGACTTTGTTTGACGGTTGACTCGATGCATTCTGAGTCAATTTTTGGACATTGTTCGTGAACCCGGTTCATGAACACTGTTCACCAAAATTTTTTCGAAAAAAATAAAAATCAAATCAAATCAAATTAGACAAAATTTTCGAAAAAAATAAAATTTTCAAAAATTAAATTTTTGTTGATAAAAATGTTTTAAATGTATAATTGATTGTCTTGCATTACCTGTAAATGCAAGGACAATGTATATACACTGATTTATGTGTATAAATAGTGTCTGAACAATGTTTATGCCTTAGAATGCGTATTGAGATTTAACTTGCCATTGGTGTATAGATGGCTAGTTGAGGACGAAGGGCGTAGAGGGTGTCGAAGTGCTGGTCGGACACCATCGGTGTTTTGATTAAGCGAGGCTTTAAATTTGTAGGTATTGTACATTGATTGCTATCGCACGGTGATAAACGGGTAGTCAAGAGGAGGAGTCCTAGTAACCTCTAGAAGTTTAGGGCGTATCATCCTCCGACATACACAAGGGGAGGAGATCCAATGGTGGCAGACCATTAGTTCATACAGATCGAGAAGGTGTTAGAGGCTATGGAGATTACCTTTGGCACTACTAGGATTAGACTAGCTGTGTTCTAACTAGAGAGTGAGGCCCAAATACGGTGGAAATGGGCAAGGACCTCTAGAGACCTTAGAGGAGCCTACGTTTGTGAGTTCTCTCCTAGAGATTAGGGCGAGAATAGGGATGATATGTTGAGGTTGCGAGTTGGAGATCTCGGGGACTCTACTCACAGAGGACTTGAGGATCATGGACATGTCAGAGTTTGATGTCATCTTGGGGATGGATTGGCTGACAGCTTACCGGGTCGTTATCGATTGTGAGCATAGGAGGGTTACCGCCTACACGCAGGACGGTACTCGTATGGTATTTCAAGGGGACAAGCATGATATTTTGCCCCCCAGACGGTATCTGAGTCAAGTGTCGAGGGGGGACGGTTAATTGGAGTTGGCTAAGCGAGCCTTACCTTAGAGGATGAGGAGAGACCAGACTTAGATCTACCTCAAGTAGTTTGCGAGTATGTGGATATTTTTCCAGGTGAGCTACCTTGACTACCTCCATAGAGGGTTGTAGACTTCTATATCGAGTTACACCCTGGTACTTCACCCATCTCTATGACTCCGCATAGGATGGCACCAGTTGAGTTGCGGGCTTCGAGTCGGCTCACAGGGAGCTGCGACAGGGGTTCATAAGACCGAGCACTTCACCATGGGGCGCTCCGGTTTTGTTTGCAAAGAAGAAGGACAAAACCCTTCGATTGTGCATTGATTACCGACAATTGAATAGGGTTATGATCAAGAATCGGTACCCATTGCTGAGGATTGATGATTTGTTTGATCAGTTGAGAGGAGCGCGAGTCTACTCTAAGATAGACCTTCGCACTAGTTACCATCAGCTAAGGGTTAGGGAAACAGATATCCCTAAGACAGCATTTAGGACGCGTTATGGGAACTTTGAGTTTACGGCGATGCCCTTTGGATTGACGAATGCGCTAACGGCATTCAATGACCTCATGCATAGGGTGTTCCAACCTTATCTAGATCAGTTTGTCATAGTCTTCATGGATGACATCTTGATCTACTCCTAGTCAGAGTGGGAGCATGAGTATCACTTGAGATTGTTTCGATTGTTAGAGACCATCGGTTATGCGTTAAGTTCGATAAGTGCAATTTTGAAGCTACGGGGTGAGATTTTGGGACACATGAATTGCCGACATCAAGTGTCGGTGGACCTAGAAGGTTGAGCGGTGATGAGTTGGGAGGCCAGGATATCAATCTTAACCCGAGATCACGTAGTTTCTTGGGATTGACTGGGTATTACAGGAGATTCGAGAATGGCCTGAAGTTATCCATTCGGGGCAGGATCGTAGGATTTCGCCTACAGGACATGGACTCCATGGTTGGGATGACCCTAACCATAGAGAGAGAGAGATCGAGGATGCTCGGAGCACTCGGGATGCGGGTGTTGGTAGCAAGAGGGAGGATCAGCCTTCTTCTAGTTCGGGGAAGAGGCAGAAGACTTCTGCTTCACACAAGTTTCAGGATCAGGGCTAGGATTGGGCATGTGAGACGGGATTGCCCTAGAGACAGGGATCCCAGAACTTTGGGACAATGTAATCCTAGTTAGTTGTAGAACAGGAGAGTATATGGTTCATTCCTCCACACCCTAGTACGGGTTAGAGGAACCAGTTTCAATTTCGAGGTGCTATACAAGCCTCGACAACCTGAGATAGGCGGAGGGCGGAGTGTAGGTGAGTCGACAGGTCCCGGAGTTGCGCGGCCCGGGCGTGAGTGGACCTTAGAGTGGTAGACCTATTGGTTGTTGATGTCAAGCTTGACATGGATGAGTTGATAATCACCGGGTTGTTAGTAATTGGGACCTTAGTAGGGTTGTCATACCCGGCCACGACAGGTGGGATTAGAGGTTAAGGCCTTTAGAGAAGCTAGGAATAGATGTTCTTCCCTAGGAGGTAGGGTGAGAGTTAATCTGATAGGTCGGGATTATGAGTGGGAGATCTCCGAGATTCTGCTCATGGTAGACCCCAGGATTGGGTGCCCATAAATGCAGGCGTTATTGCGTTCGTATTACGCATTAACATTGCGTCGAGTCGGGTGTGGGTGCGCGGTGCGGTCATTCAGCTACTCGGCGTGGTGAGTGTGGGTTGGTTGTCTTTAGGATGCGATCGATGAAGACTCATAGTTCGAATCGAGGGAAATGTAAGAGGCTCGAAGTGTAAGTAGAAGAGTTATGATGTCGAGATGAAAACACGCGGTCGGTATCACGTGGGCTTAGGATGAGTGATAGGAGTTGGGAGTGACTCAAGATTTGGATAACCCTTTGGAAATTGCATTGGGTGTCGTTAAGCCGGCAAGGGCTTGGTATAGGGATGTCATTCATGACATAGACTAGGTTGACGATCCATTGGATTGTCAACGATAGTGACCTTGGGAAGGTCAGCGTTTACACACAAAGTAAGGGTTGTGTAAGGTTAGGAGTTGTATGGATTATATACAGGTGTTAGAGGACACGCTGCGAGCATGCGTCCTAGGTCACAAGGGTAGAGGATCAATTGCCCTTAGTGGAATTCGCCTACAACAATAATTATCAGACGAGTATACGAATGGAACCATATGAGGCATTGTATGGGAGGCCATGTAGATTACCGTTATGTTGGACCGAGGTGGGAGAGAGCTCCATCACTAGTCCTAATCTGATTAGAGACACCTCCGAGAAGGTGAGCTTGTCTGACCGGCGTCTTCTCACGGCTCGAGGCCGAGCGGAAGAGCTATCTTTGTTGTGGGCGTCGACCCTAGAGCTCGGGGGAGATCATGTCTTCTTGAAGGTGATGCCTAAGAGAGTGGTCGGGTTCGACAGCGTGGGGATTATTGTCGAGGAGTTCTTGGGCTGTTCGAAGTACTCGAGAGGGATAGGCATTGCGTGGTTGGCGTTATCGCCCGACATGTCAGAATGTCCACGAGGTGTTTCACGTCTCTATGCTCCGAGGAGTATACTCGGATCCGGCTCATGTGGTGGATTAAGGGGCCAGTTAAGTTTGACATTGATGGACAGCCGAGGAGGGACCGATTATGTATTTTGGATAGTCGTGATCAGGTTTTATGGCGCGGGGCCGTGAGGCTAGTAAAGGTGATATGGCGGCACTATGGGTGGAGGAGTCACGATGGAGCGTGAGGACACGATGCGGGCCATGTCCTTCTTGTTTAGGGATGAAGGTGTGGTTTACAGTCGTTAAGATTAAATGACTGTTTACATGCATGGTAGGTACGTTGCATATGCATGTGAGTGGTGTGATTGTCAGAATTTTGGGATAAATTCCTTTTAAGGAGGAGAATATATAAGACCAAGAAATTCCAAATTCTGGAAAAACCCTTAAAAATCGTAATTTCGAGTTTACAAAATTGTAATTTCGATTTTAAAAAAATCAAAATTTATTCTCTAGATCTCAGATGATGAAACAGTTCCCTTTGGTGGAATGTCTCGCAATCTATTAGTAGCGTCAATTTCGTCAAATTCAGAACGTTCGGAGTGTACGTTTCGAGCATCGCTTTTCGGGTCTTAGTAAGCGATTTCGATGTGGCAAAGTCACATATAACACCTCATGTACCATAAGTGGCATGAGTAGGCTTGATGAAAATGGACGGTGGGAATGTCTTGAATGTCGAAACTGGGAAAAGGAGGACATAATTTGTATTAATGGAAAAGTTTAAATGACGCAAGGACAAAATGTCCAGCAGTGTGTCTCTTCAAGACAAAACATGAAGGAGGGATTCGGATAGTAGGCTTCAGTTTTGGTTTAGGAATGCCTGACTTCTCTGCAGGGTCATTATAAAGAATCAGACCAGTCGGTCGTCCCGGAGACAGAAAGGAACTCTGCGGAGGGCTTGTGAATCTGGGTTTAAAGTTTCGACAAACTCCATGAGGTAGGGGTTTCTCCCTACTTGGTTTTATTCTTTATTTAAGTACTTTGTTAATGTTTGAGTTGAATGAGGCCGTGAGGGGCCGTTTGATTGGTCCAAAAACATGGGACCGAATTGTTATGATTTTTGAAATCTCAAATGGATAGGCCATGCAGTCCATGGACTATTTGTGTTGTGTATGTGGGAAATTATGTATTAAATGGTGCTTTGGTATGTATAGGGCCGGTAATGGCCGTGAAATTTCAGGTTCACTAAGTGAACAGACGATTGCTGATTTTCCGAGAATAGTAACCGAGGGTTTCACTATTCTCGAGAATAGTGTTCACAAAATAATTTTTGTAAAAAAATATGTTTGTCGAGTAATTCAAGTTGAATCTCTCGTGTTTGATCATTACCCCAAGTGAGCTAATTTTTGGTGTATGGAAATGTGAAATTACATAACATGATTGTGTGATTTAAATTATGTGAATATATGCATGATTATATATTTGCATGTGTTATAGAATTGAAATGGACTTGGCATCATGCATTCCATATGCACTGGGGCATCCTAGGACGATAGGAGTGAGTGCATGAGGTAATTCTTGAGAGAATGGTTCGGAGGGTTTTCTAAAAAATAATGATATCGGTTAAGTCAAATAAATATCAATTGTCCGGAGTGGGCGTTGTATACATCGGTAATTAAGCACATAATATCAATCGTCGGAGCGACTGGTCTTATATTTGAGGGTTGTCCACAAACAAATAAACTAGGTTCCTCATCAGTGGCTTAGAGCGGGTGTGAAGTCGAGAGGACTCCGGGATATGAGATGATCAGTTAGACATTCCAAGTAGGATCTGAATTTGGCAAATGTGTGTTTATTTTGGGCATTGCATATGCACTTGGGTGGAAGTAGCCCACTTAGGGTGATTCCACTCACGAGCATTAGCTCACCTGTCGAGGAATATTTTAGATACGGGGGCGCACGGGAGGCTCGTCGTGAGACATTGTAAGAAAGAAGAAATCTGAGGGTGTGGCTTTGACATCGTTTGTATACTGTATTAGAATTCTAGAATTTTTAATATATCATGTAAGTAAATAATTAGCTCTTGTAACTATGATACATAGATTTAGTATGTTTTATAATTATGGTTTGTGAGGCCCAGTAGTTTACTCGTATTCTGGATTATATATTGGATAAGATGGAATATAGGTTGTGAGTGTAAATGCGGGGCAGGGATTCGTTTTACTCTGTATGGTTGTATGAGACCACAATGTAGTGCATTGATGTTGATTGTGACGGGTTATATCGAGGTGATGTATTTGGGTAGAGCTCGTCCTGAGGCTACGCCCGATTTTCGTGAAATGTCGGGTCACTCGACATTCCACGAGAGTGTTCAGCCGGGTTGGTATTGATGGCGGACACCCAAAATTTGGGGCGTCACCACGAGCCTTAATATAATTTAATGACATAGTCTTTTTGATAAAGCGATATCTTGATAGAATATAAGGAATGGACAAGTCGATATATCGTTCTATCTTTGATTACTTGAAGCCCAATTAGTGACTAAACAAATGACATTGATCTCATTCATTCGTTTAAAAAGCCTGACCATGCATTTCTCAGTCTCGATTGTTGGGGATGAGACATCTCTTATAATAAGAGGGACAAATTCCATTTAATCGCTCATATCTCGCTACATAATTCTTGTGTATGTTCAAGTACTTATAGTCATTCGATTAAAGACAACGTTTGATTATATCAAAACACAATATTCCTTATGTTGAAAACTAGCGATCTCAAGTCAAAGTTTAATGACACAACTATTAGAGATTAACTTATAACTTTGATCCATGTATTAATCTCGAAAGGCGAATTGTCCAATATTTGTTCCTCCAACAAATAGATATAAATTTGATTTATCTCATACACATATTCATCATGGTATCAATCAAACTTTATATACTAATCTTAATTCAATTGTTATTCCACATAACAATAACTTAGATTAGGGATATTTAGAATAATTAATAATATTATTCGAGGACATTATATATAATAAACATGCAAATCATCCATGTAATAATTAAATTCTCACCAAATAGTCAAAATACCGTAATGCATACGATGGCCCTGAAACCTTATTACTAACACCTTCGCCTAGGTGGAGAGCTTCGGGATTGTACAAAATGACATTTTTTCCTCTTTTCCATCAAAAATTTCCAACCAAAACCAAACCACATCAAAACAAACCACAAAACCCAACTCAAAACAACCAAAAACACATATACGGAAGAGTTAGTTCCTAACCCAAACATAGACAAGGAGGGAGTTAGGAGAGTTTCCTAACCAACAAATGAGAGAATTCCATACAAAAGTTCCACTTCTACTTGATTTACCATAAACCTGATCTTGAACACTTTAACCTAGCTTCCTTTTAACCTCTTAACATTTCTTCTCACTTGAACAAGAAGAACCCCTAAAATGACTGCTTTTCTCCTAAAACCAGATGCCCCAACTCCCTCGAAAGCCAAAATGAGGCTCGTCTATTGAGCGATTTGGTCTTATCCCTCATTTGGCTTAATTTTTAGCCCTTTCATTTTAGTCCTTCTTCTTTATCCCATTTGCAAATCAAGCTATCCAAATTCCTACAATAGCATATAATCTTTTTAACTTATGTCATTTGAGTCCTTAATTTAATAATTACCATTTTACCCTAATTCACCCTTTGCACTTAAATTTCCAAAAAATACAAATTTAACTTATTTTATACCACTAAACTGTAATAACTACTATAGTATAATTTGGGGTGTTAAATTAAACCATTTCAAAGTCCCACATGGTTGGGCACCACCAGATATTTGTTGACCAGAGAGAGAAAAATAAGTTTGAAATGTATTTGATTTTGGACTTTGATATGAACATGTTCTAATCAAAATTTGATATGAAATTTTTTGGATCACATTGATGTGAAACCGATTTGAGAATGTTATGTCAGAAAATTTGAATGTTCCAGCTCATCTTTGAATCAAAAGTTTTGATGAAAGATATCTCCTATTTGTTATTATGATTTAAATTTTTTAATCCATTAAATTGTATTAATATTTCTTATTGGGCTTTAAGCTCACTCCCATTTGTTGATATCTTTTCAAGTACTTTTTGTTTCTATGAAAGAGTGATTGGCTGGGATGAGAATCATATCATCATTAAGAATTTGATTTTGGAATTCGTTATGGACCTTGTTTAATTTATGAGTTTATGTTCATTTGAATTATTTGTTCTCAGAGTTGGTTAGAAGGATATAAATATTTTTCTTGAGACATTTATCTCAACATTCATACATGAATGTTGAGAGTTAGATAATTTTTGTTAATATGGAATTTTGGATATGAGAATTTGTGATATAGAAAGTAGCACATTACTTTTAATAGGTGTTTGGTAATTAGACTCGATCCAGTTATAAGAAATGAAGGTTAGTGTCATTTCGCACTTCGAGACTTCGGACTTGAGGTGTGAAATGACAGTCATGCCTCTAGACCAGGTTTCAGGTCATGACATTGACAGCTTAGACGACCGAATCATCTGTGATTTTACCTTTATCCACTTGGCAAATAGATCCCAAGTCCATCGATTACTTGCTCCACAAGTTCCTTGGCCTCCAAGTCAATAGACTCACGTGTGTCTTATGGTTGCTCTGCATCTAGTCCGGACATCTCATGTTTGACACGTCCCTGCAACACATGATTGCCTTAGTCAAAACTACTTCCTGGTCCTAGCAAGGATTCATCAAATATTCATCATGTTCAATCTCTAAATTAGTTATCTTTTTGCAAAACCTTTGATACGAAGATATGGACAATTTCAAACCCAACAATATACAAATAGTATTATCTTTAAAGAAATAAAATAGTAAATTTCAAAAATCAGAAAGTAGTATATATTTTTCTTTCTAAATTTATCTTTTATATATATATATATAGATGTATGGATGTATGTATATGTATTTCTAATGCAAAATTTTTAATTGAAAAGTACCTAACAATAAATAATTTTATAATATTAACATATTTTCTACCATATATATGTATCCATACACATACACAAATAGTTTATCATATTAACATATTTATTTTAAATTATGTTGGCAAAAATATAAAAATAATAGTATTTTTTACCATTTATTGTTTTCAATAATAATAATAATAATAATAATAATAATAATTTGATGAGAAAGTAATTTATCACATAACAGTAAGTGATTTTATATATTTTTAAATACAGTAATATTATTGAAACATACCTATTGTGTAAAAGTAAATCTGTCTATTCAAAAAAAAAAAAAAGTAAATATGTTTTTAAAAAATGGTTGATGATTTTGCAATGAAAAATACTCATAATTAGAAATTAAAAACTAGTGATAAGGAATTTCATTACACATATGTCTTAGTGAAAAATTATTCATTATGGAAAATTAAAAATTAGAGATAAATAATTTCATCATAAAAATAAGTTCGTATTTTTAGGTTTTTTTTCTTCATTAAAATCTTTGAGATGCCTTTTATAAATTTGAACGTGATGTACCATAAACTTTACAAAAATGTTATTTAGGACACTCAAAGTGGTTTCTTGTCTTTTATTTTTGGACAAGATAGAAGAAGCATGAGATTTGAGAATCAATTCTTATATTGTTTCTTGTTTTCTAAATGGCACACTAGAATTTATTGATTAATTTTTACAACTTGCTTTTGTTCAATATTCTCAAATTACTTTACATATTTTGAACTAAAAATACAATTATGTTTTTTTTTATAGAAATTATACAATATTTCATTTAACATTTACTAAAAAATTATCCTGAAAAAACAGCCATGAGCATAGTTGCGAAAGATGATCTGAAAAATATGCGTACGGATCCTCGAAGCATAAAACTAAGAATAAAAACTAAATAACTAAAAATTAACAATATATATATCACCAAACTGTGATTGAAATTTAAAAATAAAATCAAGATATACCATGTATACAAATGCATGCAGAATTTTAAAATTACAATAAAAACATGAAATTAAAGTTAGACAGTTGTGGACATCTGGTTTCTAATGTTGTCTCTTACTTGCTCCATTTTCCTAATACTTTCTTGATTTGGTTCCTCCCATGTGACATCTTCAATATTTTCATCTACTTCAGCATCGTTGTGTAATTCATCATTCCTTATGCGATGAACAAAATCTTAGGCAAGGTCGAGATTTAGATTGAGGTGAGTTAAGAATCTTCAGATCAAACATACCTTTCTGCGAAAAGAGTGCCTTATGAGGAATGCAAGACTAAGAGGAAGGAGTGTGACGCCAAGTGAGAGACGAGATTGAGAGGAAGAGGAATATCATACGAGACAAATTATAGATATGAGGGGAATTTCACACTTTTAGAATGACAGTTTTATCATTTAAATGATCAATTTTAGGCTCTGAATAAGCTTTTTTGAGCTTATTTTGATAAGCTTCTCCATGAAGCTTATTGAAATAAGCTAAAATAAGCTTATAGGAGGGTCATAAGTTATTTTCATACCCTCTTCCAAACCCTTAAATTTTTTATCAAAAGTACTTATCTTATAAGATAAGCTCAGATAAGTTGTAAATAAGCTCTCCCAAACGCACACTTAGTCTATAACTCAAAGTTTAAGCAAGCCTATAGGGCTAAAGTTTAAGGGCTGCTTTTGGACGTTCCGTAATAGGGAAAGAAAAAAAATACTAAAGAAAATCATTTTTTTCTTAATCATTTTTTGAAAAAGGAATAAATATAGCGATAATTTGATTCTTCGCCGCCATAGTGTTAACGACCACATATGATGTATACAAATTTATGACACTATTACCAAAGGACTATTAATCCCCGGCGTGGCGCCTTGGCTTGTTAACGAGTGACGATTTGCTGTATATGTGAAAATATGGTGAGGTGTGAGATGGCTGGTAAATACTCAAAGCGAAGCTTAAAACAAAAAGTAAATATACTCAAAAGCGAAATGAAAAGTATTACCAACACTCAACCACTTTCGCAAGTGCACGGGTCATACAAGTAATAAAGTGGACTCAAGAAGTCCGGATATCGTACCACGAGGATTGGAGGTTCTCTGGTGGAGATTTGATCTTCCCAGATTACAAAGGGCTCTTCACTTTTAGGCGACCAGGTAGGATGTCGAATAAAATCAATTTAATTGAAATAAAAACTGATTTAAAACTAATCCTAAAAATCTACCAAATGAACAACTACTTAATTCTAAAAGGTATGAAGAGTGTCACTAGGGATGGGGATAATTATTTACAAAACAGTTTGCATTTCCTTGTAAGTGCAACATTTGTGAGTTGAATGCTAGATTTGTCCAAGAGCAATGTAATTATGCTTCAGTTTCTCCATACACCATACATTTCACTATCTAACACACCATATTCCTTTTAGGACAAATGGGTCTAAATAGCTACTTGTAAAATTTGGCACTCTTGCAAGATTTGATTGTTTTCTTTCAATACTTCCTGACCATTTCTTCGTCTTTTGAAAAATTCTTGCTATAGACGGGATAATGCAAGCCTTCTCCAATGTGGTGGTATCTCGTCTTTCAAATCCGTAGAAATTTCTATCTCCTTGATTAGATCTTTGCTAACGGGATCAAGATCCTTTCATCAGACTAAGGAGAAACTCACGATCAACTAAATTGATACATCATCTAATTGAAATCCTCACACCATGGTAAATTAGTGATCTATCGAAATAATTTTCAAGTTCATTAGTTCCAAGATATTAGTCTAACATACCTAAGTTACGCTCTTTCTCTCAGGAATCTCCATCTCTGTGTCACTCGGAGGGCCTCCTGAAAATCAGAGCAAAATCGGCTCTTTTTTGGGTATAAGGCTGCAATATTAGAACAATTCATTATATAGAGCAATTACCCGATTATATAAATTAGAGTATTCAAACCCACAAAATAACTGAAAAACTGCAAATCTGAATGTTCAATTAAGCCCCAACCTAGAGGGTGTTTAATGTTCCATTACTAGATTCCAATCATCACTAATCAAAGCAAAAGTAAGAAAATGAAAGAAAGAAATCAAGAGAAATAAGAGAAAAACCCATATTTGAAGCTTAAATCTTCGCCTGTGATAAATAAATTGAATATCGAGTACGGCACCGAAATCTCTTCAATAAAAATAAAAGTATATAAAACTATTAAGATCTATTAAAAATAAATGCCTTAAAAGCTAAGAAAATGGGCGGTCCCCAGAGAGAAAATCAGTTTTTAGCTTGATCTTTGTATGAACGAGTAATTTGAATCTACGTGTCTACGTGTAGAAAATCTTCAATAGAAATAAAATATGCTAAAATTACTAAGATCTAAAACAAATCAAAATCGTAGAAAAGCTGGAAAAATGGGCGATGTGAGAGAAACCCCATGAGAGAGGCTCTCAATCTTTAAAACTTGCCTCTTTACCTAAAAAGCAGTATATATATGGTCCCTGGGTGAAATGGACTGAAATTAGGTCAAACTCAATTTTAAGGCCTTTTTCAGGTTTTCTACAGCATTTTGGTACGCGACCAAGTTTTACGTGCGACACCATTTCTGTCGCGACACCATTTTGCATTTGCGACATCATTTCTGTCGCGACACCGTTTCTGGGCGGCAAGCGGTTTTCTTCTCTAAATTGTATGGGGCCATAGCTGCCAGTTTTAACTCGGATTTGGGCGTGTAGTACTTTCGTTGGAAAGCTCTTTGAATGAGAATGCAGCCATGATGAAATTTGAACCATTTGATGTTCACCAGGTACAGAAAATTCATCTTTCAGTGGTGCGCTAGGCCTCTTAGGCGATAACCTTTTGGAAATATATTGCTCATTTCTTGCCAAATCACTTGCTTTTCATCAATAATCCTACAAAACCAAGTTTAGAGGAAATTTTATGAGTTTTACATGAATATGAATATAAAATGCACAAAATAGCATGTGAAATGAACTCAAAACATAGATGAGTTTTGCACTCATCAAACACCTCCAAACTTGAAGTTTTGCCCTCACTCGAAACGAAAGAAAAGAAAGAAGTTGCTTGTCCCGAGCAAATGAAAGAAAGTTCATTTACACCCTTTTATTTAACCAAAACCGAGTAATCAAGCTTTGCAAGGGGCATGTGATATGTGTCTCGAATCACCCTTCTAGGAATATAGAAAATATGATCAAGATAATTTATTCATTTTAATAGTGAATTAATCTCATAATAGACAAATTTAGATCCTTGGTTTCTCACTAGTGTGTGTGTGGTCTTCCTGTCAAACAATTGCAAGCTAGATGAGTTTATGAGAATTGAGATAGGTATGTGGATCTCCTAAGATAATTTATTTAGGTTCCATAGGCTTGTTGTTCTTATCACTCTCCACTAATGTAGGCACACACAGCTCTCGAGATCAAGTAGGTCTTTATAAGCTTGTAATGTGTAAAGAGCTTGGGTAAGGGGGTAGTTGAGGTAGTCATTTTAAGATAAAACTTACGAACATACATATTTTCTGCATTAACAGCTCTACTCCATCCGATTCTTACCACTTCAGCATAGTGACACTCTCAAACACCCCAAAATTTGTTTAGGTGCATCCTTCCATACTCCTCATATCACTTTTCTGCACAAATTCTGCATTCTTTCAACAAACATCAAAGAAACCTTTTTCTTTAAGACAAGGTTATTAAGTATTGCAATGTCAAAACCCCCTTAAACTTAACCCTTGCGAGCTTTAAATCAATAGCTCCCAAACCAATTGGCCTTAGGGTATTAGGTGTTGAGGCGCGCCAAGTTTACTTGCTCTAGGGAAGGAAGGCTACGAGGCTAGACTCACTCTTCCTTGACTTTTTGTGTATTTTGCTTCTTTTACGCCAGTTTTTTTTTTTTTGACAACCTCTTTTGATTTTCAACTTAACTCATTTCAACCAATTTGGAGTTATTTTCCTATGGAAAAATAACTCCCCCAAACTTGCTCCTCACCACATTTCTCAATTATGTTCAAATCCTCATGTTATGGGTGAGTTTGGTTCTTTATTGAGGGATAGTGATGTATAGGAAGGTTATTGGCTTCAAACTTGTTTTTTTTATAAACAGAATTTTGGCTCTTTAAGGCTCAACATCTTGGTACTAGACGAATATGCATATGCATATTAATAGGGTTAGCTTGAAAGGCACAATCTTTCCAAGGATGGCTTATATCATTTCTCAATTGTTGTGTTGCCTAGGATTTTGCCTCAAGCGATAATAGAACAAGTTCTAGAACCTATGGAAATCAAAATTAGATGGATTCTCATAAACCTTCTCTAACCCAAGTAAAAACTGCTTTTCAAGGGTACTTAGTGACCACGTGCATGGATTTTGAGAAACCAATGACTAAATAGCCTATTAAAGAGATAACTCATTAAGCATTAAGTTCTATTATCTCTAATATTGTCCATATGCCAAGGGTTCATTTATGGTCCTTATTGACATCACAACAACTCCAAGCAAAACTCAATTAACTCAATAAACTCCTAACTAAAAAAAAAAATATACGAACTAAGATGTAAGTTAGGAAGCATCAAGCAGAAGTCATTATCGAAAAAGCACCAGAAGAATTTCCATCCCCTCAAAGTTGTCATTTGCAACATGTGGGGTGTGACATGATAAACTAACAAAAATAAACACCCCAAACTTTGAGATAGACATTGTCTAAATGTCATGTGAGCAAAGGAAGCAATAAAGTAAAGAGTAATAAAGAGAGTTGGGAAGAGTGGAGCTCCCCTTTGTAGTGTGGCCACTGAATAGGAAACTTGATGATTTTCAGACATTGACATTGGTGTACTACCCCTTGATATACTCTTTTGCTTCTTTGGAGCCATGAAAGTGGCTTTGGCATTTCTTCAAACACTTGGTGTGCACCAACTTCCTTCACCTCAAATGAGTGAGTTTTGATTCTTCAAAACCTCCTTCAATACACAATACAAATCACTCCACAATCAACAATGATCCACAAGGGGGCAAACAAACAACCAAGCACAAAAATTTTCTTCCATTGTAACTCCTCTTTTGATGCTTGGAATGATGGATGGAAAATTGGGGTTCAACAAAGGTAAGTTTGTGGGTTTGTGATGGGTTTTAAAGCTTGAAGATGATGGAGATGGATTGGGGAGGAATGTGATTTAGGATTTGAGTGGACGAGAGATGAATTTGAAAGTGGTTTGAAGTTACAAGGGTTGGAGGGAAAGAGTATGGCAAGATAGAGTATAAAGTAGGAAGAAGAAAAATGGGTTTTAAAGGGTTAAAAAAAAAAGCTTTGTATGTTTTTTCGCCAGGCGTAGTGCTGGTCACGTCGACAATTCTGCTCGGCACCCCTGTTTTTATCCCGACTTGTTATACTCGTATCTCCTTCATTTTAGCTCGGGTGGATGTGTGGGACTCGTTTAGGCTCTTTCAATGTAGAGATGTGCTCATGGGCTGAGGTGAACCATTTGGGCCTCAATCAATACAAAAATCCAGAATGTTCAATGCTGTCGGTGTGATGATTTCTTGACTCATAGGTTCTCCTTGCTTTGTCTCTTGCCCATATAACTTGCTATCCTTAAAAGTCCTTCATGCTTATATATTCTCTCAAAATTCCTCCAATACTTGACATAATGTTTTCATTCATGCTTAAACTCATCTCTTGTCTTCAATTCTCCTCCAAGCTTTATCATGAACATGACTTTATATTCGGTTCAATTTGGTTCTTTTCATCTCAAAAACACGAGAATTTGATGAACATCTCCATCCGTTTTTTTCACACTTCCAAGAACTATAATTACATCAACCGCTTTCCAACGCTTCTTACCTTTGCTCTTGTCAACTAGTCATGACAACATGTTGAGCTTCAAACTTATCTTATTACGAAAACACTAACCGCGAGGATTAAAACACTGATTTTCATCAGCCCATTAAAAAAAAAACGACAACAAATAAAATAACTAAAAAAATAGAAAAGAAAGAAGATAGTAGAATCCTTATTACCTAGCTTAGAGTTGCCTCCCGAGAAGTTGCTCCACCCAGAGTCAGCTAGACTCATTAGAAAGTACTCTTGCTTCCATTTGACCAATCATTCATCTTGGAAACTTCCTCTTCATAACCCATTCAGCTCAAGGGATGTTTTCTTTCAGACTTTGAAGAGAGGGGGAAAGAAACTCAAAATCCCCTTTAATTATGGCTTGGTGGTTCAGCCACAATTTCTAGTGATCCCCTCTATGTGAAGTAGATGTAAACACATTTATGCTTAGAAATTTGTTGGTATGTGCCCTTTTGATTGAAGCAGCTGCGGAATTTTACGCACATGGCTCTTTCTTGCTCCATCAAAGGTAATGGTTGGTGAGAAGATTGAACTTTGCTTTCTCCTCACCTACACAAGCAAGGTAGGCTCCCCTTGTTGATGTCAATCCATGCTTGGCTTGAGGAAAGAAGTGGTCTTCTTAATTATATAGGAATTTTATGGTATGATGCCCCGAGTCACAAAATCCATGGGGAAGGTAAATGTGTCAATCTTCACCAAAATGTTTTCAATAGCCATTACTTGACTTACTTCTTCAAATTTCAGTTTATCCAATAATGACTCTTCATCATCTAAGTTGTTTAGGAGTACCTTGTTCTCAATTTCCAACTCATTTCACGTGCCCACCGGATTTTCGGGATAGGAAATTTACGCACCTTTAACCGAAAAGGAGTATCGATGCATTCATTGGGATTTGGAAAGTGTTACTAGGAGAGGTCCCTAAATTTTCACCAAGATGCTTGGACCAAATGCTCTGTTGAGCTTCCTACATTTCTCAATCTAGCACTAGTGTTGACTTGGAAGGCATCATCCAA
Organism: Tetrastigma voinierianum; assembly: GCA_016808115.1. Lineage (NCBI taxonomy): Eukaryota > Viridiplantae > Streptophyta > Magnoliopsida > Vitales > Vitaceae > Tetrastigma > Tetrastigma voinierianum. The sequence continues at coordinate 345,546 of JAEQBH010000120.1, forward strand.
ATTTCTACTCATGAAGATTAATCCTCTTCTTGTTCCTTCCATGTAAGATAAAAATCTTAATACGCAACAAGAGACAACTCTTCTTCCTCTGAAATGTGGGATTTGAACTCCCTTGATAAGGCAATACTCCTTGTTCCATGGTAGATCCTTTGTAGATTCTTTGGTCCAATTTATGAAGAAGCAGTTCAAGCTTGGCTTCTATGGAGGCAAATCTATATTCTATTGAATGTTCTCCATAAGTACCAACAAATAAGAGAAAAACAAAAAGAAAATAAACTACAAAATACTAATTAAAAAAATAACTAAGAAACAATCACAAATCAAAAAGATAAAATAAAATAAAATTGCCTAAATTAGCAAATTACCCGTTTCTTCAAAATGTCAACTTCAATGAGAGAAAGTGAACCCGTGTTAATCGCCAAGAAGGCGCCAAAAACTCAGAAGAGACCACATTTGATGTATACAATCGGCGACACTATTACCAAAGGACTATTGTCTAATCCCCAAGAACGGCGCTAAAAACTTGTTAACGAAAGTGACCAATTTGGCCAGATATGTGAAAATATGGTCAAGGGAGTGAAATGTGGTACATCAAAAACCGACGGAAATAAAAGTAAATATACTAAACTGGAAGGAAAAGTATTACCAACACTCAACCCCTTTCCGCAAGTGCACAGGTCATACAATAGCTGACTTGTGAGTCCGGATATCGACTCACGTAGGATTGGAGGTTCTTTCACTGAATTTTGATCACCCCGATTGCTGGTGCCTTCACTATTAGCATCACAGATGCCTAATAAAATCAATTTAATTTTGAAATAAAAACTGATTTAAAACTAATTTTAAAAATCTACCAAATGAACAACTACTTAATTCTAAAAGGCAAGGAAGAGTGTCAATTAGGGACGGGATAATTATTTATAAAACAAATTTTTAGATTTCGAAAGTGCAACATTTGTGAGTTGAATGTTGATTTATCCAAGAGCAATGTAGTAGTAGTTTGATTTCTCCATACACCATACATTTCACTATCTAACACACCATATTCCTTTTAGGACAAATGGGTCTAAACAGCTACTTGTAAAATTTGGCACTTTTAAGATTTGATTGTTTTTCTTTTTCAATACTACAACCATTTTCTGCATCGAATTTCGCTTCATGACGTGATGGCGTGTCTTCCAATGTAATCGTATCTCGTCTTCAAATCTAATAAATTTTCATCTCCTTGATTAGATCTTGCTAACACTGGATCAAGATCTTTCTGATCAGACTAAGGAGAAACCTCTCGATCAACTAAATTGATACATCATCTAATTAATCACACCATGAGTAAATTAGTGATCTACTGGCTAATTTTCGTGAGTCTGGCTAGTTCCAAGATAATTAGTCCAACATACCCCTAAGTTACCGCCTTACCACCCCATCTCTGTATCACTTATATGGCCTCCTGGAAATCAGAGCAAAGATACGCTCTTTTGGGTATAAGCATTAATATTCGAACAATTCATTATATGAACAAAGACTAATTATATAAATCCACAAGATTCAAACCTAATAAAATAACCCAAACTAAACTGAATAAAACCAACAATTAAACCCCAACCCAAGAGGGTATTTAATGTTCCATTACTGATTCCAATCATCAATCACAAAAGTAAGAAATGAAGAAAGAAATCAAGAGAAATAAGATAAAAACCTATATTTGAGCTTTCAAATCTTACTAACAAGAAATAAAATTGAATATCCGAGCACAAGACTAAAATCTTCAATAAAAAAATAAAAATATGCTCTAAAACTACTCTAAGACTATTAAAAATAAAAAACTGGCAAAGAAAGCTAAGAAAATTAAGGCCTAGAGAGAGAAAATCCATTTTTAGCTTCAATCTGCAAGGAACCTTGTTAATTCTGAATCTCTCGATGTGACAAAGACCAAAATCTTTCACAGAAATAAATCGCTAAAAAAAATTACCTAAGATCTAAAACAAATCAAAATCAGAGAAAACTGAAATGTTAAGTCTAGAGAGAACCCAAGGAGAGAGGCTTCTCCAATCTTCCAGCTATTCTTTACCTAAAAACTAGCATATATGGTCCTAGGAATATGAAATTAGGGTCAAACTCAATTTTCGGCCTTTTTTCAGTTTCTATGATTATCGACTGCTTTCGTCGCTGACACCATTTCTGCCACACCATTTTCTCGTCACACTATCACGACATCATTTCCTGTGAGCGACAATTCATTTCAGATAGTAACCCGTTTTTCTTCTCTAACTTGCCTGGCCATAACTTCTTCGCTTTAACTCGGATTTGGGCGTAGAGTACTGAAAGCTTCTGAATGTGAGAATGCAGCATGATGAAATTTGAACCGTCTGATGTTCCATATGGTACAGAAAATTCATCTTTCCAGTGGTGCGCTATGAGACTTCACACTTTCTTGGAAATATAATGCTCATTTCTTGCCAAATCACTTGCTTTTCATCAATAATCTCATAAACAAGTTTAGAGGAAATTTTATTGAGTTTTACATGAATATGATATAAATGCACAAAATAGCATGAATGAACTAAAATAGATGAGTTTTGCACTCATCACATAGTAAGTAGTAAATAGGAGAGAAAATATATTTTTTTTCTTTGTCTTTACAAAAAAAAAAAAAAAAAAAAAAACAGGAGTAATTAACTATAAAACTCGGAAAAATCAATTTTTCTTAAAAGGATAAACGGTATTTGGGCTAAATCGGAAATTTTCTAGATCTCGTATGATGAAACAGATCACAAGAATTCGTCACAATCATACGACAATTTTGGCCTGATTCCAAGACAAATAAATTTCACGTTTTTCGAGGAGTATCAGACACATGGCATGACTATGGATTCCATGGAATCTCTAGGGAGTGACATAGCATGAGCTATGTGGTGCACTCGATTCATAGCCACGCAGGCGATCCCAATCAACAAAATTTATATCCTATATTCCCTCCTCTACTCGCCGCAGAGTCAAGCTATCATAAAGATAGCCGGTCTAGGCCGAACACTGGGATGAGTTTTCTTCGCACAAAATGCTTTTATGAAGTCAAAAATGCAGAATTCAATTTGGATTTAAGTGTTTGTAAAAATGTGGAGTTGATGGTTTGCAAACTGAAATTTAAATAAAATAAATAAATAGAATCTCAAGATTGGCATCGTTGATTCTGCAATCGACGTTCCAGGTCTATTTCTCATGGGGAGGATGACATAGTCATTTCAACCGGATTTCATTTAACTTTTTAAAAACTAAACCCTAATAATTTTCCTTTGAAAACACACATGAGCATTAATGCTCCTTAAATGAAAACGTGCTTCCCGATCTACCTCACAAAGGACAACAGAAAGCAACTAATGAATCTCAATGGATCTGAAGGAACAAGATCCATCAACCCAAAATATTGAGCAACACTGATCAATGAAGGCATATCAAATGAGTTCTAACCTAGAATGAGAAATAGGAACATAAATGCTAAATAAAACTTGGCGTTAAAAACAGCAACCGTTAGCTACTCAAACCCTAGCCAACAACCTCCTCTTCATAGAGAAAATTAATTCAGCTAACCATCCTTTGAGTTGTCATCCTCAGAGGTGTGTTTGGCTGCCGGGAAAAGGAAAGAAAAGGAGAGAAAAATGGAAAAACAGGAAACTGGAGAGAAACAATGCAAAGCTTTGCCTCTAGAAATTTTATTGGGCAAGGATTTCTTTCTTACACTCGACCGAGCTTATGCACCGTCAGTGGCAAGGGAAATTACAAAATAACCAAATCCTAAGCCAATACAAGGAGCAAATGGGAAAACCAAAAAGAAACAAAAGACTAAAAGCTGCAGAACTCAGGAAACAGAATGAGGAACAAGGTCGCAGTGTGTGCGTGCTCGGCAGAGCTTTCATGCAAGGGTGTTTTTCTCTCACATTTTGCTCTTCCTTCCGATCTTTGATCGAAATGTTTAGCTTGACCAGAATTCTTCGTGCTTGATCGACTCAAATACTTTGGGGAGGTTCAGTCGAAACAAAATTTGCCACAAAATGCGATCAGCAAAATAGTAGGACCTTAATGTGCACCCAGTTATCAATGATTAGTATACAAAAAGCACTCAAAACTCATAATAAATAGGTTCAAAATAGCACTTGGCACTAATCACACTTCAACCTGCCACATTGCTAGTCCCTTAGCAATGAAAGAAAAGAAAGAAAGAGAGCATACAAAACAATAACAATTACTCACAAAAAATGAAGATTTCAAAAGGTTGTGAATGAGGTCGTCAACCCTAAGCAAGAATCACTGTGCCGTGTCCAATCAAGCATGAGAATGAATGCCACAAAATTGAGTATCAAAAGAGCTTCCTTCGTGAATCAACCAGAAACTTCCACTAAAAATCTAAGGTTCATTTGATCACTTCTCAACAATAAACCCGCTAAACCGCACTCTCCCCCAACCTAATGCACGCCATCACGACTCCAGCATGCTAATCCAACCTAAAGTAGATCAACCCACCTCTTATTTCCACAATTCTTTTTATGTCAGAGGGTGCAAATGCCGAGGAATCGACCTCACCAAAGTCCATATGTACGTGGATCTACCGATATTCAACCAATTAAGGCTAGGGAACCAAGTCATATGATCTTTCGACCACAAACTCTTCAGTTTCACCCCTCGACTTCGAATGATTTCAGACCCAAAGATCTACAACTATTAAACTCCACCATCCACCCGCAGCTAACACTAAGTCGGGCGTACTCCCAACCAAGTGAAGGCTTAGGCACTTCCAGTTTTAAAGGTTTTCATTATACCTTTCACCGTTTCTAAAGTTTGCAAAGCATTGCAATTTTTATTCTTTTCTTTTCGCTTTTCTTTTCTTTCTTTTCTCTTTTTCTTTCTTTTTTTTTTTTTTTTTTCCCAAGACCATCGCCTCTTTCCATATAGTCCCACCTCATAAAGTATCACGAAACTAGGCAGGTTATACAAAGTAAATGAGGTTGCAAGCCACCATATCATTGAAACCCAATGTACCTGTGTTGAATAAAGGTAAGAAAAGGTCGAAATCAATAAGAATTCAACTAATCATTCACTAACCAAGCACGAACCAATCTAGCATCATAGAATTGACAAAGTTTAAATTTTTCCAACTTGTAAAATAGGGCAAACCATGTACTTGATTATAAAATGGGTCCAGATTTATGTTATTTAGTATAATGCCTTATAGAAGGGAACCCAACAAGCCACATCGAACATCACAAATGGGCTTGCACAAAATAGTACAAAAGAATAAATACAAAAGCCACTTCCTTCGATAACTCTCCCAACTCCAAACATCTTGTCCGAAACGGGCCTGATTGGAAAATTAGAAAAGGAAGAAAATACTCATAGAGATGGGATCATCATAGATAGAGACTTCAAAGCTTTCCATCAACACCTTATTCACTCACAAAGCTCTGCTCCAATGCTGTGGGAAGAAAAGAGAGAAAAATGACTGGGCTTGGACCATTTTTAAAATTAAATCCTTCATAATAACTTCAAAAATGTTCTTTCTATCCATATATTTCTGGAGTTCTACACTCTTCAAGCTCCATCCGCATAACAAGAACGCCTAAACTAGCTCTACGAAAAAGCTGATGAAATAAACAAAATCAAGTGTCATGTTAGTCTATAAAGGAAAATTTTCGTTAGCGTAAATTTGACATAGCGAAAATTCCTCGCTATGTTTGCAAAAATTTTCAATTGTCTAATAAATGAAAATTTTTGAATTTTTTTTGAAAATCAACAAAAATAAAATAATAATAATATATTTTTTTATAAATAAAACGATTTTTTATGAGACAAATTTTTTTAAAAAAACGATTTTTTAATTATTATTATTATTATTATTTTGAAATAAAATAATATATATATATATATATATATATATATATATAGTACATATATATATATATATATATATATATATATATATAAAAAGATAAACGTTTTTTTTTTTTTTTTTACTTACACATCGCACACAAAGATTTTCGTTTAGCTAGCTAAATTCACAGCCAGCTTAACATTTCACCTATAGCAATTTTTCTATTTCTCTAGGATTACAATTTTCTATAGTTAAATTTTCTCACGCTCCCGCTGTCGATTTCTTCATTCCAGTTTCAAATTTGCATTGCCAAAATTTGCACACAAACTCGCAAAATTAACACAAGAAAAATTAGGAAAAAATGCAGAAAAACAAAAATTAATTTAAAAAAACAAATTAACTAAAATTAGATAACCTAAGAAGAAAATTAACGAAATCAAAATAAATACAATAAATAAAATAAAGCAAGAAAATTAAAACAAAAGGGAAGATTGTGGTTCCCCCAAACCACTTCCTTAGGGGCCTCGGAGGCCGCCGAACTAGCGAGCTTAGAAATGCCGGTTCAGCTTCAATCAACCGCCACCGAACCATCCACTATGCCATGCAAACGTAGGCAACGCTGTATTACGAGCGCAGAGGCTTATGAATAATAATTTTAATGTTGTACAAGTGCGATGGATCGGCATGGGCTTCGGAGCAAAGTTGTGTTGGCTTTACATAGTGTTTGGCAATATGCATTAATCGGCAGCCAATATTGGGGTCATGACATTGGGGATCCAAATCTATACTGTCAATGATGTTCGGGCCTTCCTTCCTTTCCACTGCTATCCTCAGTCAACAATGGGGAGGTTGCTTCCTTCTCCCGAGGCGGCATCAGCATTCAACCGAGGATTCAAAATTTTCTAAATGTGCCTCTCCGCGGTCAGAGTAACGTTCCTCCGCCATGGTGCTTTACTTTGACACTCCTCTGGGCCGACATTGTCATCGATAAATTAGGTCTTCACGGAATTTGTCGTCTCTGATTCATGCTCGTAAAATCATTGTTCAGCCCATCTGTCTTCGTCCAGGAATTTTCCCGCATGGATTTTTTTCACTCATCAGGTATTGAATTTCTTTTGTTCATCCATAAGATCACCACCAGTTTAAAGGTCCAATGGCCCATTAACCGATAAAATTAATTCTGTAGGTTGTGGTGGCTGAGGATTTGAGGTAGAGGATCGGGAGGCACCATGTAGTAGTGCACTCAACCATTGGTCTCATATTCCCTCAGACACTTAGCTCACTCTCCCACAAAGCATGCCACGCCACGGAAGTTCCTAATCCTCACGACATGAATGTCCTAGGGTTTCTCTCCTCATCAGACAGCCACGTGGGGTTCCATTTTATCACACCAATTTTCCCACTAACCCGAACTCGTTTCGCTTAGAATTTTTAACCCACTAAAAATGTATTCATGAAATAAATGCGACACCAAACAAAGGAAAACAACTTCTACCAAAAAAGTTAGAGCAAAAACAAGATAAAATGAAACAAAATTAAACACATCAAAACACTAAAAATATATATGTACAAGAATTAATCAAAACTCGTGACAGATCATAAGTGAGCTCATAGAGTTACTAGCTCAAGACTTAGCACCATCCACTAGCATCCAGCGTCTATTTGATTTGTGCCAGCGTAGGTAAGTGATCCCAGAATCAACAAAATTTATATCCTATATTCCTCCCACCGTAGTCAAGTTACCGTAGTATAGTGGTCTAGGTCAACACGGGATGGGTTTTCGCACAAATGTATTTAAGTAAAGTCAAAATGGTGAATTCAATTTGATTTAATAGTTTGGTGAAAGAGGAGTGGATGGTTTGCAAATTGAAATCAAATAAAATAAAATGTAAAATAGAACTCCTGAAGCATCGGGTCATCGGGGGTTGATTCAGTAACTTATTTGCCCAGTGGTCTATTTCCTCGCGTTGGGGAGGATGACATAGTCATTTCCCCAACCTGATTCTATATTTAACTTTTAAAACTAAAACCCTAATTTTCTTTGAAAAACAAAGATTATCGAGCATTAATGCTCTTAAAATGAAACGTGCCTCCCGATCTACCACAAGTGACAAATAGAAAGCACCAATGAATCTCTTGACTTATAAGAATAATATTCATCAACTCTGTAGTATCACAACACTCCATCAATGAAGGCATATCAAATGAGTTCTAACCTAGAATGAGAAATAGAACATAAATGCCATAATAAAAACTTGTTAAAAATGAACCGTTAGTTCTCCAAACCCCAGAAGAACCTCCTTCAAGGAGAATTTTACCTAGTGCCAACTTATCCTCCAGTCATTATCCTCGGGAGGTGTTGCTAGTCGGAAAAGGAAAGAAAGGAGAGAAAATGGAAAACAGGAACCTGAGAGAAATCTGGGCCAAAGGCTTTATTCCAGAAATTTATCGGTTAAGTGATTTTTTTATGTACTGATCGAAGCATAGTACACTGTATATGAAATTACAAAATAACCAAAACTTAAGCTAATACAAGATAAACAGAAAAACCAAAGAACAAAAGCATCAAAAGGTAACCCGCAGAAAACAAAATATCGTAGGAACAAAGGTTTGATGTGTACAAGGTTCGCAGAGAAGCCATGCAAAGGGCAGGTTTTTCTTCACATTTTGCTCTTCTTTCCTTCTTCCGATCTTGATTTGAAATGAAGCTTGACTATAATTCTTCCGCTTGGATCGACTCAACAATTCTCGTGATAATTAGCCTCCACAAACTCAAAATTGCCATATACAAATGATCAAAGAAATAGTAGGGACCTAATGTGCAAATCTAATAATTAGAATGATTAGTATACAAAAGCACCAAAACCCACAAATATTAAAATACACTTTTAATTAATCATGCACTTGTGTGAATGGCTCAAATTGAGCCTCAGGTCAATGAGGGAAATAGAGAGGAAAAGAAAATCCAGAAATTAGTTAAAAATGGTAGATGATTATAAGTAATGAAGAAAATTAGGAAGTTTCCCCACTTTTGACAATTCAGTTGATGCAATCCAAATGAGGAAATAGTGAGAAAGGAAGAAAATAAATGATAAGAGAAAATGAAAGCAAGAAAAAAAAAAAAAAAAAGGAAAATTCGTGACTTATAAACAAAAGAGAGAAGAAAGGAGAAAATGAAAGAAGAAGAGAAAAAGAGAAATAAGAGAAGAAGGAGAGGACAAAACAGAGAAAATGAGAGATGGGAGCAAAAACAAAAGGAAGATGTTCATGATAAGAAAGGAAAACGAAAGAAGAAAGAAGGAAGCAAACAGTGGGGGGAGGAAGAAAGAAATCAACAGAGAGAGAAAGGGAGAGAGAAGAAAATGATTTTCCAGATTCTCGACGATCAAGCTCGACGGTTCGAGAAGAAAAGTCGATCCATGCATCGAGAGTTACGCTTGGGTACCAAAATCTTAGAGTTTCGTCAAACTCCACGAGGTAGGAAAATTTTCTACTGATTATTGAACAAAATCCATGTAATGGTACGTGGTATTTCTCAAGTCGATTATCAGATTTGGGACCGAATATTGAAAATTTTAGACTGCTCAGATAACCTTGATTAAAGAGGCTTGGTTTTGATCTGACCCATGCCTTCAGCTTTGTCGGTATTGGTGTCACAAAGATTCAGTTTACCTAATGAACCAAAAATGGTTCATGGCAAGCCAGGCTGGACCGGAGGGTGTCTGTATTTATGTAGTTCAAGATTAGACCATTGTCTTTTGTTGCTCGAATAATAACATGCTATGTGAAAAGACTGTTGTTGATATATGTTGATGATGAATTTATAAGGTGAAATATAATTATCCATGTGTCAAAATGTCATAGGTTCTCATTTCCATGTAATATGTTATGCAGGTATGAAATGTCATAATTTTATTTCATATGCACGTATCAATGTTGTCAAGCCCAAAAGTACTGGTATTATTATTCACCATTCACCATTCTTAGTGAATGTGTAGTAGAGCTCAATTGTGACAACCAAAACGACCTTATAGGTGGCTAAATAATACAATAAATTTGTGTGTTTGAACTAAGACGGTAGACCACCCCTCCCTGGGTGAAAGACTCAATTTTATTCTTTGGTTAGACATATGTGACCAAATATGAAAGTTCACAGCATGAATATGCTTAGCTCATGAGACTCCAAAATTTCCATAATTCATTCAAAAACATGGGATTTGATGAAATTAAATAAACATCGAGGGTCAGTCTATCGGTTGTTTATCAGGAAACACCACGGGATCAAGGTTTTCACACTTGGCATTATCATGTGATGAGTCATCAAGACTGTGTTGCATAAGGAGTCTCATCCATGCATGACATGAATGATCTCCATGATAGGATTGCATTTAAGGTTGCATGGTTTGATGTATGTATGACATTGCATGTGCATTTAAAGGGAGTAAATTTTCTAGAGAATTTCTATTTGGGTATTACTCACCCTGTCATGAACTCTTTAGGAACAGAGTGTATGTGAGATCACCCTCCACTGATTTGATTGCGTATGAGGCCACATGTAGTCTTGAGTAACATTTTTTGTAAAAGTGTTTTTTATAAAATGATTTTTATAAAATTCTTTTAGACTATTGTATAAATAGTCGTGTATGTAATTATGGTAAGAGGTCGTGGATGCACCCTAGGGGACTATAATTATTCATTTTCTTTCATATTAGATTTAACATGAAGGAATGATCCCAAGTAAGGGACGTATGGAAGCAGGCGAGTAACTCAAAAGTCCATGGCAGTTGATACTGTCCTGCATCTAGACTAGGTGCAAGACCACTCAAGATAAAATTTTTGTGTTGACTGTCAACAGGACTTCTCAAAATTGAGCGCTGTCACAGCTTGCATCAAAGCTCAGTTAATGATTGACAGGAGCTCGCTAGGTATTCATCATAGTGTTTTCGATTACTTGTCACTGAGCATCAAGAGTTAGTAAACCAAAACACTCAGATTATGCGGCATGGTGCAGAACATGGTATCAGTGCATCACTGCTTGCAATTTTAACATGTAATCACAGAGATGTATTATATCAGGTGAAGATATGCATTGATAGAATTTGTATAGAGAAATTGAAGAACACTAGGTTACTGTGCCAACCCAGGGTTTGAAAACTAATAAGCATGATTATTAGAATGGTTATTTGTCATGTTTAGCATTATGCACCACTAATGTGATAAATGAAAAAGAGAGAATCCTCATCGTTATCTTAATTTTTTGTGTGGGACAGAATGATATGTTGCTAGAGGTTTGTCTATCAAGATTTGACTAACACTTTGGTTTTTACCAACAGGCCTCAGAGGAGGCCACGTGGTCCCATGCTCATTCACACACATGCGAAGTGTAGTTGGGGGGGTCGGGAGGATCAGTAACCTCCATCGCTATATAGCACATCCTCCGACATTTACCCAAGGGATCCAGAATGATCATTGTCCAATAGGCTGAAGAGATTTTTGAGGCTATGGATTATTCCACACAAGGATCGCCAGCCACATTTCGGGCCAGAGTGTGAGTCTCAGACATGGGGGATCAATAGAGCCTCAGGATCCCGAGACTGAAGGACATAGGAGAGTTCAAAGAGCTCTTCATGGGGTAAGTTTTTCTTGGCATCACTAGGCATGAAAAACTTTAGCCTTTGATAAAGCAATAGGTATGGATCGTGCTCAAGACGAGCCAAGTTCAACAACGTAATGCTTCTCGGATGACTATGTGATAAGATTCAGGCATATGAGGAATTTATGATATTTGAAGTTGTCCATCCAGGCATTAGATTTCCCATGAAGATGACCTCTATGGTCATAGAGAGAGAGATAAAGGATGCACGGAGTATCCAAGATACGAGTACTAGTAACAAGAGGAAGGAGGATCAGCCTTCTCTCTGGGCTCAAGAAAGAAGCGTGAAGACCTGCGATAAACTCGAGGACCTCGTGATAGAGGCTCGCCATCAGGCCAAGTCCATCATATTTAGCCTGGTCAGACCAATGATATGTTTCCATTGCAATCAGCATGAACATGTGAGGCGGGATTACCCTCAGAGGCAAGGATCCCAAGGATATGGGACACTACAAACCCCCGGGGCTATTAGTGGACAAGATGTCATTTGTGCTATAAATGTACGCCTATGCGTGCGCATGCATCACCAAGTAAGCAATGATAAGTGAGTATCGCCTCCTACTGAGAATCGGGTTACTAAGTACCAACTTAATCAGCCTATGCTTATTTGATGTTAGAAAATCTATGTAAAAGTCTCAAAGACACTAATCTAGATAAGAATGACTGTATAAAGACTAAAAAGCCTTAGGGCATAGATTTCACCCCAAACAATGATGTATGAACCTCCTAACCCACTAATTGATGATCAATTTCATCATGAAGATGTAATATTTCAATTAAGATATATCGGGACTTCTCGAGCATCCACACACTACCCTTAGTGTGTTATATTGCATCTCTGCCTTCAAAAACCATCATAACTATGACGCATTGAACCTGATAAACCCACACCTAATCTAATGACTTTATCTCAAGGATAATTAGATTTGCAATCATCCACGGTCTATTTTTAATTTCCTTACATTGATGAATCAAACTACTATAAATATTGGCCAAATACCCACAAGCATTAAGATCCAAATGAACACTGCAAATATAAATATAGAAAGAAAGAACAATCAATATAATTAGAGAGATCTACAAACACAGTTCGTCAATATAACTCAGAAACTAATCAAACATAAGTGGAAAAGTAAAGAATCATCAAAAGAAAGAAAACGGGGAAAGGAAAAAGAGAAAATAAATTGGCATTGAAACTCCTTTTTTCTCCATTATCTTCTTTCTTCCTCAAGTGTTCTTCTCCTCTTCCAAGAAGGAACCCCAGGCCTTCCAAGAACAAGCCCTAGGTGCTTCACCAAAGGGGAGCTTGTTCTCCCCAAAAATGCCCAAAATAGATTCTGTAATCGCCCTCTTCGTTGTTTCTAGGGTTTGAGCTTTAAACCCCATTATAGGCCTCAAATGGGCAGAATGACCCAAAATCACCCTCAACGCCGGACGTCGCGGCAGCAACATCGCGACGCCGGAGCACAAGCCGCAGCCTCTTCGCATCGTCATGGACGCTGGTTCTCAACGTCGCGACATTGCCGCAGTCCTTGTTTTTGCCTCCATCTCATAAGGTCATAACCCTTTGTCATCCTAACTGATTTGGGGTTTGAATGTTGAAAGTTTCTGAAGTGTAGAATCTAGATATATCCTGAAAAAAACACTTTGAAAATCATTATCAAGACGGAATGTACAAAATTCTCCAATTGGTCACTTTTGAGCCCTCTTCTCTTCTTCCTCCAACTACCAAGAGTTTAATCTTAATCATTTGAAGTCCAAATGAGGAATAAGGTCTTCTTGAATTTTGAGAAGTTCTATTTATCCATCAATATTGTAGCAATCAGATCTATTGTGCAGCTGAAACATCAAAAGACAATAGTTGCTCGTGCATGTTGTTTGTTTGATTTGGGCTGATTTTGTTTTGCTCCATATATTCAGATAGACTAATCACAAAAATGAACATTTAGAGCATTAGGGATCACTTATTCATATAACAAAAAAAATACTAAAACATAAGAAAAACATAGGGATAAATGAGTATAAAGTGTACCTATTAATTGTGTGTGAACACACTTGTTCCTTCAACGAAAGGCGCAGGGACTAAAGATCGCCTCCCCAGTGCTACAAGCACCTTCTTCTGCCACGTAGGCTAGAGAGGTAAGGTATAGGGCCGCGCTATGACAGTGGCTTCACGCCGAGAATCTGACCCAGGGCTTGTCTATGCATCACACCGCACTAAGCCGCTGGATCACGTTATATTGTAGAGCGTTTCTACTATCTCTATGGGCAAAGACATTGTTTGATTTATGGTTTGATTTCTTTTATTAATGATCTAGTGTGGATGTTTTTTCGATGAGCTACCCGGATTACCTCCAAGAGAGTGGATGGACTTACGATCGAAGTTACACCCTAGCACGCCGCTTCATTTCTATGACTCTCATAGGATGACACCGCTGAGCGTATGAACTCAATGTCCAAATCGCAGAATTGTTGGACAAGGGTTTTATTAGAACGAAACACTTCACCATGGTCGCTTCCCGTCGCTTATAAGAAATAAGATCTCACCTCCACATCACACTGACAATAGTCAATATGGTTACGATCAGAATTCGTATCCATTACTAAGGATTGATGATTGTTTGATCGGATGAAAAGGGCGTCTACCAAGATAGACTCAAATCGTTATCATCGCTTGAGAGTTAGAGACCTATATCCCTAAGACACGTTTACGATGCTGCATGGGCATTTCGAAACACGTGATGTCTTCTGCCGACGAACGCGCCGATAGCATCTTGCTATAGATCCTGCTACAGGCATTCCAACTCGTCGACTGGCTTATGGTTCTGGTCATGGCATTTCACCACCCTACCGGAGGATCACGGCATTGACTGCTCTCCGCACTCAAGGACCATCAATTGTATGCCAGTTCAACAAAATGGCTTTAGCTACTGAGGAAATTTCGACACGCTGAGCTGTTTAGTGAAGCGCAGACCCCGAGAAGGTTGAGGTCACATAGTTGAGAGGCAAATTCAGTTTTCAGACATGGTTTCTAGACCGATAGGTACCACAGAGGTTCATTGAGGATTTCTCCCGGCTAGCGACACCTATGACTAGATTAACCTGGAAGGGGGTTAAGTTTGAGTGGGATGACCTGTGTGAGTAGGCATTCCAGGAATTGAAAAGGAGGCTTACTATAGCTCATATTATGATAGTCCCAGAATAGGGACAATGGTACACAGTGTAATATGATGCCTCTACGAACGGATTAGGATGTGTCTTGATGTAGTCCATGAGAGTTGTGGCTTATGGTTCCAAACAGCTAAAGAATCATGAGCACTACTCTTACATATGATTTGGAGCTCATACATTCGTTTAAAGATTTGGCGCCTACCATTTGCAGTGGTGAGTAGTTCAAATGTTCAAATCACAAGAGGTTCAGTTGAATATTTTACAAATGAGACCCAATATGAGAGTATGTAAATGGATGAGATTTAAAAGATTATGACTTCACTTTACACATTCCGTAAGGAAAAATGTGCGGTCATGCACTTAGTCAAAGCCGCGGTTGCAACAGTTTTGTGGCTTCCTGGAGTGGCAGATCCTTTAGATCATGGGTATTGATTATAGTACCTGAGATCGTGCCTGTGGTACTTTGAGTTTATACAATGCTATCTCTATTGAGCAGAGTGATTAAGTCCTACAGTGATAGAGATATCACCATATGACCGGTATAGCGTGGCAGAGTCGGCGGCGCAGCCATCCGCTGCATGGCAGTCTTCAAAGATAGGGGCGTCAGGGTTCCCAAATTATCGATTCAGAGCGACCTCCAGATTTCCAATACTCCCGTTTTGTTGTGCATCCAAGTGGCACAAAGATGTACCGGGATCTTCGTTGTCAATATTATTAGAGCGGAATGAAGCGACACGTTGGAGATTTTATTCTACGATGTCTCACGTGAACAGAGTCATTAGTCGGCATCGTAAGCCACAGCTACTACCGCTAAAGGTGCGCACGGAAGGTGAGCACGCCACGATGGACTCAGACCCACTTAGCGGACACCGCGGAGGCATGATGTCGTGGTGATTGTGGACCTACATCAAGTTTTGCCATTTTCTAGCTAAAGATCGATGACCTTCATACTTCGAGAATTCTACCACAGAGATTCAGATTGTCCATTATAGTGTACCAATGTCCATAGTATCGAAAAGGGATCTCAAATTTACAACACACTTTTAGAAGAGTTTCCAAAAGGCCATGGGGACACAATTGACGATGAGCACTACGTTTCATCCGCAGGCAAATGGTCAGTCAGAGATCACCATACAGATTTTAAAGGACATGCTACGAGCATGCGCCCGGATCATATGGTACTGAGAGCACTTACCCTAGTGGAATTCGCCATCATAATAGTTATCGTTAGTATACAAATGGCACCTATGAGGCCTAAGAGAAGGAGGTCATGTCGATCACCAATTTGTTGACAGAAGGAGAGTTCCACCGGTCCCGGATTCGATTAGACACTCTCCTGAGAAGGGTGAATTGATTCGAAAGCGCCTCCTTATGGATCATAGTAGGTAGAAGAGCTACGCCGACAGACGACATCTACCTCTAAAGTTCGAGGTGGGTGATCATGTCTTCTTGAAAGTGATGCCTAAGAGAGGAGTGGTCAGATTTGACAAGCGAAGGAAGCTAGCGCCGAGGTATATTAGGCCCTTCGAGGTACTTCTTGCAGGTGTGGCTACTTGCTAACGGTCGCACTACCATCAGTTTCTTAGGTCCATGAGGTGTTCCACGCCTTCATGTTAGTATACTCCAAATCCAACCCATGAGTGGTTCTCGGGGAGAGATTAATGTTAGATACTTACTCCGACCTTCAAGGAGGGACCACGTATATTGATAGCCTAATCAAAGTTTTATGACGCAAGACTCATAAGCAGCGAAGTACTGGCACACCAAGGAACGGAGGAGGCACCTGGGAAACGTTAAGGATTGTGATGGACCAATTTCCATCCTTTCCTATTTGAGATTAAGGTGTGGTCTAACATTTGGCATTAGGAATATTATTGCATATGCATTTGTTCGTAGATTAGATGTGAGATTTTCTGTGACGAAATTTTCATAAGGGGAAAGAACGTAACCCGAAAATTAAATTTTTCTAAAAGTAAAACGGAATTTTGATTGAAACTGTGAAATTTTCTAGATTCTAATGACGAAAAATGGACTCACCGCTGAATTTGTCTCGCGAAATCTAGTTACCCCATCAATTGGTTTATTATGACGCTTGAATTTCTCACATTTTAGGTACTGAAAGTCGTGACACATGGCATGACCCATGTGGTGCACTTAGGTGAATGGCTCATTGAATCACATAAGAAGGAGGGAAATAAAGGAAAATCAAAAATCAAGAAATTAAGAGAAAATGGTAGATGATGTTATAATGGAGGAGCAGAGGGAAGTCTACACTGGGACCATTCGATTGATACAATCCAAATGAGAAATGGAAAAAAGAAAAGGAGGAAAAAGAAATAGAAGAGAAAATGAAAGAAACGAAAAAAAGAGTACTGTGGATGAGGATCAAAAGAGAGATGAAAAGGAGAAAATGAAAGAAAGAGAAAAAGTGAAATAAGAGAAAAATGAGAATGAGAAAATGAGAGGGATAAACAAATAAGGATGAGTGATAAGAAAAATGAAAGAAAGAGAAAAAAAGGAAGGGAAGCAAACAAGGGGAGGAAAGAAAATAAATTGAATAGAAATAGAGAGAATGGGGAGAGAAAAACAAAAAGGGAGATTTTCCCGGCATTCCGACAGTCCGAGAAGAAAAGTCACATCCGCCACATCGAGAGCTAAGGACCAAAATCTCGAGTTTCACAACCCTACGAGAGAGGGAATTCCACGGATTTATTTGTCGCTCATTAATTACATGGTTCAACAGATCTGGTTAGATTTAGTCCTAAAGATTTCGGAACCTAACATTGAATTTGGACTGGTTCGACACCTGACTACGCGAGGTTTGGCTTGATCCTTGACTAATGTCTTCTGCTTTGTTATGTTTTCAGTATACAAAGGATTCGCACAATGGAACCAAAATATTCATATAGCAAGGACCGAGAGGTGTGTCTTATTACGATATGAGGATTAGACCATTCAAGGCTGCTTTTAATGAATAATATGTTGTGTAAAGATCATGTCGTATATGTTTTTGATGATGGGAATTATATGTAGAAAGATAATTATCCATGTGTTATGGGCCAAGGTATGTAAATATGTTATAAGATGAATTGCATACTGCATTTCATATGCACGATAACACGCGTCATCAGGTGTATATGGTATTGGTTATTCACCTACATCAAATTATGAACTATAAAAACATGGGATTATAGAATTAATAATATAGAGGAAGGACTATCGATTTATGTCATTGGTGAAACACCAATGATCGGTTTTCACACTTAGCATTTGCATGTAAGAAGGAGCTCTACTAAGATTTTGAAGTATATAAGGAGAGTTCCATTCATGCATGACAGAACATTCAATAGGATCGATTAGATAGAATGTGTGTTTGATGCATGTATGCTAACAAGAGTGTGCATTTCTAGGCAGAGTACTTAGAATTTTTTCTAATGGCTAGCCTTACTGTGGGACTCCTTCAGCATTAGGAGCGTGAATGTGGAGACTAGGTCGATTTATAATGTGATTTACAAGAGGTCACATGTGGTAATGATAATACTTTTAGAAATGTTATGATAAAAGATTTTATAAAATTTTCGACTATCAGATAAATAGTCTACATAATTATGTACATTGGTCATGAGCTAACCCTCATGTAATCATAATTATTCATTTTGTTTTTATATTTTAGATTTAAATATGAATGAATGTCCCATAATGACTTATGGAAGTGTTTTCCAGTAACCTTGGTAACACTGTAGTTATCACCAAGCATCAAGATCTTCTAAAGACACCAAGATGAATCTATGAGTTAAAGAATATTTAATTTGATCTTCCTAAATTGGGGTCTCGCTAAACTGTGACACATTCATTAAAAAATCTTGACATAAAGAATTATTAAAGATTATATTGCACCCCACTTTTTATAGAAATACAGATGTTTCATTATGAAAATATAAAATATATATAGATTGTACTTTAAAATTTTTATATATTAAAATTTTTAGTCCTTATATACAAAGGGAAATTAAAAAAAAACTGTTTAATAAAACATATAAAATCGATTTATTAACTTTAACTGATTGATATTTTCTTTTGTAATGTTCTTTCCTTTCGCTTTTCTTCCATATTCTTTCTTCCTTCTCATTTTCGCTCTCAAACGAAGTATTAACCACCAAATCATTTTTTTTAATCGATTAGTTATTATTTTAAAACATATATGAGCTTAAATATACAAACTCAGAAATTTAAAAATTTCCCATTATTGAGGTGACAATATTGATGTAAGAGATGAAAGGAAACTATAACAAATGTATATTTAACGTGCATATGGTATATAATCCTACTTATTAAATATCATTCTGAATGCTCTATTTGAAACTTAAAGTACTAGGAGAAAAATGATTTTCTTGTTGGTCTTAAAAATATAAAATAAAATAAAAATATAATCAAAATTACCAAAATTTATACTTTTTTAAATTGGGGCTTTATATAATAGAGAAAAACAAATTAAATGAGTTTGAATAAAACATATATAATTAATTTTGTAAGTTTATTTTTTATTTTCCTCAAAATTTTCTTTTATTTCATTTTTACTCTATTTCTACCTTATCTTCCAATCAGATATAGACAATATTTCACAATAGTTTGTCTTAAGAAGATCTTTAACCTTAAATTTTAAAGGTCCTGCTGGCAACCCGTCAATCCGCGAATTTCAGATTTGTAGACCAGATACCACTATTATAGTCCCATTTATCGAACCATATTTTCATTAGTGTACCAAGTGAGTCCCTTTGTTCTGTGAGCTCTACCCAACATAAACCTACAACCATAACCCATCCGTGGTCTCAAATGCAGGTGAATGACCACAAGGTCCATTTGTCCATATCCTGAACAGGCAATCATACTGGGCAACTACTTGGTAGATGAATAGATACTGCACCACCCTAACAGATCTCCTTACTCGAGATCCATTCATTCACATTTAAATCTAAAATATGAAAGTAAATCACTATCTACAACCCGTAAGAGTCCAATCATGGCCCTTCTACTCATCACATACCCGACTATTTGACAATAGTCCCAAGACCTAACACTTTATACAAAATACAAAAGTAATATCAAGGTCACACTGGGCCTCCTCTCATAATCACGGTCTGTCAGCTTCACTTCTGACACCCCACTGTAATCCCACTCATTGCATGGAGGAGCAATGCTTAGTAAAAAATTCTCCTCATACATTACCTCGCCTAAATGGCCATGCAACACAAGACAAAACATCAAATCGATATTCTCATACAAATAATGTAATCCGATATGAGAATGTCGTCATGCATGAGATGACTTTCAGTCACAGCCCAGTCCCACCGACTCTCTCACACTTTGCAATGCCAAGTGTAAAAACCAGTCATTGAAACAATTAATGATCAAATCATTGGACAAATCTCCAATTTTAATTTATTAAATCCTGCAGTGTTTCAAGGCAGCTAATTCCTCGGTCTCACCGTAGGCTTATCGCCTTCGAAAGATTTTACATGAACTTAATCACTTTACATATATGTTTAACTGAATTAGTAATTTTGGTCTTTCAATTCCTAAAGGGGATTTTCCTGATCTGTTTTAAATTAAACACACGGATTTAGATTATTATTGTTTTAAGAAATTAAGAATCTTGATTTGGATGTTGTCCCATTCCTAGTTCACTACACATTCACCAAAAAATGGTGACAACTATCACCATATTAATAATCGCACACTGACTTGATGACCGTATGAATTTAATCATGGCATACATGTTACGTACAATGAAGAGCCACATGCAACATTACACTCTGATAATTATATTTCCTACATATACTTCCATTTATCAAAATTTTTACAATACACTGCATATATATATATAGTTGATTTTTGACACACAACAACATGCAGTATTTATTTTCCAACAATAAATAATAAAGACCCAAATCTTTAATCTGCTATAA
Organism: Tetrastigma voinierianum; assembly: GCA_016808115.1. Lineage (NCBI taxonomy): Eukaryota > Viridiplantae > Streptophyta > Magnoliopsida > Vitales > Vitaceae > Tetrastigma > Tetrastigma voinierianum. Next base: position 366,196 of record JAEQBH010000120.1, read on the forward strand.
ATATGGCACTTGGTCCTTCACTGCTGAGTCACCCAATCATCACGATACCAAACACACTCACAAAACCAAGACATCACTGGAGATCAAAACCAATCCTTGAACACAATGACTGTCTGAAACAATTACAAAAACTCCTATCATTCAAAACAAGCCTTGAAAATTTAGTCCGAATCTGTCCCAAAATAGTCCAAAAAATTCCTGTAATTCTTCATCTTAACTTCAAAATTTGGATTTGAAATTTACGACATCTCACGGTCTCAAGAAAAACCCCAAGCTATTAAATGGTCTTTAGTTGTACACAAAGAAATTTTCACCTCAGGAGTTTAAATTTAAACTCGAAGATTTTGTACCACGCTGTAGCCTGTGGATTTATTGATCAATCTTATTTTGCTCCCACGAAACTTCTATGGTCCGATTTTTATAGATGAGAGAATAATTTTTTTTCCCTTTCTCTCTCTCTCTTCTCTTTTCACACGCTCACAACCGTCAAGCTCTTTTTCTCTCATTTCCTTTATGACTTTTATCTTTTATCTTCTTTTTTTTTTAATTCTGACATGGCTCACATTGCGCCATGTGTCTATCTTCTCTCATTTGCCTGCCGTCTGGAACAATTTATTTATTTTCGCCAATTTATTTTTAAATGAACTAGCCTGCCATTTCCTAACTTCCGAGATTTTCATAAAAATCTTGTCCTTGAAGTCATCGATCACTCTATCACCCAAAAATCAGAAAATATTCGACGTCTCTAGACTCATGAAATCCTTTCTCAGACATTAGATTTCGCGAGACGAATTTAACGGCGCAATTTATTTCATCATCCGAGATCTAGAGAATTTTTCGCTTCGAATCCATTCTGCAATTTATTATTTTTATTAATATTTGCCATTTTGTACTTCTAATTTTCCCGGTTTTACATTTTCCTCTTAAAAGACAATTTCATTCCCAAATTCACATATTAGCAAACATAACATGCATATGCAATAGTTATTCTAGTCTAAATATTAGACTTAATGATAGATAAATCACCTTCATCCTCACTCAGAAAATGATAGGTGGCTCGCATCTTGTCCCCGTCCCAAGTTACCTCCTCCACTCAAGCAGCCACAACACCTTCACTTAGCCACACAAAGCCTTATATCATAAAACCATCCCGACCACCATTATACGCGCCGGTCCCTCCGAAGGTCCCATCCGTATCAATCTCTCCCAACCACTCCAGACAGAGTCGGATCTAGAGTATACTGAGCATGGCGATGTGAACACCTCATAGACACCGATAAACTCGTAGTTAATCGATATCCAATCAGGCCCACCTCTCTCGAGTACCTCAAGGCCCACTGATGCTAGCTTCCCCACTCTGCCAAATCGACCACTTCTCTCTCGGCATCACTTTCAAGAATACGTGATCACCCACCTCGAACTCTAGAGGTCAATGTCGCTTCATCTAAGATAGCCTGTCTACTCATAGTCGTAAGGAGGCACCTCCGAATCAAACTAATCTTGATCAGGTGTCCCCACCAGGTAACTGTTTAGTATTAGTGCTCACTCTACGGCGAGCAGAGCAGGCCTTGTTTCATTCACCAGCTGGCCACAGGCCCACTAGTCAAGTTTATGGGCGCCTCGCCTCGGCCCTCGCTTAACTGTACTGAGTCTGTTCACAAGTCAGTTCACCAGCCCGTTGAACTGAGCCGTCATGAGCCCATTCCACGAGCCGCATTTGTCACCTGTCGAGCTCGAGGGTGCCGCGCTCCGCCCGGCTTAACCATTGAGCCTCAAAACATGTTCAGGAATTAAAGAAACAACATCTAAAAGAGCTAACATACAAATTAAAATTAAAAAGGTACACAATAAGTTCACTAACTTGATTGAAGTCTTGTTAAAATATTCATCATGTTTATTTGTAGAAAATTTGTTGGTTTAAGCCTTCTCCATATTCATGTCATCAGATGAGTTTGACTACTATTTATCACACTAACCTATGACTACAGCTACTCTACGAGCTCATTCACGAGCCTGTTTAATGAAACACGAAATGAGTTTGATGTCTGCCTGGCCATTTAATTCATTGAGATCTCCTCTCTGAAAATAGATTGTTCGCCCGCCATTAACTTTAATAAAACTAGTTCAAAGCTCTCTACGAGTTTAACTTGAGCAGCCATGAGCAGCTCTGACTTGGTTGATGGTGCTCTATCCGTAATCAGATCTGGATCGCGATGGAACTCAACTGTATCCAACAAATTTTGTGGATCAGATGGCCTCCCACATAAGGCCTCACAGGTGCCATCCCAGATACTCGCCCGACACTGTTGTTGTAGGCAATCACTATGTATGCCTCCAACTACCCTTAAGATCTGCACATGCCTATGTCCTTTAAATCAGATATCTTTGATTCATCATTCAGTCATGATTAAAACACAAGCGTCATCGTCAACTCGTGTCCTCATAGCCTTTTGGAAATCCTTCCAAAAGTGTGAAATAATTTAGACTTTGTTCCAGGCGATAGAGACTAGCACCATGTAACCGGACACACAACATACAACCTAGAATTCCTCCAAAGGTGAAGGTCATCCACTGCTGTAAAGTGTGTCGACTTAGTGAGCCACCATTATAACCCATAAGGGCATCATGCTCATCTGAACCGTGGAAAGCGGGTCACAAAATCCATCGATATGCTCACTTCCACTTTGCTACCTCCAGTAAGCCAGAGTGTACTCGCCGCTTCTAGTGTTTAGCCTGACTGTTATCACATGGGACACTATCAACTAAATCCCTAATGTCGCCATCCCTCCAAAGAATAATTAGCAACGAAGATCATGGTACATCTTCGTACCACCTAGATGCACAACGAATCGAGTAAATGAACTTCCAAGAGGATCTCCATCTCAAATCGTGGCTGGGTTAAACTATTAGACTCCATCCCCTCTTCTATAATGAAGACATCATCCGGGTGAATGTACCAACTTTGCTACACCAGACTGATCGTAATCTTTGGCCCCCGATAAGATTTATATTCCCGCGCTTCTACTTGGGCTCACCACCCCGTCAGCATGATGGCATAGCCACTAAACACCTTAGTAATTTCTTTGAGTTCTGGACACATTTTGCAATCTAAATCGTCCCATAGTCTCGAGCATCTGCCACTCCCGAGAAGCTGAACTAGCCAGTACTCCCTGTGACTTCCGATTGAGTGCATCAACCACTATATTTGCCTTACCAGGATGGTAATGCAAAGTGAAGTCATAGTCCTCCAGATATTTATCCATCTCTGCTGCTTGCTCACGTTGAGGTCCCGCTATGCGAAAATATACTTCAAACTATCAGTGGTCTGCAATACCTCAAACTACTCACCATACAAGAATGTGCTAAACTTTTAAGGAAGATTACTGGAGTCACAACTACATGTCATGTGTAAGGTAATTCCGCCAAAAACCATGGGGTTACCACCCTTCCCGACTACACTGCACGCATTCCTAATCCGTCCCTCGAGGTACTGGGCTAACACACTATGTACCTCTATCCCCTTTCGACCATCGAATAGAGTCGGGCAAGCCTCCTTTTCTTCATTTCCTAGAATGCCTTCACACGTGCCATTCCACCCTAATTTGACATCTTTCCTAGTAAACGTAACCCGGAGTGCTCCACAGTGAAGTGCCTGTCTATAAAACTCAGTCCACAATTTATCAGACTTTGACTTTTGAAAGTCAGACTCACAGCGCCATTCTATGCGGAGTCATAGAATTAGGCAACGCACCAAATTATAACTCAATACAGAGATCTACATCCCTTTGCAGAAGTAATCCCGGTATCTCATCCTAAAAAACACTCTCATACTCGCAAACTACCTGAGGTAGATCCAAATCCCATCTCACCTTGTCCTCTGCAAGGTCACAAACACCATCAACTCCATGCCACTTAAGGTCATACACCTGCTTCAGAAGCACTGTGCTTTATCCCCTCAAACATAGTTACAAATACCGCCCTGCGGTGGGTAGCGATAACCTCCCTGGTGGATCACCCCGACGACTGACGTGGCCATCAACCAATCCATCCTGCAAGGATGACATCAAACCCGATGCTGTCCACTTAATCTCTTAAGTCCATAGTGAGTAGAATCCCAAAGATCTCTAACTTACAATCTTGGCACATCAAATCAACTCTCACCCTAGTTCCTAAGGGAGAACTCACATAAAACAACTTTTTCTAAGGTTTCAACCTCTAAGCCCAAACCTTTCACATATGATGCAACAGAATTTAGGCAACACTCTTGTCAAGAAATGCGAGAGTAGAAACAGATCAGCATATCGACTAACTGCTCAACTTTCTCCCGCTATGTCACAACGCACACGCCCGGCCCCTAAAGTCCCGGCCCGTGCCCCCCCGGCATTCACTCACCCATGCCTTGGCTCTCTCGGCTTCATCTATGAAACACCAGGTTTCGCACGCGACTCGCGGATCGATATCAAGGTTCCCCGGCCCGTGCTTCTGGGTAAGGAGAGTGGACCAAGGCTCGTGCATGTCCCACTAATGATCGGGACTCCAGGTGTCCCATAACCCTCGGATCCCCGCCTTCGAGAGTACTATGTTCAAAGTGTCCGTGCCTGTGTGTATTGAAACATATTCTTTGCTTTTATACAGAGCCTCAAAGAGTTCCCCATCTCGGGGACGACCTGATCCGGCTCGGTCCTGCAGTCGCGACCTGCCTTTGAAACCTCGCAAGTCCCTCCCCGGCTCTTCCCCTTGCTGGCAAGAGAGTCGGCTCTCCTTTCTCTTATCACCCATACCTGCATCCCTGATGCTCTGTGCGTTATTCACTTCCCTTTATATGGTCAAAGATGTCCTGACCATTGAGTCCATATCTTACAGGAGTCCCACAATTTTGCCTCAGATGGATAATTTCAATCCATCCTCAAACTTTCTCACTTTGGCCATATCTGTGGTCACATAGTCATCCGTGAAACATGCTAATTCGATGAACTTAGCCACGTATTCAAGCACCGTCATTATTCCTTGTCTCAACTCTAGGAACTCCCTAGCTTTTGTATTGAATGTGGCCGATGCTCGGGAATATTTGCTCGCGAAGAGCCTACAAAACTCTTCCTACACCATCATTCGTTCCCGAGATTTCACCTAATCCCACCATACTTCGGGATTCGCTTTCATTGGACGCAGCCAAATTCTTATTTTCTGCATCGAGGTGACTTACAACCCTCCAACATTTTCTTAATCCTGTCGGAACCAATGGTTAGCCACCACGATCCCCCTTTCTCCATGAATGTCGTGAGGATGATGGCCTCAACCTTTTGGGAGTGTTATTCACCTCCCGACCCCTCAACTCCGATAGTCCGCAATGGTGATAAACACATTGCCCATAGCCTCTTTGAAAGCCTGTTGATCAAAACTAGGTGGTGCCTGGATAGTGTCCTATGGACTTTCTCTACGTCCCCTTCCTCGACTTGCCATCCACATATGTCGAATGGCAACTGAGAAGACACTTTCTATCTCGCTTAACTGTGAGGCCTATGTCAATCCACCAACAGACTTTTTAACATCAAGAACCACACTGTTTATCACTTTTTCCTGCGGTGCAGGCACACAACTCACTTCAATGCAATTCAATTTAATTCCTGACTATCATGTTCAACTCTGAGTTTTCTAACCCTTAAGGTTATGTTCTTCCAACCCCACGTGTTCCACTACACAACTAACATGGTTACCAGTTAATAACTCATCACACATATCACACTACATCTTCCATGGAACATATTCGAACACAAAAGCAATCAATGCACAATGCCTGTCTCTACACCCATGCCCACTCAATCCTAGTGTTTGGACACCTAACTCCTGATACTTAGCCATGACAAGCCAATATTCGAAACACCGTGGATACCCCACCCGAGTTTTGTAATGAGCACCGGCGTTGATACTGCTGTGACACCCTCAAATCGGTCCCGCTCACAACTCGTCAACCCGCGAATTCTATGGATTTCAGACCGATACCACACTTCTTTGTGTCCCATTTATCTAGATCCGTATTAATTCAAAAAAATGGGTAGTCTTCTTGTTCTTTGGGAGTCATCTAATATACAATCTGATAACTGATAACTCATCCAGGTCTCAATGTATAGTATTGACTACAACGACCGCCCATATCCTCTATTATGCAACTATATCACAACTACTCATGGATAACGATATTTACACAACCAATACATCCTCATTGGATCCATTCATTCATTACTTCAAATCTAAAAATACGAAAGCAAATCACTTACCACATGTACCTCGTAAGAGTCCGGGACACAATTTCTGTAATTATAATTACATAATTCGACTATTTAAACAATAGTCCCAAAAGAATGTAATTACAATTCTTTTATACAAAATACTTTTTATAAAAGTAATATCAAGGACACACATCGACCTCCTTCATAATCACAAATTTCATCTGAAAGGTCGCCTCCTCAAGACACCCCCGCACTCCAAAGGTCCCACACCGTGGGTGAGTAATGCCTAGTAGAAAATTTTTCCATAGTTACTACTTCCCGCCCCAAATGCACATGCAATGACATAAATAAAACATCAAATCATATTCCATATGCCACGTAATCCTAGGAAATGTTTCGTGTCATGCATGATGAGACTCTCATGCTCATTAACCCGAGTCCCGACCGACCATTAACATGCAACGCCAAATGAAACTGAACAATGTGCTCACCCAATGACTTAAACCATTGGGCAACCCTCCACCCCACCTCTATCAAATCCTATCGTTTCCGCAAGTGGTGAATTTCGGTCTCAATTACAGGCTGTAACGCTTCCAACACTTTCACGAACTTACATCGCCAGACGCGAGAGGTTCAACCTAAAATAAAATTTTCTTTAACCCTGGGGAACCGCCCATCTTACTCTCGCTCACCCAAACAATACGACGAAGTATTATTATTGTTTTACATAACCGTGAGTCTTTGATTTTAGACATTGTCCTATTTCGAAGACCACATTATCTACCAAGAATGGTGAATAACCAACACCATGCACACACACCCAACTCAACGCAATGTGACCGTGGATATGAAATGCAATCATGCCATTTCATGCGATGTCATGTTAGGGGCACAAGAAGAGCTACATACAACATTTATAAAATTTGGATAATTATATTTTGCTATTATAATTTATTTATCAAATTTCTATAGCATATCGCATAAGTATATATAACATAAATTCTTTTTACACACAATAGCGTTATTTATTTTTCCAACAATAACACACAAAAATGACCCAAATCTCACCCATATAAAAACAAGGCACCCTCTCGTCCCTTCTGTTGTTACCGAATCATCGTGATACCAAACACACTACAAACCTCAAGACACAAATTAGATTAAAACCAAAACCTCAACACAATCCGTAATCGGCTTCGAAAACAAATCCCAAATCCTATCCCGCTCCTAAAATAAATTTTAAAATTCACTTGATTATCCAAAACAAATCCCAAAATTCCTAAAATTCCTGACACTCACCCAAAATTTGGGACTGAAATTTACGCCCTTTCACGATTCTAAGAAAACTTCTGCCATTAACATTAGTTAGAAATAACCCAAGTAAGAAAATTCTCTACCTTGTGGAGTTTGACGAAACTCCAAGATTTTGGTATCCACGCGTAGCATGCGATGCATAGATCAACTTTGCCTTTGCTCGGGACGAAACTCATTTGACCAGATGATAGATCTTAGAGAGAAGGAAATTTTTTCCTCTCTCTCTTTTTTCGTTTCATGACTACCATCGTTGCTTTCCTTTTTCTTTGTTTTCTTTTTTGACTTTTTATCCTTTTTTTATTTATTCGGATAAATGGCTCACATTGCGCCATGTCCATTCTTCTCATTCGGTCCGTTTCGCCTGGAATACTTTGGCTCAATTCTATTTTAAATGAACTTAAACAAGTCATTTCACTTGATATTTTTAAAATTCGTCTCTTGGGAGTCACCGGCTACTTATCACCCGGTAAATCGTAAATATTCGATTGTCTCATAATTCAACGAACTTCTTTTTGGGTCACTTCAGATTTTTATGGAGATCTAATTTAACGACACCTAGCCTGCTTCGTCATCTGAGATCTAGAGAATTTTCTAGGCTTCCCTGAACCATTATGACAATTTATTATTTTTATTATCATTTTATCATTTTTGAAAATTTCTAATTTTCCCGGGTTTTACAGATTCTATTAAATGTCTGTATAAATATGTTTGGTAAAATTTAGCTAATAGTTTATAACTATTTAATTATGTAAAATGACCAATAAGGACATTGACATAATTTATTATTGATTTTTTATTTTTTTTGTTAATAATCACTACATGAAAAAATGTAATTGTTGACATATGTTATCTTGACTTATGCAAATATATGTCAATATTGTCCATTTAAATGGACATATATAACTTGTTTGCTCCTATTATGACATATATAAAATTATTCCTTCACTTATATGATAGAACAATGACATATAATTTATAAGTCAATGCATTGTTAATATTTTGATTTATCAGTGTAATTGAATAAAAGATTTATAACCACAATTTGCTTCCAGTAACATGTTCCTCTCACAAATATATTAATTGGGACTCAATCCTTCCCTCCCCATACTAGCATTGAGTTTTAATCATTTGTTATGTTCTTATTATTAATCTAATTTACTTTTCAAACTTTATAAATACTACACCTATTTTAATTATGTTTATATATTTTAATTGTTAATTTAATTAAAGTTATTTTAGTTTATATCAATAACAAAAAATAAATTTTGATAAACTAATTTTGATTTTTGAAACAATTAATTAACATGTTAAGCTTGAATTAAGATAATCAAAAATTTAATTTAAAAATTGATTTTTATAATATGAGGTTCCAAAATTTTACCGTTTTATTTATAAAGTTAACTTATACAAAACATATTAGATTAGGAAACTAAGATTTTATTTTATAAATTGATTCTGGTCAACTGAAGTTACAATAGCTATAAATTTATTACATAAATTAATTTTCACAAAGTTGACTCTTTTTAGAAGAATTTAATTAATTTCAGAAAATAATATGTTTAAAATCAGACCACCCATTTATTTTCCCATTTCGTCCAAATCCGGGCTTATTTGAAAGAAACTTTCTACGTAGAAGAGAGATAATCTTTCTGAATAAATTTCCATCGCCTTTCAAGGCAGTAACGCCAGCAAAGCAGAGGTTAGCAAGTGTTCCTGGTTGGGGGATCTTCAGAATCATCTTCAACCCCAGCCTCACGTTTCCATGGTCAACAACAAAGACTATCATTGAGCTGCAATCCCACAACATCCAGTCCCTCCACCGCTCGTCTCACTACCCGCTAATCAACAATCTAAGCCCTACTGCGAGCCCCTCTCGAAACCTTCTCCATTCGAACTAGCGTTGTCGCTGTTTCCTCACTGGGCGGCTGCACCCAAAGATTTTTTCACCTCTCAGCCGCTCTTTCCCATAAAGCTCTCTTTGACACACTCAGTAACAATTTCATAATTGTCAAGACGTGGCGAGGCTACACCTTCACTTTAGTCTGCGGGAATGAGATCGACTAGATTCAGTGCTATATGTGCGCTAGGGTTAGTGGCTATTGCTCTGTCTCTCGTGCTAGCTTGACTGGTTATGGGTTAGCTGAATAGCGATGGAGGAAATAGAATTCAGCCAAGGCAAATATGGAGTCAAACATCTTTCCGTGTGTTTTTGTGATGGGTTCTCGTTTGAGGGTCACGTTTCGCTAAGGCTAGGCTATGAGAACAAGGTTGGATGGTGTGGCTATGATAGCGTCTTAGGGAAAGTTGATCATTTCTATGAGATTGTGCATATTTGCCAAGCGTTAATCGAGTATGGTTGGCCAAGACGATGTAGTGGTGAACCATTCCTTGACAGCGGACGGAGAGAAGACGATGACAACCTTTTTTGAAAGGCACTGTAAAGATCAACGGACTGATGGTTTGAGGAGGTGGAGATGACCGGTAAAAGGAGTTATAGGTGGGCTCGATGGGGGGATTTGCATATCTTTTTCCTCCTATTCGAAACAAGATCCCCACAACAAGAGAAGATTAAGAGAATAAAGAAAGTAAGCGGCAAAGAGCAGTAAAGACAGATTTATTACCATTCCTGTTGTTTTCTCCTCTTAGTCATAAAATTTCTTGAATTGCTTTTGTGCTCTTTTTCTTACTCCCATGGTAGAACTTATCATTGTAGTCCTATATGCACTAATTTCTAAACTGCAGTTTACAAAGATGAAAGTAGGAAAAACTATCTCATTTGATTTTTTTTTTTGGTTGTGTTTGGCTCTAGAAAATTTGAGTGGAAACTATAAAGAAGGAAAAAGAAAAGAAAAGAAAAGAAAAATGTATAAAATTTCTTCGCAGAGCATTAAGAGGTTAGTTCTTTTTGTTCCTTGTAAGTGGAAGGTTTTAATTATGGTAGATCCTATATTATAAAGGTCTATTTAGTGACTATTGCTGATTTTCATGGTTAAAATTAATTTAATAAAAAATTGATTATTGTGCTTCTTCTGCCAACAACAAAACAAAATAGATCTAGCGAAATAAGAGGTCCATTCATGAGGGAGACTCAGTATGTTATTACTTAAGCCCCGCCGCTCAACGTCAAGGTGCTACGATTTCGGCACCGGTCGATCTCGCAGAAAATAATGTGCTGAGAAATTGAAAAAAAATTATTTAAATTGCTTTCTTTGTAAACTAGTTTGCGTATTTAGCCTTTTTTTTATTTCAATACAGGTGAATTTTTGAAATTTTTGAGTTGAAAACTACAAGGTTCTTCTTTTGGTATGAGATTATTACATGTATGATTCTATTGGGATTTTTTACGTCTCTATTTGAATGGTGAAAAGATATTATTTTTCCTTTACTTCTAATAATCTTCCTTGAGAGCCAATAAGACCTAGATCATCTTGTTAAAGCGCTAGGTTGGCATAGGGAGGGGTGGGGTTGAAGGTTCGAGTCCCAATGGGGATAATATTGTGAGGAACATAATATTATATGATGTATTTAGTGAATAAATGTCAAAAAAAAAAAAAATTCTTCCTTGAGAACCAAAGGGAGCATAAGGAGAAAAGTAATGAAATGAGGTTTGGAATTTTAAAGTTGATGTATGTTGAGTTGTTGGGGCGCATTCTTTCGGTGCTTTGTTTTTAATGAACTTTTTATTTTAAAAAAAGAGTAGATGTAGAGTATGCATATCAAGTCCATTATCAATATTCCTCACTTAGTTCCTTCTGCTAGCTAGAGTGTTGTCAACCATCATATGATATCTATTACCTACAAGCAAATGTTTCATATTTATGTCCCTATTGCAGATGTTTCATATGATATCTATATTCTTGGTGCTGGGATGTTACCCACCTCAACCAAGGGAAGAAACCTCGCTTATATCTACTTTATTTAATCTCAAACTTCACTCTTACTACTTCCTAGAGGACTTACTCTTCAATGTTCAAGTAAACAGAATGTAGTACCCACATGTGAGACTGAAAATGTGGTAAGAAAATGCAAAGCAAAGAGTAAAATTAGTGAACAAATCCGAAACTGACTGAGGAAATATAAGAGTACCACTCTCATTCCTCTATAATCATTACTTGCATTTCTTAGTGGTGCTTTAAATTACAATTTATTTAACTTGAAATAAAAATTATTCGATTAGGGAAAGGAGCAACTGCTATAGAGGATGTGAACTAGCTTGCTTCCTTTCATCCTTTTATAAAAATAAGTATTATTAAGGAAAATAAATGGAAAGGAAAATTAAGTAAATAAAAAATAGATTTCAAAATAATGTATTATTTTTATCTTATTTACAAATATTAAATAATTTGAAAATATGTAGATGTTTAATTACTAAAACATGGAAAAATCAAATTCCCTTCAATTATTTAGTATTTTCAACAACCGAAAGGTATGAAGGAGAGGCTAGTTGTAATGAGGTGAGTTTATGGATACCACAAGTTATTCCTATGGTGTGGATTCATGTTATGATTTTTCTTTTGTTCTTCAATCTCAGAACTTCTCCACCCAAGATACCTTTTAAAATTGAAACCTCTTGTCTTTCTATTGCTCTTTGTTAAGGTCAAGAAAATATCTGTGTTTATGACTTATACTTTGTCATATTCTCCTTCCAAGAAAAAGTAATAATAAAAACAAAATAATTTGATTTTTTCTACTTCAATATATTCATGGTAAAACCTTCCAGAAAATGATTAATGTGAAAAGAAAAACTCTTTTGGTTTACACTTGAAATGTAAATTATGTGACAATTTCACTACATATAAGTTTAGATCAAGTTTTTAGACTCAATGCGAATGTAATTATGTCTTGTTTTTTGTTGCTTTAAAGATACGTGATATGTATTTGTAACTTTGTTTTTATTTACATTATAAAATCTATATTTATTTCTAAATTTGTCATGGTATTTGAATATAGAGGGTTGTTACTCAATTTTTCTGAACTTTTTTTTTTGTTAACATTAGTTTGTTTTTCATCATAGATTTTGATAGAAGTGTTGACAATTTGGGGATCTTTTCAGAAGGTGGTGATTGAAGATTAATGCATGAGATATGATGTCCACAAATTGCATAAATGTTTAATTTTTTCTTCTAATTGAAAGTACTTTATAAATTAGAAATTTTTTATTGGCTCTTTTTTTCTTATTTTTGTTAATGTTGCTCCATCCTACTAGGTATCCAAGACATACTTCAAAATAAGATGTTCAGAATTAGGGCCACTTCAGTGTTTCTTATGAAGATATTATACTTTCAATTATTTAAGTATGTATAATTAGATCAATATGTTATATGAAAATAGAGTAATCATAACAGCCTATTTTATTGTGTATTTATATTTAAAATGATATATACGAGTTTTCCTCTCGATACACTTATATTCTTTGTTTTATGACCAATGTTATTATTATCACAATTAAATAGGTACCAAATTTAATTTGGAAATTTGTTTCATGTGCGACAAGTGCATTTTCCATTAGGAATCTTTTTTTTAATAAATAATATTAAAATTTTCATAAGTAATCTTGACAAATGACCAATGTTCAATATTAACATAAATTCAAGTATCTTAACATATGTTTGATCCAACCTTGATAAAAACAAATATTTCATTATTGGTAAAAATAGAAACAACCTTAAAATTAATAAATGTCAAGCTACCTTTTAACTTTTGTTGACCCTGGCATAAATGACATATATGAATGATAACCTATATTAACATATATTTACCTTACCTTACAATGAAAACTATTATCAAAGATATTTTTTCTTGTAGTGAATTTAGATTTATAAGGTGAGTTTATTGGAAATAAGGTATACTAATATTGAAGAATTAAAACATCATTTAAAAAAAAAATGTGAAAACCCGGGTAATGTGAAACGATAGACTACCGTTACAATATAGGTTGCAAGCCTGGAAATTTCTTTAGATCTCGGATGACAACGCGGACCACGCGTTGAGTTCGTCTCACGAAATTTATGTACACTTTTGAATTTCGATGAATTCAAAGACAATCAGAATTTCACGTATTTCGAGGTGAATGGACTAATGATATGGGGACACATGGCATGAAGATGCATGCCATGTATATTAGAGAAGAGACATTGGCACATGAGGGGGACCAAGTGTCATGCTCTAAATTATGCAAGGAAAGTAGGGTGGTGAATAGTTGGTATAGATATGTAGCACAGAATAATGTTATGTGTCAAGAAATTGATGAGGTATTTCCACTCTGAACAACATCGCCCTAAGGAAATAAGGAGGCAAAATAAAAGAGAGAAAGAAAGAAAAAGAGAAAGAAAAGAAGAGAAAGAAGAAAGAAAAAAACAAAAAGGAAGAACCAAGCAAATTCTCCGGTTCAATTAACGACAAGACTTAGCGCTGAGTCGCTCGCGCTTCAAGATAGATTCTCCCACTGTTATTTCCTGTCCGGGCGGGCCATTCAATGGGCCATGGGTTTAGCCCCAGCAATGGTCGGGTTTAAGAACGCTGATACAAACTGTTGATAGTTGGGACCGGTTTCTAGGTCCATGTAGTTTCCAGAATCGCACTCGAACATACTTACCGCCAGATGGATCTGAGGAAGATATCCATTTGTGCCGCTGGTTATGACACATGCCGATCGTATGTCAAGCTGGTTTGAGAATGAAAAAAAAAATTCAGTTTGCATGTTGATTGCTTGTTTGATTGACATGCGTATCGCGTGGAAATCGATGATATATGCGGTTGTTTAATATATATTAACATGATGATCGCAATATATGATTTATGAATGTTGCATGTAGTTTTCATTATGCATGTAACATGAGACATCATGCAAGCAGACAGACACAAAGTGACATCAAGGCGAAACGGGTGTGAGTGCATGACATGGTTAATAAATAAATTCAATATCGGGGCGGTCAGTTCAAAGATGTTTCGACATCGAGGGGTTGTCTAAAGATGTTTTGACATTGAGGGTTGTGCAAAAGTACTTTATCGTAAGTTTGTCCATGAACTTATCGAGGACTGGTCCATTGTTTATAAACAAAATTTTTGTTAAAAACAAGCCATACATGGAATATGCATGTGTGAGGGAGTCGGTGAGGACTCAAGACATGAGGCATGGCAAGTAGAAAAATGCATGTTTTTACTTGAATGTGTGTGAATGTGTGAATATGGCATTGCATGTGCACTTAGGTGGAATTGCTCACCCCGTCGTGGGAAAATATTTTAAGGTGCTGGAGGTACACCAAGATATGGAACTCAGTTGAGACCTTAGTGATGAAGAAGGTCATATTTGGCTTTGTTATGAAATTTGTAAGATTCTAGGCAAAAAACTTAGTTTTTGTCCATGTAAGAGAAAAGAGTTTTAATCAAACTCATTTTGTATGATTAATACTGTTTGGAAAAAGTTTTTTCCTGTGTTTAATGTTGGTTCTTGTATAAAAAGGCTATTGTATGACCGTAATTCAGGTGTTTAGAGAAAAAAAAAGGGTCGAGATGCAGAAAGGCCTAAAAAGGCTATCGCATGTTCGTCGTGGCGGGAATCTCGGTCGTGCGATAGTTCTTTATCTAGTTCCGTGGTTACACAGAATTCCTTGTCGCAGAAACATGGTTCTCGGGATTTACACAGGAACCTCAAGTCAACATGATTTCTTTGTTGCGAAAGGGGTTCTAATTCTCTATCGTGATGATGTCACGATAGAGGTTTTTTATCAATGATTGTAGATAATGTAAGATAAGAGGTTAGGTGTCATGATGTACTAGCCTTTTAGCAAGGAATTTCATGTCGCGACAGAGTATTTTATGTCGCGATTGAGCTCTTTTCTCTCTTCTCTCTCTTCTCAGTGACTAGGGGCTGTTTCGTCACGGATGTGGTATTTTTATGTCTCTATGTCGCGACATAATATTTTTATGTCACGACAGAGTTCTGGCCAAGGCCAGAAGGTTTCTTTTCGCGACAGTATATTTTTAGGTCGCGACAAACTTTGGCTAAGACAAAGGGTTTCATGTCGCGACAAAGTATTTTGTGTCGCGACAGGTGTGGCGCCAGTTACTTATAACTGCCAAGGGACAAAGCAATTTGTGTCATGACGTAGTTCGCTTATGTTATAATTTATACTGGTTGTAATATTTTATGATGCTACATGATTTTATAGAGTGGTGTCGCGACAGAGTGTTTTATGTCGCGACACAGTCGGCCAAGGAATGAGACTTCTTGTCGCGATAGAAGGGTGTTATGTCGCGACAAAGTTTGGTCAGGCCAGGAGTTTTCTTATCGCGACAGAAGTGTTTTATCTCATGACAGAGTTTGGCCAGGCGAGGAGTTTTGTCATGACGAATGTTTCAGGTGCCAGATAGGCTGACAATGGTGGAGAGGCTTCAGGTCATGATAGAATATTTTATGTCACACAGAGCTGGCGATTGCAGCTCACAGACACGACGTAGCTAGGCATGCAAGGTCGGTGTGTACAACTGGCTTTGGATTTGGCGCGACGGAGGAGGCCAGGCACGAGCCATTTAATCTTGGGTGCACACGACAGGCATGCTCGCATCGACAAACTTGGACAAAGGACCAAAGGAAAATGACCCTGTATTTTAGGCCAGCCATAGCTGGGTATCGAGCCTAGGTTTATAAATACCTGTAGTTTGGATATTCGATACTTAATATAAATTTTAAGATCAGGAAAGTAAAAGGTAGACGATTACCTAGGGCTCGATGGGCACGGGTTTAGATCATGCATTCATTGTGCATTATGATGAATTATTGTGTGACATATATTGCATGATATTGTGTTATATACTATGTAAACTATATACTTGGTAAAAGTAAATAGTATATAGGAAATGTTGAACACTGGGGTAAGAAGATAACCTTAGGGGTTCGGAAAGTAAATGAATAGGTAAATACAGGATTTGAGAATTACTAGTTGTTAGCATATGCACTGCTAGTTATTTCAATTTTTTCTATTTGACATATGTAGATGGCAAGTCGAGGAAGAGGACACAAGGGTCACTTACGAAGCACACCTCCTATTTTTTACCAGCAAGCCTTTGTTGAGGCTATTGGTGCCGCAGCTACTGCCATTGCACAAGCTAGTATAGCTGGGGCTTAGGGAGGACTGAATAACCTCCAAAGGTTTATGACATATCATCCTCCAAAGATTCAAAAAGGGAGTGAAGGGACCCGATGGATTCCACCATTGGTTCGACAGTCGAGAGGGTTTCGAGGCTACAGATCACCGATACCACGAGGATCGCTAGTCAGATTTCAGCTAGAGGTGAATCCCGGGTTTGTGGGATTGGGTCAAAGTATCAAGGGATGTGGAGACAATGAAATGGGGAGAGTTCCGAGAGCTCTTAATGAATAAGTTTTTCCCGGCATCTGGCTAGGCATGCAAAAGCTCGAGAGTTCTTAGAGTTGAAACAAGGAAATATGACAGTACTCGAGTACGTGGCTAAGTTCTACGTAGTACAACGCTTTTTGTGTGGATGATTATGCACATGTATATACAAGGTGAAGAAGTTTAAGGATGGTTTAAAGTTGTCCCGGGTCCTGTAAGATCAGGGATCTCCTACAAGATATGACCTATGTTAAAAATTATTTTGTACATGGAGAGAGATGACGACAAAGATCTGAGCATTTGAGACACGGGTGCCAGTGACAAAAGGAAGGAGGGCCAACTTTCTTCTAGTTTGGGAAAGAAGCTGAAGGCTTCTAGTTCACGAGGGTTTCAAGGACAAGGCCGCGGCTATCAGGGCCAAGGTCATATCAGGGCTCCTTGCCAGTCAAAACCGATGACATGTTTCCATTGCCATCAGCCTGGACATATGAGGTGAGATTGCCTGCAGAGGCAAGGATCCCAAGGCTACTGGACACCTCAGTCCTAGCCATCAATGGGATGTGCACAGACGTAGTATGTTCCTTCTTACCCCAGCATAGGCCAAAGGAACCAAGACACCTGTGGTGCACAAGCACCACTATCACAGAGCTGCCAGAGAGGCCGCAGGCGGTCGAGGTCGGGAACATGGCTCACAGGCCGAGACTTCAAGGGCTTAAGGGTGTGTCTACGCCATTACACCGCAGGCTGAGATGGCAGATCAGTCGGTTATACAAGGTATGTTTCTACTCTCATGCCTATAGGCAAGAGTATTGTTTGATTTTGGTGCGTCTCATTCATTTATTACTGCATTCTGCGGTGAATGTTTCTGGGGTTTAAAGGTTGAATCTTGTTTGCTTATGGTGGAGTTCTCCTAAGCACTAGTGAGGATTGACTGAGCAGGCTGTAGACAGGAGTTAGAAATCTTAGACTTTGTCACTGGACCTTCAAGTGATAGACATATTGTACTTTGATGTCATTCTTAGCATGGATTGGTTAACGGCACACCTAGTCGTCATTGATTGTGATCGTAGGAGGATTACTGCCTATACATAGGATGACATTTATGTTAAATTTCAGGGGGATAAGCATGACGTTTTACCCCAAGCCGTGTACAACTCTAGGTGGCACGGACAAATGATAGGTTAGCTGGCAAGCCTTACCCTGGAGAATGAGGTGATGCCGGATTTGAGTCTACCTTAGGGAGTTTGGGAGTACGAGGATTTTTTTTCCTGATGAGCTATCGGATTGCCTTGGTAGAGGGATGTAGACTTCACGATCGAGTTACACCCTGGTACGTCGCCCATTTCTATGACTTCTCATAGGTTGAGTTGTAGGAACTCAAGGTCCAACTGTAAGAATTGTTAGACAAGGGTTTTATTAGACCAAGCACTTCACCATGGGGCACTCCGATTCTATTTGCTAAGAAATAGGAAAAAACCCTTCAACTGTGCATTAACTACCGACAATTGAACAGGGTTACAATCAAGAATCGGTATCCTTTACCAAGGATTGATGATTTGTTTGATCAGTTGAGAGGGGCGCGGGTCTACTCCAAGATAGATCTCCACACAGGTTATCATCAATTGAGAGTTAGGGAGGCTGACATCCCTAAGACAAAGGTTTAGGACCTGCATGGGCATTTCGAGTTCATAAGGATGCCTTCTGATTGACGAACGCGCCCAAATAAATTTCATGGATCTCATGATAGGTAGTTCCAACCCTATTTGGATCAGCTTTGTTATACCTCGCTTTATGACATCTCGATGTACCTGTGTCTAAGGAGGAGCATGAGGATCATTCGGTGGTTATTCTCCGTGTTCTGAGAGACCATCGCTAGGCTGCCAAGTTCACATGACTTTGGCTTGTCGAGGGGTGAAATTCTTTGGGACACGTCGTGCCGACTAAAAGCCGCAGACCCCGAGAAGGCTCGAGGTCGCAGGTTGGGAGAGGCCGGGTCGCCTTCTCGAGGCATCACAGCTGATCAAGTGGTATTATGGGTGGTTTGTTGAGGATATCTCCCAGTTAGCAGCACTTACGATAAGGTTGACTTAGAAGGAGGTCAAGTTTGAGTGAAATGACCTGTGTGAGAAGGCATTCCAGGAATTGAAAATGAGGCTTACTTCAACTCCTATTTTGATAGTCTCTTAAACGGAGGTACACAAAGGTATCAGGATTCCCCGAAGGACGAATCCAGGATGCGTTTCGATGCATCCTAAGGGTGGTAGCTTATGGTTCTCGATGCTAAAGAGTCGATGAGCCGGAATTACCCCACATGACATGGGAGTTGACGACCATTGTCTTCGCTTTAAATATTCGGGCGCCACTACCTATATGGTGAGCGCTTGAGGTGCTTTGCACCATAAGAGTCAAAGTATATTCACAAATGAACTCTCAATACGAAAGTAGCCAGGAGTGGATGAAGTATCTGTGAGATTCTAATCACTTTGCACTACCATCTTGGTAAGGAAAAGGTGTTTATGTACTCAACAAATTCATGAGAAGTACCACAGTGTAGCTTCCCTGAGCTGCGATGCTCGAGGTAGTGTGGATAGTTCGGGTCTACAAAGACAAACTATTTAAGCTCGGGTGTTTTTGGAGCTTAAAGGGGCTATGCCTTCCCTATTGAGCAGAATGATTGAGTCCTAGAAATAGGATGCAAAGATAGTAGCCATCAGGGACCGGGTACAAGCAAGTTTTGGTGATGAAGGCTGGGCCATTCATGTGGATGGCGCTCTAGATAGGATGTGTCGTGGTTCCCAACGATGTTTGAGAAAGGATCCCTGTGGAGTTCCATCAAGCCTCGCTTTTGTATGCTGCATCCAGTGGCACTAAGATACCGAGACCTTCATCACCAGACATCAAGTGAATGAAGAGGCACATTGGGGACTTTGTTCGACGATGCCTCATATTTCAACAGGTAAAGGCTGAGCATCAAAAGCCACCAAGGCTACTCCAGCCATTGGAGGTAGCTGAGTGGCAGTGGGAGCACGTCACGATGGACTTTGTGACCCACTTGCCATGGACATCGCGGAGGCATGACACGGTGTGGGTGATAGTGACCTAGCCACCAAGCACCCATTTTTTAAAGAAGGTAAAATGACTTCAATCGAGGAATTTCAAGAGGTTATACATACGAAAGATTGTCCGATTACATGGAGTACCAATGTCCATAGTATCGGACAGGGATCCCAGGTTCAAGGCACAATTTTGGAAGAGTTTCTAGAAGGCCATAAGGACGCAGTTGATAATGAGTACTGCGTTTCATCCACAGACGGGTGGTCAATCGGAGAGGACCATACAGGTCTTAGAGGACATGTTGTGAGCATGTGTCCTGGATTTTAAGGGTAGTTGGGAAGAGCACTTGCCTTTACTGGAATTCGCCTACAACAACAGTTATCAGGCGAGTATACGTATGGCGTTTCCACAGGCATTATACGAGGCCATGTCGACTCCGTCTATTGGACAAAGCGTGGGAAGGGATCCATCACAAGTCCGACTTTGATTTAAATACCCTCTTGAAGGTGTTTCAAGAGTAGAAGCATCTTCACGTCAAAGTCATGGGAGAGTTAAGATCGACAAAGGACGACGGCCTCTAGAGTTTGGAGGCGGGTGATCACGCCTCAAGGTGATGCCTAAGAGAGGAGTGGTCAGGTTCTATAGTTGGTGAAGATATCGTCAGACATTGGCTTTCAAGATACTCGAGAGGGTGAGCACAGCCATGTGATCAATTGACTTACCGTAGCTTGTCAGTGTCCATGAGGTGTTCTGCATGTCTCCATGCCTCTAAGTATACCCGCATCCGACCATGGTGGATCGGGGGAGAAATTTGTTGTTTATGCAAGATGGGACCTTTCGAGAAGGACCACTACATTCAGTGGATAGCCGATCGTTTATACGCAAGACAAGAGGCTATGGTGTGTTATGGCAATGACCGAGGAGTTGAGAAGGCAATATGGGAAACATGAGGGGACGAGGCAGATCGCGATATCCTTTCCTCTTAAGGACGGAGGTACATGGTTTAGTCATTAAATGTTAGATGATTGTTGCATATGCATGTGATAGTATGTATATGTGTGTGATTTTCGGGATTAAATTCTTTTAAGGGGGGAAGAATGTGAAAACCTGGGTAATGTGAAACGATAGACTATCGTTACAATACAGGTTGCAAGCTTGAGGTTCTCTAGATTCTGATGACGACACGACCACGTTGAGCTCCGCCTCACGAAATCTAGGTACACAATGACTTTTTGTCAATTTCGCAATACCGGAATTTCACGTATTTCGAGATGAATGGACTAATAATATGGAGAAACATTACATGAAGATGCATGCCATGTGGCGCTAGAGAAGAGGACACTTGGAACATGAGTGGGACCAAGTGTCATGCTCTTAATTTATGCACAAAAGTAGTGGTAAATAAGTTGGCATGGGTGACATGTAGCATAGAATAATGCTATGTGTCAAGTGAAATTGGAGGAGGTATTCTCCACCTAAACAACATCAGTTCGGTGGAAATAAGGAGGCAAAATAAAAGAGAGAAAGAAAGAAAAAGAGAAAAAAAGAAGAGAGAAGAAAGAAAAAAAATGAAGGAAGAACCAACAGTCCTCTAGTTCACTAACGGCGCAAGGACTTAGTAGTGAGTTGGTCTGCGCTTCAAGAGGTAGGGATTCTCTCCTACTCTGGTTATTCTTGGTTTAAGGACCATTCAATGGCCATGGGGTTTAGCCCTAGCAGTGGGTTGGTTTAAGAACAATTTTTATAGAACCGCTGATAGTCGGGACCGATTGGTTCGTAGTTTCGTAATCGCAGCCTGAACTGACGTACTTACTACCGCATGGGATCTCGGTATGATGATCCTGTTGTGTGTCAAGGTTGGTTAGTAGATTGACATACCGACTGTATGTCGTTTTCTCGGTTTGAGAATGAAAAAACATCCAAAGCTGAAAGTATTGATTGCTTGTTTGAATGACATGAAAATTGCGTAAAACTGATGTTGATATATGTATGTTTAATATATATTAACATGATGCTTGGTATGAAGCATGATTTATGAATGTTTCATATAGTTTTTATTATGCATGCAACATGAGACATCATGCAGTGGCATCAGCATTGCATTTGCACAGGGACATCATGTGAAACGGGTGTGAGTGCATGACATGGTTAATAAATAAATTCGACATCGGAGGGTTGTCCATCATGTTTTGACATCTGAGGGTTGTCTAGTATGTTTTGACATCGGAGGGTTGTCCAACAGGTTTTGATATCGGAGGGTTGTCCAATGAACTTGATCGGAGGGTTGTCCAACATACTTGATCAGAAGTTTTTCCAATGAACTTTATTGGAGGGTTGTCCAACGTACTTGATTGGAAGTTTGTCCAATGAACATATCGGAGGACTGTCCAATGGAATACTGAGAAATAAAATATTGTTTTAAGAAAATAGTTTTCATACATGCATATGCATGTGTGAGGAGTCTGAGACTCAAACATGAGGCATACGAGACATTCATGTAGAAAATGCATGTTTTTACTTGAATTGTGAATGTGTGGACATGAGATTGCATGCACTTAGGTGGGGAGAGTCATTCGCTTAGGCCAAGTAGTTGTTCCTGAATCAACAAAATTTATATTCCTAAATCCTACTGTCAGTAGCAAAGATACTGCGAAGATAAGGGTAATGTGGTCGAACACGTGGATGGGCTTTTCTTCAGACAAATGACTTTCAAAGGATATTAAAACCAGGAATTTGGTTTGGATTATGGAATTTTGATAAAAAATTAGGATTTTGATGGTGAGTATATTAGAAATAAAATAGAGAAAATAAGAAAAAGAATAAAGAGATCTCCTCAAGTATCGTGATATCATTTGGATTCTACTAAGAATCGAGAGGGTTTCCAGTGGTTCATTTCTCCTCATAGGAGGATGACCTATAGTCATCTCCTAAACTGATTCTTCTATTTGGCTGAAACCTAACTCCCAAATATTTATCCTTTTTTGAAAAATGGCATTCATCGCCATCGTTGGTCACCGACAAAGGAAGAATAAGTCTCACACTCCCTTTCAACGGGTCATGAGGGGAACGAATAACCCAAAGATCAGTAATAAGCATCCACATAACCCTAAAAGCTTACCAAATAATAGTCATTCAAGGGGATTCGAAGGGATAAAAACCTACAGTTAGAAAGGGAACACAACCGACAAAGGAATACCCGCTGAAGAATGTGGACCCCGAAGAAATCTTCAAACATTCAGGTCCAGCACTTCTCGTTTAAAGGAGAAACGGGTTTTAGCCACTCATACTCTGAGTTGTCATCCTCGGAGGGTGTTTGGTTGCCCAGAAAGTGCCGAGAAAATGAGAGAAAAGGGAGAGAGAAGAGAAGAAAAGCGGGAGAGCCGTAAAGCCTCGTTAAATTTGATTGATTCAAAGTTCGCATGCATCGAGGGGCTTTATATAGGTGCTCGCATAATAAATTACCAAAAAAACCAAAACCAAAAGCTATTACAAGGATATAATGGGAAGAAACAAAAATTTGTAAATAAAACAACCAGAAAGGCCAAAAAGAAGGGGTGAACAAGGATCGGAGGATGAACAAGGGCCGGCCGGAGGCATGAACAAGGTCATGATGGCCTTTCGCAACTTCCATTTTTTAGGCCGCCTCTTCCTTCCGTCTCTCGACCGCAGTCGAAGCCACCCAATTGGTCAGGTTGGATCACCAACAATTTCGCATAATACTGCAAAACTACCACCTAGTCACAAATGCTTATCAAGACAAGAGGGACCTTAATGTGTCAATTAAGACTACGCCGCATTAGTACACAAAAAGTGCTCAAAACCTAAATAAACATGGTTCAAAAATAGCACTTATCGAGCACTAATCACACCCCCAATCGACACATTGCTGGCCCCTAGCAATGAAAGAAAGTTGAAAGAAAGAAAGAGACATACAAAACAATAACAAATTATGTTCAATCGAAAATGCTATTTCAAAAGGTCAGGAATGAGTAATGCCTAACCCTAAGTAAGAATCATCAAATCCTGCCCAATAACTATCTTGAGAGAATGAATGCCATACAAACTCGAGTATCAAAAGAGCCTCTCTCTCAAAGACTCAACTCGAACTTCCACCAAAATCTAAGTGTTTGTTTGATCACCAACAATAAACCCACAACCCACTTCTCAAACTGCTACTCGCCTACACTTGGGACACTAACCAACCTAAATAGATCAGACCTACTCTATTCCACAACTTTAGGCGGCAAACGCTGAGAATCGGACTTCACCAAAGTCCATGTAATGGGGATCTACCATGACTCCCAACCAACAGTGGCTTAGGGCACCAAGTCATAAGGATCTTTCGACAACTGTCCTTCGTGTTTCACCGCATCAATGATTTCAAACTCCAGCACTCAACTTGCTAAACTCCACCCATTCACCCATGTAGCGAGCACTAAGTCGCGGGCTCCCAACCACTGGTTTAGTAAGGCACTGTGCTTTAAAGGCTTCCGCCGTGCACTTCTGACCGTGCTCTCCTAAGTTTCAAGGCAAAGCCGCGACTTTCTAATTTCTTTTCTGAATTTTCTTTCTGTATCGAAGACTCCCATTAGCCGCTCATTCACAAATTCTAACCTATTACTGTGGTCAAAGAACTAGGCAGGTTTTACAATGTTTAAGAGGTAGGCAATTTTTCAGCTTATTGAAGAAACCTGATGTGCACTATGTGTGGTTAGCTAAAGGTGGAAGAAAAGTGGTTAGGTAATAGTTCACTGATCATCACTAAATCAGGCATGTAAACCAATCTAACATCAATAGAATTGGACAAAGGTTTCAATTTTTCAAACTACAAGCTAGGCAAATCACACAAAAAAATGGGTGCAAAATGGCAAGTCAGAATTGAAAAGTGTCGATAGTATAACAGCTTCATTAAAGAAAACAGTAAGCCATCGAACATAACAAAATGGGCTTGCTCAATATGAACAAAAACATAAATAAATGTCACTTCTTCGCTAACTCTCCCAACCAAATGTCACATTCTAAGAATGGGTTTTGATTGAAACAGAGGTAAGTGCCACCTTCGATGATATAAACATTTTGATAGATCACGTTTCCATCGACACCTTATTTACTCCGCTTGGGCTTCAAATAAAACAAGTTAGAGAAGAAAGAGAGAAAAAAAGTGTCTGGGGCTGGAGAATTTTGAAATTACTACTTCATAATAATTTAAAAGTGTTCTTTCCGCTATATTTATCTCTACACTCTGGTTTTTCTTCCAATCCAGACTAAAACACCCAAAACAAGAGTCTCGATGAAAAAAGTTACGATCAAAACAAATTACTACGAAATCTCAAGTAGGTTGCGAAATTTCAGACTACTTAAATAAAAATTTTTTTTAATAATAAAAATTATTAATAATAAATTTTTTCGTAGAAATAAGATATAGATATATATATGGTACATATATATATATATATATATATATATATATATATATATATATAAGACAAATGAAACAAAGGAACAAAAATCGACGCGCAGGCGTTAGTCAAGAATTTTCACAAACCCGCGAATATTCGCAAGGTCGAGAAATTTTCGCCTTTTGACCTCGCAAAATAAACAGTATAAAAAATAAGAAAATTGTAGAAAATGTACTATTCTTTCCTAAAACAAAGATTAACTAAAATTAGAGAAAATCTAAAAGAAAAATTAACTAAATCAAAATAAAATAAAATAAAATAACATAAAATAAGAAAAGAAGAAAAGAAAAAAGTGGAGACTGGTGTCTCCAAACCAATTCCCTTGCTTCCTTTAAGGGCTACTAACCCTGAACCCTGCAGAATGCCGAGGTCTGTGTGCTCCATGTCCTAACTGAAGACTCAAACCATCCACTATGCCATGCAGTGTGAGTGGCTACCAATGTTTTCGATGTAGTGGCAAAAATCTTAGCAGTGGCCACTAACTTCCTAAAGTTTTGTAGTATAGGCAGTGAAGATGGGATGGCCTTTGCTTCAACAGCAGGAGCAAGTTCTTCAAGTAAAGGTTATGCTGCAGGCAAGGTATACACTAGGTCGAGAGGCGCTTCCGCAAACGGTCATTGTTTGGCAGCGGGATTCGGGGCTCTTCTATTTCTTCATTTCACTACCTCCTCACTCAAGACGGGGTTTCTTCTTTGCCGTCATATCGCTTCCTCTGACTGTAGGCTAATCAGCACTCTTCTTCCGGGGTTCACTTCCCTCTGGTGATCGAACATGTCATTGACAGAGCTCAAATGGAGTACTCGCAAAGTTGTCAAATTTATGCTCCATTTCACTTTGAAGTCCATCAATTCTCTTGTCCACAATGTTTTTTATAAGGTCAATTCTTCGACTTAACTGAGCATTGATCATCTCTCTCGCTCTTCCAATAAAGTCACCCACTAGCCTATGGAGCTCAGGATGGCTTATTCCATTGGAGAGGTTGATTGTGGTGGTTGAGACCGAGGAGTCACATAAGATGAGAAGAGTGAGTGGCCACCGTGGAGGCTCCCGTGGACGCCCTAAACCCGGGGTTCAAGCATCATCCGTCAACCCGTGGAATACAAGTGAGTGTGGGCTACCCGACACCACTTTAGAGGCACCCAGCAGTCTGCATTGTACCGGGAGCCACCAAAGAACTGCATATCCCCGTCCCAAACAGTCCAGTGATATGCAATATATATACAAGTATGGATAAACGCCCCGCCCATACCACAATGTCCATAAAACATATCAACCATGTCCCATAATTCTAAGAGTTAGTAAATTACCTTATACAACATATCAAAATTGTAGAGAATTCTAATACAAGTATACATCATCAAAGCCACATCCGGTTTCTTTCAAACCCGGTCTCAGAAGAGCGCTCCTCGCACGCTCCTCGCACTGTAGAAAAGGGGGATCCCACTGATCCCACGACCGTGACAGCTCGCAGGAGAATCACCTAAGTGCTACTCACCACCCAAGTGCAAAAGGCAATGTTCCAGCAAACACACATCAAGCAAATTTCACATCTCTACTTGAATGTCTACATGACCAATCCCGATCCCGAGTCCTCACAGACTCCTCTCACACTCGCCAAGCCTTGTATGAGAATTATTGTTTTATTAGGGGACAACCCTCCGATGGGAGCATATATATCAATCAGTCATCTCGACGATTGATATATTACTTGCTCAGGATCATCTCATGAATATCAATTGGCCGCCCGACGATTGATATTTATTTGGCTTGACTACCCTCCGATAATTAACATTTTTAGATCACTCAACTATCTTCTGATTTATACTACGCACTAACTCCTACAGTCCCAGTGATTTCTCTTCTTAAACAGAAGGTATATGGAATGCATGTATGCCAATTCCAATACAGTATAATCACATGCAAATTTATATACACGAATATATTCACATAAACATTAAATCACACAACATGTTATGTATTTATCAATTCAAACACCAAAATTAGCTCACTCACACATCTAAACACAAGCAATTCGATTCGAATTACTTAACCAAGCACATATTTTCCTAAATTACATTTTCGGGTCACTATTCCTAGGAACAGTAAAACCCTAGGGTTTACTGTTCCAACACTCAAATTAATCATTGGTTCATATTATGAACCCGTATTTCACGGCCACTTCTGGCCTCAAATATAATCAATACATGATTTACACCAAAAAACATACCATTTTACACCATCATCAGTCATGGAGCAGCCCACTGATCGCTTCCATTTGTCAACTACCCACTCGTTCCTGTGCTTCGACCGATCAAACGTCCCTAACGGTCTAATCACTCTTAAATATTAGAAAGTACTAAAATGGGAATAAACCCAAGTAGGAGAAAATCCCACCAAGGAGTTTGAAGAAACTCCCGATCCCTGAGCCCACACGTAGCCTGGTCCCGCTGCAGAACATTCTTCTTGCTCCCGAAGACCGACTATCTGGATCTCCCGGCATTCTAGAGAGAAGTGCCTTCTCTCTAAAAGCTCTCAAACTGTGTTACTGATCCCCAAATTGTTTCATTGTTTTGTTATTTTTAGCGAGATGGCACTGATTTGCTATCTTGTCTTATTCTCATTTAAAACAATCTACAACGCCATATATGTCCTTTTTTACCACTTTAATATCTTACTACTGTCAACCATTTTCATCATTTCTCTTACTCATATCATTTATGGCAATATGAGCATTTGTTATATGTGACTTTCAATGATCGAAACGCTTTACTCAAGACCAAACGCGATACCAAAAACGTGTCAATCGACCGTCCCAGACTGACGAAATTTTATGTGCTAGCTAGATTTTGCGAGACGATTCCAACGGTATAATCCGTTTCGTCATCCGAGATCTAGAGAATTAATTATGGATTTTTAACCGAAATTAAAATTTTATACAAAATTACTTATTTTGCCCTATTCCGTAAATTTGAATTTCTCTGGTTTTATTCTCCTCTTAAAGGAATTTCATCCCAAATTTAAACGATCTTTATCAAACACATGCATATGCAACATGCACTCTACCATGCATGTAACTAGTCATTTAATTGCTAAACAACTAAACCACGTACCTTCATCCCTAAGCAAGAAGGGATAGGTAGCTCGCATCGTGTCCTCGCGCTCCCACGTTGACTCCTCCCAATCTTGGCCAGCGCCGCCATAGCGACTCTCACTAGCCCTTACTGTCTTGCGTCGCAAACCCGATCACTACTATCCAAAATGCACACCGGTCCTCCTCAAAGGTCCCATCGTCAACTAACGCCCTCAATCCACCATACGAAATGGATCCGTATATCTTGGAAAGTATGGAGATTTGAGCACTGTGGACACTATTATTGGCGTAGGTAACGCTTAATCGATACACAACTCGTGCCTTACCCTCTCGAGTATCTCAAAGGTCCAACAAACCCCTGGGCGATAGCTTCCCGCGCCGCCGAACCTGATCACCTCCCAGCATCCTCTCAAGAAACGCGATCACTAACCTCGAACTCTAAGGGTCGATGTCGTACATCCGCATAGCTCTTCTGTCGGCTCTGAGCCGTGAGAAGACACTGTCGATTAAGTCGCCACCTTTCTCTAAGGTGTTCTAATCCGATCAAAGACCTGACGGAGCTCTCTTCCACTTCGCCCAACCTTAATCCAAGTGGACTGCATGGCCTCCCATACAAAGGCCTCATATGGTGCCATTCGTACACTCGCCTAATAACTGTTGTTGTAGGCGACTCCACTCAAGGGCACGAATCCTACCCTTATGATCCATGACACATGCTCCGCAACATGCCCTCTAACACCCAAGAGTAACCACACACGTAGTCCCACACAACCCTTTGTTTGTGTAAACGCTAACCTCTCCAAGGTCACAATCATCGATAATCCAATGGATCACAACTCCAATCAATGCCATGCATGATATCCATTTACCGAGCCTCGCTACCAACAACATCCAATGCAATTTCCAAAGGGTATCCAAACCTCGAGTCACTCCCGACTCTATCACTCAACTCTCGGGCCCGCATGACAACCATACCGTAGGCTTTCATCCAAACATCTGACTTAACACTCGACCTAAGTCCGTGATAACCTGACCATGTGTTTTCATCTCGAGCAACATAACTCTTCGGCTTCTCACCTTAGGGGATTAACGACCCCTTTTTCGCTTTGCCCAACACACTTTAATTACTCTACATTTCCTGATTCGAACTATGAGTCCTCATGGGATGTAACTCCTAAGACAAACTCAACTCACACCCACCAAGAGGGTGAATGAACATACCGCGCACCCCTCACCCCACCGACGCGATGCTAATCGCGGCACATAAACCACAATGTCATAGTGTAACACCCAATCCTCGGGCTCCACCATGAGTAGAATCCGAGAGATCTCTCACTCATAATCCCTCGACCTCATCAGGTCAACCCTCACCCTACATCCTAGGAGAAACATTCATGAAATTCTCGGCTTCTCTCTAAAGGCCTTAACCTCTAAGCCCAACCAAGGCCGCATTGCATGACAACCCAGCCTAGGGTCTCAATGATTTGATAACCCATATCGCCAACTCATCCATGTTGCCTCGACATCAACAACCAATATGTCTGTACCACCCTATGGTCTACCACGTATCCACACAAGCAAAGAACTCCTTGGGATCCTCTGTCTCGACTTGACCCACACTCTCGGGGCCCCTCTCGGCTCGCTCCGTGTTGTTGGAAGTACCATGGCACCCTAAACTCGAAACCTGGGTTCCTCTAACCCTTACTAGACGGGAGGAATGAACTGTATACTCTCCCCGTCCTACTCATTGACCTGGCACTCACATTGTCCCAAAGTCTTGGAATCCCCGTCTCGGGAAACCCTGGTCCATGCTCAACCCGCCCTAGTCCCGGGGAACCAGTGTGGAAGCCAGGAGCTCCTCGCCTCTTCCTCAACTAGAGAAAGCTGATCCCTCTTGCTGCTACCAACACCCGTATCCGTGAGTGTTCCATGTCCTCAATCTCTCTCTATGGTCAGGGCGGTCCCAACCATGGAGTCCATGTCCCGTGAGGCGAAATCCTACTAATCCCGCCCGACGAACAACTTCAGCCTCATTCCTCGAATCTCCCTGTAATACCCACCAATCCCAAGAAACTACGATCTCGAGGATCGACATCTCTGGCCTCCTAACTCATCACGCCTCAACCTTCTCAGTCGCATCGACACTCCCGCAGCCGACACCACGTGTCCCAAAATCTCCCCGCAGCTTTCAAACTCGCACTTATCAACTTCTAGCGCATGTACCGATGGTCTCTTAACAAATTAAAACAATCTCAAGCGATACTCATGCTCCCACTGATCGAGTAGAATAAGAGGCGTCCACAAGGACTAATGACAACCGACGCAATGGTGTTGGAACATCCTTTCACAAGAGATCCATGAATGCTGTTGGTGCATTCGTCAATCCGAAGGGCATCACCGTAAACTCATAGTGCCTCATAACGTCCCAAACGCCATTCAGGATATCCGTGATCCCTAACCCCGAGCCGATGGCAACCAGTATGGTCTATCTTGCAGTAGACTCGCTCCTCTCAAATCACCTGTTCAAACAAATCATCAATCCTAGGCAATGAATTTTCCGATTCTGTCATTACCTTCAATGTCACATGTGCTTTGATGGTCTTGCCTCTTCTTGCAACCCCCCTAGGCAAGGCGCCCCGTGGTGAAGTGCTCGGTCCCCAATAAACCCTTGTCCAATAGCTCTTGTGGTTTGACTGCGAGTTCCTGTGACTCAACGATTGCCATCTGTAAGGTCATAGAGATGGAGTAAGGCATACCCGGGGTGTAACTAAATGCAAAGTCCATCCTATGCGGAGTGAGTCCGGTGGATCATGCGGAAAAACATCCACATATTTGCAGGCAACTCCAGAGGTGGTCTGATGGTCTGCTTCTCGTCCTAAAGTGGGCTCGCCTAGCCAAACCTTAGCTGATACTGACACTGGACTGACTGCCTAACATACGAGACAAGAATATCATGCTTGTCCCCACGAAATACATCTGATGCAGATCCTACAACATAGGCGGTAACCCTCTGCGCTGCGATAAATGATCTTAAGTGTCGACGATCCATCCTCGGGGATGACGTGAACTCGACATGCTCCCTAAAATCCTCGGGTGTATGAGTAGAGTCCCGAGATCTCCTCTTCATAACCTCGACCTATCATTCTTATTCTCGCCACAATCTAGGGAGACTCACAGGTTCTAGCAACCTACAGGTCTCTAGAGGTCCTTGCCCATCTCCTGCATCATGTTGGGCTCATTCTCATATTATACTTGTGACTAGTCTAATCACGGTGGTCTAACCGGAAATTAATCTCCATGGCCTCGCACCCTTCTCGATCTTGCATAAACCAATGGTGTACCTTACGGATCTCACTCCCCTGTGAATGTCGGAGGATGATACGTCTAAACTATGGAGTTCTGGGATCTCTGTCTACCTTTAACGACACAATAGACTGAAATTTCTTTGTAATACCTATAGCCTCTGTGACTTGCTTATCAGTCACATTGGTGTTTGACCAGGCCACCCAGTGGCGCCTGCGTCCTCGTCCTCGACTAATATCCCTATCTTTGTTCAATGGTAGCAAGGTCATTTTAATGTTTTCATGAATTAACTAGTAATGCGGATCTTTGTTACTAATAGACTTAAACTGATATGTTGAACTTTTAGTTTCATTTCCTAAGTGGTGCTAAATTCAACCACTCCAATTTATTTAATACCGACAAGGTTCTGAGTTCTCTTGTTGTTCGGTATCAAATCCTAAGGTCATAGTCCATGTATACATTCACCTTTTCTATACGCATTACACCATGCATATAATTTTCTACGCAACTCTGCGCTGTCAGATTTGAATGGTAGTTAAAATCCAATACGGTATCTGAGCATAACCGACCAGGGCACTAATCTTCCTGCTTCGATTGTATGCGTCAATTAATGTTTAAAACTAACGTTTTCAGCGAAATTTTATTTTCAAAAATTTTACTTTATCGAAATTTTATTTTTCGAAAATTTTATCGGGACTTTATTTTATTTTAATTAAATTTAAGAATTTTTTTTTTTTTGGAAAAAAAGGTACATAACAAGACATTGTTCATGAGCAGTGTTCATGAGCGGGAATCAAACGGTGACTCGAAACACTCTGGGTCAAAAACCAGCGGCTGCGCAGGCTGGCGTGACGGCACCGGGCGCGCCCGGGCGCTCGCGCGTCAGGTATCGTGGCCGGCCGGCGCGTTATATTGGCGGGTTGCCGGTGTATCGCCCAGTAGTGTCGTGCCCGACGCCGTATCGCGACATCAGTTCAGCTCTAAGCCCCTGCCTTATTTGTCTGTAGCGGAGTACCCAGCCCTGCGGCGCCTTGTCCGTAGCGTGTCATGACCAACCCAGTAGTGTCGTGGCAGTCTTTGCCTTGGCGCCCGGCGATGTCGCGTAGCGCTATTGCGGCGTCAACTAGCGCGTAGATGTCGCGAAGACGCTCCTGGCGGCGGGCTCCCTATCTCACGATACTTGGTGTATTGTGACACGGCTCCCTCGACCACTCTGGCCTTTACCATTGACTGGCGTCTGGTATTGGTGTGCGTGTGACCTGTCTCTTTGGCAAAACTCTGCCTTGCATGAGTCTTACTGACAATCCATTCTTTTCAAACTGTAATCTACCTTGATACAATTTTTTTCTTGCAATACAAATGAGCGATGGCGATCAGGACCACTACGCACAAAATTTTTCTTTTTCAATTTTAATTATTATTATAAATTTTTTTTTTTTTCATTTATTTCAGTGGAAAAATCTACAAATCATAAATCATTTTTTCATTTTCTTGGACACTAAATAAATTCATAAAAATTTATTTTCTCAATTTCTTAAA
Organism: Tetrastigma voinierianum; assembly: GCA_016808115.1. Taxonomy (NCBI): domain Eukaryota; kingdom Viridiplantae; phylum Streptophyta; class Magnoliopsida; order Vitales; family Vitaceae; genus Tetrastigma; species Tetrastigma voinierianum. The sequence goes on from JAEQBH010000120.1 coordinate 399,539, forward strand.
TTTTACCATATAAAGCCCTTAAATTATTTTCTCTCACTCCTTAACCAAATAAATTTATAAATTTTTATTTTCTTTCGATTTTCAACGAAGAATTTTCTCCATAAATAAATTTATAAAAATTTATTTTCTTCCATTTTCTTCAATTTTACCACTTGTAAATCAGAGAAAATTATTTTCTCCCCTCATGTAGTAGAATTTTAAAACTTGTATTTTCTTTGCTTTAAAATTTCTTCTCACTTTGTAATCAATAATTTAGTAAATTTATTTTTTATTTAATTTTCTTCGGGTTTCTTTGTAAAACCTTAAAAAATAAATTACTAAAACCTCTAAACCAAATAAATTCTTCTAATTTATTTTCCATTTATTCTCTTTGTTCGATTTGTACCGGTGCATCAAATATTTTTCAGATGTTCCTTAACAATCTCCCATATAATCACGAAGCGCATGACATTTATAACACTTTGATATATTATACACAATCATCGATATTACCTTGTTTCATCAATCACAAAAACCATTGCTTGCGTTGCCGTGGTGTCTAGTTTTAATCCGTGATTTTCTAGGTAATCCATACTAAGCTCGACATCCAAACCACACCTGGTGGTGATGCTCTTCCTCGACCATGGGCTGGCCCCAATTTTCTATCATGGGTTTTCCATATACTACCTCCCATCATACCACCTAGTGGTGATGGCTACGAGCAGGAGCTCCTAGATTCGTATACTAGAATTTGTGATCTAAGTATTAGCCCCAAAACGGGGTCAGTTGACTACTGCGTCGACCACGGATCTGAAGTGGTCGGGTTGCAGGCACCACTTTGAAAATCGGGCGAGTCTGCTTTGTCAGAACTCTGAATAACGCATATCCACATCACAAACGGTCCAATACTCTGCAATATATATCTGAGTATGAATAACGAAGCCTCTTGGGCCCGCGCACGATGTCCATAAAACATATCGACCATAAGCCATAATTCTAGGATTGTGAAATGCTCTTATACAGCATATATCAAAATTAGAGAATTCTAATGCATATATACATCATGAAATACATCGACTTCTTCAAACATAGATCTCTAGGAAGGTAGTCTCCTCATAACGCTCATGCACCTTAAAGGGATCTGATGGGTGGTACAAAGCTGTTGGGAGATCGCTACTACTATTATTACTCTGCACCTGATCAGTGCAATGTTCCAAAGTAAACACGCATTCAGCGATGATCCTATGAATGTCTACATGATAAGCTCGGATCAAGTCGCCATTTGATTTCTACTCACGCTCGCCTAAGCCTTGTATGAGAATTATTATTGTTTTATTAGGGACAACCTGGGTATATATCGGTTAGATTGCTGACGATTGATATAACCGCATTTAATGGACTACCCTCCGATGAATATCAATTGGGCCGCTCCGACGATTGATATTTATTTAGTTTGGACTACCCTCCGATAATTAACATTTTGAACTACCCTCCAGTTCCATCTTCTCTAGACCTGCCATACACTACCTCTATAGTCCTAGGATGTTGCGATGCGTATGGAGGCCATATGCAATTCGATAAATTAATCACATACAGAAATTTATATACCACGAATATATTCTACATAAACATTAAATCACACAACATATTTATGTATTTATCAATTCAAACACCAAGTGGCTCACTTGGGCTAATATTCGAAACCCTTAAACAATTGATTGGTGCTTCAACCAAGCACATATTTTCCTAATTACATTTTCGGGTCACTATTCTAGGGCATTAAAACCACAGGTTCTGTTCAACACTCAAAATAATCATTGGTTCATATTATGAACGTATTTCCACAGGCCACTTAGGCCTCAATCTAATCAATAGTTTACACAAAAAATATGCCATTTTACACCATCATCGAGTCGTAGACGATCCGCAATTTGCTCCATTTTGATTTCAAATTTTACCTTAATTCGGTTTCGGGTTTTGGACCAGTCAAACGACCCCTAATGGCCTCAGTTGACTCAAACATTAGAAAGTACAAAATGGGATAAACCAAGCGGAAGTCTACACTCAAGGGTTTGAAGAAACTCCCGAATAGAGCCCATTGGCACATCCGCGTAGAACATTTCTCCTTCTTGTCCCGAAGCCTGCCGACGGTCGGATCTCCCGATATTCTAGAAGTATCTCTCTCTCACAAAAAAGCTCAAATTGCAAACTCTTGGATCTAATTAACCAGGCATTTTTGTTTGGCTTTTTTGAAGGAGATGAAACTTTCTTTGCTATCTTGTCTTATTCTCATTTAAAACAATTAGATAATGCCATATACTTATGTCCTTCTTTTACGGAATTAATATTAGGCACTACTCAGGTGATCCATTTTTCATCATTTCTCTCTCATACCATTTATGGCATGATCTTTGTTATATCATGACTTTGTTGCCTTTAGAAAATAGTTTCTGACACGAGAAGCGATACCTCGGCGATGTCAACTCAGTTTGTCTCAGGTCGACGAAATTTTATGTGCTAGCTAGATTTTGCGAGAGCGATTCCAGAACAATCAACTGCGTCTATCGAGATCTAGAAATTAATTATGGATTTTAACGAAATTAAATTTTATAATAAAGTACGATTTTGCCCTTATTCCGAAATTGGAATTTCTCGGGTCTCTACGAGTTAAGTTCCCATGAGAGAGTTTAGGTGGTTCCTCCATTGGTTGTAAATTTCCATATGAATGCGTTTGTTGGGCACCATGCGTGAGAGGCACATTCATCCGTGGAGTTTCTATAGTCCCTCGGACCCTGGGCTCCTAAGGTTCTCTGCACGAAATTATTGGTATGCGCTATCCTACAGGTGTTCCATTTGATCAGTTAATTTTCCTGTACATCTTTGAAGCTGTACCTTCAAATTTTAATCACGAAAATGGATTCTAATGGCAGGTGTCAAAGCAGTCTTACGGCAACCCTTTTTTTTTTTTTGAAATGAAACTAAAAAAATGACGATGAAATATAAAAATTCCTGACACTTGTGATGAGGATCACAAGTTCATTCTCGCACCTTAAGGCACCGTCCCGACAATGACGCCATTTGATAAATTTAGGCCACAGTAGGTGTTGAATCCAGCAAATTTATATCCTAAATCCCTGCATTTGTAGCGAGCTGCTGCGGCATATTGACTCTAAGATTCGAACACGGGGGATGGGTTTTTTAAATGAAATGACTTGAGATGATATTAAAACTTACTATTGAATTTGGTTTTGCATTATGGGGTTATTAAAACGGGGATTTTGATGGTGACGAGGTGGAAATAAAAATGGAAAAAAAATAAGAAAAAGAATAAAAGAGATCTCCTTGAAGTATCAAGATATTGGGCTTGGGATTCTACGGCAACTGAGGGTTTCCAGGGTTCATTTCCTCGCGTTGGGGAGGATGACCTATGGCCATCTCCCGAACCGGATCTTCATTTAGCTATAAAACCTAACCCCAAATATTTATCCTTTTGAAAAATGGCATCTATTAGCCATCAGTGGTCATCGTGATGAAGAATAAGAGAACCTCTTGGACTCCCTTTCAATGGGTCATAGAGGGTAGTAATGAATCTCGGTGGATGCAGCAATAAGCATCCTTTGAACCCTAAGCTGCAAATAACTAGCCATTCGAGGGGATTCGAGGGATAAAACCCTCTGATTGAAAGGAACACAGCTGCCAATTGAATACTTGCATACAGCAGGGGGACCTCGATGTGCTTGAGATCCACACGTTTGCGGCCTTACCCTTCAAGGAGAAGCAGGTTTAGCCGCTCATCCTGGGGATTTGTCTGTCTCGGAGGGTGTTTGGATGCCCAGAGAATGAAAATGAGAAAAGGGAGAGAAAGGAAAGAGAAAAGCTGGAGAGGCTAGAAAGCTACTCCCAGATTAAGCCCTGATTGATCCAAAGTTTGTACGAGTGAGGCTATATAGGGTGCTCGATGTATAGGAAATTACCAAAACCCCAGAAGCCAAAAGCTAGCCACAGAGATAAAATGGGAAGAAACAAAAAATTTTGTAACAAACCGACGGACGTCAAAAAGCATGTGAAACGATGGCCCCGAGAGGATGAGCGGTGTTGGCTTGAGGCATGAAACGATTGCTCGCGGGATGCAATTTTCCATTGTTTCTTTGTATTTCACCTTCTTCTTTCTTGGTCTCGATACGCGATGCGGGATTTGGCCGAATTGCCAGTTCTTGGATCGACTCAACTTAATTTCGGCGCCAATGGCTTTGCCAAAAACTACAAAATTAGCCGCAAGGCTCGATCGATCAAAATAGTAGGGACCTTAATGTGTAAATTGGGTTAATTACACTGATTAGTACACAAAAAGTGCTCAAAACCTTAAATAAATAGGGTTCAAAATAGCACTAATCAGTAGCCCTTGTAGGAGAATTCCTCTACTAGGCATTGCTCACCCCGTCGTGGGAAAATATTTTTAGGTACTAGAGGTACACCAGGAGATGGAACTCAGTTGAGACCATAGTGGTGAAGAAGGCCAGAATTGGCTTTGTTATGAAATTTGTAAAATTATGAGCAGAAAACTCAGTTATCGTCCATGTAAGAGAAAAGAGTTGTAATTAAACTCATTTTATATTATTAATACTATTTGGCAAGTTTTTTTCTAGGTTTCATGTTGTCTTTGTATTAAAGGTTATGTATATCGATTTGGGGTCATTTAGAAAGAAAAAAAAAAGGGCTTTGTAAGGCCTTGAGCTTAGTGACTGGTTAGTGGATCAGAACCGGGAAACCTGATGGCCTTTCGTTTAATTCTTTTATTTTTTATTAAATTTTCTTTCAAAAATGTTGACAGAATCCAGGCGCGACCAGTGCAAATCCATGCGGGCAGATTTACTCAGACCCAGTTTTCATTATCTTGTCAAAATATTTTATTAAATCATTTCATTTTAAGAGTCTTCATTTACGCGAGCTTATTTCAAATGGTAGGCCCATAAACATTTGCCCAGTAATACAATTTGTTCTACAAAATGGCATATAATACCTTTACGAAATGATATACAAAATATTAGTTACTAAATTCAACTGCTGTTCCACGAAAATGTCCTATATTCAAAAAGAAATGACATGCATCATGTGGGGTATATCCCTTTCTCACATGACTTGCTCTATGACTTTAAGCTAACTTGATCTTGTCTTTTTTTCTGTTTACTGAAACACTGCTTGTAAGATAAAAACTACACGCATGCATTTTCATGCTTAGTGGTTCTATCAGTTCTATTCATTAGTTTAACATGACATGCATTTATCCTTAAAACCATGTCTTTTATATCAAACTATACTCATGTATTCATTTCACATGCTTTCACTTTACAAATCATTATCATAAACTTACATTTCACATTAACGATATTCTCTTCAATTCAATTCATGAGATTCAAACATACTCTTAAGGTGTGTTTGATTTTACAAATCCATTTACACTCATCAGTTTGTTATTTCACTTTATACATACAATTCATTCCTGTATGATTCCGTTCGGTGAATCGTCTTTAACATTCGGTAATATGCTTACACAACCCAATAATTTCGGTATCCCATACGCAGTGGATGTCGATTGGTGCACCACCAATACCTTGGTCACTTATAAAGGCCATACGCTATCTAAGACGAATCTGGAATTGGGTGGCATCCGCCCAGTGGGACATTTAACGTCTTAATACGCGTCGGCAGCGGATGCCGATTGGTGCATCCCGCCAAGTAGGACATTGGACAATTTCGGGTTGCCTTCTTGATGGATTCAGTTAGTGAATCCCACCATGTTGGTCGTTCGGTATATCAATTCAATTCAAGATGTGAAGAATTGACCAATTCATTCTCTGTAAGTGTTACTCACATCTGATTAATTGTCAACATTCCAAGTATGCGGCACCAAATCTATATGCACTTTCATAATATCATTTCAAAGATATACTCATTCATATAAATCATTCAGATTTATTTGGTATATTTACCAAAACACTTGAAATAAGGATAGGGTTTAGTGAACAAATCGAAGTTGTCGGCTCTAGTTTCCTTCCCTTCGATCTCGGTCCTAGGTTATGTGATCTCCTTCGTCTAGTCAATGAAATTCGTCACTTAATTGGATTAACAATTATCATACATTTTAATGAATCTGGATTAAATCTTCCGGTTAACGGTATTGGGTTAAAACTAGATTACGCGAGCCGAACTCGCAGAAGCTGACGAGGCATATTGCTGTTTTATTAGTTTTATCATATTTGAACCCCCCATTAAATATTTATTAGGGTCCTTAAATATCGGCATATGAATCTGAGACTTTTCGAGGAAAAAAATCCCATTGCTCTTAGTAAAAACGATTATACCGACACTCTTCCCTATGAGCGTAGCAAGGCTCGCATGGCGTGGCTCGAGGGCCCAGCACGGCCCTTCGGCCTGGCGCGGGGAGGCGTGAAGCTACAGCGTAGGGCTACGTCGCGGTGTGGGTGCCCTTCGCTGCGGCATAGGGGCCCGTGTTTGCCTAGATTTTCTGGTTTTCCCTTTTTGCGATTTTTCTCCAAATCCTCTTCAAAAGCAAAACATAAGGAAACTCAAATCTCCCAATAACATTTCTAAATAATACATGACAAACATGGATGGTTGAGGACCTCTTAAACATCATTTAAAGAAATCTAGGGTTTGGATCTTACCTCAAATCCCTATACACTTGAAGCCTTAGCTTTCTTCTTCCTTCCTCCTTGCAAGATCTTGCACCAAAGAGCAAACCCCACACAAATCTCTTGATCTTCACACACAAAACCCTATTTTTTCCTCTCTCGAAGCTCTCCGCGTTTTCTTCAAATAGGCATTCGGAATAATATGGTCTAATATCACTATTTAAGTGTAAGGCCATGTTTGGCTTACACAACAAATCTCATTTCTCATTTTTGGCATTTTAACTCTTCATTTCACTTTCATTTATTTCACATTAGCATTTAAGCTTATCATTTGACTCTTAGGTCCTCATTTTACAATTTCCATTTTTCCTTTTCATGGGTTTATTTCAGTTTAATAGAAATTTCATTTGTATATAATAGCTAATCTTGTACTCCACATCCTTCTTCACATTTCACATTTTAACAATTTATCAGTTTTCTCGAAAAAACATAAGTTTGGCTCCATTTATACCCGGAATATATAATAAAATTATTACAAAAATTCTAGGGTATTTTTGGGGCGTTATAGGGTTGGAGATGCAAAAAAGGCCTAAAAAGAGGCTATTGCATGTTTGGGTCACAAACTTGGGAATTCTGGTCACAGTGAGTTCTTATGCAGTTACACCGTAACCTGAGAATTCCTAGGTCGCAACATGGTTATCAGATTTTAAGCAATAGAACCTGTTGCAACATGGCTTTCTCTGTTGCGACAAGGGTTCTAATTCTTTGTCGTGACGATGTCGCGATAGAGGTTTTCTTATCGTAACTAAGACGGCCAAGACAAGAGGTTAGGTGTCACGACAAAGTTTGGCCTTGGACAAGGAATTTCATGTCGCGACAAAGTATTTTATGTCTTGACTGAGTTTGGTCAAGACCAAGGTTTGTTCTTGTCACGATAGGGTATTTTTATGTCGCTATGTCTCGAAATAATATTTTTATGTCGCGGCGAGTCGGCGAGGCGGAGGTTCTTGTCATGGCCATTGATTATATTTTTAGGTCGCGATAGACTTTGGCTGGAACCAAGGAGTTTCATGTCGTACAGGCAAAATTATTTTATGCTCACGACAAAGTCAAAATAAGACAGGGACCTTGTGTTGTGACAAAAGCTAATTTGTCTCGTAATGATTGCATTTGAAGCTAGGAATTTTATGCCGCGACATAAATATTTTATCGCGATAGGATTTCATAAGTGGTGTCGCGACCAGTGTTTTATGTGAGCCGGTCGTCCCCGAGGAAGAGACTTCTTGTCACGACAAAAGGGTTTTATGTCACGACAGAGTTTGGTCAAGCCAGGAGTTTTCTTATTGCGACATAATGTTTTAATGTCGTGATAGAGTTGACAATGGTGGAGAGGCTTTGTGTACGTGGCCGAGAATGTTGCTGTCGCGATAAACCAGCCCACGACGGCTACCGCGCACGGCGGAGCGCTAGAGTGTGCAAGGCTGGCGCACACGACAGTGTGGCGTTGTGATTTACCCGTTGCGGCGAGAGGAGGCGAGCACACGCGGCGGACCGCCCAGGCGTGCAGCGAGAGGCGCACGTCGCGAACAAAATTCTATCGCGGCGGACTTAGATAGTGACAAAAAAAAAAAAAAAAAAAAAAAAAAGACCAGGAGTTGGGCGTCTAAAAAAAGATTAATTAAATTTTAAAATATGAGTACGAGTTGCTAATTTACAAAAATATTAACATTGTGCAAATAGATAAATATTACTATTAGTTTATCAATAGAGTAGTGAACAAATTTTATTTTTTTTATGTAAATTAGTGATAAATATGTCATATTCTTAATATATCAATTTCTTCATAGTAATTAGATAATAATTTTTGAAGATATGGCAATTGGCTAGTGAGCTCTCGTAGGGTTTTATGATAACTTAATCATTGACAACTTTGGGATAAACTTGTTTTTTCAACTCTACATATAATCCTCTATTAAAAAACACTACTTCCAGCAACGTTTTTGAAACTATAAGTTTTGAGTGATCATGAATCTCAAAATAGGTCGTCCTCTGGGCACGGCACAAAAAGCTATTATAGATGAGACCTAATAGTACCAGTTGCATTATCTGGGCGATTAATAAACAACGAAATTTATGAGTTGAGCTATAGGTAAATGAATGAAGGTGTAACCGAAATTTAACCAGTGAATCGACGGTAACGGTAATAGCTCTATGACTATATATAAACAAAGGTAGAAGGTTTATCATTTATGTGGTGTTGTTGCAGAGTAATCGGAGTTCCGAAATCCGATTGATCCTGTGATTGAAGTTCTGAAATCCAGTAACGATCATGGCCAGGAAGAACGTGGCATTATTGCTGGTATCGTTTCTGTCGCAAATGCCATTCCTTTCTGGCGATCTGCAAGCTCAAGGACATGGCTACAGAGAGGATGCTTTTTTGGTTTAATACTCCCCTGTATGATTTCCGGATTGACAATGCTTTAGATATTCCGTTAGAGGTACAGTGCTATCTGGACAAGAAACCTGGGCTTAAGGTTATACAACCTGGTCAGAGTTATGTTGCTCAATTTTCTCCGTTTGTAATCACCTTTTCTGGGCCAAATGTAAATTGTGACATGAGACGGGGGCTCCTCCTCTCTGAACATTACTACTTATAACGAAAGGAAGGATGATTTTCCCGAAGATAGGGCAGTGTACTTTACTGTGAATGCAACCGGACTTTATAGGAATTCACATGGTAGACAATCTAAGTACATTTTATGGGATTACGGTTATTTAAGTATACCCACCCTTCAAATTCTCTTACGATTTTTCCAAAGATTTGAAACGACTTTTTATCAGTGAAGCTATCTACGGTGATTGAAACTAGTGAAGCTAACCTTGAGAATAAACAATAAGAAACTAGTAAAATTATTCTTTTTTTTTTCTTAGAATTCATAAATTATTATTTAAATATCGATTTCATTATATATATATATATATATATATATATATATATATATATATATATATATATATATATATATATATATATATATATATATTATTTTAATTATTTATTTATTTTGAGTCGAGGTTACTTTGCATACTAGGGTATGAATTAGAAATTTTCTTGTTATTCTCTAATAAATAGTCTTTTTCCAAAAGTTACAAAGAACATAAGGTTGAAGATTAAGGATATAGGGTTTAAAAATCTTTTTTTTTTCCAAATAAGGGTATAGCCCTAAAAATTAATAGTTTACTGGTATTGTAGATTTTGAATAGATTGTTGTTCTTAAAAATAAAACTTTTTAGAGATTGGGGAACATTGAGTTGGAAATTTTAAAATGTAATGTTGAATATCTCATTTTTCATGTAATATTGTTAATTTATGAATTATTAATTTATATTTGTTAAAAAATTTAACATGTTGGTGGTTTATTTGAAAGAAAAGGTTTTTAAAATTTTTTTTTTGAAGAATTTATGATTTTTTTAGATTATATTTTTATTGTTTTGATGATGGTTTTATAATTATTTTCAATTTCATATTGTAAAACCCGAGAAAAATGCATTTTTTTTGAAAAATGACAAAACAGTAATTTGTCATTGTAGTACAGATTGAAAACTTGAATTTTTCTAGATCTCGGATGACGAAACGAATTTCACCGTTGGAATCGTCTCGTGAAATCTAGCTATCCAGTTTAATTTGGTAATTCCAAGGCGGTCGAGTGCTCTGGAACTCAGGATGACAGAATCTGGGTGGATCTAAAAGCGAGATTTTGAAGAAAATCTTGGAAGTTGGATAATAATTTAAAGAAAGTTCTATACAGATGTTTGAACTTGGCTTGAGACAAAATAAATTGTTTCGAGCAGAAAACAGGCAGAGCAAAGGAGAGGAGACGTGAGTGCGACATGAACCACGTATCTGAAAGGACTTATTCGAGTTTCCTTTCTTAACTCGGGGACCTCCGGCACTCCTACGATTCGAAAAACAAACCTTTCATTTCGTTTCAACCTTTTAAAAGTGAATCATGGGCGACTCATTTATAGATTGTTTTCAAAATTTCAAGTCTTATGAAACATGGTGGGACAAATATATATATATATTTTTTTAAACATTAAACCCTTTATAGAAAATCGAACTCAAGTTTCCCTCATTTTTTGGACATTGTCCCAATTTACAACACAGTAATAAAACAATTTTATTTACTCCACATCCAAACAATGGGACATCAAGTCCACCACTGACCAATTTCAAATCAAACCTTAAAATCTTTCTGTATTTTTAAAACCTATATACATTTACAAAATAAAGGTGTACAAGTAGTTGTTACAATAAAGCCATGCATTTTTCAAGGTGGTCGTCACGTGAGCGGTGTCAACGGCACGGGGATGCTCGAGGCGCACGTGGAGTCTACGCCCTTGAAAACATTTATAAAACATTTGGAAAAAGGGTGAGCTAAAGGAGCTCAGTGAAATACGATTAATAGGAAATAAGATTTGAATATAAGTTAAAGCTACTATGTTTTAAACATTCCTTGCAAAGATCCTGTTTCTTAAACACATTTACTTTTACACATTCTTCCTTTCTATTAAATACAGCATTCTTGAAACAATTCTTATAGGAATCATATTTTCTATAAACATTTATTTACTTTCTTTTCCATATAGTTCAAATACAATGTGACAAAACAATTGTATAAACATATCCCTTTAAACATTTACTTCTTTCTTTTACTCTGAATGAAATACAATATTAAAACATTTGTATCAACATATATTTCAATATACTTTCTTTTCCTTTTGAATACATCGTAATCGATGGAACCGTCTCTGATTAACGCGTCCAGTTAATGAAAAATACAGAAACGCAATCATTGCGATCTGATGGCGGAACCTCAGAAATCGTGCCTTCTACAGTTAACCACCGCTGGCCATGAAAAGAACCAATGAGGAAGCAGGTCTTACGATCATAGGTGACCCAAAGGAACCTCGATAAATCGTACTTTCTTTTCATACTTTTTCACATACATGATAAGTATCATCACTATTCCCTTCCCTCTATAAAAATCCTATCCCTTTCCCATGTACCATGCACGCGTAAAGTACTTTAGTCGACTTTCCTTTAAACTTTATCTTTGTAACATAGAGTGCTCATGGATTCAAACATTTCATATAAACATGTATATATAAAATATACATTTATAAACATTTCATTTCATATGGAAACCAATCATACTTTATAAATGTGAAACCTTAATCATTTCATATTTTCTCAACAACATAATTTAAAATTCGAAAACCTATTTTCTTTGTTTAGAACATTTATAACATAGATATGAAAACATATACATTAGTAACATTAATATATATATATATATATTCATAAGCCTTACATTTTCCCTCACCTTAGTTATTTAAGCCTTTTCTGCTCCTTTAACCAGAGCTTTCCACCTCCACCTTGTTCTTTATCACCTTCCTCCTACAGGTACATTTTATCCATAAAATCCATTAACATCCATACCTTAATCGCGGCATTCCAATTAACATCATACCTTAATCTTGTTCAATTAAACCATTCACTATACTATACTTTCCGGCCAACCCTTGGCATTTCAATGCTTCCAATTGATTGATCAGTTACCACGAACTCAACCTCTTTGTTCTCATGATTTTCTTATGCTAACTCATGACATTGCTACCCCATACGATAATACGACATACCATGATTGGTCATGCCAAGCGAAGCTATTCACATCGCGCAACCAAGCAACTGGACACTTGGTGCAAACATATTTCGTCATGTTCTGTTCATCCTATCATCTACAGGAATATGGTTGGAATTTTTTGGCTCAATGGGCTTTCCATAGAGGTCAAGAACGCAAAGCGGAGTTCGGACGAAGAACTTATGGCCTTAGAAATTGGAGGCCATGACCATTCAATAGTCCCCTAAAGGAATTGGTGTCTTCAGTGCACTTTGAATGAATTTCTGAGTCCCAATGGATCATAATTTGGATTGACCTATTTTAAGGAGAAATGTTCTCCTATCAGTCTAGTTCACTCAACAATTTGAATCACTCAATTCGGATAAGGGATGGTCGATTATGGGCCAAATGCGTCATGGAGTGTTAAAAACATAGCAACGAGGAAAAAGCTGCTGAACATAACTCCACTTTGAATGCATTTAGTCCAAATGGGTCAGAAATTTGGATACGACTTTTACTTCAAGAGAGAAGAAGCTATTCTGATTCTAGTTTCTGTAGAAACGAATTCAGTCTAGTTGGTTTCTGGGCGTGGCTGCAGTTGTCAATACAGTGTGAGTATTAATGCTTTACTAAATTACTGACATAACCACTTTTGATGTTTTGATTAGCTGATTGTTTGGATTGAACTCAGCTGTGGTGCATTTATAGTGGGCGCGCTGTGGGAAATCACTCAGTGGGTGTTGATGTGTGACGTCGATCGTAGTTCAGAAAATTGACGTGCCTCCATGGACACACCCCATGCCCTTAAGCAGTTAACGGTAGAGAAAACCCTATAAAATGGCGTGATTTCACGGGACACCACCTTTTCTTGGTTTCCGTGAAAACCCGAACTTTGGACCTTGGCAGAATCTTGTGATTCTGATACCCACGTGTAGCCCTCGTCGCGTAAATCAACTTTAATTCTCGGACTATCGAGTTCCGACCGATGAAATCCCGTGAATCGAAAAGAGAAGGTTGGCTTTCTCTCTCTCTCTCACCCTTCTTCTCTCTCTCTACGGTTTGGATTCAGACAGCGTAGAGCTTTAGATTTTTCTGTTGGGGTAATGGACCACGTGGCCCGCGTGTGCCGCGTCACATCTTTCTGGTCCGTTTTTGCTCTTAAACAATTTATTTCGTCTTGATTTTAGCTTCATCTATATTAAATGGAAATTCTTTAAACATTTGACATTTTTTGGGATTTTTCTAAAAATATCGTTTTAGTCCACTCGGCGCATGTATTCAGATTTGGTAGAAAAATCGTATCTTGGAATTCAACGAAACGAGTTGGATAACTAGATTTACGGGCAAATTCAATAAATCACGTTTTGTGTCGAGATCTAAGAAAATTGCAAATTTTATGTGGCAAAATAGTTTTACCTTTCAGAAAAAATGGTGTTTCTACTAGTTAACATAATTTAGTTTAATCTAGTTGACTTCTTTGGAATCAATACATTATGAACATTTTTTTTTCGGGGCTTGTTTTTCGAAAGAACTATATTCATTTATTTTTCAGTCAAATACCCTATAGCAATCGAGCTTGAAATTTACTATTCATGGGCTGTAAATTCGAGGTCTTACAGATTCCACCCCTCCTTATAAAAAAATTTTCCTCGAAATTTAAATATCATACCTGACTAAAAAAGGTGTGGATACTAAGTTTGCATCTGATCTTCACGTTCCCATGTTGCTTCCTCTTTGTCATGATTCATCCACAACACCTTCACTAAAGGAATCACTTTGTTCCGAAGAACCTAATCCTTTCGATCAAAAATCTGAACTGGTTTTTCTTCATAAGTCAAGTCTTCTTTCAATTCAACCGGTTGATCTCTTAGCACATGTGAAGGATCTGCTATATACTTTTGAAGCATAGAAACATGAAAGACATCATGTATTCTTGCCAATTCAGGTGGCAACCTCATCCAATACGCTACCTCCTCAATTCTTTCCACAATCTTATAAGGTCCCATATAGCGGGGACTTAACTTCCCTTTCTTTCCGAATCACAACACCCCTTTCAAAGGTGATATCCTCAGAAATACCTGATCCCCCACCTGAAATTCTAGATCTCTCCTTCGGTTATCAACATAACTTTTCTGTCGATCTTGTGTTATCTTTAATCTATCCCTGATAACCTTAACATTATCTGTCGTGACCTGAACAATTTCTCGGCCTAACAATTTTCTCTCACCTACCTCATCCCAACATAGTGGAGCCCTACACTTCCTTCCATATAAGGCCTCGTAAGGCGCCATTTCAATGCTTGATTGATAACTATTGTTATAGGCAAACTCCATTAATGGTAGATGTCTATCCCAACTTCCTTTAAACTCTAACACACAAGCCCTGAGCATATCTTCCAATGTCTGTATGGTTCTTTCAGATTGGTCATCCGTCTGAGGATGAAGTAGAGTACTAAAATGTAACCCTAGTACTTGGCTCTACATGGTAGGCGAATCGAAGTAAGCGAGTGGATCTACGTACGATACTATCGATCTTAGGCCTCTTGAGTGAGTTGCACAATCTCTTTTACATACAAATCAACCAACTTCTCAATTGAGTCACTATTTTTCATAAGTAGGAAATGGGCTGATTTCGTCAATCTATCAACAATCACCCATATCGTGTCATAACCACTCTAGTATAGCAGCTTAGTCCTACCAAATCCGCCATTGATTTTCTCCCATTTCCAACTGAGAGTTGGAGAATTTGTGGAACATATGAGTTATTTCGACCTTGACACTCGCCGACAAATGAGACATCTGGAAACAAACTCTGCAACATCTTTCTTCATACCCCTCCACCAGTAATGTTCCCTCAGGGTATGATACATTTTAGTGCTTCCCAGATGCATCGCATATGCAGAAGAGTGAGCCTCTTCCATAATCTCTTTCTTTAATTCTCCGACATAATCTGTGACCCATCATCAATGTACCATCTGCTCGTACTGAAAATCCCTTCAGCTGCCCAGACTCTACTCCCCTTTTCAACTTAATCACGGTCAGATCTTGGAGTGCTGGCTCCCTTACCACATCTGCTCCGAGTATGGGACAAACATGAAATAGCGTACAGCTCCATTATCTATCAAATCTAGTCTCCACCTGAAGACATCAATTCCCATGAAGTGCAGGGAGGTATACAGCTAAGTGAGATATGGAACTTTGTAGATTTCCTACTTAGAGCATCGATACCACATTAACCTTTCTGGATGGTACTCGATAGATGCATCATAATCCTTAATGAGCTCTGACCCATCTCCTCTAAATGTCTCATATTTAACTCATACGTGTGAATAAATATTATAGGCTCTTGTGATACGCCAAAGTGCATGGAACCCCATATAAATGTGCCTCCATGTCAAGTAAAAGCAAAGACTATAGCGATCGACTCTAGGTCATGTGTCGGATAATTACTATAAATAACTTAACTGGTGTCTCGAAGCATAGCTATCACATTTTCATGTTGCATTAACACACCTAAATGTGTTTGGATGCATCCTGATACAACTGTATATCCATCACCTTACGATGGAAGTGTAGAGCAGAGTGAGGTCAATTTCATTTAGTTCATCGAAGCTTCTTTGACATGCCGACCATACAAACTTTTCCTCTTTCCTTGTCAATTTAGTCAAAGGAGCCGCTAAATTCGAAAACCCCTCAACAAACTTTCGATAGTACCCTGCCAAACCCAGAAAACTTCGTATCTCTATCACATTCATCGGTGGTTTCCAGTTCACAATTGCCTCAATCTTTTGAGGATCAACAGAAACCCCCTTTCTTTGAAATCATGTCCCCAGAAAAACCAATCTGTCCCAACGAGCGTATTTCTTGGGTTGGCATACAAGCTGATTTTCCTCGAATATGTAAAACAACTCTCAAATACTCCCTCATGATCTTTCACACTACCTGAATAAGTCAAAATGTCATCAATGAATACTATAACGAATTGATCTAAATAAAGAGTGAAAGATCTGTCTGCAAGATCATAAAAGCAGTGAGGCATTAGTTAGTCTAAATGGCATGACTAAGAACTTGTAATGCCCATACCATGTTCTAAAAGTTTTTTTAGGAACATCCTATGACTGAATCTTTAATTGATGGTAACCTGACCCCATATCAATTTTCGAAAATAACCTCGCTCCCTGTAATTGATCAAAAAGATCATAAATCAGTGGAAGCGGGTATTGATTTCGTATCGTCACTTTATTGACTCTACATAAATGCCACACGATCTGAGAACTTCCATCATTTTTTCTTCTAAACGAGCAGGAATACTGAAAGTACTCGGCTGACAAAACCCTTATTCACAAAAGCTCTTCCATGTACTCCCTTCTTTCAACTCACAAAGGAGCCATCCTATAGGTGCCTTAGAGATTGGTTGCATCCCGAGGGCAATTCAATCTAAAAATCAATCTCTCTCTATCTGGAGGTATGCAGGAAGATCCTGCAAAAACTCACAATTTGGAATTCTAGCTAGAGATATCTTCTAGTTCTACATTATCCCTCACCTCAATGGCATAAGCTGAATACCCTGATATGACTTTCGGAGCCTCTTACTAGCCTTCATGGTTGACAATACTATGAGTGGTGTCTTCCATAACCCGTAGAACCTGACCTGCATGCACTTACAGTGCGGGAGACCCTAACCTCTTTTCGATAACAATCCCTTTGTAGCATGATGTTTGAATGGCAATCCATGCCTAAGATAACATCAAGTCATGGATGTCTAATAATATCAAGTCTTCCATAAACTCGACTCGATAATCACCACACTTTATCCATATAAACACTCTCTACTAAGCGTAGATCCCACATGAAGAGATACCACTATCTTTGGATTTATAGGTTGGGACTCCACATTAACATTTGAAATAAACCCCGTATAAATAAAAGAATGTGTAGCTCAGGTTTATAAGAATATAGGCACCATGGTGGCTGGAAAATCATACTTGTCCATGACATCGAGTGGCGTATGACATCCTGGTAGATGTGCAAAATACCTTGGCTGGTCGCAGATAGCTGGAGTCCCTCTGGGTGGGCGACCTCTACACAGCTGAGTACACTAGATCTATTAGAAGGGTAAAACCTCTACTGAGGTGCCCCCACTTTGATCCGACCTCTATCGGTGAAAATTGCCTGCAATATTGGTGCCAGCACATGGTGACCCACTGCAGGAGAATGTCGTTGACGCATTCCTTTGCAAAATGTCCTAACTGTCCACATCTGTAACAAACATTGGTACCTCATCTGCACTCCCCTCTATGAAACCTTCCACACTTACTGCATTGTTGTCTTGGGGTTGAAAAGTTCGGTCGGTGGTTTTCTTGAACTCTGAGGCGGAGGCTATTTCACTCTCGACACAATCTTGGGCTACCACGTGGTGGTTTTCCTCCCTTCTTTGAATTTTTCTTTGGATCCACCTTGAGTCCAAGTAAGATCCATCTCTTTGTACCTTGCAGACCCTGTACAATCTGAGGGCCCAATCCCAAACTCCTCTCTATCTGATGGCGACCCTCGACCACTGTCCGTACTAAGTATGAAGAGGCCCGATGCCAAAATGCTCTTAACCTCTTTTCTCAGGCCCACGACAAACCTCTTACTTTTTTGTACCTCATGGTCACAAAATAGAGGAACATGTCGCACTAGTTCCGAGAACTTCTTTTCATAATCACTGACATGGTCCCTTGCTCGAGCTTGAAAAATTGCTTGATTTTCTAATCTTTATAAGCCGTAGGGTAGAATTTCTCTAGAGAAACTCCTCTTGGCGAGTCGGGACACCCCTACGGAAATCATCTTTGTCTTGCCTTCCACCAGTCAAGTGCTTTGTCTCTCAATAGGAAGCGGAATATGTCATATCGCTCATCGGAGCATCCCATAACACTGAACACCCTCTCATTTACCCTACAGCCCTGACCATGCCGCTTCGGGATCCCTATTAGTCATAATTTCTTGCCTCTAATTTCCTTGCCCTCTCTCAATGGACAACGTCGGCTCATGGGCGACTAAATCTTGTGGCTAAAATGAGACCCAGCTGATCCAAGCGAACATGGCCTGCTCCCGGGCTGGCTCTGGGAGCAGTGGTGATCTCACACATGGGAGCTGCGAAGAGCCGGGAGGTGGAATAGGAACGTGCTGATTCATATATATGTTCCTCAGCCCAGGCGGACAACTTCTGCGAGGAAACTCTCTCTTGGCTGGCGAAATAAACCTCGGCGGGCGCATTTTACCGTAACATTTTAAACATATCATATAGCCTCTAGTTCATATTCCATTTAAATTATTAAAATAACTCGTGCACCTTTAAATAAAACATTAAATAATTTTAGGACGTGGAGACTTCTCGAAACACCAAAACATTTTCAAAACCTTGGGCTTTGATACCATGTTGAAGGGACCCAACCCGAGTTTCCTTTTCTTAACTCGGGGGACCCTCCCGGCACTCCTACGGATTCGAAAAAAAACAAACCTTTCATTTCGTTTAAACCTTTTTAAAAGTGAATAAATTAGGAAGCGGCCAGTTTTACGATTCACGTTTTATTTGCAAATCTTATGAAACATGGTGGGGCCAAATTTTTTTTTAAACGATACCAAGCTATAGAAAATCGGGGCGAGTTTCCTCACATTTTTCGGACATGTCCCAATTTACAACACACGTAATAAAAAACAATTTATTTACCTCCACATCCAAACAATGGAACTGACAAGTCCACCTGACCAAATTTCAAATCAAACCTTAAATCTTTTCTTAACTTTTAAAACCTATACATTACAAAATAAAGGTGTACAAGTAGTTATTTACGATAAAAACTATACATTTTCAAAAAGGTGGTCGTCACGTGAGGCGGAGTGTCACTGGCCCGGAGGATGCTCGAACTGCACGTCAGTCTCTACCCCTGAAAACATTTATAAAACATTTGGAAAAAGGGTGAGCTAAACGAGCTCAGTGAGAGTATAGTTCATAGGAAAATAATGTTTCCAGATATAGTTCAAATACTATGTGTAAAACAATTGTATAGAGATCTCATTTCCATAAACATTTACTTTCCATTCTTTTCCATTCTGATATAATCTAGCGTGTAAAACAATTGTATAGAGATCTCATTTCTATAAACATTTACTTTACTTTTCTTTTTCCACTTTGTAGTTCAATACAATGTGTAAAACAATTGTATAAACATATCCTTTCCATAAACATTCTTTACTTTCTTTTCCATATAGATCCAAATACAATGATGTAAAATAATTGTATCAACATATATTTTAATATACTTTCTTTTCCTTTTGAATCCGTCATATCGATGGAACCCATCTCACAGATTAACCACCGTTGGTCAATGAAAAGAACCTCGAGGGAAAGCAGTCTTACGATCACCGATGGCCTAAAAAGGACCTCAGAAATGGAACACTCTGGTTAACCACCAGCGGCTCATGAAGAAAAGAACCTACAAGGAAACAGTCTTACGATCACCGGTGGCCCAAAAAGGAACCTCCGATAAATCGTGCCTTTCTTTTCATACTTTTCACATTTGCTCAATGTGCCATCCTTTTCCCTTCCCTCTATAAAAAAATCCTAACCCTTTCCATGTTTTCTATACAACGCGTAAAGTACTTTAGTCGACTTTCCTTTAAACTTTATCTTTATAGCATAGGGTAACCATGGATTCAAGCATTTTCATATAAACATGTATATATAAGGCCTTACATTCATAAACATTTCATTTCATATGAAACGGAAATCATACTTTATAAAATATGAAACCATAATCATTTTCATATTTTTCTCAACATAATTTAAAGTCAAGAAAACCTCATTTCGTTTTTTCATTTGAACATTTATAACATAAGATATGAAAACATATACATTAGTAAACATTAATATATATGTATATATATATATATATATCTCTCTCTATATATATATATATATATATATATATATTCATAAACATTACATTTTCCCTGTAGTTATTAAAGCCCTTTTTCCTCCTTTAAAACTAAAACTTTCCACCTCCACCCTTGTTTAACATCACCTTCCTCTGTAAGTCACGTATCCATAAAATCCATTAACATCTATACCTTAATCTTGTTGATTGACCATTCACTATAATATACTTTCGATAACCCTTAAGCATTGTATCACTTCCAATTGATTAAAATCAATTGAACTCAACCTCTTTTGTTATCATGATTTTCTTATGCTAACTCATGGAAATTACTACCCATACGAATAGCCTGACATGCCTTAAGTAGTCTGAGCATGCCTTGGCTTTAATTTATTCACGTCGACATAACCGAAACCTTTGGACACTTGGTGTAACCATAAAATTTTCAGTCATGTTCTGTTCATCCTGTCCTCTAAGGAATATAGTTGGAATCTTGACTCATTAGGCTTTCGCAGAGTCCAAGAACACCCAAAACGGAGTTGGACCAAGAAGGCTATAGCCTTCAGGGGATTGGAGGTCATGACATTTAGCTCTCCCCAGGGAATTGGTGTCTTTGGTGCACTTTGAATGAATTTACGAGTCCCAATAAGGTGCCGGGTGGGGATTGACCTATTTCAAGGATCAATGTTCTCCTATCAGTCTATTTTACTTAGAAATTTGAATCACTCAATTCGGATGAATGATGGTCAAGTTATGGCCAAAATACAGTCATGGAGTCGTAAAAACAGAACAGAAAAACTGCGTGAACATAACTCCGCTTTGAATGCATTTTTGCGTCCAAATGGGTTGGAATTTGGATAGACTTATTTCAAGGAGAAATGGTCTCCTATTAGTCTAGTTTATGTAGCAATTTGAATCACTCAATTCGGATGAGTAATGGCCGTGTTATGGCCAAAATACAGTCATGGATTCGTAAAAACAGGATAGAAAAACTGCCTGAACATAACTCCACTTTGAATGCATTTTTGAGTCCAAATGGGTCAGAATTTGGATTGACCTATTTCAATGAGGATTATTTTCCTATCAGTCTAGTTTACGTAGAAATTTGAATCCATGAATTGGGATGAGTAATGACAGTGCGAAATACGGTCATGGGAAAAAGCCGGAGCCGACATCTCCTTGGACACACCCTCATGCCCTTAGACAGAAATTAACCCGAGTAAGAGAAAAACCCTACCTCAAATGGTGTGATTTCACGGGACACCACCTTTTCTCGGTTTCCATGAAAACCCAAACCTTGGACCTTGGCAGAATCTTGTGATTCTGGTACCCACGTGTAGTCCTCGTCGCGTATATCAACTTTAATTCTCGGACTGCCGAGTTCCAATCGATGAAATCCCGTGAATCGAAGAGAGAAGGTTGGATTTCTCTCTCTCTCTCACTCTCTCTCTCTCGGTTTGGATTAGACCAAAAATGAGAGCTTTAGATTTTTTTTCATATTTATAGTGTGGACACGTGGCCCACGTCGCTCCACGTGTCACATTTCTTTAGTTCCGTTTTCGCTCCTAAACAATTTATTTCGTCCCGATTTTAGTTTCATCTATCTTAAATGTAAATTCTTTAAATATTTGACATTTTTTTGGATTTTTCTAAAAATCTCGTTTTCGAGGTCCACTCGACGCATGTCGCCTCGAATTTTGTGAAAATCCGACTATCTCGGAATTCAACGAAATTTGACTGGGTAACTAGATTTCACGAGATGAATTCAACGGTGAAGTTTTTTTCGTCATCCGAGATCTAGAAAAATTTCAGATTTTCCTGTGGCAAATTACCGTTTTGCCCTTTTTCAGAAAATTTGCATTTTCACCCCTTAACATAATTTCATTTTAATCTAGTTCAGCTTCTTTGGACTCAATACATTAAGAACATTTTTTTTCGTGACTTTTTTTTCGAAAATTACTATTTATTTGACTGTTTCCAATCAAATACCTAATTGATCGGAAACAAAATTTATTATTCATGGAAACTGTAAATTAAAGGTCTTATATATCCAAAGTATAAAAGGTGAAAAAAGAATCTCATTTGGGAAAGATCTCCCACAATATGATTTTTTTGGAAACGTGAGAGAGAAAGAGAGAGAGAGAGAGGGGGGGGAGAGGGAGAGAGAGAGGGGGAGAGAGAGGGGGAGAGAGAGAGGGGGGAGAGAGAGAAAGGGAAGAAAGAATCCTTCGGCGATTTCTCGGTTTTTGTCAATCAGAAGTCGTCGAGCCTAGAGTTAAAGTTCTTTGTCTTGATGATGGCTACTTGTAAGCACAAAAAAAGGAGAGATTTCACCGAAGATCCAAAAGAGGAGATTTGGAGGAAATCAAAGTTTGCAGATTAGGAAGTGTTTCGAGGTTTCCTAACGGTGTTTCCTACGCTCCAAGAGTTAGGGATTCTTCCAACTTTGGGATTGATTGTGGGATGATTTTATGCCATGGTTATGACATGTTTTGTGGCCTCAATTGGGAGGATATTGTAGCTGATGGAAAAGGGTTGTTCCAAGATGGTTTCGAATTAATGGCGTGTATTAGATTCCTAGCAAAGGAGCTCTACGGCATGATTGCGTGCTCTGCACCTGCTAAGCCGCCAACTTTGGACAGTCATATCTTTCTCGTCCGAACTCCAATTCACACATTCTTAGACTCTATGGAAAGCACTTTGAGTCTAGAATCTGACCATGTTCCTGTGGATGGAATTTGGTGTTCATGTCTTTACTGAAAATTAATCGTTTCACTAAGTGTTCTACTGTATGGGCATGTGATGTGAAAATGACCCTCCACTCTGCCCTAAGTTTGGGACTTATTTTCAGTAGGGAAAAATGGTGAAATTGGACTAGTGTCCTTCATGGAAATTGTAGCTGCATTAGTGAACTTGATGTTAAGATTTTTAATCACCCAAATTGGGTCTCTATAACTCGAGTTATGGTCCATTTCCCGAGACTTTCATAATTTTGCCATGTTGGTGAACCTCTTTATTACAAATTTTTGTGACTATTGATTTTAAGTTGGAAAAAGTGAGAATTTGTTGGACTAGTATTCTTCAAGGAACTTGCCTGCTCTAAATGAAATTGATGTTAGGCTTTTAGCCCCAAATGGGACCTCTATAACTCGGGTTATGACCATTTTCTGAAAATTTCTGACTTAGGTTGTTTAACGGTTTATGTCAGTTTTAGGCCCATTGAGGACTAGTTTCTGAATTGGGTTTGGAACCATTATGTGAGTCTATTATGGCTTGCTTAGAGGCCATTATGTATATTGACTTAATTTGAGTGTGTCATTACTTTATTAAAGTGACATATTTGGATATTAATATGGTGTTCAAATATGTTGCGTAATGATGATTGTGCTACAAGGAAAAAGAAGTTAAATCCAGTGGCCATGGGTTAACCGTAATAATGAAAAATTTAATGACACTTACCCAAAGCATCATGACATCAACTGTCATTGTATTTATTGGATAGCAATGACGCTTCTAGTAAGCATCATCTTTGGATAATGTTGACAATGACACTCGTAAGAAGCATCATCATTGAACATTTTCAAGTGAATTGAGACCGAATAATATTGCAGGAAAGTGTAAAAACTATTTATACATTAATCAATGACATACATTAAAGTGTCATCTTTGATTGACTATACTTTTAAAATTTTAAGGCTAAAAGAATATTTGTATCCTTATTAAAACAATGGAATTTTTAAGTATAATGAAATAAAATTAAAAAAAACAACTCAAACGAATTTCTACCACTAAAAATATCTCTTCAAATATTGTACAATAACTGGTCCAACGATAATCGTAATCACGTATACTATACTGAATGATACAAGTCATCCAAATCTTAATTTCAAACAAAAGAAACAAATATTACGGTCTTCATAATGCTTTCTATCACTCCTTTAATATAATGATTTCATCTTAATAATTTACTTGTTACAAACCTGTAAAGAATTGATATCAGAAAAAGCCTCTGAACTGATATAAAGAATAACATAAGTATAATTGAAACCATGACTTTTACAAAAAATCAAAGGAAAGAAATTAGAATCAATATAAATGAAAATTATAATGAGAAAATAAACATGAGATTTAAAAGTTAAAGATAATTAACAAGAAAAGAACAGATTAATATGGATCATAATATCTAATTTGTTCTATTCATAGATCTGATAAGAGATTTTTAGTCCCTAACTTGAGTAAGATTTGTTATTAACAAAGGAGGGAATCCATTCTGCTTTCTTAAGGCCAGTTGGTTTTAATGGAGTTAATACCAAGAATTGAGGCGGTGTAAAGAGAAAAAAGTCAAAATTGCCGCAATTTAATCTGAAAACTATTAGTTCTAAAAAACACAACTCACTTTCATCATTTTTTCTTGAGGTTGAACTTAGTGAGATCAATTTTCTCAAAAGGAATATTGTTCACAAAGAGTTACTACCAAAAGCTGGGATCATTGAGAAAGGGAAGATACAAGTGGAAATAACACATATAATCCGACTCAAAATCACTATCTGGCAAGATCCACTGGTCAATGAATATTTAATCCTATATACCGCCTAATGTTAGAGACATGCCCTCCATGACGTCTGATCATCCCGCCCATGGGAATGATAATCAACGCTACAACCTGAACCTCCTACCCCAAAGAGAAAAATTACTTCCAACACCACCCGATGAATAATTTCGTCTTAACCACAAAGTCAATGATTTGAAGATGCAAAGTTTTAGTGTTAGTTAGTAATTTGACCCCAAGATCAAATGATTGCATTGTGAGCGCACAGCCGTGCATTTAATGAAGAACACCGCAAATACCACGCATTGTTAACCCAATAAGAGTTCCATGAGTCCGATCTCAATATATAGATCTGAACCACACAGAGAGCAACAAAAGCTACAGAACTTTTGAAAATCTTGTTATTAATGTTACAACCATGGGAGTAAGAGTTATTTATTACCCATAGAACGGATTCTCAGGATTATGTTCGGGGCATGGTTTAGAGTCATGGATATTCACAATTTCAGCAATAACTATCTGTTAAAAAAAAGCTCAAAAAATTCAAAAAATATGGAAATAGGATAATAAACAAAAGATGAGATGATTCACAATTAATGTATGATAATCAATCGCTGACTGGTTTAACAATCTAAAGTATCTCGGGATGATACGTTGAATGTTAAGAAACTAATTATATTTCAACCAGTCAACTGATAGTTTAGAATTTGGTACAATCATCAATAACTATTTCTTCTGCCTCTACTATATGCTGTCACTTCCTAAAATTCATCAATTATTTCAAGGTTTAAAATGAGTTATTCTTAATATATTTTTTCTTTTAAATCATTATTTTTTCATTTCTTTTCTATGATTTATTTTTAATTATGATATCAACCAAAATCATTTTTCCACTTCCCAATAATTTATTACTGATTCCTTCCAAACGCTTCAATTATTTATCCATAGACGTTATTCTCTTGTATTTCCAAAACCCATCCTTTCTTCTCATTCCGTCTGACCCTTTTTCTTTCTTTCTTCGCCACACAAAAACAATGTCAATAAAACTCAATCGAAATCTCTGAATCTTTCCCATCTGGTATCATCTTATATTATAACCCTGGTTTTAATCATTGACTCAAAGAAAATGAGCGGCATTATGATCAAAAAAGACTAAACAAAACACGAGTCATCGTTTGAATCAACCTAAGATCCTGAATAACTGATAACTGGACGAATTTTATTAGGAAATGGATTGTTCAATCATTTGGTCTCTGATCCTGATCATATATAATAATATAATTAATCGTTATTCTATTATTCATTATGTTAATAATCGAACCTAATCAACTTAACTATATGGAGCCACTGTTAAACTAATAAATATGTTGTGATGAGGCAAATATTAAAGAAATATCTTTATAATCTTTAAATATTTCATAATAATTTTCATTAGTATTATTAGAATTTATTTTTTATATTGAAAATACTTATACAAACCTTAAAAAACCCAAACTTAAACCAATAACGCTTTTCCAAAGTTATTTCCTGATTTTCTTCCATTTTTTTGGCTAATAGATTTTAAACTTTCTGACTCATTAATCTATTAAAATGATTTCAAAATGTCACCTTTATTACGATCACATTAGGTTTTTGAAGGTTGAAGTTCAAAACAAAGTCAAATAAGATTTTGATCCAAGAAATTCTAAAAATTTAATAAAACTCTTTACTTAATCTATATACATGTAATAATAATCAATAATAAAAAAGAATTTAATTCCTAACTCAAATTAAAGAGATTTTTTCTCCCAAGAAATAATAACTCATTTATCCTTTTTTTTTTTCCATGTTTCAATCATCTTCCAAGTTGTTCTTCTTCAATGAGAAATGTGGCATATTTACTGTATGTTTGAGTTTTAGAACTTTGATATTTCACCCACATGAGATTCAAGAGGGTTGATGGAGCAAAAAGCAAATTTTTTTCTTTTTCAATTTTTATCACCTTTTGACGTTTGTGTCTTTGCCTCATTATAATATGTTTTAAATTTTATCTCAACCATTGGACCAAGGGCAGGATTTTGAATATTAAATTTAAAATTAAGAAAATAAATAGGATTTAATTTCTCAAATTTGAACGTTTCATCCATATAGTAATTATTATTGAATTAATTAATTCAATAATAATTTAATTAATTACTTAACATCCAATAATTACACATAGTTTACAGAAACAATTTCTTTACAATCATATCTCCAATGGATTTTTGTTAATTAACTGGTAATGAAGACTTAATGTGAGGTAATCAGATCCTCATAACTTTTGATGATTCAAGTCTGAACAAATTTGATAACAATTTAAACTCTGAATCAATATGATCCTAATTTATTAGTCTCAAAGATATTCACAAAAATCTTAAATCAACCTTGTAATTACATAATTTACATAGTGATACTCCAAGCAACCATCGGATATAACTATTACATGCAATTTAATCCTCCAAAACGTCCAATATTAGAGTTTAGGGTGAATTACTCGCTTTACCAATTTATGGATGATTCTATCTCAGTCTCATTAATTCAATATGAACGCTAATCTATAAACCTCAAGTGATAAATTATGCCTCAAAACTATATCTGGCTCCGGACTTTACACTCAAGGAAACCAATTTATCCATTTCTCAAGGCCTGATTCCATGATTCAGAATACATCATGGAAGAATCTATCTTTCAAGGCCTCCAAGATATGTTATTAATTTATCTAGACTAATTAATCATGAACTTAAAAGACCTAAATTTGAAATAGGTAGAGTCCGCATTACTCTAGATTAAGATCAACTCTGATATGATCGTCTATCACACTCATTAAACCTTAATAGTAAATCGTATATTACTTAAGAGTTTAATCCATGATTATCCCGTCTATGGTAATCAGATTACATAAAGCAACTCAGACTTAATAAACACTGGGTATTATAATCCAGACCAAGAGTTTAATATTATTCTTGAATGTTCATGGGATCGCACAGTATTAAGGATCAAAGATCCCTACTTGGATTTATTACTTAATGGGCTTGGCTTATTATTCTAACTGAATAACTAATATATAACTCTGTTATAGATACTGGGATTTATATTTTACTTAATTAAAACTGGGATTTTATGATATTTATTTCAATTATACAACTCAATATATAAAGAATCAAATAGAAATTGAGT
The DNA here is from genome assembly GCA_016808115.1 of Tetrastigma voinierianum. Taxonomy (NCBI): domain Eukaryota; kingdom Viridiplantae; phylum Streptophyta; class Magnoliopsida; order Vitales; family Vitaceae; genus Tetrastigma; species Tetrastigma voinierianum. Next base: position 427,517 of record JAEQBH010000120.1, read on the forward strand.
TTCTTACAAAGCAAAGATAAATATTTGCTTAGGGTACGGCATGTCTATCACCTACTCGCCTCTGAAGTAAGAGATGATTGATGAGTCAAAACCTCATTGAATTTTAATCATTTTTTTGATTTTTCTCGATAATATAATCATCTATTTTACGCGGTAAATATGTTATATTATCAACTGATATTTTGCAGACTTAAAGCTAACAAAATTCCAAAGAAAAATCGAGGAAAATAGATCAAGAGCCCATGAGGTTCAACAGAACCGGTGGTTGTGATCAACACATTGGCGTCATCTGAAAGTCGTCAGATAGCAAGAAGTTGTTTCTGGAGATGTGGAAAAGAGCCGGCGGAAGATTTCATGTCGCACACCATTTTAAGGTCACTGACACCAGCGAGATCAACCGTTTACAAATGGTGTTTCAAGGGGCTTCCTACGCGTATCGAGCAACACGATTAGTCGTGCCGCGATGGAGAATCAAGGTCGGATTTATGAAGCGATGGCGTCAAACAAAAGCCGCTATGACAGAATAAACACTGTCAAAGATCAAGACGTATGAATTTCCAACAGATAATACACACCGCTGAGTGGTCGCATCACCCGGCATGAAAGATCGCCGCTCCAAACACAAAGAAACAACCACCGTGAAATGTAATGCCAGGAAATTTGACTTGTACGTCCTCTCAAGACAGGTAATTTCAAAGTTACACAAAGATAACGAGGACACCCACCCGTGTCAATCCGAATCATCGTCGCCACTGGTCATAATGAGTCACGGCGCAAAATGTTACGACTTACATGAGTCGCGATCGACGCAGAACGGATGTCCCAAGATACTTTCACGGCTCACAATCGCCGGTACAGCGTAATCGAGGTTTCTCACTTATCAACCCTTGCTACACTGAAAGATGCCAACTTTGTTATCATTGGCGGCTGAGCTGACCGCGATCGGGCCGGCTTCCAAGGCAAACACAAATGAGGTCGCGACATATCGAGTAACGCGGCGTTAACGCGGCGTCGGCGACAATCGTGTCGCATTATTAACCGTTTGATGCCGGATCATCGTTGGTCAAAACTACGGTTCAGATCAATATAATCGTGAATGGCAAGAACGATCACATCAAATCCGGCGGTCGCACATATGTCCCAAAATGGCAGTAATAAACAAAGCGCAACACAGCAGAAAACAGCGAACCCGCCGAGACCGGCGACTGAAATGCACAATAGAGTAAAGAAGCGGATGGTCGCGACGATTTAACGCACGGGCGACGGCAAGATTAAAGAAAACACGGTCGCGACTGAATCACCGCCGGCAAGAAAGCTGAAGCGCAACGGCAGCGAGTTCGCCACCGCCGAAAGTTTCAGATAATCATTGACAGTCGCGTTATACGCCATGAACTTGAATCAGCGCCTCACAACACAGAATTTTTTTATAAATGAGAGGAGGTCTTCAAAGACCAACTGATGTCATAATCAATCTGAAACAAGAAGAATGAGGGTCTAACCACCTCAACAACGATAACTGATTAGTAGTCATCAATAAAGGAATTCATATCAATTGATCAATTTTAATCAAACCCAATAAACGTCTTTAATAGAAGATCAACGCTTCATTTAAACAAATGTATAATTAAGAAAGAAGGTTATAACCAATTTCCAGAATATTATTTAAATCGATTAAAAACAAGACTATAATTTACACATTAAGTTTGAGGTCGTGGATCTAAAATAATGAGTCATTGGATTTTAGGAACTTAACGGTTTCTGAACAAAGCCCAATTTCCTAAAGTTATAAATAGGTACACAATAGTAAAGTCAGCCTTTTAGGAACCCAAAACTGAGTGTGCCAAAGAAAAACCAATCGATATTTTTGTAACAGATTTTCTTCTTTTTTCTTTGATCCCAACTCATTACATCTGTTAGAAACGTTGAGCTAGAATAATTATTCCACTCCTTTATTAATCATCTGTCCAGTTTGAATTTTAAGTTCAGATTAATTTCTTAAAAATCTGCTTTTCCTCACTTTATTGCAAACTATTAAGGTGAATTTGACTCGTTGTCTTACTGTCATTTGTAGCTAGGTTTTGTATGTAATTAATCAGTTTGAATCTATTGTTAGTTTACACCTTTCCTGATAACTTTAGAAGGAAGGCCCAAAATCTGGGGGAGGATTTATTTGGTTGATATTTTATGTAATTGTTCATTTAGTAGTTTCAATATCGCCCAAAGGACAGGGATCCTACTCTCATTTCAGAGGTCTTCTATGATGACAGAGTATTTGACAATCCCAGAGTTAGGATATCTAATCAGGTATGTTGGACCAATATTGAAGAACCATCTATTCTCAGAGTTCGATTTGGAGAATACCCAAAGCCACTCATAATCGATGTCGAGTGGAATTATTTATTCAATTTAATATCCGAGATTTCACCTTTAATCATGAAAACTCTTGATCCTACATATCAGATCCAACTAAGCAAGAGAAATATTCATTGATTTTAAGGCTTATCATCATTTAGGTTGTGAGATTCCTTATAATGATCCTCACTCTGTGAAGTAAGAATCCCAACTGCTGAAATGGGTATGAAGCATTGAGAAAGAAAAATACCCAAAATCTCGTAAAATAGAATATGTTAATTTACAAAGAGTTTGACAAATCCATGTCTGAGAGAGAAACAGTGATGTTTAATTCTGGTGAACAAAAGGAGAAAATCCTAACTTTCAATATCGCATCTTTGACAAATCCAGATCCAAATTTATAGACGGAGTTTAATGGATAATACGGAACATTATCATGTAAGACTTCCAATATGTTCATTTTACAGATTATTGATTCTGCAATCAACAATCATAGTGGGCATGGTTCAATAAATGGTTTTAATGTCCAAGTCTTCTTATGTTATATTGGCACACTGATCTTTGAATTTCTAGCTGATAACCTGATCAATATTCAGACAGGCTGGATCTATAGTCAAAATCTCGGGTTTTTGAGAACCGTTTTTCACAATCCTCTGGGAAACTTGATATCCATGACCCTCATCCATATTTTTTTTATTATTGAAGTACAGATATCCAGGGTTCTATAGTACCTACAGACTACTCTGTCCATAATCCTTAAATATTGAAACTAGTTTCTGATCATTTAAAAGAAACTTAAAGTTCGAATCGAAGGGTCATAGGGTAAAGTTCGTAAGAATTTAGGTGTTAAATCGAGATGTTTGAAAATTAAGAGAAAAAGGCAAAAACGTAAGATGCCTCTAACCTAGTCCCCATGACCATGAAACACCTTTGAAAAGTCTGGAAACTGATCCATGCTCTGTTCCACGCTTATCTTTCCTAACGTACTATAATCTCATGTACCATGGATTTTACAGGTGATGATATTTCATTTCTATGCTTCTCATTCGTGCCAATAGTGTCTGGACCTAACAAAATTTATCTCAGGGTCCCCATCATAATAAGTTATCAGAATATAATTCAGGGCCTCCAATTATTAGTGAATGGGTTTTTCGCACAAATTGATTTATGTTGATCTAAACTATGAATTTCACTTTGGATTTCAGATTTGGTAAAACAGTGGATTTTGATGAGAAAATCAGAATCAAAATGGAATAAAATATAAAAATTAATAAAAGAGATCTCCTTGAAGTATCAAAGATATTAAAGTTGAGATCCATAAGTAATCTGAGGGGTTTTAGCAATATTTCTGATGTCGAGATTTGATCTATAAGTCATCCTCCCCAACCGATTCTTCATTGAATATAAAACTCAATCCCAAAATTAATTATCCTTGAAAATGAGAAACACTGAAATGCATGGTCAACAACGATGTTAAAAATCTCACTTCCTTGACCCCTCTTAATAATGGCAGAGGTAATTCAACGGAATCTCGGCCGGATTCAGCAATGCTAATCCACTCAACCTAGTGTTTACTAAACATTACTATTATCAAGGAGATTCTATGATAAAATCCTGCACATAGAAAGTGAATTGATAAAAACTGCCACAGGCCTGATGAAGAATATAACCCTGAAGAATCCAGATTTTGCAAATCGCCATCTTCCGCCATGGAGAAGTGTTTTGATCAAGATGATCCTCCCAGTTATCATCCTCTGAGGGGTGTCGATGTCTGTAAATGGAAAAGAAAAATGAAAGGCGGAGAGAAAGCTTTATTAAGAAGTTTTAGAGTTTGAAAAGCTTCCATTGATCTTTTACGATCAAAAGATTGATCTACCGCCGACCTCATCTATATACCGCTAGGTGCGGTGAAATGATAAAACTCAACAAAGGCATTTGAACTGCTATATGACAAAATGGAAGAACTACAAAAGAGGTGAAACAAAGGCACAAATTCAATAAAATAGAATTCCAACAGTAAGTGATTTTTAATAAGCTGGCTCATCAGAACAGTTTGCTGCATGATGATCAATGTTTAGGTGCTATCCCTGTTAATGTTCATTTTTCTTCAATTTTGCCTTTCCTTCAGATCCCATCATAATCATTATTCAACCCTGTTCCTTCACTTGATTTGATCTGACACTTTGCAAAAAACTACAAAAATTGAATTACAAAATGCATAAGTAGAATTGAAGTATGAGAATCTAATGCAATCGGTTGATTGATGCTAATTAAAAGCATAAAAAGTGTCAAACTCAGATAATTAGGTTCAAATAAGATTTTTGAGTATTTAATTCACAATTTGATCCATACATTGTTAGTCCCTATAAGAAAGAAAGAAAGAAAAAGAGTAAGCTCCATAAAATCTAAAATTATGTTCACAAAATTATATTTCAAAAGGTTGTAACTGAGTAAATGCTCCAACCCTTCAAGTGTAAATCGTCAAACCTCGTTTCTGAATAATTCATCTCAGAGAATGAATGCCATAAAATCGAGACAGAGTTTCCCAATCTCTGCGGACTCAATCAAAATCTCATCAATCGGCGTTTGACTGATCAAATTTCAATAATAATCCCATTAACCGTGACTTCAACCAAGATCGTTGTTAACCCAGTACGTTAACCAATCAAATAGATCAGATCCACTTTATTCCACAACCTTTATACCGTAGGTGCAACGTCAGGAACTCGATCTCACCAAAGTCCATGTAATCGGGACGACCATGACTTAACCACGGCGTTGGCACCAAGTCAGGCGATCTTCGACATCGACCTTTCATTTGCCCGATTTCGACGATTTGAAACCCCACACCGAATAACTGATAACCTCAACCATCCAATCTTTAGAAGGAAGACTGAGCAGACGCCAACCATGGCTTAGGCACCGGTTAGCGTTTTTACGGCGTACTCCCTGACTGTCAAGCTCACAGTGCCACTGCAATTTTTCCTTCTTTTCTTCTTCTTTTAAATACATTATCTACTTCTGATTCATGCCAATCCTAACTCATATATATTTGAATAAACTTAGTATATTTATTAATAATAGAGAAAGGTTTCACTATTAAGAACCTCATGCACCTGTATATCAAATGTTGTAATAGTATATCAAAAGGTTAACAAGAGTCCGACCTGATCATCCATCAACTAAAGATTGAACTAATCAATATCATTAGAATTTTGATTAAGAAACAATTTTTTCTGAACTGTGTTAGGCAAAACACACAAAAATAAAATGGTAAGTTTGAATTGGAAAAGTGTCGATAGTGATAATGGGCCAATGTGAAGGAAAAATCAGTGTCATTAATTATAAAAACGGTTTGTCAAAATGGAAAATACAAAAATGATAAATAATGTTTACTTTCACTAACTCTCCCTCCCCCCAACTCAAATGGAAACCTGTCCGCACTGGGGCCTGGATTGAAAGTTATAAGTGAATATATGCCACCTGATTGAGATGTACTGCTTGGATGAGATGACTTCATAAAGCTTCATCATAATCTTATTCAATTCCTATTGAGTCAATAGATAAACAGCTAGAGTAAATAGAAAAAGAGAGGAAAAAAAGGATCAAGTTGGAGTATTTTTGAAAAATTATAACCATATATAATTCTCAAAATATCTTTTCTCAAGCTGAGAGCCTGGTTCTTACTTTAATATAGGTTTCTTTGAATCCTGGTATCAAAATAATCTTAAATCTAGCTCGAATGAAAAGTTATGGGTCAAAACAAAAAATGAGTTATAATTGGGGGTAAAGTCATGTGTAATCAAACTAAAAAATTCCTGATCATAATTTTTTGAGTAAACAAATAAAAATATTTAAAAGAAAATAATGTAATTTTTTATCATTATTTTTACACTATAATATATGATATATATATATATATAAACATGCTGTATGAATATATTCACAAAAAAATGAATCTGATGAAAACAATGTTTGAGTCTCCAGATAAAGAATATAAAACATAATTTCATAATCATTATTAATCCAGAAAATGTCAAAGTATACTTAAATATAATGAATAATTCCTTCCCAGACTCCACCATCAAAATTGATAAACCCAAAAATAAATAGAAAATTACAAAAATTAAAAAAAACAGAATTAATTCAAAAAACAAAAATTAATCAATTAGAAAATCCAAGAAGAAAAATTACAAAGAAACCAAATAAAAATAAAATAAAATAAGAGAAAATAGGAAAATGCAGTTTGGGAGACCAAATTCCCAAACTAAATTCCCAAGCCTTTGGAGTGCCGTCGAAACTATTGGAGCCTTGAAATGCCGGTTGTTTGGTACCAATCCAACCATCCATCACGCATGTGGAGTTAACCACAATGTTTTTGATGGTGGCAAAGTCTCAACAGCGCCACTTAACTCCTCAGGCTCAGGAGGCACAAATGGGATATTCTTATTGTAGTGTTTTCAGGTGCTGTAATGTAAGTTTCTGCAGAAGTGATGGACCGCGGTTGTTTTTGGCTTTCAAGTAAAGTACACTGGATCCAAATTCTATGGGGACGGTTAAAGGATAAACATCCCTTCCATCAGATCCTTTCCACTATTTCCACAATGTGGGAGATTGTCATCTTACAGCCACATTGTTCCAATTATGGTGTCGCTATATTCTTCTTCCAAATTCCTCCTCTGACTTAAATGCCTATCGGGTAGAGGCTGGTATTATGGACGTCGAGATGTCAAATCTTTATTGAACCCATCCAATCTTTTTGCTCAGAGAGCCTCCACCAGTCACTCTGATTAATCTGACATCTACTCACCTTGAACTACTGAAAAATCATCCATCATTCTGCCCAATCAGATGGCTGTTCAACAAAGATGAGGCCAAGGTTGTCGCCATGAGTAAAGTGGGGCACAATGGGCGGAGAGCAGTGATGCAAGCAAGTCGGGAGAATATCAGAAGGGTGCACCCTAATCCATTATCCTGCAGTCTCATGGACCTAGATGGCCAGAGCTCCTATGTAATGTTTGATTTACCATGAAGGTTTATGAGTCCCCATTGATATATGCCTAGGGCCTTCCACTGGCTAATCAATGTATTATTCTCCTTCTCCACGGTCACACCAAACTCACCGATATGGATCCTACTGGGAGAACAGGCACACAAGACAAAAAAAAAATCCTGCAGACGTTTTTCTTTTTTTTAGTGAAATGAAGAAATAAAAAACCTACGCATTATAAAAAGAATCACCAATACTGTGATGAGACTACAAGTGTCTAATACTGTCAATACTTATAATCATCTCATGACCCACACATTTTTTATCTGTGCCATAGGTGTTCAAATCATCAATTTATTCAGGTTCCCATCAATGAATCAACAATTTAATATAGTATTCAGGTTTAACATATGAAGATGAGTTTTTCTGCATAAATTTGATTTTTCAAAGATCAAAATATAATTTAATCAGATTTCAGATTCAAAATTATGATTTAGAAGTGAAAACTGAATGAAAACAGTTGAAATGATAAAAGAATAAAGAGATCCCAGTTTTATTAGATACTAGCTTAGATCCAGAGTAACGGAAAGCCTTGCACATTTTGATGCTGGGAGGAGACCAAAATATCTCAAACTGACTGGTCAGAAGATAAAACTAATCCCTTAATGATCTTTATATAAAATGAACACTTATTAGCTACCACCGCAGAAGGAAAAATCACTTTTAATTTCTTCCCACGTCGCAACTAACAATCTATTTGATCTTTACGCGATCGATCGAAACCCGGTAAAGCTACCAAAACATTAGTTCATTCATGAGATCTTCGTATGATAAAACTTTCGAAAGTAATAAACCAGCGGGCATCCGCCGTTGAAGAATGATGGAACTTCTTTAGCATCTGATTCGCAATCGCGTTCTTCACTTGTTGATGAATATTTGAAACAGATCCTCCGCCCGTCATCCCGGAGGGTTGATTTCGCAAACGTTAAGTCAGCAAAAAGGAGAGAAAGCGGAGCATGGAGAAAAAGCCAGAGAGTCAAAGCTCCCGCCAATTTTTGTTGACGGAAAGCTTTATTGATTCTACGCCTGATCAGCTTATATACGCCGCAAGGTAAATTACAAAACTTCAATAGCGCATTGATCCATATATGACAAGAAAAATCCTAAAGAGAGAAACAAAAAAAATTAATTCAACGCCGTGAGAATCAACACATATAAGATTAACAAAGTAACAATTGTGAACAGCGTTTGAGATGAACATATAGCGCAGAGGAAGATCCCAATGCCCATTTTTCTCACTTTTGCCTTCTTCTTTTGGATCTGATTTGCAATGATGAGTTCAACCTTGGTTCTTCAATGCCAATTATTTACCACCTAGTCGGATTATCTGAAACCAAAATTAGTCACAAAATGCATCTAGAGAACAAGTAAGTGGACCCAATGCAAACGAGTTATTCTATACTGACTGGCACATAAAAGCTCAACCGTGAATAAACAGTATTCAAATAGCACTCGAAAATAATCACTTTCCTACCTGTGACCCTTTGTTCTTTGAAGCTTCGCCAACGCTCCAACGCTGTCAGTATAAAAACAAAGGTTTTTCCATGTTGGAACCATTTTGATCAATGTAGAACTTTGAGCCAAACCCATTCTTAGCTTACTCATGTTTACCTATATCTGCTTCCATATTGATCCAATATTTATTTGCTTGATATCTATAACTATACCCAATCAATCAAGATGAATATGACCTCAGATGTCGACTTAATTATCTTTTTTTTTTTTATTCGAATTGAAAACTAATCAAGAGGTATCCAATGTGAGTCTGTGTTCCATTCTGAGTGCACACAAGAATATATAATCTCTCCCTCCTAAGATACTTGAGAATTATGGGCCACGTTGTATCCAAGACCTATTCAGGATTGGGATTGAGAATCACCTATCATCCCTACCATATAATATGGGTACTGTAGCTCCTGTATACAATATGGTACATGAGGCTACTCATAACTGAGGTATGGTGGGAACTGCTCCTATATCCTTCTTCCTCTGAGGTGTCTTTGTGACACCGCTCCTTGGAAAGATAACTCCATCCCTGTTTGGTAAATAGATCCTTCTGAATCTGCACTAATTCAGCTAAAATCTTATCATTATAAGATGCCAGAGACAATGCCACAAAAATTTTGTTTTACATCTTTATAATTTGATCCCAACAGCTGCTTTCTTAAATCTTTCATTTGAATTGTCAAGTTAGCCATTTTTATATTCATAATGTTTAACATCATTCAATGAGGAATATCATCTACAAGAAAGAACCAAGAAGACCATCTTCTTTTCTGATGATTTGTATATACAAGGTCCATCAACATTTTGCCTGTAAAAACCATACGCTTTGATAGTTTCACCAAAAACGCAGATTCAAGATCTTGAAGCTTGCTTCATCTATAAATGGACCAAGCAAATTTATGTATTTGAGGTCAGTTTTTAGCCTACAAATCCGGTTGCATACGGTGATGCTTTCCTCAAGATAGCCATCTTAAGTTCTCGAAGTATCCATTTGCTACATCTCACCTAGACAAGCTGCTATGGATAAAAGAATGTTAATAGATCATATAGCTACTATGAGAAAGTTTCTTCATAGTCCACCTCTTTAGTATAACTTTATTATCATCATTTCTGAAAGTCCCCAATTCTTCCACTATGCCTCTTTTCAAGATCCATTTTACATCCCATGTATCCACATCCTCGTGGATTCATGTCTCTAGATGAAGTTAGAGCATGATCTATATTTTTGTCCATAGCATCTAATACTTTGTCCTTGAACGTAATCATCCACAGTAATTCACTGATGTCGTAATGACTATCCTAGTTAGGACCACACTAGAAATTACTTCCTTCCATGTCTTAACGATGGGGTCTCACCATCCCAATTACGAGGTACTGTGGATATTCCCCAAACAGGAAACAGTAATCCCCTTGGACTTGTCGTCATCATGGTCGATGGTGATTTTCCTGATCTGACTGTGAATTAAAGTTCCTCCAGCGATAACCTTTATCAAGAATGAAGTTTCATCACATACTATCTTCAGTGCCCGATTTGCCAAACACAAATATTCTCTTATCCAAAGACTATAGAAACGTAAACCCCAGCCTTTGATAGCCTACAAACATAATATCGTATGGTTCAACTTCCCGCCGGTCTTTCCTTCAATATAACGATAATCTCATATGGCGACGAAACTTAGTCACAAACCGACCATTAACCGGCGGGTGTCTTTGACGACGATGAATCCATATTCAAATGATTCATTATGAATCCCCAAAATGATTGGTAACATGAGGTCACTATTACCGACCAACCATATTCAGTAACGTCCGCTTCCTTCTTTACAACAACTGACTTCACAGCGTCTGGCGCGGCGGAGCCGGATAGGATCCACGTTAGCAAATGATCCTTGAATTATTGTATCAAGGTACCCAATTTCGATCCGATTGAAGAGCTTTAAGTGACGGTTTGAACTCGCTTTTCGCTCTCATGAATCTTAAACTCTCCAAAAGTCTCTGATTTCTGCATTAGGCAAACACACTGTGAGTCTGAAATAATCTGTCAATGAATGTGACTAAAATATTCATAACACTCTCATTGTGGCCACTGACTTAATCACGTCGCTGCATGCACAAGCTAAAGAGGTTCTGATCTCTCACCTTGTCAGGAAAGGTCTCTTTGTATCATTTTTAATTCTTCTAACATATCTAAAACAGAAGAGGGCTAAAGATTATCTCTTTCTTTAGTAAGGATCTGATCTTCTTTAATAATCCGTGTTTGACTCATTGGTATTATATTTGTCTTTAGATGCTTCAAAGATAATTGTTAATATCATCATAACTTTGATCTATTGATTTAGATGTTCACTTGAACAATTTCAATTATTAATGATCTCCTCAATGGCTCCTTACGATTTACAAACCTTATACTTCTTCTCTTATGTTCAGAATGATAAATATCTGAACTATTTGAAACACCTCATTATTATAAATAAATATTAAATAATGAAACATGCATAGAAGTATGAAAGTTTGTAAACCAATTTTTCTTGAAACCATAGTATTTAAAAATCAAGAAATTGACTCTCAAAATTGTATATTTCACTTATGAGATGTAGATCTCACATCAACTCATAAGGGTTATCCTTTTCGATTTAATAAAAGTCCTCAGCAACCACATCCCAAATACAACACATATGATGGGTCTAATCCAAATGATCCAAGGTGATAAATCATCAATGCTTCTCAAACTATGAATCCAAGATTAACCATCAGAGGCCTTTCGTTTGCTGTACCTTAAAACACGTGATTCGGTCAACTCATGTTAAAGGAAGGGACTCAGAACCATGATCATCTAGTGAAGGCCTCGTCTACACCATCTTTCCAGAACAGTGATGAAAGACCTATCCACGTCATCTGATAAACCAAAGTCAATCAGATTAACCCAGAGCATTCCATTGACAACACAAAAGCAGTCTCAAACAAGACAAAGAGAATCAAAAGTTTTTATTTGACTGCAAATCTTAATATATGAAATATATTGATAATCAAAAAACCATTGTTTTCGAAATATATTTGATATAATCAAACCATTGCTTTGGCTTTACAAATCATCATTGTTACGCCAATATATTTAAAATCAAACTATTATTTTGTTGTTTGGTTTAAATCATATTGCTTTGTTGTTTTCAAATATGGTTTCATAATCAAACCATTGAAATATTAAAATATAGAGTTTTGATAATTCAAAACCATTACCGCCACAAAACTATTACGGTTGGTTTTCAAATATGGTTTAAAACTCCAAACCATTGTTGTTTTGTTTGTTTTCTTAAACCATTGTTTGTTTAATAAATCATCGCTTTGTTGTTTTCTAATTATGGTTTAAACTCAAATCATTGTTGTTGTTTGCTTTAACTATTACTATTACTATTTTCAATATGGTTGTAAAATCAAAACCATTACATACTTCAGAGTAAACGATTTATAAATAATAATCAGTATTGAAAACAGTCGAACACTAATCTTCCTTTATAATAATTGATACATCGATCATATCTTCCACTTCCATATTATCTACATGATTCGGATGATAGATCGCACACGCCAGTTATTAACCGCTATCTTATACACTGGTGCTTATAATTTTAAAATTTCGTAAAGAGGAGCCCCAAATGCCATTAATGGAAAATATATTGGATTCTAGACTGGCGATCTTCATGAATTTTAAAAACACTGAAAATTTTGAAAAATTTATTCAGATCAACTGATAAAATCCCAATTTCAACTGACCATCTAAAATAATTCCCAAATTAGGTCTGATCATACCCAAAAAAGAGTCCCCAAAAACTCCCAAATTCCAACCCATTCAAAATTTGGCTTGAAAACTGAGGCCTCACTACCTAAGAAAATTTGTTATTACATAGCTCTTAATAGAACAACAATATAGGAAAAATTTCCTACCTCCTTGATGATTTGAAGAAACGCCAAGATATCGCACCACGCCAGAGTTCTCGCCAGTCCAACTTTGCCTTCGTCTCACAAAATCACTGTCCTAGCTTCCAGTAAGAAAGAATGAAAGTTGAAAAACAAAAAATAAAATCTTTTCCCGATGCCCTTCCATCCATCTGGCATTCATCTCTTAGATTTCTTGATCTTTTGAACGAGTTATATTATTATTGAATATTTGGGTACGCCACAGAACCCATATCGCCCAGCCCATCCAGTCGGTCCCGGCAATTTTGAGTCTTTCAAATAAATTATTCTAAATGAACCTTGAATCAACCACTTCCTGCCCCAGACTCAATCCCTGTCCCCAAGTCAATAGCACTCTAGATTTACCCTGGCCAAATTCAGAAATGATTCTAACTATTCTAATTTGAAGAAACTTTCTGCTCAATAGATTTACGAGACAATTTGAATTACTTTACCCATTTACATCCAGATCTAGAGAATTTTCTTGGCTTCCCAATTATAATTTATTATTATTATCCTTGAATTCCACACTTGTACTTCAATTCCTCCATTTTCTTAATTAAAAGTGCCACAATGCTGAAACTTATACTTCATCCTAAAAAATAACTTTCAAAAAATACTTACTATGATAATTTCAAAATAGAATTAGTAAGAAGCCTCTTGAAATGATGAGGTGAGCTCATGAATATATTGATACAAGATAATCTCTTGACTAAGTGATAAATGAGATCTATAAAACCTATATACAAAAAACAACCTTATTTAGCTTCAAAATCATTTATTCTCATTTCATTGTTATTAATATGAGCTCACACTCTCATGATTCTTCGAAATGATTTACTGAGTAATCTTCCAAAAGCCTTAATTTTTAAACAATAAAAGCCAACGTTTCTGTGAGAGAAAAGAAGAAGGAGAAGAACAGAAACCCTATATAAATAAGTCAGAATGTTATTTCTGTTGAAGTAGAAGGAGTCTCAAAAACGAAAGGCAGAGAAAGAGAGAGAGAACTCCTCGCTTATGTCCTTACGTTGTTTTTTCTTCCTCTTATGCTAAATGCTGTAACTAAGGATTGAAAGGCGTTGGAAAAGAAAACCCCCTCTAGAAAATGAGGAAGAAGAAGGGTAAGGGAAGATTTCGACAACCTCCAAATGTAAAGTAGAGGAATGTTTGAAAAAGGAGATCTAAAAGATAGAGGTTTCCAGATTTTGGTCATCTAAGAAAAATAATGAGGAGATAGGAGATATATATATATATATATATATATATATATATAGATGAGGTATATATATATATATATATATATATATATATATATAACTTATAGATGATGACAAATTTTTATAAAGATTCTTATATTTTTTCAATGAAACTAAAAAGACTCAAGATTGAGCTAGAAATTCCATTTATAACCAACAAGACATTGAAAGTAATGACTTAAAAGCACTCATATAATAAAAACAATTATAAGATAAATGACGCTTTTAAATTAAGCGTCTGTATGATTCATTTATCATTAGATAATGGACTTTTTTTTTAAAGGTCACATCAGGTCATAAAACTTTTAATTTTTGTATATGGATGAATTGGAAAAAACTAATCATGATATGGATTGATTTGGAGTGTGCCACTTCAATTGACATCGAATCAAGCCACATTGTTAGTACCTCAACGACGACTTGAATAATCGCGCGATAGAACGCTGTCATTTACATTTCGTAATACGAGAGCTCGACCATGAACGATGATAGTTAATGAACAGAGAAAGTGTTGTGATAAAAGACCAGAAACCACCTCATAAGGCAAAACTGAATTTAATCTGTTCGTTAATTTGTCAAAATCCCAATTTATTCCCAGATCCCGGATTGATCAAACGATTTCACCCACTGGAACGTCTCTTCACAACTTAACTGAAGACGCAGAGAAACGCAGAAAAATCCGGGGATTAAACAGAATCACATCTTTTTCCGCACTGCTTTCAAAAAGCCGGTAAAACTGATTTCATGCACAAAGCTCGCAGAGGCGATCGCGTTATGGTCGGTGAGAGAAATGATGAAACGACATCAGAGAGCGCTCACGACAAAACCTGGGAACAGCACATGGTATGTCATCTTTAAAAGTTAAGTCACAGGTAGCGCACAAAACAGTTAGAAGGATCGCCATCTTCCGACTTAAACCAAAAGAGAAACGTGGCTGAAGAGGCGAGTCTGCAGAGCGCCGATCCATTATTCTTGGAGAGAGAGTCGTCCTTCCCCGCGATTTGCAGATCCCACCGTCACTTTCGCCGGCAGATGTACAGGTTATGTCGTCACGCCAAAGCGGTCACAGCGCGTCGCATCAGGAGTTTCCTCAACCAGGTAAGTTTCTCCTACTGGCTTTATCTTTGTTTAAGAACCATCTGATGTTTTGAGTCGGTTTGAAATGCGGAGGGGTTTGCTGGATCGTCCCAAAACTGGGGATCCAATTGTTGATTTATGGAACTCAATACAATCCGTGGATCGTCACTGACTGTTTAAAAATAATGGATGGATCTAAGCTACGGATTACTGACGCGTGACGGGGTGTCGAACTACTTGAGAAAATACAAAGTCCTGCAAATAACCTGATAATTATATTGATTATGAACAAAGAACTGAGTGTCGATCGTTCTCAATCGTGATTCTCAATAAAACAAATTCTTGTGAAAGTATGTGAAATTGGTGAAGTAATCAAATTGAATTCTTGTGTTTGATCAGCCCACGAATAATTTTTGGATGGATGAAATAAGAAACTACAACAGATTGTGTGGATTTACCTTTAAGGAATATATTCCATGTTTATATATTTGCATGAATTTAGACTTATTGAAATTACATTCATGTATTCCATATGCACCGAATCTTAGGACTAGAGTTATGCATGAGGATGAGTCTGCAGAAACGATTCTAGGCCAAGTTCAAACACACTTACTCCGAGGTAAGTCCAAACTCAAATATCAACGTTGGAGCGCCCAATTGATATTCATCGGGAGGTGGAAGTCCACAACACCACAGGATCAATCACTGAGCGCCCAAACTGGATATATACATAACGGGAGGCTGTCCAACAAAACAAATAATTTCACATAATGAAGATGGGAGAGCTCAAGAGTGATCTGACTTGAGTTGAACATGCAGATATCCAAGCAGATCAAGTGCATTTATTTAATCGGTGTTTATTTTTGGTTACTGCATATAATTTTAGTGAGAGTGAAACATTGAGGGTGAATCCAACAAACATAGCTCACCCACATGGGAATTTATTATTTGTGTACAGGAGGCTTGACGTGAGACGGTCATCCAGAGGCCGCTAGGAAGAAAGTCGGTTGTGGTTTGGTCTTGATAACATAATATGAATTTTAGATTTTATATGTGTTGTATAGAGTAAATTTTAACTCTTAAAACTACAGTAAGAAGTAGTATGCTTTACGAGGATAACTATACCAAGAGGGCCATTACCCAATGGATTGCTTATCAACACAGGTATATGGTGTACCGATGTGTAGAGTCCAATAAGGAGATGTCCTGCTCAGATTTTGAAGTATCGGCAATCCATTATCCAATTTGTATTCCAAAGTTGATTATAGCTCAAAGACCTGAATAAGGTCATTAATAGGTTGATATTGAATGAAATAATTTATGGAAGTCATATTATGATGTGATTTCTTCATTGATTCGATAAGTGTGATTTAAAGATACACCAAAATCAAGTCTGCTTCACAAACTCATGAGCTATGTCATCTATTTTAATCCATTATGTTGATTTTCACCTGAAAAGTGAAATACTAATATGCAACAGAAGAAACTCACCAATTTGTTATTATGTGAGTGAAAGAAAGAAGAAAATATATATAAAAATGCAGTAACTCCAGGAGTAAATGGTAAATGGTGTGGGCAGCAAATGTTGAACCGACGCCGCGGCGCCGCGCGCAATAACATTTATACCGCGAGCGATTCGAATTGAATGAAAACCGACGTATCGCACGCGATCGTTAGCAACCAGCAACCAACCATCGGCGAACGACGTTCACGAAGATCGACGGCGACGGCGTGATACCGCGTTGGTAATGAGGTTCGACGTTATGGCGCAACCGACGCCGCGACGATTTGAAGATGAACCGCAGATTTGAGTTTCGCAACGCACAGATAATCAACGCGCCATCGAATAAACCACGGCTCCAGATCTGAGGTCACGCAGACTACGTCGCATACCCGCGAACGTCACTAAACCAAGATAAGAGTTGATGTCACCACATCGGTGATCACCGGGGTCAAAACCGAAGATCGCGAGGCTGGAGGTCGCACATCGTAGAACTACGTCGTTCAGATCCGGCCGACGGTCGCACAAGATTCGATGTCGCCACGCCCAAGAGTCACCCGTCAAAGCCCGTCGCGTTATTCCGAGGCGACAACAGCGCTTTAATAACCGAAAACCAGCGTCAAAGCTCGTTCACGCCCGGCGAATGATCAGCGTCGCAAGACCGAAACCAAAAATGAGTCGCGTTATTACGAAACATGTCGCGGTTAGCGGACCGATGTCGCCATATCGAACCAATGAACCAGAGATTGGGGAGCGATGTCATGATATGACCACGTTTTAATAAAAGGGACATCAGCTAAGATTTGCGCCTCTAAAACTGGAACGCATGGTGGATTGAGGTTAATTCCAGTTTAATACACCACTCGAATCCACAAAGATCAGATTTGAACAGTCCCAACTCCCCAACTCCAGGCAATAACAGCCTTTCTCGCCCAACAAGAAAGTTCCCGCTGTCGCCAAAAGATGATCCAGCTGGGCTACAAGGTCCCTGATTTTCTTATTATTTTATTTTTCTCTTTCCTCTTTCTTCGTTTTTTTTCTTTCGTTTTTTTTCTTTCCATTTTAGTTTAGATTAGAGAGCTGTATTTCGTTCTAATTTGGATTCGAACGCTAGCTGTAAAGGATTTAGCTGAATGCAGATTTATATTTTAATACCAGTCTGTTTGAATTCCGCATAAATTTTTGGATTTCGACCCGCTCGATTTACAGTGGTTTACTTGATCAGCAAGCCAATGTATGGTATAATCAGTAATTTAGAAGCCCAACTTCCATTGAATTGACGTTATTGTCAGAAATAATCTTTCCTACGGTATTTTATTCATTTTAGCTGAACTTCAGATGTTAAATCGACTACGGGTTTTGTCAGATCTTTGGAATCGATCCCACTCGTGCCTCTCAGACCATAACGAGGTTGTTTCAGCTCTGATTTCCAGGAGGCCCTCTGGGTGACACAGAGAAGGCATTCCTGAGAGCAAGAAACAATTTCGGGAAGGTATTTGAACTTGATATTGCTGATCTAATGCGCCCTGTATATTTAAATCAATACTTCCTCTTCTCACTTGTAACCGAGAATGAGTTGAGTGAGTTATTAATTTAAGTACGTAGAGTTCACCCCACTCGACAGCACTCGATCCTGTTAGCAAGGATCTAATCAAGGAAAGAGTAAGCTATTCTAATTTTGAGGGCGAGAAACCGCCAGATAGTGCAACCTCAAGAATGACTAAATTGAAGGAGCTCAAATCTCGCAAATTCATGTTGGTATGAAGTATTGAGAAAGAAAAATACCTTAACAAGGCTACGAGATTTAAAGTAGTTATCTCACCCTTGTTCGAGAGAAACAATTTAAGGTGAGATGATGAACTCGTGTGGTTCGGAGAGGTCCAATACACTATATTAATCCGACTAGTTTTAAAGATCATGTTCGTAAACAAAAGTTTTTTCATAAAGACATCGTAGGGAATTGATTCTTCGCTACCAGCTGATTATTCAATGTTTTTAGAGATAAATCATAAATCTAAATTTGTTATTTTGAAATAATCTCAATTCATTTGTTATTCAATCATTTTTCTACATCATTATTTTCAAGCTTTCAAAGCAAAATCTCATTATCGTAATCTCGTCCAAATAGTATGGAGCTTAAGTAGTTGGGGTAGTTGGATTGAAAATTTTGAGACTGTGATCGATATTCGACTTAAATCCATTTTATTACTATTTAACTCGCGGCACTTGTAGTATACCGGATCAAAACCACGAAAATGGTTTTCTTACAAAAATATCTTTTAATCAACATGATAGTAAAAGAAACTAACACTCAAGTTTAATGGTTTATCTATCGAGGATTAGACAGTCCTTGATAATAAGTCTTAAATTTGAATAGAATTGATCCATAACAATTTATCGATATCAGTTTTAATAAGTTTTAAGCATTATTGCAGGGATTAGTTAATAGTCTTTTGAAACAATGTTATAAATTTGTACATGTGTAATGGTCCAAATTAACAAGTTTTATGAGCTGTCAGGATCGAAAGAATTTAGTAAATCAATATTCGACTTAAAGAAGGAAATGCTAATTTGGACATTTTTGAAGAAAAGAACAAAATAGTTTTTCAAGAGTGGTTATTTTTAGCCACTAACCTTTTACAAACCATATTGAAAATATTTGTTGACCAGACTCATCCTCTTAATATAAGTGTGTTTTGATTTCAGGACAAATTCAATGCATAGGAACAACACCGATCTGATTCCACAGACAATGCACTAGAAAGAACACTTAAGCTTGAGAAAGATAAAGAATATGTGAACTCAACCATGGCAGATGAAAGGATGTGATCGTAATGAAGCAATAATAGAGAAGCGCCTAGAAGGCCTTCAATCATTGATACTACGAGGACTTCGGGAAGCCTATTATTCAAGATGAGTATCAAGAATCAGGCAGCCACTATTGATGCAAATAATTTGAACTTAAACCAAGATTAATACAATGGTCCAAGAAGATCGCCTCACTGGTCATCCCACGTAGGACCCAAACGAGCACCCGAAGATTTCTCAGATGGCTTAATACAGCTAGTTGAATGGTGAGACCAAGTCATCAAACTCGCATCTATTCCCACTTTCTCTCGAGAGATACAGCAGCCACATGGTATGAATCTTACCATATGGCTCACATTTGGGAGGAGTTAGTAGAGGCCTACTTTGGGCAGAGATTCTTTCCATCCCCACCTCAGAGAGAAGGAGGGAAACTGTGTTTCACAGGGGAAGATGAAAAAGCCTTTATGTAGTCGGGAAAGATTCAAACGGCTGTTGAGAAGATGTCCAACATGGGAGGTAGATCTGAAGACTCAGATGGACATTGTGTATATCATGCCTGAATGATATACTAAAGAGGATCATTGATGCTTCATGTTGTCGAAAGCATTCAAACGAAAAGTGTCGAAGAGGCAAGAGAGTCGATTGAAGACCGGTTAGTCAATATGAAAACTCCTTCCTCAGTTTCTTCAAGAGGAAGCAAGAGAAAGGATCATGGTTAGTGAGAGCTGAGCAAGATGGCAGCCATGAGGCTGTTGGATGCCATTATGCACAAGATGGACAAGAAAAGGGAAGACACATTAATCGCCCATGAGATAGGAGCAAAGCCAGAAAAGAGAGTTATTGAAAGGAAGTGCCGAGAGAGTCAAGAATACTTATGATGCTGAAGAGGTTGGGCATCTGGTGAGCCAAGAAAACTACCATTTCAAACCCAATACCAACCTGTCAAGACATTATCACCCAACACCGAGGAACCATGAGAATTTCATAGCGGTGGAGGGGCTTCACAAGGCCCAAGGTGACTGATGTAACCCCTCAACAGGGTTATCAACAGCCACCAAGGTTCCAGCAACAACAGCAAGGAAATGAACACAAAAATGAATATCAGGGTCAGAGGAGGGCCCAATCTTTTGAAGAATGTGATGCCGCAGATTTCATGGGGGGATAATAAGAAGTCGTTGAACCTCCATGAACAAAGTTTGTGAATTGGAAGAATCGCTACCAATTCTCAAATTTTTCACCACCAATGCATCCTCAAGAACCTGACACAAGTGACACAAAGAAGAACCAAAGACCGCATGGTCGTACCAGAGGGAAGGAGTTAGAAAAGATGAAAGAAAAATGACAGAAGAAAGAAAGAAGAAAGCCTGTAAAAGGAAGAAGCACTAGAGAAAAAGAAAGAAGGAGTGACAAGAAGGATATCCATAAGCTCTAGACTGCAGCCCATTTCCACGTAGAGGACTCGCAAAATCAAAGATAGAGGATGGGCTTGTAAGGTTTTTGAAACCTTCGGTTGTGAGATCAAGATGCCCTTTACGTATGGTGGTGACTGGGGATGCCACTCTATGCAAAATTCTCGAAGGACATGCTGAGCAAGAAAGAAAGATAGTAGAAGAAGGATTGTGAATCTCACCGCTACTTGCAGCGCCGTGATAAAGAAAGAATTGTTTAAAAGATGAAGGATCCAGGAGTTTTACAATTCCTGCATCATTAGAGGAGCTGAATCTGGTGAAGCTCTGACTCAGAGCCAGTATAAAACTTGATGCCTCTTCTCGTCGCTGCCAATTAAGTTTGGGGAGGTTATTCCCACCACTATTACTCTTCAAATGGCATGACGATGGTAAACCTAAGGAGTCATGGAAGATGTGTCGGGTCAATGCTGGGAAATTTGTTTCCCAAGACTTCTATCATTCCGACATGGAAGAAGATTCACAAGTACCCTCATAATGGGAGACCATTCCTAGCTATTGAGCTGCCCCGAGATCGATACGCAAAAGAAGTTCTTACCTTGAGGGTTGGAGAGGAAGTTGCTGCTTTCAACTTAATCAAAAGCATGTAGAATATAGATATAGATAGAGAAAATTGCAATGTAGTTGATGATGTCTATACCTACAACCCTGGTGTTCACAATGATTGTAATAAATTTTGATCAATGAAAAAGAGATAAATTCCCAAGATATTGAAGATGACTATCTGGACAATGTCCATACAATGTCATTCTATAGAAACCGTGTTGAGCTCGGGCTAAAAACAAAAATGACAAAGGGAAAATAATGAAAAAGGGAAATTCATCAAGAAACCAAGGAAGAGGGGCTAGTGTTGAAAGAGTTGCCAAGTCATTTGAAGCATGCTTTACTTAGAATCACCAAAGAGAAGACTGATTATCTCTCGCAGACTCTGATGCCGAGGAACAAGAGGTTGCTGAAAAATCTTAAAGAAGCATAAAGAGTTTATAGCTTGGTCCATTGAAGAATTGAAGGGTAATACCATCAATTTGCATGCACAAAATTCTGCTAGAAGAAACTTCAGCTTATCCGTAAGAGAAATTCATCGTTGAGACTGAATCCGGCTGATGAAGGAAGTGGTCAGAAGGAGGTACTCAATCGTTCATCGTCGTTTTATCTATGCAATTTCAGAGAATCCTTCAGAGCTCCACCATGTGGTTCCAAAGTAGCGGTGGGCTTATCAGAATCCGCAATGAGAAAAATGAATTATTCCAACAAGAATAAAGGACAGATGAGGGTATGCATTGATTACAGAAGTTAGACACACTAAATGTGAAAGATCATTTTCCTTCGCCTTCATTGATCGATGTTGGATGTATTAGCAGATTAATCTCTTATTTTTTGTTTCGATGATGGTCTGTGGATACAATCAGATTGCTATTGCACTGAGGATCAAGACTACATTCATATGCCCTCATGGTACCTTTGCCTTCTATGATGCTATTTAATAACGCCTTGCTACATTCCAAAGGTGTATGATGTCAATATTTTCTGTGCATTTGTCAAGAGGTTATGGAAAATTTTTACGGATGACTTCACCGTATGATCCGGGCTGATCAGTGTTTGAAGAACTCGAAACAAGGCTTCCAAAGATGCCAAGACAAACAACTAGCACTAATTGGGAAAATGCCATCACTCAGAAGGTATTGTTCGGCATAAAACTTCCGCCATCGGATCAGCATCAATCCAAGGTATCCATCAAAACTCTCGCAGAATCACCTACCGCAAAGGAGTAAGAAGCTTCTGGGGCATGCCGGATTTTATAGGAGATTCATAAGAGACTTCTCAAAATAGCTTAATTTCAATTATGCAGACACGAGAGGGATACAAGGTTTAATTTTACGACTCTCGCAAGGTCATTAAGAAATCAAGATCAAATCGGGTTCAAGCACTCATAATGGTTGCACCAGAATAGATCGTGGATTTGAAATAATGTGTGATGCCATGATTTTGCAATGGGAGCTGTCCTAGGCAAAGAAAGGAGAAAATATTTAGACCATATAATTATGCTAGTAGAACTCAATGAAGCACAAGAAAATTACTCAACAACTGAAAGGAGATGCTAGCCATAGTATTTGCTTGTAGAAAAATTCAGGCAATACATTTTGGGATCCCATGTTATTATTCATACCGATCATGCAAAGAATCAAGTACCGATGTCAAAGAAGGAAGCCAAGATTGATAAGGTGGTGCCGTATCGGCAGAAGAGTTTGACTTGGAGATCAAGGATAAAGGTGTGACAAATGTGATAGCTGATCACTTGTCAAGAGTAGAAAGAAGTAATCATTGAGAAAGTACATCGACAGAGAACTTCCCGCATGAGCAACTGCTTAAAGCTTCTTCCAACTTCCATGGTATGTCGATATTAGAACTATTTAGCTGTGGGTAGTTCCTTCGCATCTGCCTACCAACAGAAGAGGAAACCTTTGAACTCGATTGTGTATTATATTTGGGATGATCCACTATTATTTAAAAGAGGCGCTGACATGATAATAAGAAGATGTGTGCCATAAAATGAACAAGGCAAAATTCTGAATGAATGCCATGCAACACCATATGGGGGTCATTTTTCAGGAGAAAGAACAGCTCATAAGATACTCCAACTGGTTTTATTGGCCCACTATCTTCTAGATTGTGCCGAGTGGGTTAAATTGTGTGATAGATGCCAAAAGATTGGAACATCACAGCTATAAATGAAATGCCCTAAGAGGTATAATGGTGGTGCAAATCTTTGATGTATGGGAATAGATTTTATGGGACTATTCTCACCATCATTTGGGAACTGCATACCGCTAGCGCCTGATTATGTTTCAAATGGGTGGAAGCAAAGGGTTGTCCAAGGAATGATGCTAATACAAGCTTGTGAGCTTCTTGCAAAATATTTGAGCAGATTGAACACCCAGAACTATCATTAGTGATGGGGAAGCCATTTTGCAACAAAATATTTGTAAAACTCATGAGTGTATAAGATCAAGCATGTAACAGTCTAGCTTATCATCCCCACTACAATGGACAAGGTAAATTGCCAAATTGTGGAGATTAAAAGAATACTTGAAAAGACTGTGAGCTCGCTACAGAAGGATTGGTCATCCAAACTCTCTGATGATGCACTTGGGCTTACAGGATCGCATACAAAACTCTCATTGGAATGTCCCCAAATGAATTGTTTTCGCAAACCAGCAATAAATTACTTAGACTGAATACAAGGTAATGTGGGCCATCAAGAAGTTGAACTTCGCATTTTAAACGCATGAAGAGAGATTGTTCAAATGTCTCGAATCGAAGAATTGAGAAATGAAGCCTATGATAATGCTAGAATCTACAAGGATAAGACAAAGAAATGGCGATCAGCGATCTTTGAGGAAAGAGTTCAGAGCAAGGGAATAGTTCACCGTTTAATTCCTGTGACTAAATCGTTCCCCAGAAGTTGAACCAAATGGAGGCCATAATACGTGGTATGTCACAATACATTTGGAGCAAAGGATTATTAAGGACTCCGATACTGTAGAAGAATTCAAAGTCACTTGAGACAAAGATCAAGCATTATCTAAGCAGGAGGAAGAATGAAGAGCTCCAAATAGTTATCTAGAAGGAAGAAGAACCAAAACAGCAAGTCCAGATAAGGACTCAAAACTGAAAGAAATGATGGGAGGCAAACCCATAGAAAATTTAGCGTTTCAGATTTAGATTTTGAATTTGTCATAGCTATTTCGCTTTCATTTAGTTCATATAAAGATGATAATTTTTGAGAAGTTAATTGTAGTTTAATTAAATTTTCTTTAATCATGCAGTATGCGTCTGCAAGGCTGAAAGACATGAGTGAGAAAAGCAACTCCAGGACACCTCCAAAGAACTTGCGTAAACGTTCCGACATGAACAAAGCGGGGGTAACTTTCTCCCTAAACCAAACCTGAAATACATGAGAGAATTGTCGCATTGGAGATGCCCTAATAAATGTCTAAAGGATAATAGATTATTAAAGGAATTAAGCTTTGAGATCATTAAATCTATGGTATATCATGACATAAACAAAACTTGAAAATGCAAGGTCACGACACAAAAGAATACCTAAAACCTAGTTATGTCGTGATTAAACTTAAGGCATGTCAAGACATAAAGAGGGCTGAAAACAACTACTCACTTTCTAAATGCCCTAAACTAATGTCTTAAATAAAATGAGGCTAAATTGATGTCGCGACAAGTGAATTTAATTGAAATAATAATTAGCCCACAAAACTGATCAATTGCAATCGGCTTGAGAACTTTTTCCCACCCCGCTTCACTTCCGTGAAACCGTCATCCTCCTTCCTTTCCGATTCTAAATTCCTGAAACCCTAGCTCTCAAAAATCTTCAGAAAACTTTCCTTCCGCTTTCAAATGGTCAAACCTCAAACCTCGTGACCTAACCTGGAAGAGATCACGAGGAATACGCGGCAAACTTAAGAAGAAATCCGACAGAAGAACCGATGGAAGAGATGTCACGTGGCACCTGTACACCCGCAGCTTTCAAGAAAGAACTACAAGAGAAAGGGAAAAAGCAAGAGAAGCAAGAAGTGGAAGATTTTGTGTCGTGAGGAAGCTTATTCCAATCGAAGAAGAATTATGCCAACAAGGGGTTCAGACGAAAAGAAGATTCAACCCATTACCCTTTCAAGGAGATGATTGAACAAAGAGGTCAGGAAGCCACAAGACATCAAAAGTCGCCACAAAGAGTGGTGAAAGAATTTTATTCAAATCAAGAGGCAGAAAGACAACGCCGTGGTTGCCGAGGAGGTACCATACGGAGCCACGCCATTAACGGCTTCCATGGAATGGCAAGGCACAAGCATGGGTCCAAGTTCGTGTTTGAAACCCAATCGAAAATTGCCAAAAAGCTTCATCGACGGAAAAACCACAATCGGGACAAGGGAAGGAGGACCAAAACCCCGAACAGGAAGTTCTCACCGAGGAGGCTAAGGTATGGTTCTATTTCGCCTCTATTTTTGTCCCAACCAAGCATGTGCACAAAGGAGAGAGCAGAAGCAATTATGTCAGATGTTATTCTTAAGGGGTACACAAGCTCAATGTAGGAATAGTAATTGAAAATTCTAATACTGAGGTACCATGAAGGAAACAATAGGGTTTGATCCTCACCCAAAGAACCATAAATCGCTTTATGTTTAAAGGTCAGTATGGAGCCTGGGAAGAAGAAGAAGAAGTCCCTATGACATCACCACTCCTACTGACAGGAGTGAGCAAGGGACCCAGAAACCAAAAGAAAAAGGGGGTGTTGATTGAAACCAGAGAAGAAGCTCCAGCTGCTGGCCAAGAAGAAGAGAACCTAGAACTTCCTCCTGAAAATAATACTTTCACATTTGGTGCACAATGAAGGGCAGATTGTTAAGCCCTTAGATTTCTCCATCCCCTTAGCTAGTTCTCCCCCCATGCAAAACAGAACATTCAGAGAGCAGGGAGAAAGCTCAAGGGGAGCACAAGAGAACAATTCAATAATGGAGGCCCTCAATGCCATCCAGAAGAAGATGGAAGAAAGGGAAAAAGAGTGGAATGTGCAACAAGAATTCAGGGAAGGAGTTTATGAAAAAGAGTTAAAAAGAAGAGATCAGCAATGGGAAGAAGAACTGAAAAGAAGAGAAGAACATATGAAAGAGGTTCTTCAACAGCAAAGAGAGGACTTCAAGAAAGAAATGAAGGAAAGAGATCGCGACACAGAACTCTAAGCTGAGTCATGAATCTTTTATAACAATCACAGCGTGATTCTGCCTCCCAACCATCATGAAGAAAAGAGAGGCAGAACAGGAAGCCAAATTGGGAGAACAAATAAGGGATTCAAATTTTTATACAAGTCTCTACAAAAGAT
Organism: Tetrastigma voinierianum; assembly: GCA_016808115.1. Taxonomy (NCBI): domain Eukaryota; kingdom Viridiplantae; phylum Streptophyta; class Magnoliopsida; order Vitales; family Vitaceae; genus Tetrastigma; species Tetrastigma voinierianum. The sequence goes on from JAEQBH010000120.1 coordinate 454,380, forward strand.
TTTGAGAATGTTGATGATAGAGACAAGAAGCAAACATGTTTAATCCACAAAGGTGAGAATGGCTAGAAAAATTTGGATTTGATTAACAAAATCTTTTCCAAATTTTTGAAATAATGACTGAAATGGAAAAAACACAATGAATGGCTTGGGGAAGAGACACAAGATGAGCTGTAAACAAGAAGGTTGGGATTCTCCAATGAGATCTTCATTGAAGATCAAGTTGAGAAGGAAACTAAGAAGAGAAAGGAAAGAAGAGAAATGAAATTCCCTCCATTCCCAGCTCATTTGAATACCCTAGACCTGGATCCCCCTAATATCTTTGCTGCCTCTTCCAAAAGAAAGAGATAGACTTCTTCCCAAACTGACCTCCTTTATTCTCCAAAGCCCATACTGTAGTATTCAACATTTGCAATTGAATCAGAAATAAAATGATAAATTTGAAATGAATTGTTGTGTTATTTTGGTTTGTTAAATTTTGTGTTGCCTTGTGGTTGCATAGTTGGGAAAATAAAAGTAGGAATTAGTTCAAGAATAAAAACTGCTGAGATGTAATGAGCTGAATTGAATGAAGCAGTTAGATTAGGAATAAGCTGAATTGTAGAATAAGGGCCAAATGAATACAGTTTAATTGAAACACAAAGTGCAAAAGTGACTAAGTCTAGCGATAAGTCGGAATAGAGGAAGGTAATACAAAGTAACAAAACATATTTTGAGTTTGTGGTACGAGCAGGTAAGTCCAAGGAACTTTGTTGAATATCAATTAATTTAACTACTCATCAACAAAAATGAGTGAGGAAATCCTTATGGTTAGTCACAACTATTTAATCCAAATTCTAATTTGTTAGATTATTGATTGAGACGAAATCTTAGGTGATACAGCTGACAAGGGTAATCACGAGGAACCATTCTTGGATAGTTTGAGCCATTCTAGCCATCCTTATTCATATGCTGATGCATATACCTTAGTTCAGAAATTGAGCCAAACTAAGCCTATTTTTCAAAAAAATAAGCCAATGGAAACCCCAACCCATCAAAAAATCAATCCTTCAGTAAAGAACATATGATTACCCAGGAATTCAAGGAGGAAGAAAGAAATGAAGTTTGGGGGAGTATATGTTTTTGAGGAATTCAAAGAGAAAAACATAGAAAAAAAAGGGGGGATGAAAAGAAAAAGCAAAGAGCAGAAAATGCAATAGAAAAGAAAGCTTATAGGGATAAGTTTTATCTTGTGGCCTAACTCTCTTGAACAATTAAGTTCTTAGGGGTGTTTTGACACCTATTGCCTAATGTCATACGGTATGGGAGCTACTAACCCAAAGTTCGCTAAGAGTGTTAGAAAGCCTAAAAGGTAAACGATTACTATCCACGAATGGTGATAAACAAAATTTCCCCCAGTTGAGTTGCAAGTGAGAAATAGAGAGGCATACGATTCGAATTAGGCAATCAAAGAGATGTCCCGAACATGAAGTTTAGGGGAGTTTATTAAAGAAACTACAAAGAAAGAAAGGGGCGAGTAGTAAGAAGAGAGGAGAAAAGGTTCGGGGTAATCTTAACCTAAGTTCCTTCCATCATACCTATTACCCCGAAACTAACAATACAAGCCCAAAAGACTGATTGATCTTGAAGATTTATAATTACCCTACATTAGTGAAGTCCAATATGAACAACAAACCTATGGAATTTGGAAATATGGAAATAATCAAAGCGCGAAGGACTTGAGGGGAGTTAGAAGTGACTTTCGGTATATGAAGATGAAAGGAAAATAAGTTATTATTCATGAGGATCTAATGATTATGTTGTTTGTAAAACAATATCCAACGGTTTAGTTTTGTATACTATAAAGATTAAAAACTAACCTTGAAGCTGGACTTGAAGCTAGATGTCTGAAAACAATGCATTCCTTGTATTTCAATTAAATTATTTGCCTCTTGCCAAAACGAAACGAGAAAAATGTCCTTTTTGTTTGAGGACAAACAATTCTTTCTTTCCTTTGCTTGAGGACAAACAAAACTTTAACTTTGGGGGAGTTTGATGAGCTTAAAAGTCATCTATTTTTAATCCATTTTTATGTTTGATTTTCATCGGAAAGGAATAGTGTATGCAGAAATATGAAGAAACTCACCAATTTGTTATTAGCAGGGAGTGTGAAAGAAAGAAGAAAAAGCGGTAGAAAAATGCAGCAATCAGTGGAGTAAAAATACAGAAAATGGGGCGAAGTAAAGCGGTTGGGTAACTAATGTGCCGATTTTGGGCGTGCACGGAATCCATTTATGCGGTCGCGACATCAGGAAGAGATTTGAAGGAAATTTGATGCAGGTCGCTGACGGCATCTAAGTTAAACGGCGAGGACTAACCGAGACTTAAGGAATGATGTCGCGACAACATCGTGATGTGGCGGCGAAGGTCGATGTCGCGACAAGGGATGGAGGTCGTGACAAGAGAAGCACCTTGACACTGGCGGTTGAAAAGATGTGTTGTGACTTAAGGCATTGTCGCGACGGAAGGGCAGCGTCCGCGACCTTTAAGCAACCCGGTTGAAGCCTCCGAGAGACCTAAGAATGCGATGTCGCGACAAATCGATGTCACGACACGGGAATGACTCCCGATTCAAAGCTGTAAAGACAAGAGAGGTTGATGTCCCACGCGACACGGGAAAACGACCGAGTTCAAAACTGTAAGACAAAGAGGTTGAGGTATCGCGACGCCGGGAACACCCAGTTGAAGCCTCCGGAGACCTAAGTTGATGTCGCGACAAGAGATGCGATAGCCAGCGACACCGGGCGACCAGTTCAAAGCTGCAGAGCCATAAAGTGATGTCGCGACAAGACATTGATGTCGACATCGAGAATCAGCGGTTGAAAATTTGCAAAGACATGAGTAATGTCAGCGACAAGGGATCGATGTCCGCGACATCGAGCGGCGAGTTGAAACACGTGGAGCCATAGAGTGATGTCGCGACGGAGGACTGCGTCAGCGACGCCGAGGGGCGACCCGGTCTGAATTGCGGTTCTTAAAGCGATGTCGCGACAAGGGATTTGAGGTCGCGACCTGGCGATGTTTATGGGCGATCCCGCGGGAAATCCACAAAGAGCGCGTGGAATTGGGGCCCGGCGGAACCTATCATCTGAGCTGCTACCAGCGAAGCGACTCTTGGCAACTTGAAAGAGAGATCTGGGTTGCTGAAGGCTCTTGTATTTTTATTTTCTTTTCTTTTTTTCTTTCGTTTTTTTCGTTTTTTCTTTCCATTTTAGTTTAGATTAGAGTAGTTTGTATTTCGTTCTCATTTGGATTTGAACGTTAGCTGTAAAGGATTTAGCTGAATGCAGATTTATATTTCTTAAAATTACTGTCTGGTTGTTTGAATTCCAGACAAATTTGGATTCGAACACCCGAGTTTGATTCTGATGGTTTACTTGATGACAAGCCAATGTATGGTATAATCGAGTAATTTAGAAGCCCGGCTTCCATTGAATTGGCGTTATTGTCGAAATAATCTTTCCCTCACGGTATTTTATTCATTTTAGGCCCGAACCCGGATGTTAATCGACACTTCTTTGGTTTGCTTGTATCTTGGAGTGATCCCGATTTCGGTCTCTTGTACCATACTTGAGGTTGTTCTGACTCGATTTCGGGAGGCCCTCTGGGTGACATAGAAGGCATTCACGAGGAAGCGAAACAATTTCGGGAAGGTATTTGAACGATATTGCTGATCTGTCATGCAATATATTTAAATCAATACTTCACCACTCTTCTCACTTGTAGCAGGAATGAGTTAATTGAGTTATTAATTTAAGTACGGAGAGTTCACCTCAGGTCGAATAGTGAATTCGATCCCGCGTTGAGATCTAATCAAGGAAGAGTAAACTATTCTAATTTTGAGGGTGAGGAACAGTATAGTGCAAACCCTCAGCTGATGACTAAATTGAAGGAGCTGGGTCGCAGTCCATGTTGTGGGTATGAAGTATTGAAAGAAAAATACGGAAACGAATACGAGATTTAAGTAGTTATCTCACCCTCGTGTTCGAGGAGAAGCTTGAGTTAAGGTGAGATGATGAAATGTGGTTTGGAGAGAGGTCCAGTCACACTATATTAATCCTTGGACTAGTTTTAAAGATCACGTAGTTCGAGAAAACAAAAGTTCTGATGCAATTTGTGAATTGATTCTTCACAATAGGCGATTATTCAATGTTTCCTTTAGAGATAAGTTGGTAAATCTAAATTTGTTATTTTGAAATTTCAATCTTCAATTCATTTTGTTATTCAATCGTTTTCTTTTTACATCATTATTTTCAAGCTTTGAAAGCAAAATCTCATTATCGTAATCTCATTGAATAGTATGGAGCTTAAGTAATTGGGGTAGATGATTGAAAGATTCTTGAGATCTCTGTGGGATCGATATCTGGACTTAAATCCATTTATTACTTGTCGACCTGTGCACTTGCGAGTATACTGGATCAAAACCACACGAAAATGGTTTTCTCTTATAAAAATATCTTTTAATCAACATGATAGTAAAAGAAGCTAACACTCAAGTTTAATGGTTTATCACGAGGATTAGACAATAGTCCTTGGATAATAAGTCTTAAATTTGAATAGGTGTCTTGATCCATAACAATTTATCGATGTTGTCTTAACAAGTTTTATGGCATTATTGCCTAGGGATTAGTTAATAGTCTTTTGGCAACAATGTTATAAATTTGTACATGTGTAATGGTCCAGTCAACACAACCCGTGGAATTTCTGTGGATTTCGGGTGACCCGATACCACACTATCGTATCCCATTTATCGGGATCCACATTTTCACAAAAATCGGGCAAAGTCTCCTTTGTTCGAGGAGCTCTACCGAACATTGAACCTTTATAACCATAACCCATCCAAGGTCTCAACAAAAGTAGTAATGACCACACAGGGTCCATCTGTCCATATCCGCAATATACAACTATATGACAACTACCCGTGGACGCCGAGTTACTCGACACCACCTCAATACATCCGTTTACCGGGATCCATTCAATCACATTTAAATCTAAAATATGAAAGTATAACACTTAATTACTGCTTGTAAGAGTCCGATCACGACCCTCTTCCCTTAATTACAAACCCGACTATTTAGACAATAGTCCAAAAAGAATTTAATTACAATTCTTTTATACAAAATACTTTTTTACAAAGGAAATACCAAGGCCACACGTCGGCCTCCTTCATAATCACGACCTCATCAGAGTGCCGTCTCCCTGTACACCCCCTGTACCTGAAACGGGGTCCCACGACGGGGTGAGCAATACCCAATAGAAAAATTTTAATACAAGGGCTACTCCCCGCCTAAATGCACATGCAATGGCATACATGAAACATCAAATCATATTCCATATAAATAATGCAATCCTATATGGAATTTTTACGTAATCATGCATGGGGTAGGACTCTTCATGACCTGGCAGGAGTCGATGAGCTCCTCGCACTTGTAACGCCAAGTGGTAGCCAGCCATTGGTGTTTTCACCCAATGACTTAAACCATTATTACAACCCTCGATTTTAATTTATTAAATCCGTGTGTTTAGTGGTGGCGAATTTAAGTCTCACCGCGGGCTTCACACGCTTAACCAGGCATACTTCGCGAACTTACATACTCGGATGTATATGTCTAGCAGAATAAAATTTGGGTCTTTCAACCTAGGGGGGATCTGCCCCATCTTGCTTCCACCCTAAACACACGTGGTGTATTATTATTGTGTTACTGGCAGTGTGTCTCGATTTTGGACGTTGTCCCATTTCGAGCTCACCACACATTCACGAGAATGGTGAATAACGATATCATGCACCACGCTGGGCTCGAAGCTGATGTGACCATGCATGAAATCTGTCATGTCATTTCATGCGATAAATAATGCTATTCACAATAAAACTACATCTGACATTTATAAATTTTGGATAATTATATTTCCTACATGTAATTTCCATTTATCAAAATTTTCATGTTATTACTTCAAGAAAGTATATATAAACATGATTTTTACACACAACAACATGTTATTTATTTTTCCACCAATAACACACAAAATGGCCTAAATCTCAAACCCACATAAACAGGGCACCTCTCGGTCCCTTCACGGCCATGAACCATTTTTGGTTTCATTCATCAACAAATTACAGTGATCTTAGAAAAACTCCAACGAAAAGCAGAAGACATTAATCGCGGGATTAAGAGCCAAATCTTAACCTGATCTGGGATGCTCAAAGAAAACAATCCTGAAAATCCTATTTGGATTGTTTGAAAACAGTCTGAGTCAGCCCTAGGCGTAGATGACAATTCGAAAATTCGACCAGGCTTGTCCGAAAATAGTCCCGAAAATTCCTAAAAATTCATACACTTAGTCCCAAGATTTTGGGACTGAAATTTATGGCCTCTCACGGCCTCAAAGAAAACCTCAAGCCATTAAATGACCTAGGCTAGAAATATTCCAATTAGGAAAATTCCCTACCTCGTGGAGTTTGACGAAACTCCAAAATTTTGGTACCCATGCGTAGCTCTCGTCGAGTAGATGAACTTCCGTTCTTGGCCTGATGAATTCTGACGGATGGAACTCCGTGGATCGAAGAGAGAAGGAAGAGCTCTGTTTCCTCTCTCTCTTTCTCACGCTTTCTCTCTCTCTCTCTCTCTCTCTTCCGTTTCCTTATTTTTCTTTTTCCTCTCCTCTTTTCTTTTATTTTCCTTTCTAACTTAACTCAATTGTTAAGTTTGATATGTGGTCCTCATGGCGCCATGTGTCCACTCCGGTCCCGGGTTCGTTTCTGTCCCAAAACCATTTATTTCTTTTCATCTCAATTCATTTTAATTGAACTTGGCCCAAGTCATTTCCTGACTTCCGAGATTTTCGTAAAAATCTCTTCTCTGGAGTCACTGAGCCACCGACTCCACCACCTAGAAAATTCGTAAAAATTCAAACTATGTCAGAATTCGATGAAACTTTTTCGGGTCACTAGATTTCTCGAGGCGAGTCCAACGGTTCAATCCGTTTCATCATCCGAGATCTAGAGAATTTTCTAGGCTTCCCTAAGCCATTTTGGCAATTTTATTATTTTTTCATTTTCTGAAAAATTAGATTTTTTTTCCCGGGGTTTCAAATTCTTCCCCCCTTAAAAGAATTTCGTCCCGAAATTCCCATGCATACTAGCACACATAAACACATGCATATGCTACAAAATCAAACGATACTCTTGCCCATAAGCATAAGAGTATAATCATACCCTGAAGAGTCGACTGATTTGCCGGCTTAGTCTGAGGTATCACGGCGTAGACATGCCCTTGGGTCCCTGAAGTCCTGGTTTGAGAGCCCTGTCCTCGACCTCGACCCATGCCCTGGCCTCTATGGCCTGTCTGCTATCCAACCGGTGCCTGTGCCGCACCTTAGGATAGATGCGGATTGCCCGGCCCATCTTTGGGATTGGGAGGAATACTTCGCTGAGCATGTCCAGCTATGATTGGGACTGAGGTGTCCCATAACTCTTGGATCCCTACCTCTATGGGTAATCCCGCCTTAAGTGTCGGTGAGGTGTGGTGATAGTATGTCACTGTCTCATCCCAGCTAGAATGGGGTGTCCAGCCAACCACGAGATCACCATTGTGGGCAATCAGGTCTAAAGTGTCTAAGGCTGGTGGCGGTGATAGCGCTCACTTGCCCGGAATACGGCTAAGGGATAGGGTGTCCCGCGCAACAACCTAGGATCTCTCTACCTTTGTGGGCAATCCCGTCTAAAGTGTCCAAGCTGGTGGCAGTGATAGCATGTCACCTGCCCCGTCTGGCTAGATGCCCCATCTTGGCCTTGGCCTTGATGACTGCGACCCTGTACTAAATGGTCTCATGGAATAGAAATCCTCTGTTTCTTCCTCGAGCTCAAAGAAGGCTGATCCTCCTTCCTCTTCTCACTATCACCCGTATCTCGGATGCTCCGAGCATCATCAATTTCTCTCTCTATAGCCATAGCTTTGCTGACCATAGAGTCCATATCTTGCAGGAAGAGTCCCACAATTTTACCCCGGATGGATAATTTCAAACCCTCCTCAAACTTCCTCACCTTGGCCATTTATGTGGCCACGTAATCATCCCCGAAATGTGCTAATTCGGTGAACTTAGATACGTACTCAAGCACAGTCATACTTCCTTGCTTCAACTCAAGGAACTCCTGAGCTTTTGCATGCCTAGTTGATGCCGGAAAAAACTTATCCATGAAGAGGTCTCATAACTCTCTCCATGTCATTGTCTCCAGATCCTGTGAGACTTTGACCCAATCCCACCATATCTGGGATTCATCCTCTAGTCGAAATGTGGCTAGGCTGATCCTCGTAGCATCGGAGGTAATCTTCATAGTCTCCGAAATCCTCTCAACCTGTCGGAACCAATGATTAGCTACCATTGGATCCCCTTCCCTGGTGAATGTCGAAGGATGATGTGCTATGAACCTTTGGAGGTTACTTGGTCCACGACCCCAAGCGCTAGTGTAGTGGCGGCGGCTGCGACACAGTAAGCTCTACCGAGGCTGTTGGTCAAAGCCGAGCGATTGGTATGCTATTACCCCGTGGACAACCTCTACGTCCGCACCCTCGACTTGCCATCTGCACAAGTTAAGATATCAATTTGAGATTCTCTCTTTTCATTTATCACATTAGTGGTGCATAATGCCAAACACTAATAAATAACCATTCCTACGTAATCATGCTTATTCGTTTTCGAACCCCTAAGGTTACATTTGCTAACCCTAGTGTTCTTCAATTTCTATATGCATTCTATCATGCATATATTCATACAACTACAATACATCTCCGTGGAACATATTAGAACACCAAGCGATCAATGCACACAATGTCGTGTTCTACACCCTTGACTAATCCACAGTGTCCAGGACACCTAACTCGATACTTTCATCTATGTGACCAATATCCAGAAAACACTAATTGGATACCCCCACCCGAGCTCTAGGTGGTGGTAACCTAGCTCATTTAATTTGTGACACCCCAAATCTAGGGTCCGACAACTTGATCAACGTGGAATTCTTGTGGATATCGGGTGACCCGATACCACACTGTTGTGTCCCATTTATCGGGATCCATATTTTCAATACAATCAAGTCGAGTCTCCTTTGTTCAGGGAGCTTTACCCAACATACAACTTGTATAACCATAACCCATCTAGGGTCTCAACAGAAGTAGTAATGACCACACATGGTCCATTTGTCCATATCCTCAATATACAACTATATCACAACTACCCGTGGAAACCTAGTTACTCGGCACCACCTCAATACATCCCTTTACCGGGATCCATTTATTCACATTAAATCTAAAATGTGAAAGTAAAACACTTAATTACAACCCGTAAGATTCCGATCACGACCCTTTTACCATAATTACATACTCGACAATTTAGACAATAGTCCCAAAAGAATTTAATTACAATTATATTATACAAAATACTTTTTTACAAAAGAAATACCAAGGTCAAACATCGGCCTTCTTCATAATCATGGCCTTGTCGAAGCGTCGTCTCCTTGTACACCCCCTGTACTTGAAAGGGGGTCACACGACGGGGTGAGCAATGCCTAGTATAAAAATTTTCCTACAAGGTCCCCGCCTAAATGCACAAGCAATGACATGCATAAAACATCAAATCATATTCCATATAAATAATGCAATCCTATATGGAATGTTCCGTGTCATGCATAAGACGAGACTCTTCATGCCCATAACTTGAGTCGTCGACTCCTACTTTGCAACGCCAAGTGTGAAAACTAGTCATTAATTGTTTCACTCAATGACTTAAACCGATGGTGACTTCCCTCAATTTTAATTTGGTGAATCTCGTGTTGCAGATGGGTGGCGAATTTCTAGGGTCTCACGCGAGCCCATGCGCTGTACGAGCTACTTTTCGAACTTATATCGTCGGATGCATATGTCGCGAGAATAAAATTGCGGGTCTTTCACCCCAGGGAGGGGTGGATCTGCCCCATCTTGCTTCACCCCAGGCACATGATTTATTAATATTATTGTATTTACACAAGCGGATTTGTGACGCCCCATTCCGAGGGGTCAGTTGGCCAAACTGTCGGCCGCGGAGCTACTTGTGGATGTCGAGATGCTTAGGCGCATTCACGAATATGGCGGGAGTCTCCTTTGTACGTGGGCTCTGCCCAAATACAACTTGTCCCAATAATCAGCAATGACCACCTGGTCTACATGCGAGTAAAATAATGGCCACTTGGGCCCCTGTATTAATACCCACAAAATATCCAACTAACTATCTTACATGGTTCAAGAGTTAACACATTACTCTTAATACAACATATATTAAAATTACAACATTCTAATACATGTTATACAAAATCAAATGAAAAAGCCACAACCTGGCTTTCTTCATATGACCTCTAGTGGCGTCGTCCTGCGTCACACCTCACATTACTTGAAATGGTGAGCCCTCGGCTTGAGGGGGTGAGCAAAGCTCGATGAGATAATTTTCCACCACATGGGTTACTCCCCACCTAAGTGCACATGTCATGGCAAACAATCACATTCAAGCAATTTCATGAACCTACTCGAATGTCTACATGCCCAAACCCATGTCCCGAGTCCTCACCGACTCCCACACATATGCCTAAGCCGAATGCGAGTAAAAATATCCAGTTTTCAAAATAAAAGCTTTTTGTTCTCAAAAACTCACTATCGAATTTCAGTAAATACATTGGACTACCCTCCGAGGTGAATTACTGGATATTTCTCAGCTTGATCATGGAGTCCTTCAAGATGAAGCTATTGGACAACTCTCAAGGCAATTATTCGGAAAATCTTTGTGAAATTCCTTTCAAACATTTTCATTTTGTTTCATTTCATGTCATGCACTCACTCTAATATTCTAGGGTGCCCCGATTACACATATGGAATGCATGATGTCAATTCCAACAAACTCATGCCTAATATATTCCACATGCATATATATTAACATAATTAATTCCACATAAATGTATTATGCAAATTCACAACCAATAACATTAAAATTAGCTCACATGGGCTAATTGACAACACAAGTAATTCATTTTGAATCACTCAACATCATAAAATCACACCAAAAATTCATGTCACTATTCACGTGAACAGTGAAACCCTCGGGTTACTGTTCACAACCACACAAATAGGAATTTTCTCCACTCGGTTCAAAGCTTTTTGAGGCCAAGATTAATAAAACAAGCCTCGGAACATTCCTAACCATTTACATGGCTCTTAGCCAAAGATTAACACAAGTAGGAAAAGATCCCTACCTCTTGGAGTTGTCGGAACCCCACCAAATCGGTGTCCACGCGTAGCCCTCGCCGCATAGAGCAACTTTACTTCTTACTCCGTCGAGAACTGACGGTCCGATCAGCCGGAAATCTAGAAAGAAGGTGATCTCTCTCTCTTTAAAAACCTCAAATCTCACTTTCTGCACGTTTGTTCCAGCCCTCTACACTTTCTACTCATTTTGCCTCTCAAAATGAAGAAGACAACATTGTTCACATTTTTGTCTTATCTCATTACACTACAAGAAAATTGAAGAATAGAGACAAAAAATAGAGACGGAATTCCATCTCTAATTGAAAATAGAGACGGAAATAGAGCCAAATTTTACGTCTCTATTTAAATCTGATCTCTAAAATTAGAGACTAAGATATTCCAGTAATATTTTTAGAGACGAATAATTCATTAGTCTCATTTTTAGAGACGGAATTGAGTTTAAAGTCTGAAATAAAACGGAATCTTGGGATTTCGTCTCTATTTTTTAGAAGCCGAAATGTCCTTAAAGTCTCCTAAAAATAGAGACGAAATGAATTATTCATTCTCTATTTTTTAGAGGCGGAATTATTCCATCTCTATTTTTTATTAGGATTTTTAATATATTAAAATAAATAATATTAAATTTAAATTTTCCTTAATTTTATATAATGAATTTTCGTCTCTAATTTATTGGAATTTTTTAATATATTAAAAATAAATAATATTAGAATTTAAATTATTCTTAAATTTTATATAATGAAAAGAAATTAAATAAACAATAATAAATATGAAAATATTGTATTATATAATGTATTAATATATAAAAAGTGTAGTGAGATTACAAAAAAAAGATAATAATTCTAAAAATAATAACTAAGATGGAGGAGAATGCGGACGATCGTGAGATGGTGCTTCTTGGTCGACGGGTAATCTGATAATGAAGTCCTCATTTATCGTCTGATCCATTAGTGCGCCCATTGTACCGCGTGGCTCAGACCTCATTGGTAGTTGCGCAAGTCTACTAGCCTGGTAGTCGAGGGGAGGAGGAGGACACATACGAATAACAAACATTCGGCGTAGGAGCCCCGAACCAAAGACCCATCCGGCGAATCCCTCTGCTTGAACTGACCTCATAATATACGAGCATGATCAACATTATGGAGTCGTTCATCTGGCGACTCACGAGAAGACTCTACACTGCACTCGCTCTGCCAATAAAAATTAACTGAATGTTATGTAAAATAGTAAATGAAACTAAGAGGTTGAAAATGAATGATAAGTTTTGAAATTGGCGTACGTGAATTTGTTGACTTTGCCTGATCGACAGATATCCTGCGAGTCATGATTCGCGTATGAGTGTGTAAAACAACTCATGAGGATAAGATTGATAGGCCATAGAAGACTCTAATAACAAGAATACATGTAGATGTCTTATTTGTTATTTTAAACGCCAGCGTAATAGAAATATGAGTCCCAACACTAGCAGTTGTCCATAATTTAAAATTTAGGCGAATTTCCCTTTATATATTTAACAAACCTCCTGTTCAAACATCAATACATTTACATTTATATTATCACCCATAAAAATCCATATCAACTCCTTTCACAATTTATTGCCCATCCTCCTTCATTCAATCAAATGTTATGATTATGAGTCCCAACAACTAACGGTTGTCATAATTTAAAAAAATTTCGTGATTTTTCGAGCGAAATTTCCTATATATTTAACAAACCTCTGTTCAAACATCAAGAAAATACATTTACATTTATATTATCACCCATAAAAATCCATATCAAACTCACTTTCACAATTTATTACTTTGCATCCTCCTTCATTCAATCAAACGTTATGATTATGAGTCAATAATTAACAGGTTGTCCATAATTTAAAATTTCAGCGAGAATTTCCCACTATATATTTAACAAACCTCCTATTCAAACATCAAGAAAATACATTTACATTTATATTATCACCCATAGAAATCCATATCAAAGCTCTTTCACAATTTGTGCTCATCCTCCTTCATTCGATCAAACGTTATGATTATTATCAAGAGTTGCAACTTCAATGCAGTGAATAAATTGTTCATGCGTAACAAGCTAATGCAATATGTGGACTAAATAGTATCATTAAGAAAATAGATATGTGAGAACTTACAAGTCTGTCGGCATGCTCTTGATGGGACAATGTTCCTCGATTGTATGGAAACACTAACCCTTACGGTCCTCCCTTCTATTAGTGGAATTATGTCCCGGCGATGGTAACGGCCGGATGACGATGCTACATCCGGTTGCCCGAATGTCTTCACTTATATACGCCCAGTCGTTCACGCTGCGTGCGGCTTATTAAGAAAATCGCCTTGCGAACACGGGCTCGTTTCTCAGCGTCGTAGGCGAGGTGGTCGATGGAAGAATTCCAGTAAAGATTTAAAAGGATTTTAATGAACAGCGGATGAACACCAATATATATATTCCCAATATTCTTTATATAATTTAGATTATATAGTAATTAACATATAAAAAGTCAAAATATTTTTAAATAAGTTGTTACACGAAACTCTTGAAAGTAGAACATCTTTGTTTCTGAGAGATATTTTCCACAAATATCCATTAGAATTCTAATCTCTCCTTGAATGTACTAGTCATTGTGCGTGAGCACGTACGGAGGATAAATGTCGGATGAGAGCAATGTAATTGTGCGATGGATACACTATGAAACGAGTATGTTAAAAAAAATTTATAACTCAGCATTTGGCCCAGTGACAATATATATCCGCCGAGTCAACGCGTCCAGACGAGGCAATGGACCTTCAGTAGTATCGGGCGATCGGTCGCGATGGTTGGAGACCAGTTCTACAGAACTAAGGCGCTTCGGTAGGCAGGTTGCAGCCGAGGATGGCGGGCATGGATAAACTGGCGATGAAGATGCCATGCCCATACGGGGAGGTGTTGATGCAGGAGATGATCCATCCCCTTGATTGTCCGCTCCTGATATAGACGAGCACATCTTGACCCTCGGAGGTTGCATCGATCCCGTCCGCCTCCTATTATTCATGTTTTGACCTGAAAATATTAACAATCATAATTAGACATTATATTATTACATATACATGAGTATCTCAGTCAATAATGCAAATATCTAAATTATATAAGTTAATTGAAACATAAATAACTAATGATATTAGAATTATGCGTTTTACTCACGTGGGCGAACAATTATTCGCTATCATCGACGTATTATCCACAATTTCTTAATTTTAGAGTAATTAGAATCAAATTCGCTTTCGATTCGGATGTAGATTTGGATTCCTCGTCGGATCAATGTCAACAAATTCATTGTCCATACTATTCAAAGGTTCATTATCCTTGTATGGCAAGTTTTCATTTATTTCATGACCCTCCACCTCCTCTTCCTGAAAGGCCTCGCTTTCAATTCGTTTGTCTTGCCTTGCGACTTTCATTTCAAATATGCCCCTGGGTTTTACCTTACAAACTGCCAACCAATCCATTTTATCTCGTCTAAGGCTAGGAAAGGAAGGTAATACACTGAGTTGCTTGCATAGCCAACCTGGTTCAAAATTAGCAAGTCTTCTCCTTTGATTGATTTTGACCAAGTTGTAACACGATTGACTTTGATTAGGCATTTGGGTGTTGGATCAAACCACTCGCATAAATAGCACACAATGTTTTATTGGCAAGCGGGGTATTAATTTCCAAGATTACGTAATTTACCATAATAATCCATCAATTCACCCTTAATGCAAGCTCCCAGCATTTGCGGTTGCCCTATTGTTACCATGCGATTGTGTATGATATTTGAAGCCATTGATAAAATAAATAGGGTAGATTTATGATACGTAAGGTCCTTTAACAGCGTCGGATATGAAATTATTTTTTAATTGAATTTTGTGGCCTTTGCATAATGAAAATGTTAATTGCTATTTAATCCCATTTACATAAAGAATTATATGAGTGCGATGTTGTAGTTTGCAATCGAAACTTACATATGTCTTGAACCATGAGAGGGAAGTGTTTTTCGACTTCATATTGATATCATTTTGCGTTATATGTGGCATAAGCTCCTGTAACCATTCCTCATATAAATTGCATCCAACCACAGTAGCAATTACATATCCATTTTAGTTGCAATAAACAAATTAGCAACTTCAAACGATAAATTACGCTTACTGCACAAATGGTTGAATTTCTTCACGCCGATAATATGTAACCGTAATGCGACATCTAGTTCATAATGTAGCATTCTTATAGTTGCGATCAATGTGATCGACTGGATACGTGAATATCGTAAATTTCCTTCATTGGCATGATTCGCCACCATACGTCATTACGAGGAATTTTCGGCCCAAGTGATGACAACATGCGACTCAAAATAATGAGAACAAAATGTACTTCTTCAACCAAGTACGCATTGCATATAGAACCTTCCAACTCGAGCTTTATTTTGACATTTTTTCAAATGATCTGAGATACCTACATGAATTTGTTAATCACGTTAACATCGACCTAACAATTGTGAAAATCTCTCTCTCTCTCTCTCTCTCTCTCTCTCTCTCTCTCTCTCTCTCTCTCTCTCTCTCTCTCTCTCTCTCTCTCTCTCTCTCTCTCTCTCTATATATATATATATTTTTCAAGAATTGACATTTACCTTTCGAATGGATACATCCATCTATATTAGGCAGGTCTGCTAGTTTGGCCTCATGTGCCTAAATAATAAGGTAAATGTTCCATAATGTCAAAAAGCTCGGTGGAAATATTCCTCAGTTGCAAATGATTACGAAATTTCTCCTGGTTATTCCATAACCGGCTATTGTTATCTCGGAGAAGTCAAGTTTTTGAAAAATAAGCTTAACTCAGTTATTGCTTCCCAAACTTTAGAAGGCAACAATTCACGAAAAGCGACCGGCATCAGCCTTTGCATGAAAATGTGGCAATCATGGCTTTTCAATTTGAATTTTCTCATATCAACACACCTCGCTAAGTTTGACACATATCCATCCGGGAATTTTATATTTTTTAACCAATCACATAACACTTCTTTTTGTCTTTTATCCAAAGTATAACAAGCTTTTGGATATTTACCAGTGCGAGAATCCCTATCCAACTCCTTTCTTTTACAGTACAATTGCAAATCTGCCGTGATTTTGCATTGTCTTTGCTCCTCCCTTCAATATTCAATATCGTATTGAAAATATTGTCGAAAACGTTTTTTCTACTGGCATCACGTCCAAATTATGTCTTGTATATTTGTCTTCAATACGGTAAATCCCAGAAAATACTACGTTTTCGCCACCAAAATTTTGAAATGATACTATTGACTTCTTCAGCTTCAACTTCTGTTACTTTCATCAACCCCAATTCCTCAATCTCTTGCAAAATATCCTCACCAGATCTATTACGTGGAGGAGGGGCAAGGACAACTTTATTCTTAAGAAATCTCTGTTTGTTGCGTCTAAAAGGGTGATTTGGAAGGAGAAATTTTCTGTGATTAAACCACGATATTTTACACCCATTAGCTAGATAAAATGCATCGAAATCATTTCACTTGTGAAGCTGACCAATTTTCGATATGCTCCAACTTCCAAATGACATAGCATATGCAGGAAAATCGCTAACAGTCCACATCAAAGCTGCTCTCATCATGAAATTTTGTTTCAGGGACACATCATATGTGAGCACACCGACTTCCCATAATTGAAGCAATTTGGATATTAATGGTTGAAGAAAAACATTAATCCCTTGCTTTGGATTCTTAAGACCGACACATTCTTGTCAGAACATAGCCTCTTTCATGCACATCGGGGAAATTAAATTATACGAATTAAGATGATTGGCCACGATGATCTTATTGACTTTGATTGTAAGGCTGAGAATCTGTATCAAACTGACCTCACATTTCTCTTATCGGCTTAAATCTCTCTGGGTGAATGTCGTCAAAATGTTTCCATGCAAACGACATCAGATGGATGGTTCATTACTATCTGTGTGTTCATGTTCATTGTACCACCTCATGAGATGCGTCACATCGAATACAACCTCGAAGTCTTGGAGTAATAGGAAAATAATAATCGCTTCCCATGGCACTAATTTCTTCTTCCTATTAGGGTGGGTGGCTTGAATCTCGATTGATTGCAAAATTTGCAACTCATTAACTCCGATCATCCCCAAAAATCATACATCTAATTAGGCAACAATCAATTTTTTCTTTCTTAAACGAACTCAGATACTTCTTCATTTCATAAAAGCACATCAACCATATTATTGTCCGTTGGTAAGGAGTCATTGTACCGACAAGATTAATTCAAACTTACGATCGGAAATATGACCTTCGGTTTAATATTTAAAAATTTGAGCAAGCGATCCCAGGTATGTCATATTATCACATCAGGCCACAATTTGTGCAGTGACTGCATTCGAAAAAGTGCGGCATCTAGGTTGGGTTCCTCTTTTACACTGCCTAAATTGGGCTGAATTGAACTTCCGGCTGCGTCAAAAACCATTTGCACATATGGATTCTCTATATCACAAACATTGTCAGTCATGTCACGGACCCCACAAACATCGAGATCCAACAACACCGTTCAACTTCCGCGCTTCTAGGCAGGCTACTATTAATGGCTCTCCATGCCTTGTCCATTCAAAATAATTGGGCTAAATCCATTTTTTTAGTATATGGAGATGCACCTCCTCCGTTGGAAAATAACATATGTGTTTGCACTTCTTGCATGGACATCTTAATTTCAAACCGTCCATGTATGCAGGCTGGGAGCTTGCGTATTCTATAAAGTGTTGAACTCCTTCGACAAATTCTAAATTAATATACCCATGCGTGTTAATCTTCTATACATCGACTTACGTCCATATTACTCATTAATATTAAACTACTTAACCAAAATCGTAAGGTCGAGAAGTTAGTACCATCCACGTGTCAATTATTATATTTTATTTGAACTCAGATTCTCACAGCCTACTATTTAAGCTTTAATCCTAATTAGTTTTTTACATAATGACTCATTTCCCTAAATTAAAATCATAATATTTGTAAAAAAAAATGGGCAGAGTTCCCTATACGGGTCCCTATCCCCCTGTCAAACATTAGCAATTTTAACACTTCGGTAAAATATCAGCAATCGCAACTCCTGACATAATTTGTGACTTACAGTGTGTGGGCAATTTTATTTTTTGGTGATGAAAATAAAACAGTTGGGGATGGCAAGTGCGGTGCAAACGATTATGTGGAGCAAGAATAAGACAAAGAAATATGGGGCAATGGGGATAAATTTGCTAAGAGCGTCGTATTGCACTTGGGAACGCAGTTCTTATCACCTTCTTATACGCATTTTCGGGTGATTCAGCAAATTAATAGGCGATCGGGAGGCATAGCGAGGCGAGGTCGAATATTTGCCCGTGGACTCATCCCTGGTGTATGCATTTACCTGTGAGCTGCCAATCTGAGAGGTTCCTCAAGCACAAAACATTGTTAACCCTTTAGCTTACATGGCTATTGGGATTACCATCTTACATATTCTTCTAGCATGGTTAGTTAGTAAAACATGATATTCAAACAAAATCCCAAAAATCATACAAAGCAAATTCGAAAAAATCTCGAGAGCCACCAAAATCGAAATTTGACTAAACGAGAGAAAGAGGCGATGCTTACCTCGGTGGCGGCCAGGTGATGGGGAGGCGCGACGACAATCGGTGGTGAGTGGTGGGCGCTAGGCGGCGGCGACGCGGGGGGGAGGAAGGAGCAGCGGTCGGTCGGCGTGGGTGAGGGGAGGAAGCGAATCTCGTCGGCGAGGGGAGGAAGAGAGACAGGCGTCGCGACGGGAGAGGGCGGTGCGACGGGGAAGAAAGGAAAGGGAAGGGCCGGCGGGAGGGCGGGGAGGGGCGACGGCCAGCGGTGGCGGGGAGGAATATCCGTCGGGCGGCGGTGGGGAGGAGGGCGGCGCGAGGTTACTGCTTGTGAGGGAGAAAGGGAGAAAGGGAAAAAAATAAAGGAGAGAGAAGGAAAATAAGAGGGAAAAATATCAGAATAGAGCTGAAAAGGGATTAGTCTCTGTTTAGAACGGAAGAAAATACCTTCTCTATTTAGAAACTAGGAAAAAAAAATTAGTCTCTATTTGAAACCGAAAATAGTTTCCATCTCTAAAATTGATTAGTGCTCAAAAGTGTTGTTTGAACCTGTTTATTTAAGGTTATGAGCACTTTTTGTGTACTAATCAGCGTAATTGACCCGATTCGCACATTAAGGTCCCAGTTTTTCTTCTGATCACATTTTGTGACTTATTTTGTAGTTTTTACAAGCTTTTAATGCTAAATTTGTTGAATCAACCAAGCATGAGGAATTCCAGCCAAAACTAGCTTTGCATGTTAAAAATCAGGAGCAGAATAAAAGAAGAACATGAGCAGAAGAGGAATGGAAGAAAGAAACGAGAGGCGGGAAGATTGTACTTGGTGCCAATTTTGGGAAGCAAACTAATGCCAATTTTGTACTTGGTGCCAATTTCGTGTGTGCGAAAATCCTCTGCTCCTCCTTGTTGACTTTTTTAATTTCTTTTCTCCTTTTTTTTCCATTTTTACCCTCTTTGTTTAATGCTTTTTGAGGGCATAATGGTATTTTACTCTAAGAAAAACTCTTGGGAGATTTGTAACTTTTGAACTTTTTGCTTAGTGGAAATACGAACATTGTAAGTTCTCAGCTTTTCTTTTAAGCAGTTTCTTTTCCTTTTCTTTGCTTTCTCTCACCTTAAACACCCTTGAGGATGACAACTCAAGGGATGGTTAGCTAGACCAATTTTCTCCTTGAAGAGGAGGGCTATTGAAGGCTAGGGTTTTTAGGTAAAATAGTGGTTCTCATGTGTTTAATCTGAAGCATTTATGAGTATTTATGTTTCCATCTCTCCTCTAGGTTAAAATCTCTTAATGTACCTTGACTACTTTGTGTTGGCAGCTTTAGGGTTGGTGGATGCTTATTATTAGATCCACTGAGATTCATGAATTGCCTTCTATTAGTTACTATAGGGTAGATTTAGGGGATATGCTTTTATTGTTCGGGAGCATTTATGCTCATTAAATGCATATTTTAAAAGGAAAAATTATTAGGGTTCGGTTTAGTATTAAATGAAGATCGGTTCGAAATGACTATATGTCATCCTCCCCAACATAAGGAAAAAGGACCAGGGGACCTCTCATTTACCTTGAGAAACTATGACCCAATAGCCGTCTTAGGAGTTCTTTTCATATTTTTAGTTCAGTTTATTTTAGTTCACAAACATTTCAACCTTGTTTTACAAAACCTTAAATCAAATTGAAATTCACCATTTTGGGCCAACTGCAAATCATTTACACAGGAAAACTCATCCACGTGTTCGGCCCTGAAGCAGCTATCTCTACTTGATAGCTTTGTTACGGCAGTAGGAGATTTAGGATATAAATTTTGTTGATTCCGACACCCCTACTATGGCTCGAATAAAAAATTAGAGACGAAAAAACTATTCCGTCTCTATTTAGAGATGGAAAAGTATTCGGTCCCTATGTGTAATGAGATTACATATTATCTTTGTTTAATGTGATTTGATGGCTTTCGGCTTATTCAAAATTTATTGATGAGATCAATAAGAAATTTAATTTTGAGACGAAACTCAATGCTTTTGAAAGGAAAAAAAAATTCCGGGGAGACCGTCGTAATAGCTCTGCGTGGCGCGCATGAATTAATTGGTTTTTAAACACACGCCTATTATAATTTATTTCTTTTAATGCAAATTGTTTATGCTATATGACCCATGATATATTTTGCATGTTGTGTTCCTTCACATGGTGCCTGATGGCCTTTTTGACCAATGTGATTGGCGGGTTATTATTATTGTTTTACAAGGGTTGTAATTATTATCGGCTTGCATCAGTTTTGTTTTGTTGTAATTTTATTTTACTATTAGTAGTATTTGTTTAATTGTTGTAATAAAACAAGAGACGGTATTTGCTTCTCGTCTCTATTCGGTCTCTATTTTCGGTCTCAAAATTTGGAGAAGCTATCGCTTTAGAGGCGGAAAAATGTTTAGGTCTCTAAATGAGGCGGAAAAAATGTTTAAGATCTCTAAATAGAGAAACGAAAATTATTGCAAATCTCTATTTAGACAGGAAGGTGTTTTTGATCTCTAGATTAGTATCTAAAAGTAGCATGATATGTTCCCTCCAAATTTTGAGACCGAAAATGAATGCAAGACTCATAAAGTAAGTCTCTATTTAGAGACGGAAACTATTCAGTCTCTAAAATTAGAAACGAAAAAATATTAGTCTCTAAAAATTAGAGGCAGAAAAAATATTCCGTCTCTCTATTTAGAAGCGGAAATCTCGGTCTCTATTTTTGGTCTCAAAATTTGGAGGGAACATATCGCGCCACTTTTAGAGACGGAAATTTTTCCGTGTCTAAATAGAGACGGAGAAAATTTTCCGTCTCTAAATAGAGACGGAAACTGTTTTCTGTCTCTATTTAGAGACGGAAACGTTTTTCCGTCTCTAAATAGAGACGGAAAAAATTCCGTCTCTAAATTTCCGTCTCTATTCTTCAATTTTCTTGTAGTGTTAATAATTCAAAAATTCCATCATGTCCCCTTTTTTCACTATTTTGACACTTGGCACAATCTAGGCTGTCCATTTCCATCATCTCTCTAATCTTACAACATGTGTCTAGTACATGCTTGTGGTGGCTTTGTCACATCACGTATCTCAAACTAGTTTAAGGCACGAGCACACAGTGCCTCAGAAGGCGTGAAATTCCATTGTCTGAATTGGCAAAATTCAATGTGGTAGCTAGATTTCGTGAGACGATTCCAATGGTGAAGTCTGTTTCATCATCCGAGATCTAGAAAAATTTCGGGTTTTGATCGAAATTACCGTTTTGCTCTTTTTCAAAAAATTGGAATTTTTTCGGGTCTTACAACCGTGAGTCTCGATTTTGGATGTTGTCCATTTTGAGCTCACATTCTGTGGTGATAACGATTTTCATGCACCCATGCACAGGCTCGGCGCGATGTGACGTGCGTATGATGAAGGTATGTTATTTCATGCAATGTCATGCTACATGCACAATAAGAGCTACATGCAACATTTATAAATTTCGGATAATTATATTTCCTACATATAATTTCCATTTATCAAAAATTTCCATGTTAATACGTCAAGCAAGTATATATAAACATGATTTTTACACACAACAACATATTGTTTATTTTTCCAACAATAACACACAAAATGGCCCAAATCTTGGATCCAAATAAATAAGGCACCTCTTAGTCCCTTCACGGCCATGAACCATTTTTGGTTTCACTCATCAATAAAATTAGAGTGATAAGCTCAGCAAAACCCGAGAAGACATCAGTCTAGGTTAAAACCAAACCTCAACCACCCAGTCTAGAATGCGAGGAAAAGAGTCGAAAATCGATCAAACTATCCGAAAACAATCCTGAAAATTCCTAAAAATTCCTACACTCAGTCCCAAGATTTTGGGACTAAAATTTACGGCCTCTCACGACCTCAAAGAAAACCCCAAGCCATTAAATGAACTTTAGGCTAGAAATATTCCAAGTAGGAAAATTCCCTCCCTCATGAAGTTTGACGAAACTCCAAAATTTTGGTACCCACACGTAGCTCTCGTCAAGTAGATGCCCGACGAATTCCGACGGATGGAACTCCGTGGATCAAAGAGAGAACGAAGAGCTCTCTTTCTCATGCTCTCTCTTTCTCATGCTCTCTCTCTCTCTTCCGTTTCCTTTTCTTTTCTTTTTTCCTTTCTTTTTCCTTTCCTCTTTTCTTTTATTTTCCTTTCTAACTTAACTTAATTGTTAAGTTTGATATGTGGCCCTCATGGCGCCATGTGTCACTCCGGTTCCGGGTTCGTTTCTATCCCAAAACCATTTTTTTTTTCAGTTCAATTCATTTTAATTGAGCATGTACCTCGACTTAGAGATTTTCTTAAATCTCATCCTGGAAGTCTTGACTCCTTTCTCAAAAATTCGTAAAAATTCCAGGCGTATCGAGAATTAAGTGAAACTCCGGGTCACTATATTTCACGAGGCGAGTCCAACGGCAAAATCCATTTCATCATCTAAGATCTAGAGAATTTTCCAGGCTTCCCTAAGCCATTTTGGCAATTTTATTATTTTGCCATTTTCTGAAAAATTAGATTTTTTTTTTCGACGTTTCATAGATTGTGTTGTTCATGTGGTAATTCACATATACATGTAACATAAAATTTTATGCATTGGCATTTTTCATTGCATATGCGGGGGACGATCCATTGTGTTGGGTGTATGCATGGTTATGATCATTCATCATTCTTGGTGAATGGGTGGTAAAAACCTCAGAGTAATGGAGACAGCGTCGAATAGATCTCATGGTTGCATAGCATGAGAAAAAATAAATTATTGTTGGGCATATGAAGGGATAGATACCCCCTCGGGTTAAAAACCCGGTAATTACGATTAGACATGATCATCGAAGGTGAGAGCCCGTAAAAATGTTGGGAAGGCATGTGTGGCATCTGGCCCAGCAGTAATCTGGCGGCTGATGCATAAACACACGGGATTTTACTAAATAAATGAGCCATTGAGTTTTATCAATCAGGTTTTGATTTATAAAAGAAAAAAAGATTTTGTTTTGGAAAAATGGTCATTGGATTAAACATCAATGACGGTTTTTTCACACTTGGCATATGCATGTGTGAGGGAGTCGGTTAGAACTCGGGACACGAGGCATGATGAGTCTCATCTCATTCATGACATGTAGTATTCCACAGGTAGGATTACCCATTCTGTGGAATTGATATGATGTGATTATGGCATTGCATGTGCACTTAGGTAGGGAGTAGCCCTTCTAGGAATTATTCTCTACTGGGCATTGCTCACCCCGTCGTGGGACCCCCTTTCAGGTATAGGGAGTGTGCAAGGAGACAGCGCTCGCTCGAGGCCGTGATTTTGAAGGAAGCTAGGATGTGGCTTTGATAAATATTTTTGTAAACTATATTAGAACAAGTTAGTTTTAATATATGTTATGTATAAGAGTGTTGTAATAAACTCTTATGGACTATTGTGATATAGTTGTATATTGGGGATATGGACAGATGGACCTTGTGTGGTCATTACTACTTCTATTAAGACCTTTGATGGGTTATGGTTATACTGTTACACAAGTTGTATGTTGGGTAGAGCTCCCCGAACAAAAGAGACTCTACCCGATTTTTGTGAAAATATGGATCCCGATAAATGGGAAACAATAGTGTGGTATCGGGTTACCCAAAATCCATAGGAATTCCGCAGGTTGATGAGTTGTCAACGGGATCCTCGGGTTTTGGGGCGTCACATATATAAAGATTGTGAATTATCTAAACCAAAATATTATCGATAATATTATTTTTAAGAGTTATTTTAAAACATGATGAATAATTGTGAATATATTCTAATTTCTCAAATAGATGATGGTTTGAAAATTAATTTTCAATAACTTTTTATTTTGATGAGTTTATATTTTAAAAAGTATCTCAAAAATTATTTTATTTAGGAACAATTTTTTAATGTTTTCATATATAAAAATAGTGTTTGAGTGGATAACAAATTATGTTTTCAAAATCTAATTTTTGAAATAAAAAATATGTTTGGTAACTAATTTGAAAATAATAATTTCTATAATAGTTTCCAAATACTATTCTATAATATTTTAAAAAGTGAAATCAAATTGAAATTTTAAAATGTTTTAAACCAATTTTTAATTTTTATTATATTTTTAAAAATTATATGTAATTATTTATTTTTAATCGATCTAAATATTTTCATTACTATTTTTTTGAAAATAACTAGTGAATATAGAATAATTATAAATATTTTTTTGAAAAAAGTTTATTTTATGTTCTTCAAAGTTGAAAAACTCTAGAATTGGAAGTTTCGGAAATTGGAATATTCTATAAATTGATAGATTATATGTAAGACCCGAGAAAATTCCAATTTTCTGAAAAATGGCAAAATCGTAATTTCAGTAACAAATCCGAAATTTTTCTAGATCTCAGATGACGAAACGGATTTCACCATTGGAATCGTCTCGTGAAATTTAGCTACCACGTTGAGATTCTAATCAAATTCCGAAAAAGTTGAATTTCATGTTTAGAAAGCCTTAGGGTGTAGGGTGCGATAAAACGGGTTTGAAGACATGTGATGTGACAAAAAGTCAGCTACTACACCTATCTTGTGACCTGTGTTGCAAGATTAGAGATGATGGAAATGGACGGCTAGAAATGGTGTCAAATTATTAAATCAAGACAAGGGGACATAAGTGGAATTTTTTAATTGTTAATTGAATAAGACGAAAGATGAACAGTGTTCATCTTCTCCAAAAACACAAAATCGCGGTCATTTATGGAGCGAGGAAAAGTATTTGGACATTTGAGTTTCCTAGAGAGAGAGAGAGAGAGCTCATTTCTCTAGATTTCGGCCATTCGGGCCAAGCGGTTCTCGGCGGAGCAAGTAAAGTTGTTCCTACGTGGCAAAGGGCTACGCGTGGGCGCCAGATTTGGTGGAGTTTCGACAGCTTCGAAGGTAGGGATCTTTTCTATTTGCGTTATTCTTTGGCTGAAACCATGTAAATGGTTAGGAATGTTCTGGGAAACTATTTTGTGCGCTAAATTTGATCTGAAGATTTGAACAGTGGAGAAATTCCTATTTGTGTGTGGTAGACATTAACAGAGTTTTACTTGTTCACATGAATAGTGACGTGAATATTTTTGTGTGAATTTTTATGATGTTGAGTGATTCAAAATGAATTACTTGTGTTTGCTAATTAGTCCATGTGATCTAATTTTGGTGTTATTGATGTGAAAATTGAATAACATGATTGTTGTGAGTAAATTATGTTAATATATACATGTGCATTGTATTAGCATAAATTATTTGGAATTGGCATAATGCATTCCATATGCATTAGGCGATATAGAATAGTAGTGTGAGTGCATGACCTTGAAATGGAACAAAAATGAAAATGTTTGTGAAAGATTTAGTGGAAGGTACCGAAGAATTGCACGGGAGAGTCAATGGATCGCCCGGATGAGGACCATGACTATTTCGGAGAGTTGTCAACAATTCGCCTCGGAGGAGTAGGATAATGTTTCTGCAGAGCTTCATTATTAAGTTTTCAAGGGCTCTAAAAAGTTTTGTTGTGGCCCCGGATATTTACTCGCGCATATTAGCTTAGGCATGTGTGAAATTCGGTGAGGACTCGAGACATAGGTTAGGAGCATGTAGACATTCGAGTAGAGTTCATGAAATTGCTTGAAAGGCCAGTTGTTTGTCATGCATGTGCACTTAGGTGGGGAGTAACCCGGGTGGAAATTATCACCTGCGGGCTTTGCTCGCTACTGTTGAAGTCACCATTTCGAATTTTAAGGAGCGATCGGGAAGGCGACACTCACTAGAGGCTGAGTGTTAGAAGAAAGCCGACTTGTGGCTTTGATATTGTTGTATAACATGTATTAGAACTCTATTGTACGTTTTAATATATGTTTGTATAAAGAGTAATTTATTAACTCTTGA
Source organism: Tetrastigma voinierianum (assembly GCA_016808115.1). Classification (NCBI taxonomy): domain Eukaryota; kingdom Viridiplantae; phylum Streptophyta; class Magnoliopsida; order Vitales; family Vitaceae; genus Tetrastigma; species Tetrastigma voinierianum. Next base: position 481,273 of record JAEQBH010000120.1, read on the forward strand.
ACTATTGTATATAGTTGATGTATTTTTGTGAGTATTGATGCAGGGGCCCAAGTGGCCATTATTTACTCGCATGTGGACCCTGTGTGGTCATTGTATACTGTTTGGGACAGGTTTTGTACCTTGGGTAGAGCTCCTACCAAGGGAGACTGCTAGATTTTCTATGAGTGGTGTCGGGTTGCAGATATCCGCGAATATTTCGATGGATTGACGGGTTGTCAGCAGACCCGGGTTTTTGGGGCGTCACGACGGTATCGAGCTAAGGTAAGCGATTACGCCGGGAGCTCGGTGGGTGTAGGCGTAAGGTAAATGAAAACCTAGGAGATTGAGGGACTTGGGCTTAGGCCATGGTCATTGAGGTATAAGAACATCACCGGCAGGTATGGCTCGATGTTAGGGTTTAGGTATCGAATTACTGGAAGTCCACGGGACAAAATTAGAACACTTCATGCATGGTGTTTTTATGTGTGATTGGTGTGTATAACATGAGTGATTTGTGATCATGTGTTGTATGAATTGTGTGATTTGTATGCTTGGTGAGTAGCATGGGAGAAAATGTTGAACACTAGGGTCGAGAAATATAACCTTAGGTGTTATTGAAATTTTTTGACAAAATGGTTCAAAATTGAACATATATATATATATATATATATATATATATATATATATATATATATATATATATATATATATATATATATATATATATATATATATATATATAATTTCACAGGACGGTAGTTCGGTTTTGAACATAAGCAGTTGTGTTGTGAAACTCTGGAAAATCTTTCTAGTTTTGCCGCGAGAAAAGGGGTAAAAAAATTTAACTGCCAAAAATTTTGAGTTGAAGTCACGAGTGGTCTAGGCTACTACATTTATGGAGTAGCAAGGAGGCTACTGGAGATGAAAAAAAAAATGATGAGATGAAATTTTTCAAAGGTTTTACAGTGTTTAAAACTGGAAGAAAAATAAATAAAATAAATTTTAATAAATTTATTTGGTTTACTGGAGAATGACAAAATATATATATATATATATATATTGGGTATTTTTCGATGGCTTGGAATGAAAAAAAAAGAGTGAAAAAAAAAAAAAGGAAACGTTGTGAAATTGCTGTGGGCTCTTGCCCATTTTGACATGCTGCTTGGAGTCACGATATAGCAATTTGTATCGTGAAACAAAGGCTGGGAAGGCTGGCCTGGGCGTAGCTAGGGGGCCACGACACGGTCGAGCCTAAGCCACGATACGACCATCAGAGGGCCACGATATAGCCGAGGCGCGCTAGCGCAAGGGCCTGGGAGCGGGTCGCGATACAAAATTGTATCGTGGTTGAGAGGGGGCGACCATGTGTCATGATATAGGGCGACGGGGGCTGCGATATTCTGATGCATATGATATGGGCCCGGGGAGCTATAGACATTAGGCATGTAGACGATCGGAGTAGGTTCGTAAATTGGCAGGAATGTGATTGTTTGCCATGCGTAATGTGACTTAGGTGGGAGTATCCCGGGTAGGAAATTATCACTCTTTGGGCTTTACTCACCTGTCGGGGAATACCGGCTCAGGTGCGGGGAGGGAGCGATCGGGAAGGCGGCACTCACTAGAGGCCGCGTGTTAGAAGAAAGCCGACTTGTGGCTTTGATATTGTTGTATAACATGTATTAGAACTCTATTGTACGTTTTAATATATGTTTGTATAAAGATTAATTTATTAACTCTTGAACTATTGTATATAGTTGATGTATTTTTGTGAGTATTGATGCAGGGGCCCAAGTGACCATTATTTTACTCGTATGTGGACCCTGTGTGGTCATTTAACCCTATCTTGTTTGGGACGGGTTTTGTATTACCTTGGGTAGAGCTTCCTGCACGTACAAAGGGCTCTGCTAGGTGCAGTCAGGTGGTGTCGGGTTACCCGACATCACAATATTCAGCAGGTTGGGTTGTTAACGGACCCCCGGGTTTTAGGGCGTCACATTATAGAAATAGGAAAGTTCTAGAAATTTGAAACTTATGGAAATTTAAAGATTTTAGAAATTATAAAATTCTAGAAGTTTTACAAATTAGGAAATTTTAGATATTGAAAATTTTGGAAGTTGAGACATTTTAAAAATTGATAAGTTTTAGAAATTTTGAAATAGGAACTTTGAGTATTTAGAAGAAAAAAAAGTTGAATTCTTAAAAATTAAAATAAAAGGCCATACAAGTGATTAGTGGAATTGGAAATTTTGAGATGAAATAAATTATAAAAATAAATAAATAAAAATTATTTTTAAGTATCTTAGATAAAAAATTTATAAAAAATAGAGAAGAAGAAGTTATGAAAATTTATTTATTCCAACCTATTCAAAATGAGCGCTATTTATATAAATTTCCAATGGAAAATGAGAACTTTGGATAATGATTTGTGAAGTGATGTAATCATATGGAGAATACTGAATATTATATATATTTTTCATTTAGAAAACATTATTTAAAATAACTTTGGTACTTTTTTGAACAAAATTATTTAATTAAAATATTTTACTTTTATTTACTTTTATTAGAAATATGAATTTATTATAGTTATAAAAGTCTATCAATAATTGCAAAAGAATCTGAAAATAAAAGTATACGAAATTCATCTATAAATTTACAAAGCCCACAATAATCTATAAAAGTTTTTTAAAGTAAAAGTCTATGAAAGGCATTCATAAATTTACAAACTCTATGAAAGTCTGCAAAAGTTTTTAAAAATCTATCAAACTATAAAAAAATCATCCACTTAAAAAAGTCTATAAATGTCTTTAAAAGTCATAATCCATTATAACCCTTATTTATGAATTTTTGAAAATTTTTTATGGATACAAAAAGCCAAAATATTTTGCTTTTTCAATTTAAAAAAATCATACTTTAGAATCTACACAAAATATTTTAAAATCCACACATAATATTTTAAAAACACGAAATATTTTTAATTTTGGTTTCATCAATCTATTATTTTTTAAATTATTAATTTTAAATATTTTATTTTAGTTATATATAATGAATAAATAAAATATTTATTTTTGTAAGAATGATAATAATAATTATATATCATAATAACTTTATCATTTAATTTTTTGTAAATATGTTGATATGTTATACATATATTATAAAAATAATTTTTATAATATAAGGGTGATTTAATTAAAAGGTCTTTTGAAAATTAAATTTCCAAAAATCTAATCATTCATTACTTTTTTACCTCATTTTAACAAAAATATCCACATTGTTTTCTTTTAAAAATAACCTTTCATTTTCCAAGTTATATGTAAATACTTGAAATGAAAAAGGGTATTTTTGTCATTCTTCAAGAAAAAAAATATGTAAATGATTAGTTTTACAAATTTTGAGTTATTTGAGGTCTTTTAACCAAATATTTATATTCTTTAAAAAATCAAATATTTATAATCATAAATTTATATCATCATTACACAAACAAGTACTAGCCTAACATTTTTCTAAATATATTAAAGATGTCAATTTTAAACATATAAAAAACAAACAACTTAATACTTAATAGAAATACAATATTAAAAAAATACAAATGAGAGTGTGAGATAAAAAAAAATACAATATTAGAAATACAATACTTAATACTATTAAGCCTTAGTCAACATTCAGTTAAATAAAAAATATATTTAGTATCAGTTAAATAAAAATTCTATTCAGTATTAGTTAAATAAAAATTATATTCAGCATTAAGTAAAAAAAAAACAAACCTCCCCAAGTCTTAAAGCCAATCTTTGCAGCATGATCAAATCTTTAGAGTGTGAGATCAAAATTAGTTGACAACTAAGGGTTTATATTAAACAAAGGGTTTCTACATACGAACTTAGATCGAAAAAACAGTCCTAGAGTTTAAAACTTTAGAAATAAATTAAGAATATTTTAGAACTCTAGTATCTTGATTAATAATCAATATTTTTTTAAAAATTTCCAAAAACATTTACTTCATAATTGGAAACCTAGTGCTGTAGGATGACATCTATATGGAAAACTTTAAACTTCTATCAGTGTATTTAATCATAAAAAGATATCCACTCTCAAATTTTAGAGGGGATTTACCTATTATGGTAGTTTAGGGGGTTGAAGATCCCTTAAAAGTTAAAAAGGGTTAGTTTATTTTGATAACTAAGATCTTATTAGGGTTAAAAAACTTCTGATTGGAAAAGTAGTACATCATAGTTTATTTTGATCCGTTCTTATTAAAATATCAAAATTCATATTTTATCTTTCTCTCATTTTTTTAATTATTTAAAATATTATTTTTGTAATAAGTAAATAATATTATTAACATTGAAATGAATATATATATATATATATATATATATATATATATAATATATATATATATATATATATATATATATATATTTCCATATACACCTTGTTTGGTATGTTTACATTGTTAGAATTATAAAATATAGTAAATGTACAATTAGTAATTGAATATGGTAAAAAAAATCTTTTGGTCAGTGGTATAATATTTTAAATAAATAATAACAATTACCGAAAATGATTTTGAATTATTTAAAGAACAAAAATTTCATTGGAAATTCAAATATAAAACTAATTTATGTACTTATGCTTTATAAAAATATGCAAAAGTTTTTCAGTGTTTTTTATACTTTGAATTATTGCTTGAAACACATTTTAATAAATAACTAAAAATATTTCAAATTAGTTTTTGAAAAGTAGTTTACTTTAGAAATTCAATGATTATTCAAACATAAGTTTTCAAATAAATTTTTTCTTTATTTATGGTTCTAAATTTTTATAATTTCATATATTTATTATTTTTGATCTCTGTTTTCTATGTATATGTGCATTATTTTTCTCTCTATATCAAATTTATATAGGTAAAATTATCCATCAATGAGCTACTTCTAATCAACTACTTTACCAAACAATAATTTATAATCAACTACCAACTATCAGTTGAACCAAACAAGCACTTAAATTGTCGGAGTGTCTTGTGTTCTTGATGTTTCAATCTCATCTTTTTCATCATATGTCAAATATTTATAATTTTTTATTCAAATTTGAGAAATCTTTTTTTTTTCTTCCTTATGGATGCTTCTATTATGATCATTTGCCAAGTGTATTGAATGAATCATTAATTTTAATTTTTTTCCATTCCCTTTTAAATTTATGTAATCTCTTAGTTATGAGTCGTAGGCATGTTATATAAGTTGTGAACTTTTATTCAAGACATAGGCTCATTTTTGGTACTTTATGTGGATTTACTTTGGTAATTACATATTTGCTAGAAATGTCAATCATCATAGTGTTGCATATTAATCAAACTTATTGAAAGATATAATAGTGCGTTATTAACCCAGTTCCACACTTCATCTCTTGTTACATTCGAATGTTGTGATAAAGTTCTAACCAATTGTGGAATGTGATGAGTAAGAGACAAATATAAATTAGTATGTCGAAAAGTAAAGCAACATAAAGATGTTTAAGCTGTTCGGCCAAGCCTACATCCATGAGGCTATGCTTAGATGCAGGGATTTCCACTATTCTGAAATAGGTAACAAATAGTCTTACATGAATGAGATCTCCCCCTTATTCCAAAGCCTACTTCTCACCTAATCACTCCCCATGAAATTCAAAACGAATTCACTCGTTCCCCTAATTACAACATCCGACATACTATCCTCACTTTTCATATCAATATAATAAACATCATCTCTCACAAAAAATGAAAGGATTGTGACTTATACCTTAATGAGTATCTACATCCTTTTACACATCTGATACTGCTCTGCTTCTTTTTCTTCAAGTTGTGCAGAAGCTTGTTCCATAATTTGAATTAAATAAGCATCTTGAGTATCAGATTAGGAACTCTTTATAAGGTTGGATCATTATCTATTTTTGATTCCTAACATTATCACTTCAACGAGATTATCCTTAGGTTGCCACAACGGATTTAGGAGACTTGGGCTCCAAGTAATCCTCTTTAGGGTGGAGTCTTACTCTTGTTCCAACCCTAGTTTAATCAACTATGAATTTATCTCCTAGGAGAACTCTCTAACCTTTGTCATTATCCACAAGATTTATAGGGTCCCTAGTCTATCTTGCCTCTTCCTCCTAAGAAAAGTGTGTCAATGAAGTCATGTTTTGAGTAGAGTCCTACTCTAGTCCCAACTCTCGTTCTAATAGATCATATGATTAGCAGCACATTCCTACTTCTATTAGGAATTTATCATGTGACTTCCCTTAGAAAGACTTTCTAGTACTTTGCCATTATTCGTAGGATGTAGATAAGTCTCAATCCATCCCACATCTTCTTCCCAAAAGTCATGGGATCAAAAGAGTCCTATGTTGAGTAGAGTCCTACTCCAATTGTAACTCTTGTTCGAATAGATCTTTTGATAGAATCCTATTCCAAGTAGACTCCTTCACCCATCATGACTCTTGTAACATCTAATCACGTGACATAGTCCTAGACTGAGTAAACTCCTTCTTGTTGCACCAGATCACTTGACAGAGTCCTAGATTGAGTTGATTTCTTCACCCTTCATGACTCTTGAAAGTTAGATATGACTTAGCAAACTAACCAAGAGGGAAGTGAACTAGTTTTCTCAAAATCTTTTTACAAACCAATAAAAAATCTTCAATATAATTCAATAATAATAAATAAAGAGATAAGGATAGAAAGTGAAAACTCGAATTTATAGTGGTTTGACACCTTACCTACGACCACTTCTCCTCAACTTTCAACAAACGAGGGATCCACTAATGTCAAGCTCGAACCCGAGCTTCTTCCTTTTACACTTGGATTTTGGCTCCAATGAGCACTTCACAAATCCGTCAAGCTATACACACTTGAAGCCTTCTTTAATGCTTAATGAGACTCTTTCTCTTTAGCTTTCAAGATGGATCAAATACAACTCAAGCTTATGATGAATATAAAGGTGCACTCTAGAATATGCAAGTGAAATGAATGCACCAAAAATCAAGAATGAGAATTGATTAGCAAGAGAAATAGTGTTTGAGAGAATAAATGCAACAAGTCTCATAGCATTAAATGATCCCCAACACTCTATTTATAGAGTGGGAACTCGGTAGCAAAATAAACTACCAATCGGACGAACGTTTCATTAAATGCACTAGCCGTTATGAATTTAATGCATTGCAGGTTACCGTTTTATAGTCGTTGGACTTGCCCAATTGCTAAACGAATTGACCGTTTACTCAACTGGTGGATCGTTTTCTCTTCTGGATCTATAAGAGAGCTACTGCATCCAACCGATTGAGTTTCACAACTTAGTCGATTCCAATAGGTTGATCGTTTCATTAACTAGTTTAAGAGAAAGCTATTGGATCCAAACGGATGAGATATGCATCTCAGCCGGTTGGTAATTGATCGACAGGTTCAATAGGTAGAGACTAACCGGTCGACTGGTTCAACATATATACCATAATTGGTCGATCAGTTCAACCGGTGGACATAAACTAGTCGATCGAGTGAGGCAGTTGATTGCATGAATGCTCAAACTCTAGTTTTCAAAGGACATGCAATTTTTAGATTTAAAAACCGAGTTGTGAGTGATGCATGATAAAAGATGATATCCTAAGTGCACAAATGCAATCACCTTACAAAGATTCCTAGGTTTACAAAGTCTTCATTGTATGCTTGAACTTGGAATCCCGATTTTCTTTACTTTTTAAACTTGATTTTAATTCAAATCTTGGATGAATGATCTAGTTTTTAGTTCATAATTGCATGCCATATGTCACTCATCTCAAGTAAACCATTAGTAACTAATTACCTTGGTTTGTTATCATCAAAACATCATTTAGAGGTACCCTTGGGCCAACAATCTCCCTTTTTTTTATGATGGCAAACCGAGGTTATTTAGAAGGAGTGATACTCCCCATCCAACCAAAAAAAAAAAACGAGAATCTAGGGTGTTGGATGAGGGAACAAGGAGTGAAGATAGGCCATCTCACAGTGATCACGACGATGCTCCTCCTCATCACGAGTATAAGACTTTGGGAACTGAGTGAATCGCTCGTCATGATGTCTTGGTGGAGGAAGAGTGCATGCATGTCATGTTGTATGTGCGTCTCTATATCATCTGAGCGGGTCTCAAAGGAGATGAAGCGTCGATCGAGAGTGGTGGTGGTGGAGAGAACTGAATTGTGCTCCTTAGAGAAAATATCTTTCCTAAAATGTCCCAGGTAACCAAGCAATGCCATCTCTCATCCTATAAAGGTCCTCTCATAGCGCATGAAGATCGGCCTGAAGCTCGTGAAGAGAGGATTGCTCAAGTGGCGGGGAATAGTGAGGATCCAGGAATGGTGAATAATGTCGAGGATGCTCAAAATGGGGAGGCTTCTTAAAGTGTGGAGGTTGCTCAAAGTGCAGAGGCTCTGTGAAGGAAGGCATCGACGGTGACTCAGAATGGTGTGTAGACGAGGTCGAACATAAGTATGGCGCACCAAAGGAGGATGGGTACTCTGTCTAAAGAGGAGGGATATGAAGATCATCCTCCATATGATTGAGAGGATCCGACCTCCATCCCTCGAACCTCATCCTCCTCCTATTGAGTCTTAGGTTGTGCATCGGGAGCTAGTATCCCCATACAACCGAGGGTGGATGAGGTGAACGTGTCATAACAGTTAGGTGCCGGTCAATTAGGCTGGTAGGAGATAAAGACCATGGAATATGAGGAGATAGGTGAAGAGGTAACCGTATGGAAGAACTCGACCCGACACACTATGACTCAAGATCATATGGCGGATCATAAGATGGCTGAGATGAATAGGCTTCCTGACAAGGATGAGTCCATAATGAAAGCATCTAAGTAAAATACCTCGTTCTAGTGGCCGCCCCAGGGAAGGATGCAGTGACCGACGATCTAATGGAGGAGACGCGCCTCGTGAGTAAGGAAACTAGCCTACAACCTGAAAACGCCATAAGTATCGGATTCAATAAGACGACGAACAACCACGACAGGATCAAAACCATCGACCTGAGGCTAGGTCTTGGACTTAAAGACCAAAACGCCAATGCTTGGAATGGATAGGGGATGACACAGCTTAGAGGCACCAATGTCTAACTCAACCCCTCACAACATGCTTGTGATCCTAGTGCAAGAGACAGGTTCCCGAGGAGAAGAAAACCTGGACCAGAGTGAGGTACAAGGGCTCATGGAGGGATTCGAGTGGGAGCCACCCCTCTAGCAAAGAGAAGTCAATGTTATAGCTCACAATGACCTTTTGCTAGCAGAAGTTGGAACAATAGCGCTCATGCTTTACGGGTGATCGAAATAAACTTATGTTAGTGAGTGACTTATGGTGCCCCTCTCACTCATGTGCAGGCTTGGCCTCAAACTCAGACTCAGACTCAGACTTAATGGGCCTTTTGCCTTGGGCTCGTGAAGAGGCTGACTAGCGTCTTGGTGCCATAGCGTATGGGATCTGAAAGAATATGCCAATAGTAATTGATAAAAGAGAGACCTAAAGAATCCTAAGTGGGACTCTAAGAAATATGAAGACCAATCCCGAAGATAAGAACCCCAGCTCTTAACTCAAACCAAAAATGGAACAGAAAATTACCCAAATTTGAACTATCAATGTGAACCAACTGTTTCCATATTAAATAACGCCAAATTTCAATCTGAACTGGCATTCTAAGGTGGGTAAAGAGTCTGAAATGGAATTCAATCTATAATACCAAGCCTAGAAATGAATTTTTGCAATAGGCTAATACATATTGCAAGAGCACTGTCAAAAACAAGATTTCCAAAACAAAACATATACCCAAGCATTTTGAAAAAAAAAATTGGATTAGTGAAAACCCTCAACATCAATCCATCCTAAAGGCAACCAAGAATAGAAGTTTATCCCAAAACAAATGGCCATCCCAAAACGACAAACCAAAAGAAAAGGTCCAGCCCAAAACAGTTTTGAAACACAAACAGGAATAGTTTGGAACCATAACATAATGAAGTGAAATCAGGGTTGGGTTTTAAGGGAAAAGCGAAGCCTATTGTTTAGAAAAAAAATGGAACCAAGATAGACACAAGGGAGAGAAAACCCAAGGCCAAACTAAAAAACAAAAAGCTTGATAGAAGCTCTAAACTAACAAACTGAAAAATGATCCAAGGGTAAAAACATCGAGTAGCTAACCCAAAATGAGATTAGGAAACCGAAAAAGAGCAAAGAAAGACTTATCAAATAGGAGAAGAATCGCCTTTTCAATAGAGAAATTAAAAATAGAAGCCCTAGCCATAGAGAAAACGAACGGTGGATGCCAAAGATTGAAGCTTTTCAGCCTAAAAGTTAAGATCTAAGGGGAATGAGGGGTTCAGACAGAGAGAAGAGAGGTAATAGGAGGGAGAGAAATGTGAAGAATGAGAAAGGGTATGCAAAAAAATGGAAAATATAGCCGCTACAGGTAAAGCAGGCGATTGACCCGGTTCTGTTGGTCCAAGCTTGGTGTCGGCCAGTTTGGTCCATATTTCTCTCGCTTTTCTGAATTTGCATCTGAAAACTCCCCCTAAGATATTCAAATGGTTTCCCCCTAATAAAAAAAAAAAAAAAAACTCATACACCTTAGGTACCCAAATCTTTTTGGGTCCTTGGTGGTTAGTGACCTTTGACTTTTCAACCCAACCCTTCTTTGAATTAAAGGTTGAGGCCCTTTAGGATCTATTCCTAAGAGGATAAGTACTACTAATGTGTTCTCCTCTACCACAAAAGTTGCACATGGTTGAGGGACTTTCACTCGTGGACTCCTTGACAAAGTAGTTTTTGAAATATTTTTCATTATTTGAAGACTTGTTTCCTAGCCCCTTTTTATCAAAAACACATTTTTGGCTAGCTAGGATCATGTCAAAAACTTTTTCTCCGCAAGAGAATTTTGAAAGAGAAGAGACCAACCGTTCATTCTTTTTAAGTAGTTCCTCATTTACCTTCTCAAGAGAAAATTTTGAAGCTTCAACTTTTGAAAATTTTTCTTTGATTTCATCAAGTTCTTTTTGAAGTTCAAAAACTTTCTTCTTAAGTGAGGTGTTCTTTTCATCAAGCTTGTTGATGTCTTTAATCAATTCCTCATATTCAATCATAAATTCCTTATCATTATCAAAGTGAGAAATTACCTCATCTTGATCCTCAAGAGCCATGAAGCACATGTTGGCAACTTCTTTCTCATTTTCATCATTGGATGAATCTTTTCTTTGACTCCATGTTGCCATCATGACTCTTCTCTTTTCTCTCTTGGCTATGTAGAGAGGACAAACATATTTTACATGACCTGACTTCTTGCACTTGTAACAAATTACTTCTCTAGCTCCTTCTCTCTTTTCTTTTTCTTCTCTTGAAGGACCTTCTTTCTTGTAGTTACTCCTTCTATTATAGGTCCTACCACTAAATTTATCTTTCATCATTAGCTTTTGTACTCTCTTTGTGATGAGGGCGATATCATCATCCATGACATTGATCTTTGTTTCCTCAACAACTTTCTCTTCTTGAGTTTTGAGTGCAAAACTCTTATTTTTGCCTTCTTCCTCTTGCATTTCCTTTTCTTGTCTTGCAATCTACATTCCATAGGTCATTAAGGAACTGATAAGTTCCTTAAAAGATATCTCTTTCAAATTCTTTGCTTCTAGAATGGCCTCTGTTTTAGAGTTCCATTTGGGAGGTAGGCATCTTAGAATTTTAGATACCTTTTCTTCTTTACTCACTCTATCTCCCAAACCTTCAAGTCCATTTACAACATCCGTGAACCTAGTAAACATCTCAACAATAGATTCATTAGGTTTCATTTTTAACATTTCATAATCATTAACAAGAATTCTAACTTTAGAATCTTTGACTTGGTTGGTTCCTTCATGGGTAATTTGGAGTATATCCTTCAACCGGTGAGGGTTCCACTAGTGTCAAGCTCTAACCCGAGCTTCTTCCTTTTACACTTGGATTTTGGCTCCAATGGGCACTTCACAAATCCTTCAAGTTATACACACTTGAAGCCTTCTTTAATGCTCAATGAGACTCTTTCTCTCTAGCTTTCAAGATGGATCAAATACAACTCAAGCTTATGATGATACAAAGGTGCACTCTAGAATCTGTAAGTGAAATGAATACACCAAGAATCTAGATTGAGAATTGATTAGCAAGAGAAATGGTAGTTGAGAGAATAAATGCAACAAGTCTCATAACATTAAATGATCCCTAACACTCTATTTATAAAGTGGGAACTCCGTAGCAAAATAAGCTGCCAACCAATCGACCGTTTCATTAAATGCACTAGCCTTTGTGCATTTAATGCATTTTAGGTTACCGTTTTACAGTCGTTGGACTTGCCCAATTGCTAAACCGATCAACCGTTTACTCAGTCGGTCGACCGTTTGCTCTTCTAGATCTATTGGAGAGCTATTGCATCAAATTGGTTGAGTTTCACAACTCAATCAATTCCAACAGGTCAATTGTTTTATTGACTAGTTTTGGAGAAAGCTACTAGTTCCAAATGATTGAGATATGCATCTCAATCAGTTGGTAACCGGTCGACTGGTTCAACTAGTCAACCGGTTCAAAAGATATACCACAACTGGTCAATTGGTTCAATCGGTTGACCTAAACAGTCGACCAATTGAGGCTCTGCCTCAGTTGGTTGACTGCATGGATGATCAAACTCTAGTTTTCAAAGGATATGCAATTTTTAGATTTAAAAACCGAGCTGTGAGTGATGCATGATACAAGATGATATCCTAAGTGCACCAATGAAATCACCTTACAAAGATTCCTAAGTTTACAAAGTCTTCATAATATGATTGAATTTGGAATCCCGGTTTTCTTTACTTTTTGAACTTGATTTTGATTCAAATCTTAGATGAATGATCTAGTCTTTAAGTTCATAATTGTTTGACATTTGTCACTCATCTCAAGTAAACAATTAGTAACTAATTGGTTTGTTATCATCAAAACCTCAATTAGAGGTACCCTTGGGTCTACAACTCTTATTCGAATAGATCTTAGAACATACCTTGTGACAGCCCTTGTAACACCTTCAATATACTCCATCAATTTTGATCTTCGCAATATGAAACCTACTTATGACGAAGCGAGTGGCAATTTTAAACCCAACACTTTTGAATTTCTTATTTCTTAATTTAAGTTATATATACGTCATATAATTTATGAGGCTTTGATGTCACTCTTCTTTTACTTATTATTATATGTATTGTTGACCTTATACTTATATATATATATATATATATGTGTGTGTGTGTGTGTGTATAAAATATCTCTTGTATCCTGTAGAGTATTTCTTGTTTTTATTTAGGTCTTACTTTTTAGGAAGGTAATTCCGTAAATATAACCTTCTTATATAGATAGACTCTTAAAATATTATCAAAATGTAAGCATTAGTACAAAAAAATAAAGCATAGCAACCCCATTATTATTATTACTCCTTAAATAATCATAAAGTTTGTAGCATCTTAAAGACTTCATAAACTCAACGGAAAATTTATGATTGAGCTATGGTAAATAAACGAAGGTGTTACAAGTGACTTAAAGGAGAGTGAGAATAGAACAGTCCCAGTAATAATAGCTATGGCTATAAATAAAGGTTGAAAGTTTATAACTTATGTGGTAGCATTGCAGAGTGATCGGAGTTCTGAAATTCGACCAATCCCTTATCAGAGTTGAGAAATCTGATCAATCATGGGGAACAACGGAGCATTAGTTATTGCATCGTTTCTTCTTGTGCTTCTGTCGCAAATGCCATTCATTTACGGCAATTCGGAAGCTCAAGGCCAAGTCTACAAAGAGAATGGCTTGTGGAAGGATTTCTTTAAGGATTTCCTCAGTGCCCCGTTTGATGTCAAGATTGACAACGCTTTAGATATTCCGTTACAGGTAAGATGTTATGTCAACAAGAAACCTGAGCCTAAGATTATACAACCTGGTCAGAGTTATGCTTCACGATTTAAAGTGTGGGGAGTCACCCTTTCCGGCCCAACTATCTATTGTGAGATGAAATGGGGGCCCTCCTCACTGGATTTTACAGCTTATAATATATGGAAGGACAGTTTCACCGAAGTATGGGGACTGCACTATATGTTAAATGCAACAGGACTTTATAAGAATTCGAAAGGTAGAATATCTAAGTATATTTTATTGGATTAGGGAAAGTAGACTAGATCAACCAGTTAAAAGTCTAAATGATTGTAATAACACTGGTTAGCTAGCTGCTTCTGCTTCCTCTTTTGTTATGGTTCTAGTTTTTCCTTTCTTTTCTTTCGACCCCATCATCGTGTCAAATAAATATGAAAAAGCAAGGTTTGTTATGTAATCACCTGGCTGGAGGGAGGTGAACTGGTGAATTAAAAATATTTACCTCATAAAGATTATGCTTTTACCTAATTAATATATCCTAATGTTTTATTTTTACTTATATTCACTATTTGATCTATCGCATATCATGATATATGAATTATATAGATGTATGTTAACCGCAAAATATCATCCATGTTAGGAATAAATTGAACAAACAGATATCCAACACAATAATGAAAAGATGCGCTATTAGACAAAAGAATATTCTTATTTGTAAGATCTCCAAATTAATTATGAAACATAAAACAAAAATATCATTTTAGCTCCCCTGGAGATATCAAGTCTTAAACCAATTTTTGAAATAGGATGAAGTCTTTAGAGTATTAGAGATCGAAATTATGTGACAATTAAGGTTTATCTCAAATAAAGAGTTTTACATAAGAACTAAAAAAAAAAGGTTCGGGATTATAAAATTTTAGTGATAAATTAAGAATATTTTAAAGCTTTAGTATCTTGATGAATAAACTCTCTTTTCTTAAAAATTCCCAAAAACATTTAATTCCTAATTTGAAACCTAGTGTTATAGGAAGATATCCATATGGAAAACTTTAAACTTCTATGAGAGTATTTTATCATAAAAAGTTTGTGTAAAATATTCTTTTAAACGGCCCACACTTCTAAAAGCTCAAGCTGCTCAAGTCTGTAAGATTTAGGTTTAATATAAATATCATATTTTTTAACTCTCTCTCTCACATGCTGCCTCATACCTCTCATGGAGTTTCAAAAACACAAATGGGGATCGACTCTCCTAATAGCTCAAACTGATAGGATTTAGGTTTAATATTGAATATCATTCTTCTTAACAGATTCACATTCACATTTTAAATGGAGAATTACCTATTAGTTTAGGTGGGTGAAGATGGCTTAAAAGGGTTAGTTAATTTTATAATTATTCTAAATGCCTTTTTTTTTATTTTTTTTTTAAAACCGAATTGCCTTTGACTATAATTAAAATTTCTTACTTTTTCAAAAAGACAAGAAAAAGGGGAAAATGCCATTTGCACTTTGTCGTCCGATGTCTTCTCCATCAAAACTTTCTTTGTCGGGGTGTCATGATGTTGTGACCTTGATGACATTTTCAACCTCATCATTTTCATAATATGTCAAATATTTATAATTTTTTCTTTCGATTTGAGAAATCTTATATCTTGTGAGTTCAATTTCTTTGGTCTATTTATGCTCTTCTTTAATCTTAGTTTTGAGCGTTTTTTTCGTAGATTTTAGTTTAAAGGAAATAATTGCTTTTGTGAAAAAGAAAACTACATACAGTTTGGTTTTGAATATTTCTTTTACCAGCATGATATTAGAGTTGCTATAAAATAATACCTGCAGTAAATTAATTTGAAAAGAGAATAATAAAAGAAAAATAGAGAAATAAATAACAGAAAAGAGAATGTGAAAAGGACCTTATGTAGAAAATTCCTCAAAATTCAGCTCGAAACCTCCACGAGGTAGAAACCAAAACTTCCACTACAATGAAGACAAAATTACAATTATTGTATCAAATAAGAGGAGAGAAGATAAATGCTTTACAAAAGAAAGCCTTAAAAAAATTTCGGAAGAATAGTATAGGGGGTGGTACCCCCTATTATAGTACAAGAAAATCCCCTAATTGTTCTCTTCTTTACGATGTGAGATGGCTTCAAGCTTATGACAATCCGAAAAACACTCAAGTAGCCTCAAGTTTTATTTTTAAAAATTTAAATAATCAACTCTTAGATTCCTATTTATTAGTTATAATTTAAAATTTAAATAATCAACTCTTAGGGTTGTTAATTTATTAGTTATATTTTATTTTTTGAATAATTTTAGGTTTCCATACATCCATTAACTCTTAGTGTTCCAGTTAATAGGGACATGATGTAGAATTAGTGGTTAGTGGTAGTGCCTTATTTGTAGGGATGTGATAAGTTGCTAATTTCCTATATATATTGGTTTGAAATTAATAAAGAAAAAGGCAGAGAAAAATTTTAAGTTTTTGGTTCGTTCTCACCCGAAGAGAGCTTTTGTGGTTTGTTCTCACCCGAAAAGAGCATCTTCTTAATTTTAATTTTTAAGCTTTGATTGGGACCTATACCAATTGGTATCATAGTGGTTGTAATGGCAATAATCAAAGAGCGCATTCAAAATTTGGAAGCTAAGTTCAAGGAACTCCAATGCCCATTCCACATAGTGGAGGTGGGAGCGACCAATATGCTTACAAAGATCAAGGAAATAATAAACAGGCTTTTTGAAGCTATGTTGTTTAATCGAGCTAGCGAAGCAAGCAATAATCCTAAATTCATCTCGTCCAAAAATCATAGTCGAAGTGTAGAGAAAGAAATGAGTGATAACTTTGAAGGCGAGAAGCCAATGTTATGAGAATTTTCCTGATTATGTGGGGATGATCTAAAGGTTCGGTACACTAGGGTGAAACAATTAATTCTTTGACTATCAAGTCACCCTAAATTCTCAAAAGGTTCTCTTAGCATCTTTTCACCTACAAGGCGAAGCCAATGAGTGGTGGCAATGGATAAAGCATGCATATAAAGAAGTGAAAAAAGAGAATTTCCTCCAATTGAACCTTGAGGACAAGGTTTATGTGCAAGACATGGTAATGATAAGCTGAAAAATAATCAAGTAGTATAAAACTCGTGAAAAATTTACATATAAATTTTTCAGAAATAGGGCAAAACGGTAATTTGTCGAAATAGTCATGGAGGAAAAGCTGATATTTTTCTAGATCTTAGATGACGAAACGGATCATGTCGTTGGAATCATCTTGCAAAATCTAGTTGAACCAAACAGACTGCGTCGAATTCCAAGACAGTCGTTTTTCACGTATTTCGAGATAGAACAGGGCAATCACGGGGTGCCATGTGGCACCTAACTTGTGGACCATTGGAGGCCAAGTGTCACCTTTGTAGGTTGCAAAGAGGTGAGTGGTGTGTGTCTAGCACCATGAGAATGGCCCGGTGGTGGAATGGGGAGGAGGATGGGTCGAGCCCGAGGGGAGTGTTAGAGCGATTGGTGGGGGGAGAGAAGGGAGGATTCTTTGCTAGGCAAGCTCGGTTCATGGGTGAGGAAGGGAAGGAACCGGCGAGAAGAAAGAAAGAAAGAAAGGAAGAGGAAAAGGAGGAGGATCCAGAGCCTCCATTGTTGCAAGGTTGAAGAATCCCAGTACTTGATCCACTAGCTCTGAGAGGTAAGGGATCTCTCCCTATTTGATTTATTCCTTTCTTGGGGCCCATGGAAATGGCATTTGGTTAGTATGGTTGTGACCCTCGATGGAGGAGATTTACTACGTATAAATTGAAATCACGTGTTTTTGGGTGAGATGTTATCCATTTTTTTTTCCTTCGACCCCATGACTGTGTTTTAGCCATAACTTGGGCATCACTCATCTGAATTGAGTGATTCTAGTTGATGGGTAAACTAGACTTATAGGAGAACATATCTCCTTGAAATAGGTCTATCCAAATTCCAACTCCTTTGGACTCAGAAATGCATTCCAAGGGGAGCTATGTTCAGACCGAGTTTAAGATACGTTTGAAAGCGAGTAATCTGTTTAAAAATAGTGTTTCCAACATTGTTCTCCTTGCTTTTGTATCATTTTTAATTCATAAATTTTGTGACTTTCTGGGGTTAATCTCTACACCCAGTTGTGATGGTATGAGGCTTGAATCTAAAGCCATTGTAGTTACTGGATTAAATTGCCATCTCTTGGTTAGAGGACAGATGTCTTTGGTGTGTGTTCCAAATAGTGGGAGCGTATGTGTTTGCTTGAATATGGACTTGTCTTGGCACTCTCTTACAGGTTGGGGGACTGATATATCATGTCTCAGCTTGGGTGTGTGAGTTGTGTCATTAAATTGCTTAATTGAAGTTAGGAATTGTGGAGATGCATGCTTGTGTGATGCATTGAATGAATGTGATGCAGCATCAATGATATTTGACTAAACATATATTTACATTGTGTGCATTTAGACAAAGTCGTTCATGGCACACGAGATGGTGTACGGTATATGTTTGTTAGTAATAGTGCTCTAGGCTTATCGTATGGATATGGTATTTTGACTATTTATGAGAATTAATTATTATGATGATTTGCATGTTTATTATATATAATATCCTTGAATAATATTATTAATTATTCTAAATGTCCCTAATTGGTTATTGTTATGGGAATAACAATGAATTAAGATGTAGTATAAAGTTTGATTATTCATGGGATGAATATGTGTATGAAGTCTGGAAATAAAATTTATATCACATTTGTTGAGTAAATATTAGACCAGAACCCCGAGTCTTGAGATTAATACATGGATCAAAGTCATAAGTTAATCTCTAATAGTTGTGTCATTAAAATCCTTTGACACGAGATCGCTATAGTTCTCAACATAAGGAATATTGTGTTTTGATATAATAAAACGTTGTCTTTAATCGGATGACTATAAAGGTTATACTTGAACATAATAAATTATGTAGTGAGATATGAAGCGATTAAAATGGAATTTGTCCCTCTTATTATAAGAGAAGTATCTGCAGGTCCCCTTGACAATTGGGCGAGAAATGCATGGCGGGTGCTCAAATGAATTGATGGGGGAATCCAATGTCATTTGTTGGTCAAATCTATTGGGTTTGAATGTCCAAAGATGAAACGATATAAGGTTGAGCTTTAATACATGCCTTATATTCTATTAAGATATCATGAGACAAAAGGATTATGTCATTGGTTATATTAAGGTTGTGCAGATCCATGAGCTTTTCATTTAACTTGAGTGGTACTTAATGTCTTCTTAGAGGCCATTTATGACTTGTAGGATCAAAATGTGATTTGGAGCCTCACTTGCCCATTAATTGAACCTATAGAGAGTCGCACATTGGAAACGAATAATAACGGTTGTGGGTTTTCACTCTCTGTAGTAATTTAAAATGATGAAGTTATTTTAAATTACAAATAACAATTAATAGTTATTTAAATTCGATTTAATTTTTGAAAGTTTAAGTGATGGACATGTCTTGAGCGGTTATGTTTGTGAATTTAAATTGTTATTAAATTCAAATTTAATTTTAAGTTAAATTCGTGAAACGGTTATGTGACGGTTATGTTTGTGAATTTAAATTGCTATTTAAATTCGAATTTAATTTTGAAACTGATTTAAATTAGTGACGGTTATGTCTTAAGCAGGTTATGTTTTGTGAATTTAAATTGTTACTTAAATTCAATTAATTTTGAAAGTTTAAATTCGTGAAGCAGTTATGTCTTAATGGTTATGTTTGTGAATTTAAATTGTTATTATTTAAAAGAGTTTTAAAATATATAATAATATAAAAAAATTCGTTTTTGACTTAAACTACTAGCAAGACTTATATAGATATATATATGCGAGACATATATATATTTTGTAGTAGTAGATCTTTTAATCACGAGAACAACCAAAGCGAGAAAGAAAAGAAAAACCCAATTTCGTTTTGAGAGGCAGACACGAACTAGCATTCAACAAGATCATTTATTATTTGTTCGTGTGTGGATACTTGTAAAGGGTGGTTGCTTTTCAGAAAGACAACACCTTTGAAGATCCGAATAAACCAAGACGCAGACTTTAAAGGCTTGACGAATCGATCTACAAGAGGTAAGTTTCGAAATTACCTTCCTTGGTTTCTGGCATGTGATCCTTAATTGGGTTAAGGGATAAGAATTTTAAATTCCATTTGCATTTATGTTCCAATCGGATTGGATATTACGCGTAACCCAACGGTTGTATCGAGCCTTGTGTTTCATAAAAATAGATAATGCCATGTTTGATCGATATGTATGTGATGTATGATTACGACATGATTTGCGTTTTGAATATATGTGATATTGGTTTGTCTGCGAGCGACATAGTTCATGGAGTTTGTTAAGGTATTAATTGATTGAATCAGAAACCTAAAGATTTGTTAATATGATTAAGAATCCAGACTAAGGATATTGCCATTAAAGTGTTTAATAGCATGTTATATGATTATGAAAACTGTCTTAATCGGATTAATACATGGGCCGAATTCATATATCAATTATGATTTATCAATGATTGTTTATTGTGGTGCGAAAAATAAGCCCTATGTGTAATGAGATTACATAATATGCTGTTTTAATGTGATTTTGATGGCTTTCGGCTTATTCAAAAATTTATTGATGAGATCAATGAAAATTTAATTTTTGAGACGAAACTCTAATGTTTCTAAAAAGGAAAAAAAAAAATTATGGGGCGGCCAGCGGCTGGCCCCCCTCGGCTCAGATCTCTAACCGGCTAAGCGAGCCGCGTAGCATTCTAGCGTAGCACCTTATGGCCCCAATTGGTTTAAATACACGCCTATTATAATTTATTTCTTTTAATATAAATTGTTTATGCTATGATAACATAATATATTTTTGCATGTTGTGTTGCTTGACACATGGTGCCGCAGTATGACCTTTTGATAATGTGTTTGGCGAGGTTATTATTATTGTTTTTTACAAGGGTTGTAATTATTAAATACGGCTTGCATGCCGTTTTGTTTATTAGTAATTTTATTTTACTATTAGTAGTATTTATTTAATTGTGTAATAAAACAAGAGACAATGTAAGCCATTTGAAGTCATCTGATCAACCATGATGATGGAGGAGCTAGGTGTCTATGTGAGTTGGTGGTCAAATCGACATCATGCATTTGCAATACTACCTAGGAATATTTGTTGATCTTCATGGCCAGCCCATGGAATCAATCTAGATTCAAAATATCTTGTGACACGTTTATTATATGCATGTATGAGATGCTATGTATGATGTTACATGAGTATGTGATCTTAGATGTATGATAGAGATCTATTAGTGAAAATTAAAATCAATCAAGATCCCACTCACATAAATTTAAAGTTAACATGCCATCCATATTTAAACACTTGTCAAACCTTTATCACCTTAATCTGGGTTCTACGAGTAAGTACATTAGGTTACATTAGTGGTTAACAAGATGAGTAATGGTGCTACCCATATGTTTAAAAATGGTTTAACTTTATTAGGTTATCAAAACGGTTTTGGGCCTAATGGCATTAGATGAGATTTAAACATGCCGGGACATATGATGTCAAAATCCCACAAATATCTAAGAGTTGCATGAGATGTAATTGGTAAGAGTTACCTACCTAAATAACTTAATTTTAAGTGTCATGCCAAAGTTGACTTAAAAGTTGAGTAAAATATGGATCTTAGCTCACTAGATTAATATGATTATTCT
Source organism: Tetrastigma voinierianum (assembly GCA_016808115.1). Taxonomy (NCBI): domain Eukaryota; kingdom Viridiplantae; phylum Streptophyta; class Magnoliopsida; order Vitales; family Vitaceae; genus Tetrastigma; species Tetrastigma voinierianum. The sequence goes on from JAEQBH010000120.1 coordinate 502,894, forward strand.
TGAGGGTTGTTAATTTAGTGAGAATTTTCATAATCAAAATACTAATCGAACTTTGCATTCATTGTAGATGGCCAACAATAACAACAACAGATTCTACTATGTCAACTGCGTCAGTCCTTGAGAAGGATAAACTTCTTGGGACTAACTTCCTTCTTGGTTTGAATGAAATTGTTCTCAAACAAGAAAGGCTTTATGTCTTGGATGAACCTCTCCACTGAAGAACAAGGCGATAATGCTCCTAGGCTACAGAAAGAATGCTTATGAGAAGCATCATAATGACTCTATTGATGTTGCATGCTTGATCTTTAGCTACCATGAGTCCCGAACTTCAAAAATCACGGAAAATATGGAAGCTTATAATATGATCTTCAATCTTGGAAATGTTCGGTAACAAGCAAGGTAAAGGTATGAGACTACTAAGGCCTTTGCATTCTTGCAAGATGGCGAGTGCTTTGAGATTAGTACTCATGTTCTAAAAAATAAAAGGCTATAGTGAGCACCTTGATGAAATTTGGATTTCCATTGAGCGAAGTTGGCAAGCGATTGATCCACGAATTCACTTCGATAGTTATGGCCAATTTGTCGCAGACTATAACATGAATGAAATGGACAAATCTATCTCTACGAGCTGCATCTGATACTTAAAGCTGATGTGAAATAATGAAATCCAAGCAGCCATGTTACGATGGTTGAGAAATAGAAAAGGCTTCAGAAACGAAGCGAGGGCAAGAAGCGAGGGTAAAGGAAAGTCAATGCTTAACCCAAACCCAGAAACTTTGAACCCAAGGCTAAAGCCCCCGAAAAGGAGGGTGTTTGTTTCTTTTTGCAATGAACTTGGTCATTGGAAGAGAAAGCGCAAGGCTGTATTTAGAGGATCTAAAGAAGAAGAAAGAAGGCGGTGAGACTAGTTCTTGGTATTTATGTAACACCCCAAAAAATACCTAGAATTTTATATTAATTTATTATATATTAATGGGTATGAATTGTGAGGTCAAACTTGGGCTTTAGGAGTAATTTGATAAATTGTGAAAAGTAAATTTAAAGTGTGGGCATATGATTGAATATTGGCATGCTAAATTGAAATTGGATTGAACCGGAAATAAACCCAGTGAAAAGGGAAAAATGTGAAAATTGTAAAATAAGGACCTAAGGGTCAAATGATAGCTTAAATGCTAATGGGAAAATAAATGATAAATGATAAGGAAAGCAAAATAAAGAGTTAGAATGTCAAAAATGGAAAATTGGACTTATTGGGTGGCCAAACAAGGCCTTATGAGGAATAAGTGATTAAGACAAAAAAATGGAAAAATGAGAATTTGGAATAGGGTGGAAGGCCAAACATGGCCTTACACTTAAGTGGACTTATAAAGACCAAAAATGTGGTCTTAGGGCTCATTTCTTTGAGCCATCACGTTTTTGGAGAAGAGGATAGGAGAGAAAGGGGAGAAGGAGCTAGGGTTCCAAAAGATCAAGCTTTGGTGTGACCCTTTCCCCATTTATTGCTCTAAGAGACGAACAACATACAGAAGAAGATTTTAAGAGGTTCAAGGTAAGAAAAATCAAAACCCTAACCTCATATTTTGATTTAGATTTTGGGGAAAAGCCCTAACTTGAGAGAAAAGAATTTTCATTGATTCTAAACCACTTTTGGAGTTGTTTTAAAGGGATTCCATGGTGGATTTTTGATATGGGACGAATTGGAGAAGATTTGTGGAAGAAAAATGAGAGAAAAATGCCAAAATCGAAAATTTATGGGCAAAATCCCGTAGGGTGTACCGGTACAGGTATGCAATGGGTAACTGTCTTGAGTGCGAATCAAAAGTATACCCGATTGCAGGTTGTGCGAGGGTAGCTTTGTCTGGGTGCGAGGTCAAGGAATATCTTAGGTGCGGGTTGTTCCGGCACACAACCCCATTTTGCATGTTTTCGCGTCGTTAAGTCCCGTGTTGTATGCCGATGTCTAGGGACCCTAGAAATTATTAATGGGGGGTTCAATGTTAGAGCTAGGTGAAAAATGTGCCGTACCTCATTTACCTCGTGAAGGTTCGTCTTCGGGCAGACTTAGTGTCTTAACCCAAGACTTTTAACAAAAATAAATTTGTAATTCACACTAAAATTGTTTAACAATTGTTTTATCCGCTAAAATTGCCAAGAATGTTATTGACTAAGGACGGGTGATGATACTTTAACCTAGGGTGAGATTGAAGAGAAGGAAGCTAGATTCGACAGCTTCGGTTTGTTCTCTGACTCTATTCTTATTTCAAGTATTTTGGTAGATCACCAAGTAACTATGAAATGAGTGCATGAATGAGTATATGAATTAAGTACATAGATTGAGTATATCTTTGAAAAGATAATAAGAAAGTGAATATGGAATTGAATGTGATATTTAAAAATCGAATGAAAAGTGAATGATGATAAGGACGAGATTCATCAAACGGAATCCGTCGAGAGTGTGAAGCCCGAATGATATCACGAATCGAATCGCGGCCCGGGATGCACCAATCGGCATCCGTCATGAAAGGCACCGAAATTGTCAATGTCACTTGGCGGGATGCAGCGAATCGGCATCGTCGTGATGGCGTATGGCATTGAAGAAATGTCACTTGGCGGGATTCACCAATTGGATTACGTCATGATGGCGTATGGCATTTAATTGATACCACGTAATAAGGTACACCAAACAGCATCCGACATGATGGGGACGAATCACGTTAAAAGTGATACCCACGTAACCAGGGGTGCACTAAGCGACATCGTCGTAATGGGGGCCGAATAGTTAGTGTGAAAGCACATCGCCGGGTAAATGTAAAGTGGGATTCATTAAGCGGAATCCATCAAAATGCGGAATTGAATAGTCAAAGTGAAATAACCAGCATTGGCCAGAGTGTAAATGGAAGTTTTATGAATATGCTTATATCTCATGCATTGAATTGTGAAATGGTGTTGCATTGAAAATGCATGATATGATATAGTAAATGATTTGTATATTGAAAGCATGTGAAATGAATAGCATGAGTATATGTTGATATAATGGGGCATGGTTTTTAATGTTAAATGTGATTAAATTGAATATTGGAATAGAACTGCATAGAACCACTAAGCATGGAAATGCTTAGCGTGTAGTTATCATATGTGAGTATAGAGTAAGCAAGAAAGGCAGGAATCAAATGAGAAGTGCTTGAGAGTCATGAGAATGAATATCAATGTACACTCATGCAATTTTATATATCTTTTGGATAAAGAGTGAATGTTTATAAACAAAAGGTTAAACCCTGAAACTTGATTTTTATATCATTTTGAAAGAGGCATAGAATCACGTTTCGCCCATAAATGTATTTTGTTAATGTTTATGGGCTACATAATTGCTTTGAATTTATGAAATGAATTATGGAAGCTTACTGAAATTGACAGCCACAACTAAACATTAATAAAATGTTTTGATAAGATAAATGGCGTCAGATAAACCGGCTCGGTTCGGATCACTCCGATGGTCGGTGGGATTAGTCGCGACAACTTTGAAAAGAAAATTTAATAACACGGAAAATAAAAATAAAACCCGGCGTCCGGGGGTTTCGGTTTTGGACTCATGTCGAGTCGGGCGGGCTCGAGGAATTCGCTCTGATTTATGTTATCACAGTTAATGTTTCTCAGCTAGTTCACAGGTATTAGATCTTGGATGTGGATCTCACATTTGTACAAATGTGCGGGGGACTCAAAGGGTGAACAAGCGAAAAGGCGAGATTGATCTCTGAGTAGGCAATGGAGCAAAAGTTGCTGCTTTGGTTGTAGAAAGTTATGAACTTACTTTGCCGGGTGAAGCATTAGCTTTGGACAATTGCTATTATGTTCCACTGTGTGTAGGAATATTATTTGATTTCTTGTTTGGATAATGATGGTTTTCTTTTATTATTAAGAATAATAATTGCTCCATTTTCATAAAGACATGTTCTATGCAAATGCCTATTTCTTGGATAGTCTTTATATTTATGAACCTTCAAAAATCAACAATTCTCATGCATAACATAACTACTAAAAATTTAAATCCAATGATTTAAATTCAACCTATCTTTAACATTGTCGCCTTGGTCATATAAATGAGAAGCGTATCTCAAAACTCCATCAAGTTGGACTTTTAGATTACCATTTGATTTTGAATCATATGATACATGTGAATCTTGTCTATTGGGTAAGATGACAAAAGGATCCCTTTCTTGGACATAGTGAAAGACCAATGAATTGTGGATCTCATACATACGAATGTATGTGGACCCATTAAATTCGAGATGCTAGAGGAGGTTACAAGTACTTCATTACATTTACTAATGACTTCAGCGGATATGGTTATGTCTACTTGATGAGACATAAATCTGAATCATTTGAAATGTTCAAATCTTTTCAAAATGAAGTACAAAACCAACTTGGCAAGACAATCAAGGCGCCGATACGGTGGCGAATATTTGAGCTAAGAATTTGATGACCATCTTAGAAATTTTGGAATCATTTCACAATTAACTCCCCTTGGAACACCACAATGGAATGGTGTGTCTGAGAGGAGGAATCGAACTTTATTAGATATGGTTCGATCGATGATGAGTCCAATAGATCTTCCATTTACCTTTTGGGGTTATGCACTTGAAACAGCTTCGTTCACACTAAATCGAGCTCCATCCAAAGTGGTTGAAAAGACACCATATGAGATGTACTTAGGTTGGTAAAGGCCCGATTTGTCTTTCTTAAGATTTGGGGTTAGTGAGGCTTATGTAAAGCGTCGAGTTTCTCAAATAAGGCTGAAACCCCAATTTGATAAATGTCTTTTGTGGGGTATCTACAAAGAGACTAAGGAATTTCCTTTTACAATCCCATAGAGAACAAAGTGTTTGTTGCTCGGAATGGTGTCTTTCTAGAAAGGGAATTTATTTCTAAAGGAACCAGTGGGAGTAAGGTACAACTCAAAGAAGTTTGAGAACCACAAGATAACATTGAACTGATTGTGGATACTCATAGTCAACAAACTATTGTTAATACACCTCCTATAACACAAAATTTACTTAGATCTGATAGGATACGTTATGAGCCCGAGAGATATGGATTTCATGTGACTGATAACCATGATGTATTGTTAGTGGATCAAAATGAACCCACTACCTATCAAGAGGCTATGTTGGATCCAGGACTACGAGAAATGGATTTAGAGCCATGAAGTCTGAAATTCAATCCATGTATGATAATCGGGTATGGACCTTGATTGACCCACGAAGGTACAAAGACCATTGGGTGCAAATGGGTTTCCAAAAGAAAAAGCGACATGGATGGAAAAGTGCGCTACTTACAAAGCAAGGCCCTGATTGCGAAAGGTTTGAAACGAGCTCATGGTATAGACTATGATGAAACTTTTCACTGTAGCTATGCTTAAGTCTATCAGAATTCTTATTGCCATTGTTGCATATCATGATTATGAGATTTGGCAAATGGATGGCCAAAATGTGTTTCTTGTGACTCTTGAGGATGTGTACATGACACAACTAAGGGTTCTTACAACCTAAGAATTACGGTAAAGTAATGCAAGCTCAAAGATCATTTATGGTTTGAAGCAGGCCTCTCGGAGTTGGAATCTTCGTTTTGATGAATCAGTCAAAGGGTTTGGATTTGTCAAAAATGAAGATGAGCCTTGTGTTTATAAGAAAATTAGTGGGAGCGCAATTGTATTTTTGTTCTTATATGTTGATGACATTTTACTCATTGGGAATGATATCACACCTTCAAAGTGTGGAGTCTTGGGTTGGGAAGATGTTTCTCAATAGAAAGAGTTAAGCGTTTGCCTATATCCAGGGATAAAGATCTGGGGATGATCTAAGGGTGGATTGGTCTAAGTCCAAAGTACTTATAGATAGAAATCTTTTAAGCAGTTCGAGTATGCAAGATTCTAATAGAGGATACTTGCCCGTATCTCATGGTATTACTCTTAGCAAATCTCGGTGTCCTAACACTAAAGGCCAGTGGATGAAATGGAATTCCTTATGCCTTAGCAATAGGATCTATCATGTATGCCATGTTGTGTACTAGACTAGATGTATCTTATGCTTTCAGCCTGCTTGGTAGATGCAATTCGAGATCTAGGTGAGAGTCAACTTTAGGAAACATTTGTCGAGAACGATGTAAGTATGCGAGAAGGTCTAAAGATATGTTCTGGTGTATAGCGGTTGGAAGATGATCTGAGTTTGTAAATGGTTACACGAGATGCAAGCTTCATCGACAAAGATGATTCCGTCGCGGTCGGGATATGTGTTTGTTAAATGGTAGATGCGATTATTGGAAAAGTTCAAGCAAAGTAACATTTGTTGATCCTGGCGAAAATTTGAATACATTCACGACATCGATGCGACAAAGGAAGCGATTTGGATCAAGTTCATTACCCGACCTTGAAGTGGTTCCTAGCATTACAAATCATGTTGATGTTTATTGCTGACAATAATGGTGCTATTACGCGAAGCAAAGGAACTATATCACATCGTGATCCAAACATTCTTAGGCATTATCATCTCATTAGAAATCATTGAGAGAGGTGGCGTTAAGATATCTGAGTTTTAACGAGATGATAATGTTCTTGATCCATTGACTAAGCCTCTACCACAAGCGAAAGCACTGATGTCATGCTAGGTTCATAGGTATTAGATACATTGATGAATGGGCTGGCGAGTGGGAGATTGTTAGTAATAGTGCTCACAGGCACATCATTGGACTTGTTATTTGACTATTTATGAGAATTAATTATTATGATGATTTGCATGTTTTATTATATATAATGTCCTTGAATAATATTATTAATTATTCTAAATGTCCCTAATCAGTTATTGTTATGGGAATATCAATGAATTAAGATTAGTATAAAGTTTGATTGATATTCATGGGATGAATATATCTATGAGATACAAATCACATTTATATCTATTTGTTGAGAACAAATATTGGACAGACCCGTCTTGAGATTAATACATGGATTAAAGTCATAAGTTAATCTCTAATAGTTGTGTCATTAAATCCTTTGACCCGAGATCGCTATAGTTCTCAACATAAGGAATATTGTGTTTTGATATAATCAAACGTTGTCTTTATTCGGATGACTATAAGGTTATACTTGAACATAATAAGAATTATGTGAGAGTGAGATATGGCGATTAAAATGGAAATTTTCCCTCTTATTATAAGAGAGATATCTCGGGTCCCCTCGACAATTGAGGCTGAAGATGTACGCGACCGTGCTTTCCATAAGTGATGGATCAATGTCATTTGTTTAGTCGATCTAATTGGGTTTCGAGGTAATCAAAGATAGAGCGATGGAGTTGACTTTACGTCCATGCCTTATATTACATCAGATATCATGAGACAAAAGGATTGTGTCATTAGCTATATTAAGGTTGTCTCGGATCATGAGTTTTCATTTAACGGGTAGTCATAATGTCTTGCTAGAGGCCACTTATGACTTGTAGGATCAAAATATGTGATTTAGGCCCTACGCAATGTTAATTGAACCTATAGAATGCTGTTAAGAGCGAATAATAACGGTTATGGTTTTTCACTCTCTATAGTAATTTAAAATGATGAGATTATTTTAAATTACAAATAACAATTAATTGTTATTTAAATTTGAATTTAATTTTGAGAAAGTTTAAATTCGTGAAACGGTTATGTCTTGAACGGTTATGTTTTGTGAATTTAAATTGCTATTTAAATTCGAATTTAATTTTGAGAAAGTTTAAATTCGTGAAACGGTTATGTCTTAAACGGTTATGTTTTGTGAATTTAAATTGTTAGTTATTTAAAAGAGTTTTAAATATATAATAATATAAAAATTGCTGAATTTAAACCCTAAAGAGAATTTATATAGATATATATATATATATATATATGCGAGACATATGTATATTTTGTAGTAGTCGCCTTTACTCGAGAACAACCAAACAGAGAAAGAAAAAGAAAACCCTAATTTCGCTTTTGAGAAGACGAACCTGAACTAGCATTCAACAAGATCAAGCTTATTATTTGTTCGTGTGTGGATACTTGCAAAGAGGTCGTTTCAAAGGCGCACCTTCGGTTGATCCGAATAAACCAAGACACGTACTTTGAAGGCTTGACGACCGACCTACAAGAGGTAAGTTTCATTTACCCTTCCTTCGTTTTTATGAAATGCACGTGATCCTCGTGGGTTATGGATAAAATTTTTAAATTCGCTACATTTATGTTCCAATATCGATATTCGCTCAGAACTCCAACAATGTTATCCATTTAGAGGTCATCTTGCATGTGCCATGGTATAAAGTGCAATGGCATATTTGCATTGCATAACTTCATGGAAAACATTGCATTTCATGGGTATGGGTGCATTGGTTGTAAACTAACACCACGTATGGTGTTGATGGTGCGGGCTTGGGAAATGGACAACGTCCAAGAGAGTCGCGCAGTTTATCGGAGACTGTCTAATGCTTTTAAAGTAAAGCGGTTTATCGAAGACTGTCCAATGGTTTTGAATTAAAGCGGTTTATCAAGACCGCCCAATGTTAATTAAAGTAGTTTATCGTGAGATCGCCCAATGCTTTTGAAATAAAGCGCTTATCTGAGATCGTCTAAATGCTTTGAAAAAGCGGGTTATTGAGTTCTGGCCCACTATTTTTGAATAAAACAGTTTATCGGAGATTATCCAATGCTTTTGAATAAAACGTTTATTGGAGTCTGTCCACTATTTTTGAATAAAACAGTTTATCGGAGATTATCCAATGCTTTTGAATAAAACGTTTATTGGAGACTGTCCACTGTTTTTGAATAAAACAGTTTATCGGAGATTGTCCAATGTTTTTGAATAAAATGTTTATCGGAGACTATCCACTGTTTTGAATAAAGCGTTTTATCGGAGACTATCTAAAGCATTTGAATTAAAGCGATTTATCTGAGACTGTCCAATGCTTTTGAATTAAAGCGATTTATCAGAGACTGTCTAATGCTTTTGAAATAAAGTGGTTTATCGGAGACTATCCAATGCTTTTGAATTAAATCGGTTTAATCAGATTTGTTAAATGGTTTAAATTAAGAAAACAAAAGATTTGTTTGGAAAATGGTTTGCATCACGCACGAGAATCATGGGTGTGTGGTATGAGTCAAGGCTAACTCCTAGATTTATTAACAAAGGGTACATTAGGGATAAGCCCAGAAAGGCTCGTACATGGGGCATGTAGAGTGTCGCTCATATATGGCATGGTGGATTCCAAAACCCGATACATAGTCCCAGTTTGGAAGTAGTTTGTGTGATCATGACACGATCATTTGCATGTGCACCTAGGCTGGAGTAGCCCTCAGAGGTTTTCATTCTATCAGGGCTGCTAGCTCACCTAGCCGTGGACCCTCCTTTAGGTACAGGACACACGCAAAGTGCATCGACACACTTCTTACAAAGCAGGATCTTGAAGTAAATACTCAGGCCTTGACTTGATGTTTTGTATATGTATGAGGACTCGAGTAGTTTTAATACATATCCCTGCTTTGTATATTAGAACACACTTCGTTCTAATAATGTATATTTTGTATTCATATGTGAGAGTACGCTTGGAATTTACGGATCAGATAAGGTAATTCCCTGTGATATTCATAGAATTAAATGAGCAGGAATGAGTCTCAACACATGAGACGTATGGGTGTAATATTGGGACACCCGATATTCACATGTTTCCGCGGGTCGATGGAACCCCCGGGTTTTGGGGTGTCACAAGTAGACTCAAGTTTTATTTTTTAAAATTTAAATAATCAACTCTTAGAGTCCTATTTCTTAGAATTGTTAATTTATTATTTATACTTTATTTTTTGAATAATTTTGGGTTTCTATATGTCCATTAACTCTTAGTGTCCTATTTAATAGGGACATGATGTAGAATTAGTGGTCAATGGTAGTGCCTTATTTGTAGGGAGGTGATAAAGTTGTTAATTTCCTATTTATATTCCTTTGAAATTAATAAAGAAAAAGGCAGAGAAAAATTTCAAGTTTTTGGTTCATTCTCACTTGAAAAGAGCTTTTGTGGTTTGTTCTCATCGGAAGAGAGCATCTTCTTAATTTTATTTTTTAAGTTTTGACTAGGACCTATCAACTTATCATTTTCCGTTATGTCTTGCTTTGTGATCACATGCTACTCACATTTTCCCCAAGCCCTAAGAAGATCTACTCCAATTGAAATTATCAAAATTAATTGATTTTGTTATGGCATCTATTTGATGCTCCTTTGTATGGATCTTTTGCATACTCACAATTCCTTCTTCCAACACTTCTTGGAGAAAATGATATTGAACTTAAATATGCGTCATCTTGGAACAAAAGACTGTATTCCTTGTAATATTCAAGGCACTTTGATTGTCACATAACAAGGAGATCTCCCCTTATTTGTTCCCAAGCTCCTCGATTAACCTTTTAATCCAGTAGCTTCTGTTCAAGCTTGTATAGCTACCATATAATATGCTCCTATTGTAGATAGAGTCATAATCATATGGAGTTTTGAAACCCAAATCATAACTTCTTCTATAATTGTGAACACATAGCTAGCTTGTGGTAAATTTCTTTTCCTTAAGACCACATGCAAAGCCTGAGTCAACATAGCCTTTAACAAAAATTTGATCCTCTAAAACATAATGCATCATTTGAGGTCTTTTAATGTATCTAAGGATCCTCTTAATCATATCACAATGCTCTCTCTCCAAATTTACATGAACCTACTTACTACTCCCATTGCTTGTGTAATGTTTGGTCTTGTACAAATCACAGAAAACATTAAACTTCTCATTCGTGAAGTACGGTACTTGAGACATCTCCATTCTTTTTTCAACATTGCTAAGACTTATACTCGATAAATTGAAGTTAATAGGAAGTAGGGTAGAAATTGGCTTCTAAAATTGCATATTGAAGCATTGAAAAATCTTCTCCAAGTAATTTTTATGTGCAAGCCAAAATTTTCTTTTACCTATATCTTTGGTGAATTTGCATCCTTAGAATCTAGTTTGTTGGTCACAAATCCTTCATATCAAACTCCCTAGCTAATTTAGTCTTCAATTCTTGGACTCGATCTTTGTTGAGGCTTGCTACCATCATGTCGTCTATGAACAACAACAAAATAATGAAATTATTATTATCAAATCTCTTTTAATAAATAAAGGGTTTGAACCAAGTATGTTATAATTAAGGCTCATGATATAGGAATCAAATCTCTTGTGGAAACACCTTGGTGTCTATTTGAGATCGTAGAAAGATTTGGTTAACCTGCAAACCAAGTTCTCTTTCCCATTTCTTTTGCAAAACCTTTTGGTAGGAGCACATGAATTTCTTTTTCTCACGATGAAGAAATATAGTTTTCACATCTATCCGCTCAAGGTGTAAATTAAATCTAGCACAAATAGACATGACCACTCCAATTGATTTAAGTTAAAAAAAATTGGAGAAAATATCTCATTTAAACAACACCTTTTTTAGCATATCTTTGAACCATCAATCTTGCACTATACCTCTCCACTTGATTACTAGTATCACGTTTGATCTTATAGAACCTATTATTTCCAATAGCTTTTCTTCCTGGTGGTAGTGACACAAGTTTCCATGTTTGATTCATATGCAGAGCTTCCATCTCCTCTAGCATTTATGTCATCTATAGATAATAATATGAATTGTTTATGGCCTCTGTGAAGGCTCCCTATCTTCTGTAAAGAGACAATATGAACATCATTTGACTTCAAGAGCGAAGAAGGTTCCAATATTCTTTCTAAAGTTGATTGTCGCATTTGTAGTGCGTCAGACTCAATTTAAACTTGTTCTTTGTGCTTTGGAACTACTTTAAAAGATTTTGTATGTTCTTGTTCTGACCATTTGTTTTTTGGTCAAACTTGTGTATTCCTTTTTCATCTGTGTTATTTCTTTCACTTTGTACCGTGTCTTCTAAAAAGATGACAACGCTACTAATGATAGTCTTGTGGGCTGTGGGATCCCACAAGGTTGTTTGAATGTATGTAGGTATAATTATGCAAACATTTATTAACAAGTATTTAATAATAAAGAATATCATGATATTAGTATATTTTGTATCATAAATATGTATCCACAAATAACTTATCATATTTAAATATTTTTTCTAAACTATGTTAGCAAAAGTACAAAATAATTATTATTTTTATTACTATCCAAAGTTGTCACAAAAAATAAATATAATTTGATGATATAACATAAGTACTTTTATATATAATTTAAAATTTCATTTTTTAATGCAACATATTATTATCAGAACATTACACTTATAAAAGCTATGGCGTTGTTTCATCGACATCGGGCTGGGAGTTTGTCGGTCGATGGGCCGGTCCGTCAATGGATCGATATACAACCCGCACGTAGCTGGGTGGTCCGACGGGGAATGTCGGCCGCCTTCGATGCCCAGCCAATTTCTTCTTACGAAAGCGGAAAGAAATCAATTGTTGATGGTTTGATCGCATACCTTCTTCACGGAATTGTTCTATTTATCATGGGTGATCATGATGACTTTCCTTGTTAGACGACGATACGACATCTTCCCAATTGGGTAGGGAATCTCCTCTTCCTTATCGCTAGCTGAATATTAGAGGATAATTAGGAGCCGTAATCGTGGGGGATCCTTCTTCCCTTAATGAGTAGATATCGGATAATGGAAATGGAGTGCTTTCCTTTCTTACGTCACAACTGGTGGACATCGGATTATCCCCGTCACTTGTCTGATCCACTGGGCTTAGTTTTAGCCCTAGGTTCGTGCCTTAGGAGTAATCAAGACGTCATAATGGGCGAGTCCCCACGTGAGGCTCTTCTGCCAGCCCTACGAAGGATGCCAACTCGCTTTAAGCTTTACTGATTGTTCATTTTCTCAAGCCATGCCCCTGGGCCACAGAACCGATTTTAGGCACTATTAGTCACTCTCATCCCTTAATAAGTGAGCTGTGAGCAAGGGATGAATCATTTTTTTGGATCGAGAAGCGAATTCCACGTAATAACAGGTTTAAATGGTTCAGTTTGTCACTAATCATGATCGCATAATGATGGCTTCTCTTTGACTTTCACGTCCGTCGCTCACCATGCTTCTAAGTAGCTTTAGAAGTATATCACGACCGGATCGATCAAGTTTCCTCATTCTCCAAACTTCTCTCCCAATGGTCTTATATTTTTTCCTTTATATCTTCTCTGGCCCTTGCTCAAAGTTGTACCCGATTCAGTCATTTGTCTCCGACATTCTCCTCTAGTTAGGTAATGTGATTTCTTCTTCCCTCTCTTTGTCCTTTCTAGTCAGGATTTCGTGGGTCCCTTGGGTCAGTGCATTTCTAGTCCCGTGTTCATTGTTTGCTTCCTCTCCCTTATTCCTCAGATTGGAGTTTTCTCGAGCGTATTGTGACTGTGGGGAGTTACTGTTCAGACTTCGGGGTTGTTAGGGCTTGCCTGGCTGAGATTCTGCTTTATTCTTTCGATCTCCCCTTTCCTCATCTAACCATGCGAACTCCCTTGGGTCTCAATCGTCATCCTGTTTTGCACATAGGGGGTAGTTCCGCCGAGGAACTTGATTTATGGCAGACAGGTGAAGGGTCCGACCGTCCAGCCATTGTTGTCGACCGGTACCTTTAGTAGAACCTCCTTCCCTGTCTGGCAAAGGCAAGAGCAAGGTCAGTGAGATTAGGTACCCTGGAGGTTCTAATTACTTGAGGGTCACAGGTAAAATGCGGCTGTGGGCCCTAGTCGATCAAGCCTTTTGGAAAGACCTTCACCGGGCTCACACAGCCCCTTTGGTGTTCATGTTTGCGCCCCAATTCTTTCATCACTTACATCACTTTAAAGTGTCAAGATGGTTTGCTTCTTTGAGGCGGCCTTCGAGAACGGTCTCCGCTTTCCTCTACATCCCTTTATCAAAAGTGTCTTACAGCACTTTAACGTCTGTCTATTTCAACTTTCTCCAAATTTCTGGGTTGTTCTAGTCGGGCTGCTGGTCGTCTTTAGGGATAAAGGTCTCGGGGTTCCCAACATAGCTGGCTTCCCGACTTTTTAGTGCGGCGAGGCCGTATATGGATTTTCGTGATATTTCAAACGCACCAATGCCAAGTTAATTCGATCTCTCCGCCCTCCCACACAAACACAGAAGGAACGTTATTTTTTCGTTAATGGTCGTAATTGGGAGTATAATCCTACTGACTGAGAAGATATGCTCGGCATTCCGACCGTTTGGACTACCCCCGAGAACCTATGTGAGCTTCCGCCAGACACTGGCTTAGCCTTCGAAAGTCATGAGGTGTTTCTAACTTTGCTTTGGTTGTGTGGCCTTCAGGTATTCGCCCCAGTCTCAGCTCCGAGGATGAAGAGGTGAAGCGGAAGTTGGTTAAATGTAGCTCACGGACATATTTTGAGCTTATTGGATCGGATATTCTCGAGCCTTCTAGTGCGAAATCTTCTCGACCCTCCTAGCCTTCTGGTGTGAAATCTTCTCGACCCTCCGCTTTAAGGCCATCTCAATCTTCTGTCATGAAGCCTTCTTTAGATAAGCTTCAAGCCTGAGTTGATTTTTTGGCGAAGAAGAAAAGAAATACCAAGCGCAAGGTCCCGGCTGCCCTCGAGAGCAGCCATGCGGCTCAAGGCAAGGTCCCGAAGTTGGGGGCGTCCTCCTCGCCATCGTCTATTCGAGAGCAAGGGTTGTAACGCCCCAAAAATACCCTAGAATTTTTATAATAATTTTATTATATATTCTGGGTATGAATTGGGCCAAACTTGGGTTTTTCCGGGAAAAGTGATGAATTGACAAATTATGAAATAGCAAATTTAGTGAACTCCGTGAATTTGAGCACTAAAACAAGGATAAAATTTAAATTTCCATAAGGGATATAAATCATAAAAGGAGTAGAGGATGGGCCATAGTAGAAATAAAACAAGTTGATTTGCAAAATTAAAAGAGTAAAGGACTTAATTGCACATGGAAAATTAAAAAGTATGTGGTGGAGCGCTGACAAACACAACTCATTGTCTCATTTTTTGTCTTAGCAAATGTGTGTGAGAGGAAAAGAAGGAGAAACAAGGGGAGGAAGAGGAAGAAGAAGGAGAAGGAGAGGAGGATCAAAGCCAAGGTATGTTTTCATCTTAGATCAAGTGTTTTGATTTCCTAAGGCTTTAGTTTGGAAGAATTGTCTCTTTTGTCTGGGGTGGTTTTGTGGAAGAGATCACCCAACCCTAGATTTGTTGAGGTGTTGTGGGTAAACCCAATTGGTGGAAATAACCATGGAATCATCATACTTATGTGGTTTTATAAAGAATTGCGGACCTTAGGTAGTGTTCTTGGATTTTATCTAAGGTTTTGTGTTTCTGAGGTCTCAAAGCACCAATTCAAATGTTTTGGAGTTGTTTTTGGATGATTTATGATGTTTCCTAAGGTGTTATGAATTATAGAAGCTGTGTGAGGAATTGCATCAAAAGTGGCAAAAAATAACAAATCTGGGCAAAATTTTGAAGGTGTACTCAAGAGAATATGGTACGTCCAAGACACCCCACTGTGGCCAAAGTGAATTAAGATACTTTGGGGTGTACTAAAATATCCCCTGCTTTGCTTTCCAATTTCAATCAGCCTTTCTGATTTTGGCCATATAACTTGTCCATTTTCTAACTGGATTTGAGCATCCAGTGGCTACGTAAAATAGACATCAAGAAGAACCAAACTTAAAGAATAGGCATCGCCAAATTCAGATCCTAAGTGGCCTAAAAATTCACTCAAAGTGGGGCCATGTGCAAGCCAAATTCTGGTTCCAGCTTTGAACATAGAGTAGTCCGGGTTGTTTCGGACGTAACTTGAGTTTCGGTGTTCGACCAAGTGATTCCAGCTTGAATAGAACCCTTAGCACCTTAGCTTTAAATGAGTATTAAAGACCAGAGTCAAACATGAAGTTATGACCCCGAAAAATGAGCAATACAAACTGTCCCCAATGTAATCGGTAAATTGATTGGGCTGGGCATGAAATGCCATAACTTTAGTTAGATAATCCGATTGAAATAATTCCACTCCTAGTTAAGTAGACTCATAGAGGAATAAGAATGAGTCTAAGTCAAAAATCGATCAGAGCCACTACCCCAAAGAAAGCTCGCTTGCCTCGCGATATCTTCGCTTAGTAAGATTATTTGATTAATCACTAAGAGTGAATAAATTGCATTTGACTAGGTGCGGTGGCTGCATAACCTGACCTAGGATTGATATCGGAAAAGGAAACAGAATCGATAATTGGTTTCCGTTTTCCGATTTCATCTCAATTCAAGTATTTTGGTAGTTTACCAATTAACTATGAATGAGTACATGAATCGAGTACATGAATGAGTATGGGATATAATTACGTAGACTGAGTACTATCTTTGAAAGGATAATACGAAAATGGAATATGAAACGTGATAATCGAAACCCGAATAAATGTGAATGATGATAAGGACGGGATTCATCAAACGTAATCCGCCATAAACGGGAATCGATTGATATCGAATTAACCGCTGGACGGATGCACCAATCGCATCCGCCACGGCGCGTACCCCGAAATCATCTAATGTCCGACGGCGGATGCGGACTTAACGCATCCGCTGCGACGGGCGTATGGTATTGAAGAAATGTCCCACCGGCGGATGTACCAATCGACATCCGCCGCGATGGCGTATGGCATTTAATTGATACCACGCGGTCGGATGCACCAAAATGGCATCCGCATGACGGAGACCGGTCAAGTGATACCACGCGGCTCAGGATGCACCAAACGCATCCGCCATGATGGGAGATAGAATTGTAAATGTATAAGCACATTACCGGTCGATAATAAGGGCGTGATCTAACAAACTAATCCGGGCCAGAATTGTGAATTGAATAGTCATGAAATACCCAACATTGACGAGTGTAATGGGATTTTTTTTGATATGCTTAAATCTCATGAATTGATTAGAAATAAATTGCATTGAGAATGCATATATGATATCGTGAATGATTTGTATATTGAAAGCATGCGAAATGGATAGCATGAGCATTTGTTGATATATTAGTATTATGTTTAATGTTAAATACATGTCGAGTTAATTTGAATATTGGAATAGAACTGTATAGAAGCACTAAGCATGAAAATGCTTAGCGTGTAGTTTTATCTATGCGCAGGTATCGAGTAAGCAAAGAGAAGAAGGCCAAGATCACGCAGTGCAGAGTCATAGAAGAAGTACGGCGTATAAGTGTATACTCCGAAATTTTGCATATCATCTTTTGAACAAGTGGTGTTTTGTAAACAAAAGGGTTAAACCCTGAAACTTGATTTTTGTGTATCATCTTGAAAAGGGCATAGAATGCTTTTCTTTGTAACTGTATTTTGTTAATGTTCATGGGCCTACCGAATTGTTTTGAATTTGTAAATGACCATGGGCTTGCCCAAAACTGAAACAGCTTCCGCAACTAAATGAATTAATAACATGTTTTGATAAGATAAATGAAAACGTCGGAGTAAACCGGGCTCCGGTTTGGATCCTCCATTCGGGTCGGGCCTGGGGATTCGGGTCGCGACATTTTAAAAAAGAAAATTTAATAACATGTAAAATAAAAGAATTAAACCAAGGTCCCCTGCCTCGGGTTCGACTCGCCTTTCGGGTCGGACGGCCCGGTCTCGCTTACAAGGGCCGCTGAGGCACTTCGCGAGAGGTCACACTCCTCATCCCTCGTGGGGTCGAGGTGCCGAGGTGACAAGTCCATTCCACCTCCCGTACCAAGTAGAACTAAGAGTCTCCTGAAGAGGATCCCACTAAGCCTCCCTGATATCCTTCCGCCTATATCTATTCGAGCCCCTGCAAAGCACTAAGCTTCCTTCCGAGGCGTCTGAGGGAGAGGGGAGGAAGCATCTCAGACATGCGAGGGATGAGGTCTCGTTGCTTGCGAATTCAGAGCTGGCTGTTCTATTCTATGGGATTCTGACCTTAAGAAGGTGGATTCTATGTTCGTTGGGGGGGCTCTAGCCTCGTCACTTTAGGGAGCGGTTATGGTCTGTCCAAACGCCTTTACTTGTCCATCCTATCATTGATTTTGATTGGTCCTTACCTTTGTCTCGTTTCTGTGTGGCTACCTATGTGAAAAGCCTTGCAAAGAGGGCTTATTTCTTTTGAGGTCCCGCTAGGCTGTGAGAGAGGGCCACAAAGCCGAGGTCGCCTCCCGACCCTGGAGAGAGCTCTGACCATTTTACTCAGCCTCGTGTGACACCTGACTAAGGATGTCGTGAAGTATAAATCTGACTTGAAGCATACAATTGACACGAAATCAGCGAGTCAAGAACAAGAAAGGCTCTGAGTCGAGGGCGTCGGGGGACAAGAAAGGCTGGATGGTCGTGGACGAGCGCAAATCACAGTGGAGGAGCTAAATACATAAAGGAGTCGTAGTTGTGGTAGAAAGCAAACAGTGGACAAGGAAGAACTATAGGTTGCTAGGGACGAGCTGTGACTCAAAACCACGACATTGAGCCGGCCCCGCTAAGAGGTCAAGTGAGGGGCCAAGGGCACTACGGCGCTCAACGAAGAATGCCACAGGCTTCATGATGATCTCTAGAGGCAAAGAAGCCTTGCCAGTCAAGGCGGGGTGATCACTGAAGCAGTGGACGAGGCATGTATCTTACGGGCCACCGGTGGCCTTGCACAAAGGCTTCTAAAGTCTTCTCAGGTTTAAGCTTTAATTTTCCAGTTCCCGCTTAGGACGAGGTGGGAGAACTGAATTGGAGACAGGAGCATGGCCTCGGGTGTCTTCCATTGCCCTTAGCTCATCCTTCTCTCCTGCACTCGTGGTCGAGGCCGCCAAGCTCCAGCTTCCGATACTTAGGCTTTTTCCCGTCATCCTTTTTGTTAAGTGGTAGTCTTAGTTCTCAGAATGGACGATTTGACCTTTATTGAAAATCCGATAATGGTATCCACACTTTATGAATCTTTGCCTTTCTCTATTCCCTTTGGCGGATTCGAAGACCCGGCGCCATGTAATAACCGAACCTATGATTTTGTCAGAAGTGGGGCTACACCTGACTTTAATGGCCGAGTTGCCAGCTCTTAGATACCGAGCTTCATGGCCTTTCCAAATCGGGCCATATGGTCTCTTCTGGGACTCGAGCCACGGGCTCTTTAACATCCGAGCTCTGTAGGTTCCTCATCGAGGTCGTATTACGCCGCCCACTAAGCCGCTTCGCTCATAAAAACCGAGCTCCATGGCTCTTTGAACCGAGTTGCTACTGGCTTCTTCTGGAGTTTGAGCTAAAATGGTTCTTTAACATCAAGCTCTTAGGTTCCTAATAGTCGTATTATATCGTTCGCCGAGTCATTGGCTCTTAAAACTCATCTATCGTTCTTTGAACCGAGCCATGGCTCTGATATCCGAGCTCCTCAAATTCTTATCGAGGCCTGTGGCTACGCGGCCTACTGAGATGCTAGGCTCTTAAAAACTGAGCTCCATGGCTCTTTTGAACAGAGCTACATAGCTCCTTTGGACTCTAAGCTATGTGGCTCTTTAATATCCGAGCTCCTGTGCTCGTAGATTGAAGCTTAGTGTGGCTACGCAGCCTCTTCGAGTCATTGGCTCTTAAAACCGAGCCCATGGCTCTTTTGAATTGAGCTACATGGCTCCTTTGGACTCTAAGCTACGTGGCTCTTTAATATCCGAGCTCCTGGGCTCTTATTGAGGTCAGGGCTACGCGGCCTTCTGAGATGCTGGGCTCTTAAAAACTGAGCTCCATGGCTCTTTCTTTATGATTTACAAGAGTAGGTAGGCCGAAAATAAACACAAAAACTGTTATTTGAATGAAAGTAGAATTCAAGTGTTTTGTTAAAAGATATAGTCCGAAGTCTATTGAAAAAATCGCTTGAGGTGCTCAGCTTTCCAGGAGTGAGGTGGTCTTCTTCCTTCTTCCGTTCGTGTTCATAGCTGCTGGCCTGACTATCCATGATACGATGTATCCCTCCTGGGCCTGGTCCCGCTTCCGTGGAGGGGGTCTTTTCTCGCCAAGAGCTGAGAACTAGGTCGCTGTGCTTGCAATCATAGCCTAACCTTTGATCGTAGTACTGCGGTCGTCTTTCAGTAGTCCTCTCCGCGCCTTTGAGCTTGTTCTCATTTTTCCTCCAAGAGATCTAAATTTGAGCGGAGAGATTCATTGTTTGAGTTTCTGGTCCAAACTCGATCCTAGTAACTATCCCACCGATGGGCTACAAATTTCTATACAAATGCTACAAAGCGAACGGGTTTCTTCGAGTCGCTGTAACTACGCTGTGAGTCCCAGATGTCCATAGTACCCTGAATGTATTTCCTACCCATTTTCCCTTAGCCTCCACTGGGTCTTCAAGTAGTCGCTCTCCTGAGAGTCCTTATAGTGACGCCTACTCGCCTAATAGACTACCTGGATGATTTAGGATCGAGTAGTAATTCTTGATCCCATTAGTGTAAAAATCCTCCTAATCTTTGTGTTATCAAACTGCTTTCCGTTATTAGACACCAGAGCTTTTAGGACTCCAAACCTACAGATTATGGACAGCCAAACAAAGTTGCGTACCTTTCGCTTCTGATCATGCACGGTCACCCTCATCATTCCAGAAGTAGTGCACTTACAATGGAGAATTTTCAATCGCATCTCTTCCACGGGGGGCGTGGGCCCAGTATATCTAATCCCCACTAGTGAAAAGACCAGGGGCTTATGATCAAGGTCAGTGACTCGGATGGGAGATGGGAGATCTTGGCATGCTCTTGACAAATCTTGCACCTTCTGACTAGTTCTATGGCGTCTTTGAGAATCGTGGGCCAATAATATCGTTGCCTAAGGACTTTTCCTACCAAAGTTCGAGCTTCGAGCATGGTCACTAAAGAGATGTCAGTTGTACCTCTAAGCACGTAGTCGATGTCTTCCTTCCTACCGCTCCTGAGGAGGCGCGGAAAAGCCCCATTTGTGCTGGTCTCCTCGTGAAAAGAACGACCGCTTATCTGGCCTCGCCTTAGGATGCCTCATTCAGATCGACGGTAGTGTACCATTCACCGTATAGTCCCGTATGGGTCTATCCAATTTTGTCTTATTGACATCGATACTCCAGTCACTAATGACATTTGATCGAAGGTTTCACGAGGTGCCTGGGACTCCACCCATCCTGTCTAAGTCTTCTCAGGATCGCCGCTGTTAGCTTAGCTGAAGGCCCGCTGAATTCGCCTGGGACATGTCCGACCAACCCGTATGAACTTTTTTGAGCAACTCCCTCGTACCTTTTGAGAGATAAAGGATCATCTTTTTCGCCTTCGTCAGATGAATCTTCATCCTGCCTCACCACCAATCGGGAATCACTGCATACATTTAAATCCGTCTTCACCTGCATGGAGGCAAGAGTTAACCTAGCAATGACGGCCTCTACATTCAGATTCAAGTATCGGAGGCTCCGAACCGTAATCTAAGTGCATTTCGATCAGCCGACCCTTTCTCCGGGGAAGTCAACCGTTCCACACCCGCTTCCTTACATCATACCCCATCACCAACAGCCTACACTCCGAAGGTCATGGGGCAGCTTACATGGCTTCAAAAGGGTGTTGATGTTGTAAACCCATTACTAAGTCTCGCTTAAAATCACTTTGATCGGGTCGTTTCAGTTTATATCCTCGATATCAGAACTCGCCTCGTATCTATGACCCATTTTGGTCAACCTTCCCGAGGTCTCTGCCGGCGAAGACTCGTTTCACTGGGTGTTGCGTCGGATTTCATGGTGTGAGCCTCGAAGCATGGTCAAGCCTTCCGGGTAGTGGCGTTTCACCAACGCTTAGCACTAGCTTTTCCAATTTCTCCACATTCCTTCCTGGCCTCCGAAGGTCTCTCAACAGAGTAATGTATCAACTCGTTACACTCTATCCTCGCCCCAACTATGGCATTAGACGAGAAGTCTGAAACGACTAAGTAGAGCATAAGGAGTTCTCCCTCGGAGGGGCTTATTAGGATAGGGGGGAGCTTAGGTAAGTTTTTAATGCCGAGAAAGCCTCTTCGCATCAAGCGTCCCAAAGGGAAGGCCTTTGTAGTCCCGAAAGAATGGTTGGTACTGGTCGTTAGATCCGAGACAGTTGGCCAATGCAGCCTATTCTCCCAATGACGTTGAATCTCCTTTCGTTGGGTGCTGGGCGTGATTACATGTCGAGCACGACTCTTATTTTCTCCGATCCGTTTCTATTCCTACCGTTGATGATAAACCCAAGAATTTTCCCGCAAGACTCTCATGCACGCTTGTGGGCCTAACTTCATCTCAGAATCCTTAAGAACTGAATGCTTTTGCTTAGGTGGCCCACGTGGAGCTCGCCACTAACTTCACCAGCATGTCATCTATGTATACCTCCATGGATATGCCTATCTGTTTCTGGAACATCTTGTTTACTAACCTCTGATAGGTGGCCCCCGCGTTCTTCAACCCAAAAGGCATCACCTGATAGCAATACGTCCCATGTCCATTCACGAATGAGGTCTTCTCCTGGTCGCTGGAGTCCATCCCGATCTGATTATAGCTCGAGAAAGCATCCATGAAGCTGAGGAGCTTGTGGCCAGCAGTGGCGTCCACTATGAGGTCGATCTGGGGTAGGGGAAAGCTGTCTTTTGGGCAAGCTCGATTAACGTCAGTAAAGTCAATACAGAGTCACCACTTTCCATTTACCTTTTTGACAAGGACAACGTTGGCCAACCAGTCAAGGTAGTCTACTTCTCGTATAGCTCGGGCCTGGAGGAGTTTGCTGACCTCTTCATATATCGCTTTCTACCTCTCTAGGGCAAAGCTCCTCCTTTTCTATTTGACGGGTTTGAAGAAAGGATTGACGTTCAACCTGTGGGTGATAACTGCGGGGTCAATACATCCCATGTCCTTTTTCTTACAAGCAAACACTTTTGTGTTTTCCCTCAAAAAGCGAATAAGGCGATCTTGATGTCATGGCCGACTTGGACCAGTGTAAAGTAGAAATTGGTCCGGCTGGTATGAAACTAAAGCAAGGCTCCAAACTCTTCTGAGGGTGTTGGTCAGGTGTCTAGTTCGTCTCTCATGTCAAGCTCATCCATGTGGACACTTTTTATTGCTTTCTGTTTTATTGACGTCGAGTAGCATTCCCTGGCTACCCGCTGGTCTCCTCGAACCACTCCTACTCTGTTGTCTGTTGGGAACTTAATAACCATATGATAGGCGGAGGGGACGACCCTTAAAGCATTGAGAGAAGGCCTGCCTGGTAACATATTGTACATCAAGGAAGCATCTACTATGAGGAACTTTACCGCTGTTGTAGCCTCGTTGAACTTCCATTGTCGATCAGAACCCTGTGCACTGTCTTGTTGGCCACGATGGCCCTTATCACTAAGGGGTCATCATGGGGATGCTGGCAGCCTTCCATGTCAGAATCCAAGAAGGTTATGGTGGTATCCAACCAAGGAAATTTGGACACGGCCTATACCTTATGCGTCTCTCCCGATCTGATGCTGCGTAGGTAAGCCTTCCTGGCAGAACTAGATTCCACGCCACCCGTGAATCCCCCGGAAATCACGTTGATTTCCCCCAGAGGTTGTTGATGTTGTGCTGGAGCTGACTAGAGAGGTGGCGAAGGGGGTGCCTGATTGCGATTTTTTGGGGCTATGTAACGACATATATGCCCTTGTCTGATCAAGTATTCAATTTCTTTCCTCAACTAAATGCAGTCATCAGTGTGATGATCGTGGTCTTTATGGAACTCGCAGTACTTGGTCGTATCTCTCTTTATCAGGTTCGACCTCATCTAAGAGGGCCATTACAAGAATCTCTCGTGTTGCACCTCGGTTAGGATTTGGGACACCAAGGCAACCAGGGGGGTGAACTGCTGAGGCAAGTGTCTTGGCTGAAATTCCGGCTGTTGTGGACCTAAGCGATCCCAAACGTTTCCCCTTCACTTTGAGGATCGCCTTCTGTCTTTCCGGTCTCTTCGCGAAGATCTTTCTCGCTCTCTCTAACTCCAAGGACTTCGATCTCTTTTTTTCTCATCTTGGTTTTTTTCTTTTCGTGTGGAAGAGCTTCCCTGTTTAGATAAAAGGGCCTTATCGCCGTTGATGTACTTTTCTTCTTTGGCAAGCACCTCGTCCATGCTCACCTGTGGGTTCTTGAAATGGAGAACATCAGATCTTTGGACTATATGCCCAGCCCAGCTATAAAGGCGGTGATGGTGAACTTTTCATTTGGAATGTCTACCCTCAATGACTCCAAGTTAAACCTCTGGACGTAGGACCTCAGGTTTTCTTATCGGCCTTGCTTTAAGATCATTAGGTGGTAGCTTGGCTTTCGGTACGTTCAGGCTCTGATGAAGTAGGACACGAAAGCAATGGAGAGTTCTTTAAAGGATGAGATCGAGGATAGCGGGAGCCTGTTGAACCATGCAAAATTCAGGCTTGCCAAGGCGTGATGGCGAGAGCCAAATACTCAGGTCTTGGTATCCATGCAGCTCCATCTGATTCTTGTAGAGTTGTTGAGGTGGTCTCACGGGGTCTTCGTTCCATCGAAAGTTTCGATGCAGCGACGCGTGCGAACTCTGTTGGGAGAGGGATGTGCGGAACCCGACGGGGGATTCCGTCCTCATGCCAAAGCGTCCATTGATAATGGGGCCCGACCCTTTACAACTTCCTTCATGTGCTTGAGCTCTTATTGGATGCCCCTGAAACGTTGTTTCCAAGATTGTGCCCCCTTTTCAGGTTGGCAGGGGACTGGATTGTCTCCTTCGTCGTTCCTGCCCTAAGCCTCCCCGTCGTAGCCATCACTAGTGGGTCTGTAGGGGTCATGCTCCCTGGTCTGGCTATTTTCTCCTCCTTCGTCGATGTCTAAGGGGGTTCTGAGGTGTCGCTGCTCCTCATGTGGGACAGTATTCTGGCATGTGTGGATTCGTTGAGCCCCTTGGGGGCGCTGTAATATTTTGGTGAGTTCCGCGACTTCCCCTAGCAAGCCCTGGTTGTCTAGACGTAGGGTCTCCATCTCATTGTTAGCGTCGAAGTGTCTTGAGAGGGGATTGGCTGCCCGAACGTTCTCTGGCTGTTTGTTATTGTCGGCTTCATGATGATCTTGCATCCCTGGAGGGTTGGTTTGGCTCCTACTCCCATTTCGAGTCGAAACCATTAGTCACTGAGAAGTAAATTTATTTGTAAGGAAACAGTTGTTCCAAACTGATGGCGCTACTTCTATCGATATTGGGCTGGAGCTTGTTGGAGTCGCTGGGCCAATCCATCGAGCCGTATCGATATACAACCTGCATAAAAAGGGTGGTCCGACGAGGGAATGTCGGCCGCCTCTCCGATGCTAGTCAGTTTCTTTCTTACGAAAAGGAAAGAGATCAACTGTTGATGGTTTTGTGATTGCGTACCTTTCTTGATGGAATTGCTCGGTATTTATCATGGGTGATCACGATGACTTTCCTTGTTAGACGGCAATATGACATCTTCGATTCTTAGAGATCTCACTCTTCATCGTGGCGAATAATATAAACGATAAAATTAAAGTCGTGTCGTGGGGATCCTTCTTCCCTTAATAGTAGATATCGGATCATGGAGATGGAGTACTTTCCTTTCTTACATAACCTTGATGGATCATGATTATTCCACGCGTCACCTATTCGACCCGCTGAAGCAGTTTGATACAGGCTCGCGCCGTGTCGAGACATCATCATGGTAGAATCGGCGTGGGCTCTTGACCGGCTACGGAGGATGCCCGGCCAGCTTTAAGCTGCGATTGTTCATTCCACACAGGCTTATGTCACAGGCCTATGCAAAGCGATTTTTAGGCACTATCGGAGGTTACCCCCGACCCTTTGCCGCGAGAAGCTTGGCGAGGGCTGGATCATTTTGGATCGGCGGCCGAATTCACGTGGTAGAATAGGGGTTTGTTGGTCCTAGGCTTGTCGCCGTCAGTGTTGATGTAGTCGGCTTCTCTTTGACTTTCGCGTCCGTCGTTTCAACTGGCGTTTCTAATGCTTTAGAAGTATATCATGACTGATCGGATCATTTTCCCTTATTCTCCAAACTTCTCTCCCAATGGTCTCATATTTTTTCCTTCATATCTTCTCTGGCCCTTGCTCAAAGTTGTACCCGATTTTGGTGGTTTATTGGTCTCCCGGTGTTCCCCACTCTAGTTAGGTACAGCTTTCTTCTTCCCTCTCTTTTTGTCCTTTTTGGTTTGGGATTTCATGGGTCCCTAGGTGTTGGTGCGTTTCTGGTCCCGTGTTCGTTGTTTGCTTCCCCTCCCTTATTCCTCATATTGGAGTTTTCTCAAGCATATTGTGACTGCACGGAGTTATTGTTTGGACTTCGGGGTTGTTAGGGCTTACCTGGTTGAGATTCCGCTTTATTCTTTCGATCTCCCTTTTCCTCATCTAACCATGCGTACTCCCTTGGGTCTCAGTAGTCAACCTGTTCTGCGCATAGGGGGTAGTTCCGCCAAGGAACCTGATTTAAGGCAAACAGGTGAAGGGTCCGGCCGTCCGGCCATTGTTGTCGATTGGGTCCCTTCAGTGGCACCTCCTTCCCTGTTTGGCAAAGGCAAGAGCAAGGTAAGTGAGATCAGGTACCTTGGCGGTTCTAACTACTTAAGGGCTACTATGCAAAATGCCGAAGCAGTGGGCCCTAGTCGGATCGAGCCTTTTTTTGGAAAGACCTTCCCAGCTTGCTACAGGCCCCCCTTTGGTGTTCATGTTTGGTGCCCCGATTTTCTCACTTCTTACATCATCCAAGTGCCGAAGATGGTTTTATACGTAGGCGGCCTTCGAGAAACGACCTCACGCTTTCTCACATCCCTTTATCAAAAGCGTCTTACAACACTTTGACGTCTGTCTGTCCCAACTTTCTCCCAATTTATGGGGCATTCTGGTCGAGCTGCTGGTCGTCTTTAAGGATAAAGGTCTCAGGGTTCCCAGCATAGCTTTGCTCTTAAACTTCTTTAATGTGAAGAAGGCCGCAGAGGGCTTTTTGTACATTTCGACGCACGATGCCAAAGGCGATCATCTCGGATCTTCCGTCCTCCCACAAACACTGGAAGGAACGTTATTTTTTCATTAGTGGTCGTAATTGGGAGTATAATCCTGCTGACCGAGAAGATATGCTCGGCATTCAGACCGCTTGGACTACCCCCGAGAACCTACATGAGCTTCTGTTCGCGTTAATTGGGTTTAGCCTTCAAAAGTCATGAGGTATTTCTAAATTTGCTTTGGTTGTGCGGCCTTCAAGTATTTGCCCCAGTCTCAGCTCCGAGTATGAAGAGGTGAAGCGAAAATTGGTTAAATGTAGCCCGCGGACGTACTTCAAGCTTATTAGATCGGATATTTCCAGGCCTTCTGGTGCGAAATCTTCTCGACCTTCTACTTTGAGGCCATCTCAATCTTTTGTCATGAAGCCTTAGAAGAGCAGCACGAGTTGAGTTTTGGCGAAAGAAGAAAAAGAAGTGCAACCGAGTCTAAGCGCCCAGAGATTACCAGCGAGGCTCGAAGCAAGTTCTCGAAGTTAGGGGTGTCCTCGCCATCGTCTACTCGGGAGCAAGGATCATCAGGGCAATTTTGAGCAAGAGGTCACACGCCTCATCCCATGGCTTAGGTGTCAGAGGTGACAAATCCACAGCTTCACTCTCCCTGTGTCGCGATAGCCAAGAGTCCTCCCGGGATGACCGTTGAGCCTCCTCTAGATATCCAGCCTATATCTGTTTAGAGCCCCTCGAGGTAATGCGCCGAGCTTCCTTCCAAGGCCTCTGAGGGCGAGGGGAGGAAGCATCTCAGACATGAGAGGGATGAGGACTTGTTGATTGCGAATGTCACGAGAGGGCGCTACTAGGGCCTTGTCGTCATCCTGCGGTCGACCTTAAGAGGCGGGTCATGTCCGTTGGGGAGGCTCTGGACTTGTCACTTCAAGGACCGGTAATGGTATGTCTAGAAGCCTTTACTTGTCCATCTTATCGTTGATTTCAATTGGTTCATGCAACCTGTTCTCAGTTCATTAAAGCGAGGAGCATTTCTCACGAGGGTGCGCTAGGGAGGTAGAGGAGTATAAAGCCGAGGTTGCCTTCTTGACCTCAGAGAGAGCTGACCTGGGAGCTCAGGTGCGACACCTGACCGAGGATTCCGTGAAGTATAAATTCAACTTGAAGCATACCTCAAAGGCGAAATCGCGAGCTGAAGAACAAGAAAAGAAGGCTCGGGATGAGCTGAGGGTTGTCGATTACAAGCTGCGAATGGTCAAGGATGAGCTGTAGATCGCCAGGGAGAAGCTAAAGGCATCCGGGGTGGTACGCAGAGTGGTCGAGGGTTGAGCGACAAGCGGACAAGGAAGAGCTAAGTGGTTAGGCAGTGATGTCAAAACCACGACATTAAAATTTGGGTCGCAAGGAAGTGGCCCGAGGCGAAACGATGGGGTGCTGAGGCAGAAGAATGCGGCCGTGGTGATCTCGGAGGCAGCAGGCCTTGGTTAGTCAAAAGGAGGGGGTGATTTTTGAGTTGAGAGACGAGGCATTTACCTTATGGGCCTCCGAGTGGCTCGCTTTTCGACGCAAGGCTTCTAAGGTCTTACCGGGGTTTGAGCTTCAATTTTCCGATTCCCGCTGAGGACGAGGTGGGAGAATCTGACTCTGACAGGGAGGATGGCCTTGGGGTGTCTTCAACTGCCCCTAGCTTTGCTCTTCTTCCTAGCGACCCCGTGGTTGAGGCTGCCCAAGCTCCGACTTTCGATACTTAGTCTTTTTCCCGTCATCCTTATTTTTTTTGGTAGTCTTAGGCTCTTATAATGATGATTTTGACCTTTATTGAAACGCCAATGTGTGTATTCACACTTTCTGAATCTTTTGCCGTTCTCATTCCCTTTATGGCTTCTAAAGACTCGAGCTATGTAATAAATTGAACTCTATGATTTTCTTGCAAGTGAAATTTACCGACCACTTTAATGGCGGAATTGCTAGGCTCTTTAGATCTGCAGGCTTCATGGCTCTTTTGAACTAGCCTATATGGCTCCTTTGGATTCTGAGCTACGTGGCTCTTTAACATTTGAGCTCCTGGGTTCTCATTGAGGTCAGGGCTACGCGGCCTGCTGAGCTGTTGGGCTCTTAAAAACTGAGCTCCATGGCTCTTTTGAACTGAGCTACATGGCTCCTTTGGACTCTAAGCTACATGGCTCTTTAATATCCGAGCTCCTGGGCTCTTATTGAGGTCGGGACTCTGTGACGCTCCCAGGCTGTTGAGCTCTTCGCGACTCCATGGCTCTTTTAGGACTCTGTGTGGAGACTCTGCACGATATGGGTTGGACTCTTTATCTCAGACTCCTGGGCTCTTATTGAGCTTGAAATTTCTTGGGCTCTTATTGGAGCGAGCCTCTTGGGCTCTTATTGAGCGAGCTACGTGGCTCTTAACAAGCACAGGGAATCTTGGGCTCTTATTGGTCAGGCTACGTGGCTCTTAAAAAACCGAGATACTAGGCTCTTATTAAACTAAGCTATGTGGCTCTTAATAAACTGAGCTATTAGACTCTTATTGAACTAAGCTACGTGGCTCTTAACAAACTGAGCTACTGGGCTCTTATTGAACTAAGCTCCATGGCTCTTTTGAACTCTGAGCTATGTGGTGATTAGTGCCCAAATAGTGTTATTTTGAACCCTATTTATTGCAAGTTTTGAGCACTTTTTGTGTACTAATAAGCTTAATTAACCCAATTGGCATGTTAAGGACCTAGCAAGGCTACTAATCGCATTTTGTGGAAAATTTTGTAGTTTTTGCAAGCTAATCGTGCCAAAGTTTTCGATTCAGCTCTATGATAGCAAATCCAAGCAAATCCGAGTTGAACTCAAAGCTGCAGGTCAAAGCAGAAGAAAGATAGAAGAAGCGAGAAAGAAAATGGCGAGTTGAGAAATTTACCGCGACACATAAAATTTCGCGGAGTTGTGAATTTTTACAACCTGCCGGAATTTGTCATTTCATGCATTATTCATCTTTGTTTTATTTTTTGACTTCTCTGCTGTAATTGTGTCTTCCTAAATTGTCCCTCTTGTAATAGTGATTAATTCAAGCTCTTTTGTAATTTTGTTTGGCTGGGGGACAGTATATAAGTCCTAGCCATCACTGTAACCGGAGACCCTTTTTTTTGCCATTAATAAAATTTTAAGCGGGAACTTTTCAGCAGTTCCCGCTTCTTTCCATTTTCTCTTCTTTTCTTTCATTTTCTCTCACTTTCTTGACTACCAAACACCTCTTGAGGATGACAACTCAAGGGATGGTTTGCAAAACCCCCCTCATCCTTGAATGAAGCATTTCTTGGAGGCTTTAAGTGAGTAAGCCCGACGGTTCTCACTTTTTTAATGTTTGCATTTATTAGCATTTATGCTTCTATTTCTCACCCTAGGTTTAATTCCCTTTGATGTGCATTGATTGACCAGTACTTGGTAATCTTTTTGGGTTCAGTGGATGCTTATTGCTAGATCCACTTATATTCGGTTAGTTATGCTTTTATGTAGTCAGCGTAGGGTGTAGATCAAGGATAATTCTCCTTTGTCAGGAAACATTTAAGTTGAATAAATGTTATCTTTTAAAAGGAAAAATTATTAGGGTTCAGTTGTTATAACCAAATGAAGATCCGGTTTGAGAAATGACTATAGGTCATCCTCTGACCGAGGAAAAGAGCAGGGACCTCTTAGTTGCCTTAGCACCACTAAATGATAACTTTGATGCTTGAGGTTTTTCTCATTTTATTTCGTTTTATTTTCAATTTGTAACCCATTCACCTCACTGTTTTTACAAAATCGCCAAATCCAAATTGAAATTCACCAATTTGAGCCAATTGCAAATCATTTGTGCGAAGAAAACCCATCCATGTGTTCGACCCTAGAGCCACTATACTACATTAGTTATGCTACGACAGTAGAAGGTTTAGGTTTATAAATTTTGTTGATTCCAGCATACCCTACAGGCACATGAATGAAATGGCGTCGTTGCCGGGGATGGTGCCTTAATGCAATTGATGAGCTGTTGAACACTTGTGATCCTCATCAGAAGATCTGGTGAATTTACTTTTATTTTTCTATGTAATATTTTTATGTCAGTTTGTTAATTTTGCTTCCCTTTTTATTTTTTTTAGCTAACCCTAACCCTTTAGGCAAGACTGTTTCTTGGTTGTCTTATGTCTACCCTGTTCTTGCTGCAGGAGAACATGTTCCAGTGGGTAAGGAATTCTGAAGCAGGTTTATCAAAGTCAGTGTTCTACAAGAGTCCAATTCTAAATTGAATATTAGTTTTAACCAAATGGAACACCTAGAGGGAGATCAACACAATCAATACCTAGTGGAGAGAAAACCTAATGCATATAGGTCCATGAGGGACTATAAAAACCCTCCGTAGGTGAGTGCACCCTCCTATATGGTGCCTCCAACAAATGTACCATATGGAAATGCTTACAACCCTAGTTAGGGGAACCACCTAAATCTCTCATGGGGACCAGAACCTATACAATATGCACCTCCTGCCCATCCACAGTATGCTTCTTTATCTCAGCCTCAACCACCCACAGTCAACCTCTCCAGTTGAACAAGCCATTCTAAACCTTACCAAGCTGGTGGGCAGCTTTGTAGGAGAAGCGAAGCAATCATGCTAATTAAGTCAAAGGAATTCATCTTTGTGGAGAGCTCTCTAAACCATAAATTAGATGTGCTTTAAAGTGACCTTGATCAGAAGATTGACATCCTGAAATATTCATTTCAGAAACACCAATCAGCATGTTCATCAAGAGGAAGAGAGTCCAAAGGAAGAGTGCCTAAGTGGAACCATGGTGGAGGAGTAGTGTCAACAGCAGCTATTATTTGAATCCTTAGATATTGGTGCTACTGCCTGTCCATGGGAAAAGAAAGAAGTAATCTCCCCAATGCTAATTTAGGAGGGTAGTGGAAAAGAAGCAGGGGAAGAGCCAAAAAAGCTTATCCTTCAACTAATTCCCATAAAATTGAATCCTAGTACCACTGCCCCGAGCCGCAGCCTTGCCATTAACACCCTCTCGACCCGATTGCACATCACACTTTAAGCTTTGTAGCACATGAAACCCACCGACACCTCTTGCTAAAGCCATCCCATCTACTGCTTGCACCTTTTCTGATACCTCAAGAAATTAGCGGCCTATGTTCAAACTTTTTCCACTACATCAAAGACATTGGCTAGCTGCTCATACTGCATGACACAACGGATGGTTTGGGTGTTGGTTCAGATGTGGTGCACCTGGACCTCAACAATTCCACTAGCTCCACCAGTTCCAACAACCTTCAAAGGCTAGAGAAACTGGTTTGGGGGAGGCTTAGTCTCCCCCACTTTTTTTATGTTTTATTTTATTTTATTTTGATTTAGTTAATTTTTCTTTTAGATTCTCTATAATTTTAAGTTAATCTTTGTTTTTGGCTTATTTTTCATTTTTATGCATTTTTTTTATTTTTCCTGTGTTTATCTTTGCGGGGTTTTGTAGTTCATAACATAAGGCAAAATTTAGAATTTAGCCCGACCTTGCAAAAATTTCATAGATTCTGATTCGCGGTGCGAAAATTCGCGACTACGAAAGTCGCAATCTTGGAAATTTCAATTGTGAGAAATTTATAAGCATATCTCATAAGCTAGGCATACGAGCAAACAAGGAAGAAAATTTGTATGAAACGGTGTTAGTAAAAAAAAAAGAACTTTTCTTTTATATATATATATATATATATATATATATATATATATATACTATATATATATATATATATATATATATATATTTCAAAAAACAAAAATTCTTTGTCTCTTAAAAAAATAAAAATAAAATATAAAATATATATAAAATATAAAATATAAAATATAAAAAAATTCGCACGGTTGCGAATTTTCGCAACCTGCGATTTTTTTTTTTGCAACTCCCTCCATTTTTGCAGCCCGATTTTGTTTTGACCATAACTTTTTCATCTGAACTCCGTTTCGAGTAATTTTGGTATCATTAGAAAGCTTAGAGAGTGTAGAATCTAAATATAGCGAAGAACACTTTTGAAATTATGATGAAGGTGTAATTTTCAAAATGATCCAATTGGTCATTTTTTTTCCTCTCTTTTCTTCTTCCAACTTGTTCATTTGAAACCCAAATGGAGTGAATATGGTCTCGGTGGAAAGCTTGCGAAGTCTCCTATCCAAAAACAGGTACATCTCATCAAGGAGGTATCACTTCCTTCTCTAACTTTCTAATCTGAACCCCATTGCGAATATTGTGACATTTGGTTGGGGAGAGAGTTAGCGAAGGAAGTGGCTTTTACATTTATGCTTTTGTTACTATTTTGAGCAAGCCCATTTTGTGTTGTTTAGTGGCTTGCGGTTTTTTTTGGTTGTGAAGTTGTTAGTTGTTTTAGAAAAGCTGAAAATATAGCCATTTATTTTTATATACATACTATACAGCTTGCACTTGCAGGTTAAAAATTGCCCCATTTTTTTTTTTTTTTTTGTGTTTTGCCTAGCTTGCAGTTTGAAAAATTGAAACATTGTCCAATTCTATTGATGTTAGATTGGTTCCATGCCTAATTGAGTGGATGACCAGTTGAATTCTTGTTGCTTTCGACCTTTTTTTTTTCACCTCTAGCTAACCACACCTTTGTGCACATTAGGTTTCGACAATGACTGAAAAGCGCGCTAACCTCCCAAACTTGGCAAAAACACATCCTAGTTTAGATTGACTACCTTTAATAGGTTAAGGACCCCCATGAAAAGAAGGCCAATAGGTCTTCAAAATAAAAGAAAAACAAAAACAAAACAAAACAAAGAGAAAAATTACAACACTTTGCCTTGAAACCCGAGTACGGTCCGAGGGGTATATTTAATGAGAAAGTCTTTAAAGAATACTGTTGCCACTATGGCGGATTTGGGAGCCCGCAGACTTAGTGCTCAGCATGGGTGGATGGGTGAGGTTGAGTGAGTTGTAGGTGCTGGAGTCTCGAAATCGTTCAAAGTCCGAGGTGAAACCTGAAAAGTTTGTGGTTGAAAGATCCTCATGACTTGATGCCCTAAGCCTTAATTGGTTGGGAGTCATCAGTGGATCTCCGTTACATGGACTTTTATGAAGTCGATTCCTCGACGTGCACCCTCTGACACAAAAAGAGAATTGTGCAATAAGAATGGGTCATTTATTTAGGTCGGTTGGTGTATAGGTTGTGTGATAGCTTGGTTAGGGGAGGTGCGATTTGGCGGGTTTGTGTTGAAAATTGATCATATAAACACTTAGGTTTTGGTGGAAGTTCTAGGTTGATTCTCTAGAGAAGGAAACTCTTTTGATGCTAGATTCTGCATGGCATTCATTCTCTCAAGATGGTTATTGGGTAGGGCTTTGGTGATTCTTATTGAGGGTTAGGCATTACTCACTCACATACTTTTTGAAATACCATTTGTGTGAACATAATTTTGATTTTGTTTTGATTACTCTCTTTTTCTTTATTGCTAAGGGACTAGCAATGTCTAGGTTGGGGGGTGTGATTAGTGCCCAAATAGTGCTATTTTGAACCCTGTTTATTACAGGTTTTGAGCCTTTTTTATGTACTAATCAGCTTAATTAACCCAATTGGCATGTTAAGGACCAGCTGAGGCTATAATCGCATTTTGGCAAAATTTTGTAGTTTTGCTAGCTATGAAAATCATGCCAAAGTTTTCGAGTCGACTCTATCATAACCGTCAAGGTTGAACTCAAGGCTGCAGTCGAAACAGAAGAAAATAGTAGAAACCGGAAGAGAAGAGCGAAGCGAGGAAAGAAAGAAGCGGGGCTGCGAGAGGAATTTTGCGACCTCTGAGAATTTTAGCGGGTTGCGAATTTTAAGCGACAACTATGAAATTCGCGGAGTTGAAAATTCGCAACCTGCGAATTTGCCATTTCCTATGCCATTGTTCATGCTGTTTTGGCCTTTTTGACTTTTCTGCTGTAATTTTTGTGTCTTCCTAAATTGTCCCTCTTGTAATAGTGATTAATTCAAGCTCTATTGTAATTTTGCTTGGTTGGGGGACAATATATAAGTCCTAGCCATCACTATAGTCGGAGACCCTTTTTTTGGCCATTAATAAAATTTTAAGCGATAACCTTTCAGCAGTTCTAGTTTCTTTCCATTTTCTCTTCTTTTCTTTCATTTTCTCTCACTTTCTCGGCTACCAAACACCCCTTGAGGATGACAACTCAAGGGATGGTTGGCTAAACCCCCCTCATCCTTGAAGAGGAGGAGCTCTTGGGCTTTAGGGCGAGGTAAGGCGGCGGTTCTCACTTTTTTAATGTTTGCATTTATTAGCATTTATGCTTCTATTTCTCACCCTAAGTTTAAACCCCTTTGATGTGCCTTGATTGACCCGATTACTTGGTAATCTTTTTTGGGTTCGATGGATGTGCTAGATCACTTGATGTCGGTTGAATTATGCTTTTATGAGTCACTGTAGGGTAGATCAAAGAGGTTAATTTTCACTGTCCGAGAGCATTTACGTTGAATAAATGTTATCTTTCAAACGGAAAAATTATTAGGGTTTAGTTTTTATAACCAAATGAAGATCTGATTCGGGAAATGACTATAGGTCATCCTCCTCAACGAGAGGAAAAGAACCCGAGGACCTCTTAGTTGCCTTAGGACCCCCGAGCCCGGTAGCTAGATGTGAGGTTCTTTCTCACATTTTATTCGTTTTATTTTCAATTTAGTAACATTCACTCTTCTTTACAAAATCCCCAAATCCAAATTGAAATTCACTAATTTGAGCCAATTGCAAATCATTTGTGAGAAGAAAACCCATCCCTGTGTTCGACCCTAGAGCCACTATACTGCAGTAGTTATGCTACGGTAGTAGAAGGTTTAGGTTTATAAATTTTGTTGATTCCAGCATACCCTACTGGCACACGAATCACGTGGCTCTTTAAAAATTGAGCTCCATGGCTCTTTAATATCCGAGCTCCTGGGATTTTTCTTCTTTCTTCACTTGGGAAAGCACGCGTAGTTTTAATATCAGTCTATGGAGAATTAGAATAGACATCATGACTTCCTAAGGTTTCCAAGCTTTTTTTTATAGATAACTGCCTTCCTTCGAGGATGTATGTTATACACTACTCCCGTTTTCGTTCTTGCCTTCGCCAGCGTCGGAGTTCGAACATGATGAAGCTTAAGGGTTTGATTGCCACTATGCGAAGTTTGTTTAGTGGTTGTAGGCCGACGTTTGGTTTCGTTGCTCTGCCATTTGTTGGAGTTGTGTTGTTCCCTAGTCTTGCCATTTGATGGAGTTGGGTCAAGGAAGACGTTCGGAGGGGGCGGCATGTTTAGAGGGAATGCTTCGAGTCCCACTTCTTATGTTCTGCCTCTCCTCCCCTCTTTTCTCTTTCTGGTGGTTTTTGCCTTGAGTGGTTATTTGCTAATTGTAAGTTTCTAAGATGTGGGTAGCGGTTTTGCTGATTATAACTTTCTAGAATAACTGTAATTCTCTTAAATAAAAGTACAATCTTTTGGAAACACGTATGCAATACGATGTTTCATGCCAACCTCCCAGGCCCTTAGGAGCCCCATGATTCGATCGCCAGGAGCTCCACCGGTTTCTTTATGATTTACGAGTAGGCGGGCCCAATAAACAATTGTATTTGAATGCAGAGTAGAGCGCTTAGGGTGCTCGACATTCCGGGAGTAGTACAATGTCTTTCCCTCTCTTCAGGTTTGAAGCTCTCATAGTTGCGGGTCGGATTATTCGATACGATGCGGGGTTCCTCAGTTGGGTCCCAGTTTCCCGTGAGTGGGGCCTTTCCTTTCTGGCAGGAGTTTTTTTAGCACTAGGTCACTGGGCTTAAAACTATTAGGCATAACCTTTCGATCATAGTACCTTGTTGTTTTTCGTTGGTAGTCCTCGGCGCGTTTCAGAGCCTGCTCTCGCTTCTCCTCCAAGAGATCAAGGTTTAAGCAGAGAGCTTCCTCATTGTGCTCGGCGTTTGCGAACTCAACCCTAGGTGACTTGAGCCCAACCTCGACAAGGGCTACTGCCTCGGTGCCAAATGCTAAGGCGAACGGAGTTTCTCGAATTGCAGACTTGCGCGTAGTTCTATATGCCCGTAGTATCTCAGGGAGGTATTCTACCCATTTTCCCTTTAAGTTTTCCAGCTTAGTCTTCAATGCTGCCTTGAGAGTCCTTATAGTGACTTCTGCTTATCCGTTAGACTACGGATGAGTTGGGGATGAATAGTATTTCTTGATTTCGAGCTCGGCGCAAAAGCTTTTGAATTTCAGGTTATCGAACTGCTTTCCATTATCAGATACCAATGCTTTTAAGATTTCGAACCTGCATATTATGGAACGCCAAATGAAGTTACATACCTTTTTCTCGATGATTGTTTCTAATGGTTCGGCCTCTGCCCCCTTGGTGAAGTAGTCCACTCCTATAATGGTGAACTTGCACTGGCCCCTCCCAACGGGTAGGGGCCTTAGTATGTCTAAACCCCACTACTGAAAAGGCCAGGGGTTTATAATCGAGGTCAGTGGCTCAGATGGGAAGTGGGAGATCTTGGCATGCTCTTGACAGATTTTGCATTTTCTAACCAGTTCCATGGCGTCTTTAAGCATCGTGGGCCAATAACACCCTTGCCTCAGGGTTTTTCTTGCCAAGGCCCGAGCTCCGATATGGTTGCCACAGACGCCTTTGTGCACCTCTCTAAGTACTTAGTTGGTATCTTCCTTTCCTATGCATTTGAGGAGGGGTGCAGAAAAACCTCGTTTATAAAGGGTCCCCCACAAAAGAGCGAATCTAGCTAACCTTGCTCTTAGTTTAAATGCCTCCTTCGGATCGCTTGGCAATGTCCCATTTAACAAGTAGTCCCATATGGGGTCTATCCAGCTCGACGCAGTCATCACTGGGAAAATTCCTTCACTATTGATGTTTATTGAAGGCTTTGGGAGGTGCTCGACTAGTACCCGTCTATCCAGGTCTTCCTGCGATGTCGTTGGTAACTTTGCCAAGGCATCCGCATGTGAATTTTCTGCCCTTAGGACGTATTTGACTTGAACCTATACGAATTTTTTAAGCAGTTCGTGCACCTTTTTTAGGTAAAGGATCATGTTTCCACCCTAAGCCGTGGAATCTTCTATCTGCCGCCTGGCTGGGAATTCTTTGCATACCTCTAGTTGATCAGCCTCCATGGAGTGGGCAAGGTTAAGCCCGATAATGATAGCTTCAAATTCGGCTTCGTTATTGGAAGCCTCGAACCCGAATCTGAGTGAATATTCCACGTCGATCCCATCCGAGGAGGTCAGAATCAAACCTGCATCGCCTCCTTGAGCATTGGTGACCCCATCTACAGACAACCTCTAAATGGGGAGGTCAGACGAGAGCTGGGCGGTTTAGGTAGGCTTTGTCGAGGTGAATTCCATGATGAAATCTGCCAACACTTGTCCTTTGATTGATGTTCTTGGCTTGTACCTAATGTCGAACTCACTCAACTCTATGGCCCATTTTACAGTCTTCCTGAGGTTTCTGGTTTATGCAATATTTGCTTCATTGGATGTTATGTCGGAATCTTGATGGTGTGAGCTTGGAAGTATGGTCGAAATCTTCTAACGGTGGTCACCAATGCTAAAACTAGCTTCTCCATCTTGAATACTGTATCTTGAAACATTTGTAATGGCAGATCAGAATGCTGCGCTCTATCTGCTCTCGTAGTGACCACTTCAGTCGAGAAATCGAAAATGGCTAAGTAGAGCATAAGGAGTTCCCCCTCGGAGGGGCTTACCAAAATAGGGGGGAGATTAAGTAGGTTTTTAGTGTTGAGAACGCCTCTTCATAGTGGGCATCCCAGTGGAAGGCCTTTTTCAGAACATGAAATAAGGGCTGACTGATGAGTGCAAAACTCATCTATGTTTTGAGTTCATTTCACATGCTATTTTGTGCATTTTATATCCATATTCATGTAAAACTCATAAAATTTCCTCTAAACTTGGTTTTGTAGGATTATTGATGAAAAACAAGTGATTTGGCAAGAAATGAGCAATATATTTCCAAAAGACGAGTCATCCGAGAGTCTCACAGCTCGCCACTGGGAAGATAAATTTTTTTGTACCATCTAGAACATCAAATGGTTCAAATTCTCTTATGGATGCATTCTACATTCAAAGGCTTTCCATAGTACTCACACACCCAAATCCAGAGTTAAAATGAAGAAGTTATGGCTGATAAGTTGGAGAAGAAAAACAAGTTCTTTGTCGAAACTTAGTCGCGACAGAAATTGTGTTCTGTTAGAAAACTTGGTAGCGACCTAAAAAAATTGTAGCGCTTGATTTGCTGTTTCGCGACAAAACAATTTGGAAGAGAAACCTAAAAAAGGCTGAAAATTGATATTTTGACCTAATTTCTTGACCATTTGCACCCCTAGGACCATATATACTCGTTTTTAGGTAAAGAGACGCGGGAAGGTGGAAAGGCCTCTCGATGGGTTTTCTATAGAGCGCATTTTCCGGTTTCTGTGATTTTGATTGTTTTTAGATTTTAGAGTAGTTTTAGAGCATATTTTTATTTCTATTGAATAGATTTCGGTGCTATATAACAGAGATTCAGATTTCACTAATGTTCAGCCAAAGATTGAAGCTAAAATCTGGATTTTTTCTCTCTCATTGGTTTTCTCTTTCTAAAATGTCCATGTTCTTAGTTTTTACTGCATATTTTTATCTTTAATAGATCTTAGAGTAGTTTTAGAGCATATTTTACTTCTATTGAAAGATTTCGGTCTTTGTACTTTCGAGATATTCAATTTATTTCTTGTTGGCGATTTAGCTCAAATCTGGATTTTCTCTTCTTGTCTCTTGATTTCTTTATTCATTTCTTACTTTGTTTGATTGGTGATGATTGGAATCCAATGGAACATTAAACACCCTCTAGAGGTGAGAGTTAATTGTGAACATTTAGATTTCTAATTTTCAGTTATTTTGTGGGTTTGAAAACTGAATTTATAATTGGTATTATTCATATAATGAAGCTATTTGGAATATTAGTAGCTTACACCAAGAAAGAAGCGTATCTTTGCTACGATTTCAAGAGGCCCTCACAGTGAAACGAGAGATGGAGATTCTGAGAAGTAAGAGCGTACTGAAGGTATGTGACTAATATCTCTTGGAACTAATGAACTACGAGAAAAATTCTTTGATGAATCATTAATTTACTCATGGTGTGAGGATTAATTAGATGATGTATCAATTTAGTTGATCAGAGTTTCTCCTCAAATTGATACAGAGATCTTGATCCCATGTTAGCAAAGATCTAATCAAGGAGATGAAAATTTTTATTAGATTTGAAGGACGAGATACCAATTACATTGGAGGCTTGCATTTTCTGTCTATGAGGCGAGATTCTTTAGTCCTAAGAAATGGTTGTAGTATTGAAAAAAACAATCAAATCTTAGAGAGAGTCAAGTTTTACAAGTAGTTATTTTGACCCATTTGTCCTAAAAAGGAATGTGGTGTGTTAGATTGTGAAATGTATGGTGTATGGAGAAATCCAAGCTATACTACATTGCTCTTGGACAAATCCAGCATTCAACTCACAAATGTTGCACTTTCAAGGAAATGCAAACTGTTTTGTAAATAATTATCCCCATCCCCTAGTGAGCTCTCTTCATACCTTTTAGAAATTAAGTAGTTGTTTTATTTGGTAGATTTTTTAGGATTAGTTTTTAAATCGAGTTTTTGTTTCAATTAAATTGATTTTATTGGACATCCTATTTGATCGCCTAAATATTGAAGAGCCCTTGTATTCGAGGGGATCAAATTCCAATTAGAGAGAACCTCCAATCCTCGTAGGTACGATATCCGGACTCCTAGAGTCCACTTTATTACTTGTATGACCCGTGCACTTGCGGAAAGGGGTTGAGTGTTAGTAATACTTTTCATTTCAATTTTAATTACATACTTTTGTTTGAATCGGTTTTGAGTATTTACCACATTCACTCCCTTGGCCATATTTTCACATATACATCATTTGGTCTCTTACAAGTTTTTGGCGTCGTTGCCAGGGATTAGTGCGAGTTCACTTTCTCTCATTGGGATTGACATTTTTGAAGAGCAGTAATTTGCTAATTTAGGCGAATTTTATTTTTATTTTTTATCTTTTGGTTGTGATTTGTTTCTTAGTTAATTTTTTTATTAGTATTTTTGTACTTTATTTTCTTTTGTTTTTCTTCTTGTTGTTGGATTACTTATGGAGGAACATTCAATAGAATGGGTTTGTCCATAGAAGCCAAGCTTGAACTACTTCTTCATGAATTGGACGAAAGAATTCCATGATGACTCAACTCATGGAACAAGGAGTATTGCCTTATCAAGGAGTTCAAATCCCACATTTCAGGAGGAAGAAGAGTGCATCTCCTGTTAATAAGTAGATTTTATCTGGAAGAACAAGAAGATGATTAATCTGCATGACGAAATTTCAGTTTAAATGCCTTCCAAGTCAACACTTGTGCTAGATTGAAAAATGTGAAACCCAAATAAGACACAGTCCAAGCATTCGAGGAAAAATTCTCTAGGACCTCTCCTAGTAACACTTTGCCAAATCCCAATGAATGCATTAATACTCCTTTGAGCAGTGTGCAGAAATTTCCTATCCTGAAATCTGTGGAAGAAGGTGAAAATGAGCTGGAAATTGAGAACAAGGCACTCCTAAACAACTTAGATGATGAAGAGTCATTATTGGATAAACTGAAATTTGAAGAAGTAAGTCAAGTAATGGCTTCATGAAAACATTTTAGTGAAGATTAGGCACATTTACTTTCCCCATGGATTTTTGTGACTTGGGGCATTGAAGAGGATCTACAAAATTCTTATATACTAAGAAGACCATACATCCTCAAGCCAAGCATGAATTGACATCAACGAGGGAGCTCACCTTGCTTGTGGGTGAGAGAATGCAAAGTCAATCTTCACCAACCTTACCTTTGAACGAAAGAAAAGAGCCATGTGCGAAAATTCTGCGACTGCTTCTCAATCAAAAGGGCACAAGTTTGAACAGTCCCCCTTAAGCATAAATGTGTTTACATCTACATCACATAGAGGGGATTGTTTTGAAGAAATTGTGGCTGAACCACCAGCCAGGTAAAGGAGATTTTGAGTTTCTTTCCCCTCTTCAAAGTCTGAAAGAAAACATCCAACCAGGCTGAATGGTTATGAAGAGGGAAGTGCTTTCCAAGATGAATGATTGGTCAAATGGAAGCACTAGTACTTTTTCCAATGAGTCTAAATTTGGACTCTAAAAGCGGACGACTTCTTGGGAGGCAACCTAAGCTAAGTAATAAGGATTCTATCCATTATCTTTTCTTTTTCTATTTTTTTAGTTATTTTATTTGTTGCTATTTTTTATTTTTTATTTTTTTTACTGCTGGGATGAAAATTCCCGAGCGGTGTTTCTTTTGTTGTTAGTGTTTCGAATAAGATAGTTTGAAGGTCGACATGTTGTCATGACTAGTTTGCAAGAGTGAAGGCAAGAAGTTGGAAAGTGGTTGATGTAATTATAGTGCTTGAAGTGTGAAAAAAAATGGAGTGGAGATGTTCATCAAATTTCAGGTTTTTGAGATGAAAAAACCAAATTGAGCGAAATATATAAAGTTGGAAGGTTCATGATCATGCTTGAGGAGAATTGAAGACAAGAGATGAGTTTAAGCATGAATGAAGCATTAAGGGTTGCTATTGGAGGAATTTTGAGAGAATATATAAGAATGAAGGACTTTTGAAGGATAGCAAGTGATATGGGCAAGAGACAAAGCAAGGAGACCTGGGAGTCCGTCTTCACCTTTGGACAGCATTGAACATTCTGATTTTTCTGTATTGATTGAGGCTCCAAATGGTTCACCTCAGCCCATGAGCACATTCTACATTGAAAGGGCTTTCCATCGAGTCCTTACACATCCAATTCTGAGCTAAAATGAAGGAGATATGAGTATAACAAGTTGGATTAAAGCGAGGTCTTGAGCAGGAGTGCGACGTGACCAGCACCACGATCCTGCAGAGGCTGTACTTTAAAGCCCATTTTCTTCTTCCTGCTATACTCTATCTTGCCTACTCTTTCCCTCGACCACCGCAACTGCCCACTTTTTCAAATTCTTCTCCATGCACTCAAATCCTAAATCACATTCCTCCCCAATATCTGTATCTAAGCTTCAAACCCATCACAAACCCACAAACTTACCTTTATTTGAACCCCGATTTTCATCCATCATTCAAGCATCAAAGAGGAGTTACAATGGAAGAAAATTTTTGTGCTTGGTTATTTGTTTTTGGGCGTTCTTTGTGGATCATTGTTGATTATTGGAGTGATTTGCATGTATTGAAGGTTTTGAAGAATCCAAAACTCACTCATTTGAGGTGAAGGAGTTGGTGCACGCAGTGTTTGAGGAAAATGCAAAGCCACTTTCATGACTCGAAAAGCAAAAGAGTGTATCAAGGGGTAGTACACCAATGTCAATGTCTGAAAATCATCAAGGTTCTAATCAAAGTATTGAACTACAAAGGGAGTTCACTTTTCCCAACTTCTTTATTACCCTTTTTTACTTTATTGCTTCCTTTTGCTCATTGCTAGACATTTAGGACAATGTTCATCTCAAAGTTTAGGGGTGTTTATTTTTTTTGTTAGTTTATCATGTCACACCCCACATGTTGCAAATGACAACTTTGAGGATGAAGTACAGTGCTACGGATAATGACTTTGTTTGATGCTTCCCAACTTACATCTTAGTTTGGTATATTTTTTTAAGTTAGAGTTTATTGGAGTTAATTGAGTTTTTTGCTTGGAGTTGTTGTGATGTCGATAAGGACCATAAAATAGACATGGCATATGGACAATATTAGAGATAATAGGACTTAATGTAATTAGTTCTCTTTAATAGGCTATTTAGTCATTGGTTCTCAAAATCAGCATACTGGTCACTAAGTACCCTTGAAAAATAGTTTTTGCTTAGGTTAGAGAAGGTTTATGAGAGTCCATCTAATTTTGATCTCCATAGGTTCTAGAACTTGTTCTATTATTGCTTGAGGCGAAATCCTAGGCAACACAACAATTGAGAAATGATATGGGCCATCCTTGGAAAGATTGTGCCTTTCAAGCTAACCCTATTAATATGCATATGCATATACTTCTCTGATGCCAAGATGTTAAGCCTTAAGAGCCAAAATTTTGTTTATAAAAAAAACCAAGTTTGAAGCCAATAACCTTCCTATACATCACTATCCATAATAAAGAACCAAACTCACCCATAACATGAGGATTTTAACATAATTA
Organism: Tetrastigma voinierianum; assembly: GCA_016808115.1. Classification (NCBI taxonomy): domain Eukaryota; kingdom Viridiplantae; phylum Streptophyta; class Magnoliopsida; order Vitales; family Vitaceae; genus Tetrastigma; species Tetrastigma voinierianum. The sequence continues at coordinate 547,212 of JAEQBH010000120.1, forward strand.
GAAATGTGGTGAGGGACGAAGTTTGAGGAGTTATTTTCCATAGGAAAAATAACTCCAAATTAGACAAGAAATGAGTTAAGTTGAAAATCAAAAGAGGTTGTCAAAAAAAAAAAAAAGAAAAAAGAAAAAAAAAAAGAAAAATATCGAAGTGTAAAAACCTTAAAAATACAATAAAAAGTCAAGGAGGAGTGAGTCTAGCCTCGCGCCTTCTTCCTAGAGCAAGTAATCCTAGGGGTGTCTCAGCTTCCTAGTACCTAAGGCCCGATTGATGCAGGGCTATTGATTTAAAGCTCGTAGCTAAGGTTAGTAAAGAAACTTAAGGGGTTTTTACATTTGCACCACTCTAATAACCTTGTCTTAAAGAAAAAAGTTTCTTAGTGTTTATTGAAAGAATGCAGAATTTGTGCAGAAAGGTGATATGAGGAGTATGGAAGGATGCACCTAAACAGATTTTGGGGTGTTTGAGAGTGTCACTATGCTGATGGTAAGAATCGGGATGGAGTAGGAGCTGTCAATGCAGAAAAATATGTATGTTTGGGTAAGTTTTAGCCTATTATTTCTCAGCTACCCCTTACACAAGCCTTAAATTACAAGCTTATAAAGACCTACTTGATCTTGAGAGTTGTGTTTGCCTACATTAGTGGAGAGTGATAAGAACAACAAGCCTATGGAACTTAAATAAATTATCTTAGGAGATCCGCCTACTTATCTCAATTCTCATAAACTCATCTAGCTTGCAATTGTTTAGATAGGGGAAGACCACACACACACACACTAGTGAGAACCATGATCTAAATTTGTCTATTATGAGATTAATTCACTATTAAAATGAATAAATTATCTTGATCATTTTCTCTATATTCCTTGTAAGGGTAATTCTTGAGACATATCACATACCCTTGCAAAGCTTGATTACTCAATTTTGGTTAAATAAAAAGGGTGAAATGAACTCTTCTCTTCCATTGCTTGGGGACAAGCAACTTCTTTCTTTTCTTTGCTTAAGGACAAGCAAAACTTCAAGTTTGGGGATGTTTGATGAGTGCAAAACTCATCTATGTTTTGAGTTCATTTCACATGCTATTTTGTGCATTTTTATGTCCATATTCATGTAAAACTCATAAAATTTCCTCTAAACTTGGTTTTGTAGGATTATGGATAAACGAAGTATTTGGCAAGAAATGGCAATATATTTCCAAAGAAGGAGTCAACCCAGGGTCTCGCGGCGCGCCACTGGGAAGATAAATTTTTCTGTACCATCTAGAACATCAAATGGTTCAAATTCCCTTATGGCTGCATTCTACATTCAAAGAGCTTTCCAACGAGTACTCACACACCCAAATCCGAGTTAAAATGAAGAAGTTATAGCCCCGACAAGTTAGAGAAGAAAAACAAGTTGATGTTCAGAAACTTAGTCGCGACCAGAAGTGTAATTGCAACGAAAACTGGTCGCGACCTAAGATTAATGGCGACAGTTTATTTGTTTTGCGACCAAAAACGCTGGAGAAACCTAAAAAAGGCTGAAAATTGATATTTTGACCTAATTTCAAGCCCATTTCACCCTAGGACCATATATATACTCGTTTTTTAGGTAAAGAGGGCAGTGGGAAGATTGGAGAGCCTCTTTCATGGGGTTTCTCTCTCTAGACTACCCATTTTTCCAGTTTTTCTACAGATTTTAATTGTTTTTAGATTTTAGAGTATTTTTAGAGCATATTTTTATTTCTATTGAAGAGATTTCGGTGCAATATAACAGAGATTCAGATTTCACTAATGTTCAACCAAAGATTAAAGCTAAAATCTGGATTTTTTCTCTCTCATTGGTTTTCTCTCTCTAAACTGTCCATGTTCTTAGTTTTTGCTGTAGATTTTTATTTTTAATAGATCTTAGAGTAGTTTTAGAGCATATTTTTACTTCTATTGAAGAGATTTCGATGCTGTACTCGGATATTCAATTTATTTACTGTTGAGGCGAAGATTTAAGCTCAAATCTGGATTTTTCTCTTCTTGTCTCTTGATTTCTTTCTTCATTTTCTTACTTTTTGTTTGATTGTTGATGATTGGAATCCAGTAATGGAACATTAAACACCCTCTAGAGGTGGGGATTAATTGTTGAACAGCCAGTTCTGATTTTCGATTATTTTGTAGGTTTGAAAACTGAATTTATATAATTGGTATTATTCATATAATGAACTGTTCGGAATATTAGTAGCTTATACCCAGAAAAGAGTTGTATCTTTGCTCTGATTTCCAGGAGGCCCTCTGAGTGACACAAAGATGGAGATTCCTGAGAGTAAAGAGTGGTAACTTAGGGGTATGTTAGACTAATATCTTGGAACTAATGAACTCTGAAAAATTACTTTGATAGATCACTAATTTACTCATGGTGTGAGGATTAATTAGATGATGTATCAATTTAGTTGATCAGAGGTTTCTCCTCAAATTGATAGAAGGATCTTGATCCCATGTTAGCAAAGATCTAATCAAGGAGATAGAAAATTTTATTAGATTTGAAGGACGAGATACCAATTACATTGGAGAAGGCTTGCATTTTCCTGTCTATGGGGGCAAGAATTCTTTAGTCCTAAGAAATGGTTGTGAAGTATTGAAAAGAAAAAACAATCAAATCTTAAAAGAGTCAGGATTTTACAAGTAGCTATTTAAGACCATTTGTCCTGAAAGGAATGTGGTGTGTTCGATTGTGAAATGTATGGTGTATGGAAATCTGACTATACTACATTGTCTTGGACAAATCAATGTTCTAACTCACAAATGTTGCACTTTCAAGAAATGCAAATTGTTTTGTAAAATAATTATCGCCATCCCTAAGACTCTCCTCATACCTTTTAAATTAAGTAGTTGTTTATTTGGTAGATTTTAGGATTAGTTTTAAATCGGTTTTTGTTTCAATTAAATTGATTTTATTAGGACATCTTATTTAATCACCTAAATAGTGAAAGGCCCTTGTGTCCCGGGAGTGATGGAATTCCAATTAGAGAGAACCTCCAATCCTTGTGGGTGCGATATCTGGACTCACAGAGTCCACTTTATTACTTGTATGACTCGTGCACTTGCGGAAAGGGGTTGAGTGTTGGTAATACTTTTCATTTCAGTTTTTGAGTACACTTACTTTTGTTTCAAATCAGTTTTTGAGTATTTACCACATTCACTCCCTTGGCCATATTTTCACATATACATAATTTGGTCTCTTACATTGACACTTGTGATTAGTACCCAAATAGTGCTATTTTGAGCCCTGTTTGTTGCAGGTTTTAAGCACTTTTTGTGTACTAATCGACTGAAATAACCCAATTGATACATTGATGTCCCGGCTCTTCTATTGATCACATTTTGTAGCTATATTGTTGTAGTTTTGCAGGTCAAATACCTCATTATCTTCAATCTTATTCAAACAAGATGAACCCAAGCCGAATTCGAAGATGCATGATCGAATCATAGTAGATTTGGAGCAAAAATACAAAAGAGAAAGAAGGCTATGGAAATTTTGGAGGGTTGCAAAATTTCGCAACACTGCTCCCTTACACCTACTGCTGACTGCTTTTTGACCCGCCTTTTTATGGTTTTATACAAGTTTGCCCTTGATGTAATTTTGGTTCATTTGCACATTTTTGTAATTTCCTTGACACAAAGCACCTATATAAGCTCAGTCATGCTTGTAACATCAATCAACTTTTCACTCCATCAATCAATCAAGGAAAATTGGGCACAAAGCTTCCTCTCCCTTGACTGGTTTTGTGATTTTATCTCCCTCTCCTTCATTTTCTTGCATTTTCTTGGTAACCAAACACCCCTTGATGATGACAAATCAAGGGATGTTCGGCTAAAACCCCATCATCCTTGAAGGGGAAGGCCACTGGTGTTAGTTTTGAGGCAAGCTACATGTTCTCATGTAGCTTTTCGTAGCCTCACATTCTGTAGGTATTTGTGTTCTTGCTTCTACCTTAGGTTAAATATCTTAGGCATGCTCTCCTTAACGTGTATTTGGCAAGCTTTTTGGGTTCAGTGGATACTTATCACTAGATCCACTGATGCCTAGTTAGTTGTCTCCTATTAGTTACTGAAGGGTAGGTTTAGGAGGTGTGTTCTCATCGTTAGGGAGCATTTATGCTCATTGAATGCCATTTTTCAAGAGGAAAACTTTTAGGGTTTAGGTTTTAAAGCTAAATGAAGGTTCGGTTCGGGAAATGACTATATGTCATGCTCCCCAACGCGAGGAAAAAGACCCAAGGACATGTCGGTTAACTTAGAACCCTAAGCAGGTGGCGAGACTTCAAGAATTCTCTTTTAACTTTTACTTCAATTTATTTCCCGTTTCCAACCATTCACCCACCTTGTTTTTCACATACCTAAAAGAATCCAACGAAAACACCATTTTCAATGCGCTACAACTCTTCTCTCACGAAAACCATCCCGTGTTCGACCCTAGAGCCACTATCTTGCGGTAGCTTTGCTACGTCAGTAGAAGGAATTTAGGTTTATAAATATTGTTGATTCTGAACAACCTGCCCAGCCCCAGAAGCGAATCCGACTTGTCATTGGATCTAGACACGAAAACAACTTCAAGCGGCTATTCTCGGTCATTCATTGTTTAGTGTTTGAGGGTGGTTTCATGTCGAGCACAGCTTTTATCTTGTCTGGATTTGCCTCTATTCTGCGGTTGTTGACTATGAAACCCAAGAACTTCCCTTTGGAGACTCCGAAAGCACACTTGGTTGGGTTTAACTTCATCTTGTAGTCCTTCAGGACTTGGAACAATTCAGCTAGGTGATCTACGTGGAGCTCGACCTTGATTGACTTCACCAGCATGTAATCTATATCGCCATGGGATCTCAATCTGTTTTGGACATTTTTACCAGCCTTTGATGGGTGGCCACTGGCGTTCTTCAACCCGAGCCTTGCTTGAGAATAGTATGTTCCCTATCCCGTCATGAATGAGGTCTTCTCTTGGTCGTTAGGGTCCATTCTGATATGATTATAACCCGAGAAAGTGTCCATGAAGTTGAGGAGCTCGTGGCCAGCAGTGGCGTCCACTACGAGGTTGATCCGGGGCAGGGGAAAGCTATCTTTCAGGCAAGCCCGGTTAACATCGATAAAGTCAATGTAGAGTCACCATTTTCCATTTGCGTTCTAGACGAGAACCACATTAGCTAACCAATCGGGATAGTCTACTTCTCGGATAGCTCGGGCTTGGAGGAGTTTGCTGACCTCTTCATTGATTGCCATATGCCTTTCTGGGACAAAACTTCTTCTTTTCTATTTGATGAGTTTGAAGGAGGGAATGACATTCAACTTGTGGGTGATAACTGCTGGGTCAATTCCTCCCATGTCCTCTTGCTTCCAAGTGAATACTTCCATATTTTTCTTTAAGAAGTGGATGAGGAGATCTTTTACGTCCTCGGCCAATTTTGATCCTATGTAGGCAAGGTGTTCTAGCTGGTCGTCAAGTTGTATTGGTTCCAGCTCTTCTGGGGGCATAGGTCGAGAATTTAATCCATCTCTCATGTCGAGCTCATCTATGTGGATGCTGTCAACCGCTTTCTATTTCATTGACATCAAGCAGCACTCCCTAGCTACCCGCTGGTCTCCTCGAACCATTCCTACTCCGTTCTCCGTAGGGAATTTGACAAACATATGATAGGCGGAAGGGATGGCCCTTATGACATTGAGAGAAGGCCTACCCAGTAACATGTTGTATTCCGATGGGGCATGATTCGTGCCACAGTAGGGTGATCCGGAATCAACAAAATTTATATCCTAAGTTCCTCTCTTTGCCCGTAGCAAAACTCTTTGCGAGTATAATTAATCTAAGGTCGAACACGAGGGATGGGTTTTCTTCGTACAAAATGATTTAAGTGAAGTCAAAAAATGGTGAATTTGGTTTGGATTTTAAGGCTTGGTAAGCGGGGAGTTGATGGTTTGCAAACTGAAAACAAAATGAGAGAAAAATAAAGAACTCCTTGAAGCATTACGGGTTTACTGGTTTTGGTCCTAAGGTATTTGAGAGGTCGGGGTTCATTTCCTCGCGTTGGGGAGGATGACATATAGTCATCTCCGACAGGATCTCATTAACTTTAAAAACTAAACCCCAATAATTTCCTTTTGATGAAAGCATTTGTTAGCATTTATGGTTCCTCTGAGTGAAAATCTATCCTTGACCCATCTACCAATGACTCATAAAGGGCAACTAATGAATCGCGGTGGATCTAATAATAAGCATCCTTTGAACCTAAAGATTACCAAGTATTGATCAAAGGATGCATCAAAAAGTGAAAATATAACCCCCTTAACCTACCTTGATACAAGCTCAAGTAAATGGCAACTATGGATATCGGTGTATCTAAGCTAAGAATACACTGAACCGAAAAAACTTAGCAAGTATTGGCCAAAGTACATCAAAGCTTTAACAGAGTTGAAAATTTGGGAACCAAAATGTCAAAACCTGCTGCGTGAAAAATAGGGGAACCACCAACAGCCTTCAGATCCTGTAACCAACAACCTTCCACTTCAAGGAGGAAAGGGTTTTAGCTGCTCATCCTCCAAGTTGTCATCCTTGGAGGGTGTTTAGCAACCAAGAAAATAGAAAAGAAAGGGAAAGAAAATGAAGCGGAAAGCGGGAGAAGTGGCTTCTCAATTTATTCTTGAAGTGATTGATTATTGCAAACGCACTCTAGCTTATATATGGCTCAGAGCAAGGGAAATTACAAAAACAAACCAAAACAAAAGCTATTACAAGGGTAGAAAGGAGAAAAACAAAAAACGGAGTCGTTTGGATCAAAAACAGGAGCAGACAATTTTCGCTATCATAGCGAAAATTTGCTATGATAGCAAAATTTCGCTATCATAGCGAAAATTGAAAATTTCGCTATGTTTGCAAGATTTTCGCTATATGAAATAGCGATTTTTTTTTTTTTTGAAAAATGAAAAATAAAATATATTTTTATTTTATTGTATTTTATTTTATTTTATTTTATTTTATTTTATTTTATTTTATTTTTATTTTATTTTTTTTGAAAAACAATTTTTTTTAGAGAATTTTTTTTTAATAAAAATAATTTTTTTTAATAAAATAAAGTAATAATAATAAAATAAAACTAAACGACAAATTTTTAAATAATAATAAAATAAAATAAAAGCTTCTTATCTTGAAGTTATCCGTACCAAATTTTATACATAGCGAATTTTAAGCTATGCGACGAAAATTTGAATTTCCTTCTATTCACGAAAATTTCACTAGTATTGCGAAATTTGATGCTCCTCCTCCTATCCTCCTGCTTGTTGCTGCTTGCAATTTCTTTAATCCAGGCTTCAAAATTTAACTTAAACTGCAAAAATTAATACAAGAAAAATTGCAGAAAAGTGAAAAACAAGCTAGAACAAATATTAACTTAAAAATTAGAGAAAATCTAAAGAAAAATTATAAATCAAATAAAGTAAAATAAAACAAGAAAAATTACCTTAAAGTGGGGAAATTTGTGCTCCCCCGAACCACTCCTTAGGCCTTTGGAGAATTTCTTTGGAACCGGCCAGACTTAGAGAAATGCAGGGTTCGGGTCATACGAATCACGAGCCGGCTTTTAGAACCATCCTTTATGCCATGCAACATAAGCAAGCGCCAAAGTTTTTGATGTAGTGGCAAGTGCAATGCAGTATTTTCTTCCTAAAGTTTTGTAGAATAGGCAGTGATGGGGTGGCCTTTGTGCTGGGTGCTTCAGGGGTTTTGGGTTGGGATTGTGATGCAGGTGAGGGCAGGATATAGACTTGGTCAGTGGAGAGGGCTACTGGTAGTGGGATTTTGGTGGTTTGGACAGTGGCAGTGGGGTTCAATTTTGTGGGAAATGGTTTCAAAACAAGCTCTTGGGGCTCTTACTATTTCACCACTACCCTGTGATTTATAGGGAAGGATTTCTTCTTGGTTCTCCTTGGAAAAACAACATCACATATCTGAGGATCGAGACAATCTTGAGACAATTCAATAAAATCCTCTATAAGCCTGGTGTTGGCTGTTGTGTCTTGCTCTGCCATGGTGTCACTTGGCACTCTTCCTGAGCGGACATTCTTTGTGATCGATTAGGTCTTGATGGAATCTTGCGGGTTGTCCACGTTTATGCTCAATCATTTTTCAGCCCATCTAATTTCTTGTTCAAATTGTCTTCACGGTGACAATTCTCTAATTCGAATGGGCATTAATCCCCTTATTCTCTGCCATAAAGTCATCCACTATCTGGGTAAGGTCCAAAATGGCTTGTTATTTGGAGGGATTATTTGTGGTATTTGAGTGTGGTGAGAGTTGAAGCATAAAATGGAGGTTCGGGAAGTGCATCTTGTGGAGGTCTTAGTTCCCATGAGGTGGTGTGATTCCCCTGACTATGGTTATCAAAATCACCACCATGCTGGTGAACTCATCCATTAGTTTCTATAGTCCCTCATGGACTATGTCATTTAGATTCACTCTAACTGAGTTCATGACTTTGCCATATTTGGTTTCTGTAATCCCTCATAGACATGTATCTTGTCCACAATTGAGTAGCCTACCTTCTGGATTTCTAATCCACTAGAAATTCCTGCAGTAAAAACAGGGCAAACACCCAGCGACCAAAAGCAATCCTACCTAAAGGTTAGAACTATGAACTAAAACTAATATTACTTGATGGCATATCAGAGAAAGAGAATTCAGGGAGCTTGTGATGAGGATCCACAGAGTGTTAATCAAATCATCATTGCACTTAGGCACCATCCCGACAGCGACACCATTTAGTCGTGCCATAAAGTAGGCTGATCCGAGAATCAACAAAATTTATATCCTAAGTTCCTCTGCTGTAGTAGCAAAACTCTTTGCGGTATAGTGATCTAGGTCGAACACGAGGGGATAAGGTTTTCTTCGTACAAATGATTTAAGTGAAGTCAAAAATGGTGAATTTGGTTTGGATTTTAAGGCTTGGTAAAAACAGGGGAGTTGATGGTTTGCAAACTAAAAATAAAATGAAGAAAAATAAGAAAAAGAACTCCTTGAAGCATTGGGCTACTGGTTTTAGGTCCTAAGGCAACTAAGAGGTCCCCGGGTTCATTTCCTCGCGTTGGGGAGGATGACATATAGTCATCTCGAGCCAGGATCTTCATTGCTTTAAAACTAAGCCTAATAATTTTCCTTTTGATAGAAAGCATTTATTTAGCATTTATGGTTCCTACGATTAATCCCCATCACCTTGACCCATCTGATATTTCGTAAAGAGGCGGTAATGAATCTCAGTGGATCTAATAATAAGCATCCCTTTGAACCTAAGATTACCAAGTATTGATCAAAGAGGATGCATCAAAGGTGAAAATATAACCCCTTAACCTACCTCAATGGCTCGTAAATGGTAACTAATGGATATCAGTGTATCTAAAGCTAAGAATAACTGAACCCACTAAAAAGCTTGAAATTATAGAGTACGAAAGAAAGTACATCAAAAAGCTTTAAACCTAGAGTTGAAAATTTGGGAACCAAAATGTCAAAACCTACTGCGTGAAAAACAGGGGAACCACCAGCAGCCTTCAGATCTTGCACCCAACAGCCTTCCACTTCAAGGAGGAAAGGGTTTTAGTCATCACTCTGATTGTCATCCTTGGAGGTGTTTATGACCAGAAAATAGAAAGGAAAGAAAATGAAGCGAGCTTGGGAGAGTGGCTTCTCCAAAAAATTTATTGCGAAGTGATTGATTGTTACAAACCTTGTCTAAGCATATATGAAAACAGCAAATTACAAAACAAACCAAAACAAAAGCTATTCTGAGGGTAGAAAGGAGAAAAAGCCAAGCGGTCGTTTGGATAAAAAACGAATGAGACAATTTTAAGCTATACACAGTGATTTTCGCTATCATAGCGAAATTTTGCTATCATAGCAAAAATTCAGTCATAGCGAAAATTGAAAATTTTGCTAATACCCGCGAGTGATTTCAGTATGATGCGAAAATTCAGTATGCGAATTTTGCTTGTTCATCTTGTTCCATTGCTTCCCTACGGCTACTATTCCCCCTTTGCTCTATTCATTTCTTCTAGCTTTGATATTCTTCATTCACAAAACTGGCGAAATTGATAGAAAACCATATGAAATTGATGGAAATCAACCCGACTTTCTTATGATTGGATTGACACGACGATTTGGCTTCCAATTCCTACAAAAACTACATAAATAGCCATGGAATGCGATCAGAAGAATAGTAGGGACCCGAACATGTCAATTGGGTGAATTATAACAATTAATAGTACACAAGCGCTGAGAACAACGCTTTTAAAAATAGGGTTAATGGCACTTTTGAAGTAATAATCAGGGCATCCACTTTGAGGAATTTTATCTTCGTTGTGGCCTGGCATGGGGGGTCTCCCAAAGTGAGTACCAGTTGTACCGACCCTAAGGGTAGCACTTTCTCTTCGAGAAGAATCCCGATGAAGTGGGTGTTTCTGGGTTCGACTTCTCCTTCCGATGCCCGTTTGTCGGCGCTAATGAGAGATGATGGCCGGTCGACCTCGGTTATCGATCAAGACCGTAGTATTTTATTAGCCCGCGGGCCCTTGTGCAGCCGGTCATCATGGGGATGTTGGCAGCCTTCCATGTCAGAGTCCGAGAAGGTTATGGTGGTATCCAACCAATGGAGCTTGGACACGGCTTGTACCTCCAGTGTCTCCCCTGATATGATGATGCATAGGTGAGCCTTCTTGGCCGAACTGAATTCCCCACCATCGACGAATCCCCCGGAAATCGCATTGATCTCTCCTAGGGTGTTTGATGCTGAGCTGGGGCTGGCTGACGAGGTTGTGGAGGAGGTGCCTGGTTCCAATCTTCTGGAGCCACGTAACGACGGAGATGTCCACATTGGATTAGGAATTTGATTTCTTTCTTCAACTAAATACAGTCATCTGTTCGGTGCCCATGATCTCTATGGAACTCGCAGTACTTGGTTATGTCTCTTTTTGCTGAGTCCGTCTTCATTTAAGATGCCCACCTTAAAAACTTCTCATGTTGCACTTCGTATAGGACTTGAGACACCGAGGCCATTAGGGGGTGAACTGCTGAGGTGGGTACCAAGGTTGCAGCTCGGGCTAGGGTGGACCCAAGCGGTCCCTGACGTTACCTCTTCTCTTTAGATATCGATCTCTATCTTCTCTATTCCTCCGTGGAGATCTGTCTTGGTCTCTTCGTCTTTTGGGGCTTCGGTCCTACTTTTTCTCATCCTCGCTTTTCTTCTTTTGTGCGGAAGAGCTCCCCCACTAAGATATAAAGGCCTCCTTGCCGTTGATGTATTTTTTTGCTTTGGCGAGCACCTTGGCCATGCTTACCTGAGGGTTCTTTGAGATGGAGAACATTAGGTCTTTGGACTGTATGCCTAGCCCGGCGATAAAGGCGGTGATGGAAAATTTCTCATCTAGGATGTCTACCTTTAATGACTCCGAGTTGAACCTTTGGACGTAGGACCTCAGATTCTCCTATGGGCCTTGCTTTATGGTCAGCAGGTGGTAGCTCAACTTCCTGTACGTCTGGGCTCCGATGAAGTGGGATACGAAAGTGATGGAGAGCTTTTTGAAGGATGAGATTGAGGTTGGTGGGAACCTGTTGAACCAGGCCAATGTTGAGCCTTTTAATGGAAAAGGCTCTACATCGCACGAGGTCCTGGTATCCGTGCAACTCCATCTGAGTCTTGTAGGTGTTGAGGTGGTCTACGGGATCCTTTGTCCCGTCAAAGGCCTCGATCTACGGTATCCTGAATTTCACCAGGAGAGGGAAGTATAGTACCCCGGCCGTGAATAGGGATTCTGTTTGTTGTACCAGAGCATCCATGGAGACTGGGGCTCGACCTTTTACAGCCTCCTTCATATGGCTGAGCTCTTGTTGGATGTCCTGGAACCGCTGCTCCTAAGATTGTTCCTCATTCCCTTGTTGCTAAGGGGTTGGCTCATCACCTCGTCGTTCTGCAGGCATCTGTTCAGGCCATCTGCAGGGGTATGTAGGGATCCTGCCCCCTGGTTCGGCTATTTTCTCCTCCTCCATCAACGTCTCGGGGGGCGCCGAGGTGTTGTTGTTCCTCCTGTGGAATGGTATTGCGGCCTTCACGGGCCTATTGTGCCTCTTTGTGGCGTGCCCTGTTTAGTGAGTTACGCAACTCCGCACTTGACCGATTGAAGGCAGGTGCCTCCATCTGTTCTTTAGCGGCATGAAGAGCTCTGAGAGCGTCTCCTGTTTGTCTATTGTCAACGTTGTCCTATTGGTCTTACGTCCTTGGGGGGTTGGCATGACTCTTGCTCATGTTTCGAGTCGATACCATCAATCACTGAGAAATCAGTTGATTTGTAAAGACGATCATTCCCGTCGGCGCAGCCCGTGTTGCTTTTTCTGTGGTATGGGCACGGAGCTATTGGAAACCTCCGAGTCGATCCGCCGGGCCTGCACGACCTACAACCTGCACATAAATGGTGGTTTCGGAACCTCCGAGTCGATCCGTCGGGCTTACGCGACCTACAACCTACACAGGAAGGGTGTTCTGGCGAGGGGTGTGTCAACCGCCTCTCTGATGCCTAAACAGTTTTCTTCTTACGAAAGGGAAAGAGATCAACTGTTGATGGTTTTGTGATTCCATACCTTTCTTCGGTGGAATTGCTCGGTATTTCATGGGTGATCACGATGACTTTCCTTGTTAGACGGCGATACAACATCTTCCTAATTGCGTAGGGAATCTCCTCTTCCTTATCGCTACCTGAATATTAGAGGATAATTAGGGAGCCGTAATCGTGGGGGATCCTTCTTCCCTTAATGGTAGATATCGGATCATGGGAGATGGGTGTTTTCCTTTCTTACGTAAGCGGTGGATAGCGGATTATCCGTCATCGATCCTGCCCCGCAGGCTTAGTTTCAGCCACTAGGCTCGCGCCTTAAGATGTCGAGGATGGCATCGTTCGGGTCATGTGAGGCTCTTTTGCCAGCCCTACGGAGGATGCCAACCCGCTTTAAGCTTTATTGATGGTTCGTTCCCTGACCCCACGTCCTGAGCCTATGCAAACTGATTTTTTAGGCACTATCATATGCTATATGTTTATTTTAGATTTATGAGATATAATTTATTTTTAAAAGTGAGTAATGCATGTGATTGATAGTTTGGTAAGTGTCAACCTAGTTGGGATGCGCTCAAACTATAGTGATGAAATTCTCACTTTTTGTTCTCATTATTTTTCATGTAAATTATTGAAATATTGAATAAAATGGTTTATTATTTTTATTTTTATATTCCAATATTTTAAATTTATTTGTTATTTTAATTTAAATACTAAATTAAAAATTATATTTTTATATCTTTAATAATAATAAAAATTATATTTATATAATATGAAAAATAAAATATATTTACTTAGAAATTAATATTTTTTGAAAAATGGAGCCTTATCATAGCCCGTTAACACGGCCCTATTGACACTTGTACTTGGCGACCCATTGTACGGTCCACTAGCACGACCCATTGTACGACCCAGCGCGACCGCGACCACGGCATGGGGCGGCCGCGACGGGACCACGAATAATCCATGGGCTTAAGGGTCGTGCTAGGCCACCTTTTTTTCTTGGTGGCGTAGCCACGACCTAAATCCTTCCTTTGGGCTAGCACATTTCGACATGTACGCTAAAGCGTGTCGTCTTTGGCCAGCCTTTGCCCATTGGACACCTCTAGGGGAAGTGAATGGACAAATTAAAATAATTTGGGTTTTCAAAATTTATGCTTTTACCCAATCACTATTATTTCCTAATGTTTAGAGATTATATCCCATGTTATACATGATTAATCAATGATTGATATAGATGTATGTTAACCACAAACTTGTCATGATGGTTAGTTAATACTTAATATTCAAATAATTATAGTACCAACAATAATATTATTCTCTACAAATGTAAAGGATAAATTGAACAATTAGATATCCAACACAATAATAAAAAGATATGCAATGACAAAAAAGATTTTTGTATGGAAATTTAAAATCGATCCTTACATTAATTAACTATAATGTTTCAAAAATCGGACTCAACGGGTCAGTTCGATAGTTAATCGGTAACCTTTTCGGTACTGCTTTAATTTGGTTCAACCATAAATCGACCATCGATTTGGTCCTTAAACCCTGAATTGGTAACTTTTATGGTTCAATCACCGGTCTGGCTTTTAAAACATTAATTAACTATAAAGATACAAAACTATGCGGTTTCAAGATCACTAATCTAAAGCACTATTCAAAACCCAACCAAATTTACATGGCCATTTTAATCTAAAGACTTATCTTCCAATGCCTACAATTCGATTCACAGTCGCAATAGTGACATCTTGTTGCTCCATAATGAAACCTGACAGTTAATAAGTGTGTGTTCTTGAACACCGTCTCTGGTATGCAGTGAGCCTGGACGTCACTTGGTGTGTTTAGACCCAGTTCCTGAAGTTAAGACACTATTCACATTCGTACTTTGTTGGGAACCCTAAGAAGCTTTATGCGAAGCGATCAAGCTCCGTGCTAGGCGTCGATTGTGCGAGATAGATAAAAAATATATCTTCAAATAAATTAAAGCATACTCTTTTCATTAGTTTGAAGTCCTACATCCATGGGGTTGTGCCCGCGTAAAGATTTCAGCGTCGATTCAAGGTTTACAAATAGTCTTCTGTGGTATGAGACTTTCTCTCTACCCACGATCCTTCTTGAAACCTAATCACTCCTAATAGAATTCAGAATGAACTCCCTCCATTCCCCTCTCTACAACATCGCACACCCAATCCCATATTAAAAGATGAAAAATAATAAAAACATAATCTTTCACCAAAGATTAAGGCTTTTAATGTGCAATACCTCAACTGAGTATCTGCACTCTGCACTCCATCAACACATCCTAACGGAGCTCATTCTTCTTCAAACTAAGTTGTATAATCCATGATGAGCAATTTCCAAAGCCTTGAATTTATAGTCTTTGGAAGTCTTGATAGGGGTAGATCATTATCCTAACACGAATCTAGATCCTACCTTCTATTTTCTATACTTTCCTTTAATTCTAGTTTGATAGCTTAGAAGTCTAGATCTTCTGAGATTTGATCATTATGCTTTTTCAAAATAGATCCCAAGCCTATTGGTACCTTACTCCCTAAGTACCTTGCCTTTAAGCTTGAAGACTACCTTGCGTCTCACGTGTGTTCTTCCCTAGTCCAGACTTCCCAAGTTTGGTGCATCTCTATACTATGGGACACCCTTAGTCTGGACTTAATTCTAGTTCTTCCAGGGATGAGATGTTTAACCCATCAAATCTTCCTTAGGATTCATTTTATAAGCAACTATATTCTTTTAGAACCTTTGAGATGAAGATATGGACAATTTCAAACCCAATAGGTTCCAAATCTAGTTTGATGGTTTGGATGATCAAATTGGAATACTTTCCATTATCTGTAGGATGCTGATAAATCCTATTTATCTTGATGCTTCTCCTTAGAAGTCGAGAGATTAGAGGAGTCCTCTCTTGAGTAGAGTCCTACGCCTGTTTTAACTCTAGTTTGAACTTCGTCTAGGGATTGAGTCTTACTCCAAGTAGAATCCTTCCCCCATCACGATTCTTGTTGCATTAAACCACGTGGCATAGTCCTAAACTGAGTAGGTTCCTTCTTGTTGCACCAGATCACATGACTTTGCTATGTGACAAAAGCCTCATATTATCTAATTATGAATTTCAACATTATCTCTTTATTGAGATTATCTCTAGGTTATCACAATATGAATTAGTATACTTAGGCTCCAAGCAATCCTCTCTAGAGTGGAGTCCTACTTGTGTTCCTTCATCCAAGAGATTATCTTGTATGTGGATTTTCTGACCTTTAACATTATCCATAGGATCCAGAGAAGTCCTAGCCTCTTTAGTTTCTTCCTTCTGGTTGCCTGCTCCAACAATCCGAAACTGGTTTGAGTCCCAACTTAGTTCCAAACATACCAAACATAGTCCTAACTCTCCCAATGACTTAATGTTTAAACACTCAAATCTTCATGAAACTTGAACTTCAAAGTAGACATCTTCTTGTGAAACACTGGGGACACAGATAGTGCCAATTCTAAACCCAAAAATCTCCCCCTTTGGCTTTGTCTTAGGTAAAAATTCCTTCTCAAAAATGAATCAAGAAGATGCAATGGAGAAGAGGAAAGTGACACTTGACACCTTGGATGAAGATATTACTAGCCATTCACTCCATGTACCACCTTAGTACAACCCAACATATAATAGAAGAAAAAACAAGTTTACACCCCATATCGCTTCATTCTTTTCTCTTTTTTTTTCTTGTAGATCATAACTAAGGGGATTGAGAATACACCACTAAAAAAAAAAATTCCCCCTTAATCAACTGCATTGTCATCTTTAATAATATGGAATAGTAGGTCATGCAGTTGGGACTCTTTCAGTACTTCATGGAAGGAAATGACTTATTCTCTCTCTTTTTTTTGAATGCTTTGAAGTTGGAACTCCACCAACTGTTGCTGCTCATGAAGATGTAGTAGCATTTCCTCATGCACCTTAATGGTATGCTGAAGTAGTCAGGACTTCTTCAGAAGGGGTGTAGGGACTTCCTTCGTTTGAGCTTGAAACCCAAAGGGGCAGAAGGATCAAATTCAGAGTTTGTAATAGAATGAGAGATATTCTTCTCAGCCGTCTTCTTGCTTGACTGAATGCCTTGCAAGTGGTGCTCTTGGTACCACTTGTAATTGTTCCTCAACTTACTAGAATAAGGGCCAGGGATGTCAGATAGCCACTAACACCTTATGCTACTCATCTAGGATCTTAAAGATTGAAGATGGGTAATTCTAATATCATCCTGGTGGTGTCTCATGATTCGAACGTAAACGTGTAGCTAGGCATCTTCGAACCAAAAAAATTTATAAACCTAAACCTTCTACTGTTGTAGCCTAGCTACTGCAGTATAGCGGCTCTAGGATCGAACTCAAGGATGGGTTTTCTTCGGACAAATGATTTGCAATTGGCTCAAATTGGTGAATTTCAATTTGGATTTTGAGGTGGTGATTAAAACAGTGAGGGGTATTGTTTGGAAAATTGAAATTTAAATAAAATAAAATGTAAAAGATAACTCCTTGAAGTGTTAGTCACTCGGGGGGCCTGGACTAGAGGCAACCGAGGGTTTCCTGTCCTTCTCGTCGGAGGATGGCCTATAATCATTTCCCGAACCGGATCTTCATTTAGCTATCAAACCTAACCCTTAATAACTATCCTTTGAAAAATTGGTAATCACAGAGCATCAATGGTCTCGGCAATGAAAAATAACTCTCCTTGACTCACCTTACAAGGGATCATAAATGATAACTAACAAACATCAATGGATCTAACATTAAGCATCCAATGAGCCCATAAAAAGATTTTCGGGCACAACCATTCAAGGTGAATCTATGTATTAAACCTATAGTTCAAGGGAAACAAAAAACTACTGAAGAGTACTCTGTTGAAAAACTATGGGAAACTTTAGTCGCCTTCGGGATCTCGCAGACCCAACAACCTTCTTCTTTAGGGAGAAAGGGTTTCTAGCCAATCATCCTCCGAGTTGTCATCCTCAGAGGGTGTTTGGCAACCCAGAAAGTGAGAGAAAAAGAGAGAAAAAGAAAGAAACTGGAAAAGAGCGGCAAAAATAAAAGCTGTCGTGCCAAAAATTTATTAATGGAGAAAAGATACTTTTACAGTGCTTGTGTGTGGCTTTTATATTGCCCCTGCCAAGCAAAATTACAAAAAGAACCAAAATCAAAAGCTATTACAAGGGATAAAATGGGAAGAAAACCAAAAAGGGGAAATTGTGTGTTAATAAGTCAAACAGCAATAGGAAGGGAATAGAAAACAGGTGAATAAAGCAGCATGAGGTGAACAGTGGCAGCAGAGGCAATTTTGCAGGTTGCAAAAATTTCGCAGCCCTACCAAATTTCCCGTAGGCTCCAATTTCCATGCATTTTCTGCTCTTCTTTTCTTTTAGTTTCTGATCTACAATGCTTAGTTCGACTTGAATTCTTCGTGCTTGGATTGACTCAACAATTTTGGCATCAATAGCTTGCAAAAACTACAAAATTAGCCACAAAATGCGATCAGTAGTATAGCCGGGACCTTAATGTGCCAATCAAGCACCACTACTGATTAGTACACAAAAGGTGCTCAAAACCTGTAATAAACAGGGCTCAAAATAGCACTTTTTGAGCACTATCACACCCCCCAACCTACACATTGATAGTCCCTTAGCAATGAAAGAAAGAAAGAAAGAAAGAGCATGCAAAACAATATCAAAATTATGTTTACAAAAATGGTACTTCAAAAAGGGTGTGAATGAGTAATGCCTAACCCTCGATGAGAATCACTGAAACCCTTGCCCAATAACTATCTCGAGAGAATGAATGCCATACAGAATCGAGTATCAAAAGAGCCTTCCTCTTGGTGAATCAACCAGAGACTTCCACCCAAAACCTAAGTGTTTATTTGATTAGTTCTCAACAATAAACCTCAACCGCACTCTCCCAACCAAGCACGTCCACCCAGACACTAACCAACCTAAATAGACCGCACCCACTCTTATTCCACAACTCTTTTGTGTTGTAGGGTAACATCATGAATCGACCTCACCAGCCCAAGCATAGGGATCTACTAATGACTCCCAACCAATTAAGGCTTTAGGCACCAAGTCATAAGGATCTTTCGACCACTAACTCTTCAGGTTTCACCTCGAACTTCGAATGATTTCAAGACTCCAACACCTACAACTTACTAAACCTCACCCATCCACCCATGTCATGAGCACAAAGCCTGGGTGACTCCCAACCAAATGTCAGTATAATCGGCTTTAAAGACTTCACACATACCCTCGACCGTGCTTGGGTTTCAAGGCAAAGCGTTGCAATTTTCTTCTTTTTCTTTTTCTTTTCCACTTCTTTTTATTTTGGAAGACACATTGGCCTTCTTTTCATGGGGGTCCTTAACCTATTAAAGGTAGTCAACGAAACCAGGGTAGGTTTTACAAAGTTTAGGAGGTTAGGCAGTTCTTTAGCCTATTGTTGAAACCTAATGTGCACAGTGTGTGGTTAGCTAGAGGTGGAAGAAAAAGGTTTAAAGCAACAAGAATTCAACTGATCATTCACTTAATTAAGAATGAAATCAATCTAACATCAAAAAATTTTGACAAAGTTTCAATTTTTCAAACTGCAGGCTAGGCAAAACACAAAAAAAAAAAAAAAAAAGGGTGTAATTTTTGAAAACTTCAAGTGCAAGCTGTAAAGTGTGTATTATATAAAAAAAAATGACTATATTTTCAGCTTTTCAAAAACAAACTAACAGCTTCACAAACAAAACAAACAACTATACAAAAGGAAACTAATTAGAAAGTCATTAAACTTAACAAAATAGGCTGTTTAAATGGAAACAACATAATAAATGCCACTTCCTTCGCTAACTCTCCCCCCAACCACATGTCTCATTGTCCGCAATGGGGCTTGGATTAGAAATTTAGGGAAGGAAGTGTTACCTCCTTGATGAGATGTACCCATTTTTGGATAGGAGACTTCACAAGCTTTCCATCGAGACCTTGTTCACTCCGTTTAGGCTTCAAATGAACAAGTTGGAAGAATAATAGAGAAAAAAAAGTGACCAGTTGGAGCACTTTGAAAATTTCACCTTTATAAAAATTTCAAAAGTGTTCTTTCTGGCTAGATTTAGATTCTACACTTTCTAAGCTTTCCAACGGTTCCAAGATTACCTAAAACAGAGTTTGGATGAAAAAGTTATGGTCCAAACAAAATTGGGCTACGAAACTTCATGAAAATTGAGCAATCATGATTTTTTTTTTTTTAAAAACTGCTATTTTTGGTTTTTGTCGGTTCCTCCGTGTGCTGCTACAAGGGTTTTTCGAAATTTCCATTTTTGCAAGGGTTGTGAAATTTCGCAACCCTTGCGAAAATTGCTGGGTTTTACTCTTTTGCTCCTGTATCTCTCCTGCTTCAAAAATTTGACCAAAACTGCAAAAATAAACACAGGAAAAATTAGAAAAGATGCAGAAAAATAAAAAATAAGCTAGAAACAAAGATTAAATTAAAATTGGAGGATATCTAAAGAGAAAAACTAAATAAACCAAAATAAAATAAAATAAAGCAGGAAAATTAAAACAAAAGGTGGGGGAGATTGAGTGCGGCCCCCCCCCCCCAAAAAAAAACCAGTTTCTCAAGCCTTTGGAGGCTATTGAAACTGGTGGAGCTTGTAGAAATGCTAAGGTCTAGGTGCTCCAAACCTAAACCAGCACCCAAACCATCCGCTATGCCATGCAGTGTGAGCAGCTGCCAATGTTTTTGATGTGGTGGCGAAGGTCTGAACAGAGGCCACTAACTTCCTAAAATATTGCACAGGCAGCGAATGTAGGATGGCCTTAGCTTCAATTGTACAGGAGTTGTGTGCTTCAGTATAAGCCAGGCCAGCAGTGTGATATGCAATCGGTGATACACCAGGTCATTAGACGTCAGTTTAAATTGTGCTTCGCTCTTCCACTACATCCTTTCCACGCCGCCCTCCTCATTCAAGATTTGGGGGCTCTTTTCCATGGATGCATACACCAATATTTGAGGATTCAAATAATAGTTGGTCGGAGCATCGGGCCTCCACCATGGTGTCACTTAGGCACTCCTCCAAATTTTCTTCCTCTTGATGAACATGTTGCCGAAAGGGCGCAGCCTTGAAATTGATTTCTCAGCAGTTGTCACCCTCTCGCTCCATTTCACTTTGAAGCCCATCTAATTTTTGGTTCAGAGAGTTCTCCACAATATGAATTCTTTTGACTTAATTGGGCATTGAATGTCTTCTGCTCTTCCATAAAGTCACCCACTAGATTAGTGAGGTTCAGGATGGCTTGCTCAACTGGAGAGGTTGACTGTGGTGGTTCGAGGGTCGATGAAGAAGCATATCAAGGGATTCGGGAGGAGGTGTATATTGCATAGGTTCTGGTCCCCATGAGAGGTTTAGGTTGTTCCTCCAACTAGGGTTGTAAGTATTTCTGTAACACCCCGAAATATACCCTAGTCGTTTTCGACATGTTTAGGCACAGCTTTATGGAAATTTTCTAATAAAACGATGCACTGAACACATGAGAGCAAAGCGTGTGGTAAATATGTAATTTACCACTTGATTAGTGCCCAAAAAGTGCTATTTTGAGCCTTATTCGAGATAGGTTTTGAGTACTTTTTGCGCACTAATCATATCAATTAAGCCAATTGATGTGTGTGTTTAGTTCCACTAATACCATTTCGAGCTTGTTTTTTGGGTGATTTTGCAGTTTCGACTTCAGCCTGTGTTTAAGTTGACGATAATATACGTAAGTTTAATGACGAGGGAAACACTGTGGCTTTCAACCATCCAAAATATCAAAATTCAGCGTGGAATCACAATGTGATGAAGAAGAATGCAAAGGAGGATGCAAAGGGAAAAGCAGTGGAAGCGGAGTAATTCCAGAAATTCGCTATGATTGCTAGGCCTCTCAATGATTGCGAAAATTTTGCAAACCATAGCGAAAATTCTCGACAATCCCAGCTTAAATTGAAAATTTCGCTAGGCTAGCGCAATTCGTTAGCCAGAGAAATTATCGTGCCTAGCGAATTGGGAATCAATCTTAGCTCACATTTAATTTTCGCTAGGCTAGCTAAAGGCTAGCCAGCAAAAATTACCTTTTGATAGCTAAATTTTCCACCCCCGTCATTCCCGTGTACTTCACTGTGGCTAGAGAAATAATAGGCTAGTTAAATTCACTATCCCAGCGAAATTCTCCCCGCACAGCGAAATTCCCACTGCTAATTTTGTGTATTTGTTCCTAAACGACTACGCTTTTGCATACCACCCTCGTCTCGATCCCAATGTTTTAGGCATTCTGTATTTTCACACTTGGGGTGGCCTATATAAGCCCCCAAGGATTTTGTAACCCTAAGCAACTTTGATTTCCAAGAAGATTTCAGCTTTCATTTTAGGGTTTGCTTTTCTCTTCTCTCCTCTTTCTTTCATTTTCAGTCGCTTGAACACCCCCTCGAGGATGACAACTCAAGTGGATGCTCGGGCTTAAGTCTTATAAATTTTTGGAAGAGGGAAGGCTGTTAGCTTGGTTTTTAAATGTCAGTGTCCCCATGTTTTAAAATGCCTGGTGCACTCAGATTTATGCCTCCAGCTTTTCAAACTAGGGTTTAATGTGCCATTTAATGTCATTACTTGGGCTAATATCACATGCTTTAGGTACAGCAGCATACTTATTGTTAGATGTGACCGGAGAGCTCTTAGATGGCCTTTACGAGCCACCGAAACAGGTTGGAGTGTTAGGGTTTTAAACTCGAAGGGCCGTGGAATGCATGTTGCCCTGGTTGACTCAAATAGGAGTGGTTCGTAGGGTTGGGGCTCTTTATAGTTAAACAAAGATCCTATAGTGGCTCGACTATAGGTCAAGCACAGCAATGCGATGGAGAACCCATGGATAATTTGTTAACCCCATTTTATCAAGCTAGTGACCTAAACCTTCAAGGTTACCATTTCACACTTTCAATTAAGCCATTACAGTTAGTCAGTAACCAAACAACTCCCACTGTTTTGAAACAAATCCACAAATCCAAACAAAAAGCCTCACCATTTTCAAACACTTATGCAAGCCATTCATAGGATGAAAACCCATCCCCGTGTTCGACCCGAGACTGCTATACTAAAGAGTTTGACTACTACAGAGGAACATAGGAAACAAATTTTGATTCCGCCACCCTACCGCGGGCACGAATCAAAACGGCGCTGTCGGGATGGTGCCAAACTACGCTTGATGAGTCAGCGGTACTTGTAATCCTCATTACAAGTGTAGGCAGACCTTTTTAGACCCTTTTGACTCGCTGTCAGAATCGCAAGTTTACCATTTGGCAAGCATCGCACTATTTTTGTTTTTTTTTCACAATACAATTTTTATTTGGACTAACATTACCCCTTTTTGTAAGTTTACTGAAGTTCTTTAGTTGTCTTATTTTCAGGTACTGTGTGTTTATGCAAAGATTTGGGACAGAGGGATATCGTAGATTTGCAAAGAGTGAAAAACTAATTGAACAAGGCTGCAAATCGGGCAGCACAAGGACTAAATGGATCCTCTACTCCTGGCAACATCAAAGTCAACAAACACCTCCCATGAACTCCAAAGAATGATAGATCCATGAGGGATCACATACACCCTCCTAGAGTTAAGGTGCCTCCTGCATCATACTCAGCATAGTGAGGCCCTATTTGTGCCCCTACTCCCACATACATATCATGGTATGGAAAATGAAAACCCATACACTCATAATAGGATTTTGAGGAAGTTTGCATTACCTTTAAGGAAGGTAATGGTTTGACATGGATTGGCCGGGTTAAAGGCATTTCCATCACCTCAAGGACAAGGCCAAGATATGGGCTTAACTTTAATCGAGGCCCGTAAACCATTAGAAATCAATGAGCTGGCAGTGTATTCTTAAAGAAATTCTTCAAGATCACAAGACCAACAATTTGAAGAGACAATCTCACACCTTTTGCAGCTCATAAGACGAGAGGTCTCTACTAAAGGTCGGGAGAGATTTATGGAAACTTAATGTGCATGCCCACACCACATGGGTTTGATACATGGATGCTTGTAAACCACTTCTTATGGTGGTATGTCTCCAGCCATGAAGCAACTATTGGAGACCATGTGTGGGGAGATTTTCTCTCAGCAAGCATCCCGATGAAGTCATACGGATTTTTGAACTACGCAATGAACTTCTAAGGGTTGGGATGAGCCAAACCCGAGAGAAATGGAAAAAATGAGGCCCTCAGCCAACCCTAGGGGAGGAATTTATGCACTGTCAGAGGACATGGAAATGAAAGCTAGGATTTCAACCTTAGCTAGGAAGGTGGAGGAGCTAGAAGGCAAACGACTCCACGGCAGCAAGATCAAAATCTTACAAGAAGCCAATCCCCTCGCAGACCAATTTCCAATCCACTCCGCCCACCTCGTAAGAACAAGATCTCAAGGTCTCTCTAGCGGGTTAAGGATTTGATGTCGAATATGCAAATGTCGTAGTCAATACAAGCCACCACAACCCAATGCTCCATATGGGGAATGCACTCCATAATTCCACCTGGAGGAATCACCCTAACCTCTCCCAGAACCTAACTCTCATGTGCCCCCAGCCAAACCACATGCTTGGTCTCCACCTCTCAACTTTCACACAATCCACCACCATCCTCCTCTCCTATGGAAACGCTTTCACAATCCTTGGTGGGTGGTGGGTGTGTGGTGGGTGTGGGCAGGCAACTCAAAGAGCAAAAGGATCAATGTACAACTAGCACAAAGGATTGATACTGTAGAGAGCACACTTAACAAGAGAATAGATGGGCTTGAGAGCAATCTTAAATCAGAAAATTGACAACCTGCAGTATTCAATCACAAAGATCAACAACATCGGAGGTAGAGGAGTGAAGGTTTCCTTCCCAAACATCAAGCAAACCGAAAGCAGGAGTCCATGAGGTAGTTCATCCAAAGAATTCAGAGCTTGGATGTGGTGTGAAGGCACAATACTTTGAGGAGTGGAAAGAGGTTGATCACCCCATGCCCAAGCCCCTCAAGGAAACCAAGGAGAAGAATTAGGAGCCTAACACATTTTCCAAGGTGAGGACTCAAGGAAGCACTGCATGCCACCTCCATTTCCACAGCACTAAGAAGTAAAGAAGGCATCCCAAAGAAAGTGTGCATCCTAGAAGTCCCATGTGAAGGTGAACATACCCCTTGACATCATCAAACAAAGTCCCCGCTCTATGCAAAGTTTTGGCGACCTTTGTACAATCACAGCGGTCAGTATCGAGAAAAGGCATTTTAGGGGCCGAGCAAGTCGTGCTGTCATAATCCAAAGCAAGAACCCAAATAAATACAAGGATCCAAGATCCTACAATTTCGGAAGCATCGTGGGACTAGCATAGACAAAGCAATCGCTGATTTTAGGAGCTACAGAACCCCATCGCCATGTCAAAGGTATAAGCGCTAGGGTTCGGGAGAGCTTAAACCTACCAACATCACTCTATCATCAACATCGACGGTGAAGATCCCAAAAGGGGATAGTTGAGGATGTGTTGGTCGCTGCAGACAAATTCACTACCCAGACTTTCAGGTGCCGACACCGAGCCACAAGAATGGGCCCAATCAATATGTGCCAATTATCCGGAAGACTATTTCTAGCACCGCCAATGCAATCATCAATACGTCGAAACGGAGTCGCGTAACTTAATTTTAGTAACATGACATTGAGCTGAACATATTTCACTTGAATAATGGGCACAAGTCGGGTGGAAGATGAAAATCGCGACTGAGGCAAAGTCTGTTTCGCGGGTCGGATGCCGAAGTCGAATGTCCAAGAATTGCCAGAATAGCCAAAATTGGGCGCGGCGCAGGTGTCGTGTGTCGCCATCAAGATCTAATGCGGCAATTGCTCAATTCGTGACCAACCAATGGAAAGAAAAGCAACCATAGCATCGAACATCAAGGCCGCCAGACAAACCATCAGCAGGGTTGAGGAGATCCTCCCTCTCACCTACCACAGCAATTTGTGACATCGACTGGTTTCGTGTTCTCAAAAACCGAATTGAAGTTCAATAAATTTTACTTTTATTTCTTAATTTGGTCAATTTAACACTTTCAGCTATTTTTAGTAAGTTTCCTAATTTAGTATCTTTCTATTTTAAGCAATTTTGTCTAAATTTTATATTATCTTATAAGAAATTATTAGGATATATTTTATATAATAATTTTTATTTTTATTTTTAGTATTATTTTAATTTTCATTTAATGTTGAAAATATGAATTGCAGCGAATCAGTTCAAATTCATATACGAAATGACTCCTCCTACGCTTCGAGTTTTTATTTAAACTGTGAGGTGCCAAAAGTCTTCATTCCAAACTTTCCTCCTCCCCACCCAGCCAAACACTGAGAGCCTCTCTTCTGACATGGCAGCTGACACCGAGCCTCTCGTTTCGGCTAAACAAGACTGGGGCCTAAATTTGCACACGAGCCCTTCCTCAGGCTTCACGCCTCCCCGCGGCCGAAATCTAACGAGACACCGCAATCACGGCGTCGAGCCCCGATTCCGGGCACGAGCCCCGCCCAAATTTCGCAGACAGCCACTCTTCACCGGGCACTGGGAGCACCGAGCCTGCGCACGCCGCTTCTTCGCCTCTAGTCACCGCCGGCCGCACTCATTCATCGCCAGCGGAGCTCTCCGTCACCCGCAAAATCATCGCTCGATTCAATCTGGGGAGTCCCCACCGCCTCGCAGGCCTGGTTCAAGAAGGAGCTCCCCGGGTTCCATTTTGGTCGGGAGAGCCCCAGCCTCTGCCTTTTTCAGACTATCGGCTGCGAAAGACTGCAGGCGGGGGTCCCGCCTCAAACCCTGGGCCTGCCCAGACTTCAGCTGGGAGGAGCAGTCCTGGGCCCAGCCCCGATTCCGCACCCCGTACCAGCCTCCAACCCCCGAGGCGGGCCCCCCGAGGAGCCTCGGGTGGGTCTGGGGAGGTACCAGACTGGACGGACCCCTGCCCCTCTTCACCCGCATCCTCCACAACAGATCCGGGGATTCGCCTCCCAAGCCAGTCCAGACTTATGAACCTGGGAGAGTCCTCATCCCTAGCCACAAAATTGGCCGCCTCACACGCCGCAGGCGACCTCATCTCTCAGCTTATCGCCCAGCCTCGAGGATCAGGAGGCCCTTATTCGTCGAGCACCCTATTCCGGGAATGTGGCTTCACCAGAGATTTTCGCCAGGAGTCGCATCACGATGTGCCGTGACCGATGGTCGAATTTCAGATTCGTGGACTCGATGCGCTGATCGAAAGCATTACTCATTGTCATTGGCTCATGGTCGCCGAGGCAGCCTATTACTCCCGTGGTACCCAAAGCCTCTACCATTCGATGATTCTCCGGAGCCGCGAACCACCCGGGAGCCCGCTCACTATAGATGATCGACCAGATGCCCGAAAGCAAGGATATCGGCCAGATTGGGCCCGCAGACAGCAGTGTGCCAATGTCGAGGAGCATGAGACCTGGCCTCACTGACTCACTGAGATGGTCCGCAGCCCGCCGAGACACCATGCAAACAGACTCGCACTATTCCGAGGCGCCCCGCCCCTCATATACTTTATTGATCATCCACGCGACAAATTTCATTCCGCAATCCAAGACTACGCATACCGTAGTGGGGCCAATCCTCGAGGCTCAGACTCCCGATCTCGTAGAGGGATTCGGTTCGCCTCCGAGCTAAGGATGACCTCCATCGATTGAAGACAAGGCTTCACCGCAAGGGCCGTCGGCGTAGAGTCTACCCTCGCCGATGCCACGACTCCCGAGCCAGTCCCTGAGCACCTGGGCTTCCTGAGGAGCCTGACAGAGTGAGGATTAGATGCCCTCTGGTCCCGGCTGATGACAGCGATGGTGATGCCGATATCTTTCTCCCCAAAGAAGGACCAGAGGAGGGTGCGACGAGGAGCTGGGAGGATCTCTGCAAGAGATGTGCTGCTCCTAAGGACGAGATGAGACCAGCCGCCGCATATATCTCCCTCCATCTCCTCCTCCACCTACTTCAGTCAAGCGTACCGCTGATACTCCGTGCCCATTCTATATAGCACAACATTCAATCGAGTGGCGCTCTCAAAGGCCGGGCATCAAGGAGCTAGCGTGTTGCGGATGATGTATGCTCATTGGTCGCACCCAGCAGCACAGATCGTGAGGTCGGGCTCGAGCCGAGGCCACTGGGAAAGTGTCATGCCGATGCTCTAGCAGATCATGGAGTCACCTCTGCTTCCCCGCAGATGTTCCCCATCATCGATGACGCCACAGCGAAGACCACCTCGCCACAAAGAATTTCAGACATGCCGGTCACAAAGAATGCTAGGTTTGGTCCACCACCACCACGAGATCAGGTGGTCGCATTCGTCTCTAACTTTCCTATCCCATATTACATGTCTATGCTTTTCGTGGAGGAAAAGTTAGAGGTAGAGGCCTTCACTATGTTTTGTATAGTTTTCGCCTTTATCAAATGCCTACTAATTTTGTGTAGAGTTCATGTATTAGCCATAGTAGCATAAATGTACATTTTTGTATGTTCAGCTATATTAAGCATGTACTAGCCATTTTGCTATATATCAAAAGCTGCGTATTATTTCCAGCTTTATTACACTTGCAGTATATCACTTATGTGCCTCCACTTCGGTGTATCTTTGCTTTTAATTGAACAATTGAATTGCCTTTAATTGGAGAATTGAAACCCTGTTGTTACCTTAATGTTAGAACAATTCCATGTTTGATTCAGTTTTTGGTCAATTGAAGTTTCAGCATATTCAACCTTGAACATTCTTGGCCACTCCACACACGCACACCGATTGTTCCACAGTGCCGTGAAATTATGTACCTCCTTTCACTTTGCAAAGCCGGCCTTAGGCATGTGACGACCCCATAATAGGTTTGTGTTACCCATATTTGAAGACCAATGTAGTCTTCCAAAAAGGAAAAGAAAAAGCAAAAAGAAAAGAAAAGAAGAAAAAGAAAAATAAAGTCGTGACGCTCGGGCTTTGAAACCCGAGCACCCAGCCCGAGGGGGCATATGGCGAAGCTCTCAAAGCTCGATGCCCTAAACCCTAATCGTCAGAGCCATCGACTTAGTGTTCGGCATGGTGGATAGGTGGAGCTCTAGCGGTTGTAGGTGCTTGATTCCTCTAAGTCAACTGAAGTCCTAGGCGGTTCGTAGAGTTTGCGGCTATGATCCTTTTCGCTTCGATGCCCTAAACCTTTAATTCGCTGGGAGTCATCTAGGACCTGCTACACTGACTTGGTGAAGTCGAGTTTTAAGCATTGCACCCTACAATGAAGTCAAATAAAGAAAGAAGAGTGTAGCTTTTCCTATCTAGGTTGTTCAACAGCTTAAGGCCATGCCAGTAGCTAGGTTGGGGGGAGGGAATAATTTTGCAATTTATCGTCTTAATCCGGTTACATTAGGAACCATTGCACTTTGGTGGAAATTCAAAGCCGAGGAACCATGGATCCGATGTTGACCTAAAAACTTGATCTTATATGGTTTCTATTCTCTCTGCTGGTTTTCTCAAACAAGGTATCAATTATTCATTTTTAAAGGTAATAATTCTATTTATACATACCCTTTTTTGAATCATAAACTGAAAGCACGATGCAATCTTATTGTTTTGCATCGCTAAGGACTAGCAACGTGTCGGTTGGGGGTGGTGATTAGTGCCCAAAAAGTGCTATTTTGAGCCCTATTCGAGATAGGTTTTGAGTACTTTTTGCGCACTAATCATATCAATTAAGCCAATTGATGTGTGCAGGTCCATTTAGTTCCACTACGACCATTTGTTTGCGTGATGCTCAGGTTTCTACGTAATTCTCAGCCAACGCGGCTTAAGCTGATGATGTAATATACAAAAAGCCTAATGATGAGGAAACATCGTGTTTTCAACCATCCAAAAATATCAAAATTCAGTATGGAATTGAAGGCAATGTGACGGAAGAAAGAGCTGCAATGACATGCAAGTACAAAGCAATTAAGCTGAGTACCCAGAAATTTCACATGATTGCGGTGTGCCTTCTACTGATTGTGGCAAAATTCTTTATAAACCATAGCGAAAATTCAAGATCTCTAGCGAATTGAAAATTCTCATTAGGTTAATAAATTTCGTCAGTTAGTTAGCGAAATTCACACGTTTCAGCGAAATTAACCACTTTATTCACAATTTTAGCTAGCGAAATTTCAATTAGCTAGCCAAATTCACCGTTGATAGCGAATTTTCCACTCACATTCGTACTCGCTAGGTTAGCGAAATTCATTATCCTAGCACCTCCCGCATAGCGAAATTCTCGCCCCAAGTAATTTTGTATTTGTTCCTAAACGACTACGCTTTTGTGTATTACCACCTCATTCCTCAGAGTGCCTGGCAATGTTTTAGGCATTCTTGTATTTTCACACTTGGGTGGCCTATATAAGCCCTCCCATGATTTGTAACTTAAGCAACTTTTGATTTCCAAGAAGAATTCAAGAAATTTTCATTTTAGGGTTTGTTTTTCTCTCTTTCTCTCCCTCTTCTTTCTTTCATTTTTCTAGTTATTAAATCACCCCCTGAGGATGACAACTCAAGGGATGTCGGGCTAAGTCTTATAGCCTTGAAGAGGAAGGTTGCTAGCTTGGTTTTGGGGTCGCCGTGTGTCCCCTATGTTTTATAAATGCTACAGCATCGATTTATGGCTCCCACTTTTCAAATCCAAAGGGTTTAATGCCATTTAATGTCATTACTTTGGCCAATACTTGCTATAAGCTTTTAGGGTACACTAGTATACTTATTGTTGATGTGACCGATATTCTAGGAGGCTCTACGCCACTAAAATGATGTGTTGAGGTTAGGTTTTAAACCTGGGCAATAGAAATGCATGTTACCCGTAAGGACTAAATAGGAGTGGTTCTAGGTTAGGTTTTATAGTTAAACAAAGATCCTAAAGCAGGGCTCGACTATAGGTTGCTGCCATAAATGCGAGGATATAACCCGAGGGACACTTGTTAACCCGATGTTATCAAGCTAGCAGACCTAAACCTTCAAGGTTGCCATTTCACACCCTTCAATTAAGCCATTACGCTTAGTCAAGAATCCAAACAACTCCCACCTGCTTTGAAACAAATCCACAAATCCAAACAAAAGCCTCACCATTTTCAAATGACTTATGCAAGTCATCTGGTAGAGAAAACCCATCCCCGTGCTCAATCTTGACCCCGCTTATGTCAGTGAGCTTGACTACTACAGAGGAACATAGGAAACAAATTTTGTTGATTCCGCTCACCCTACCGTGGCATGAATCACCACTTGAGGACCTAATGGTCATAAAAGGGAAAGACTAGGGGTTAATGTATGAAATGCTTGAAAATGAAATGCAAATAGAAGGAGTTATGTGCTTAAAGCCAATTAGAGAGACTTAAAACCAAAAATGGGTTTTATTTGTCTTGGCCAAACATGGCCTTTAACCTGGGGCCACAATATGAGGTGAGAGGCAATTGGTCTCTCTATTCGAGAGACCAAAACGAGAAGAGAAAAAGGAAGAGGAAAAGAGAAAAGAAGAGGAAGAGGAAAAGAAGAAGAAGAGAAGAGAAGAAGAAAGGAAGAGCAAAAAGGTATGGAACTATGACTATTAGTATGGAATCTAACATTTAGTATGTATTACTTGGATTTTCTTGTATGGATACATGTTTTGGGTTGTGGGTTGTAAGAAACCTAACCCTAGAATGAATTCTTGTATGGAATCAAGAGTATAGAATCCTCCTTCAGGTTGATCTATGGTTAAATCAAAGTACTGAGTTAGGGTTTAGAACAAACCTTAACAAATCTTTGTGTTTGGTTTATGTATGGGTTATGACCCATATGTGAGTTGTTTTGGGATTAATCCATGAAAGGTTTTTGAAGAAAGACATGTATTGAAAGATGATTTGAGTAGAATAGAGGTTACAAGATGAATATGGAGTGGTTTTGATGTGTATATTGATTATTGAGTTGATTTGGGTACAAAAATATGGAAAAATGGGAGAAAAACCACCTTTCTCCGAAGCCTCCTGAGGTGGTACCGGTACCAAATGCAGGGTACCGTACCATAAGTGTTCGTCAACTAGTACCCAGAGATGCCTGCTTTTCTTGAATCAGTTTTCGTATTTTGGCCATAACTCGTCATTTCTTATCCATTTGAGTGATTCAAGTTTAGTTTAAACTAGGACTCAAGGAGAACAAAACCCTCGAAATAGGTACCTTCAAATTCCGACTCTATGTGGCCTAAAAATCATACTCATAGCTATGTTCAAGCCAATTTCTGGTTCAGTTTTTGAACATAGTGTAGTCCCGTTTGTTTAGGACATATCTTGAGTTTCTGTTCCGATTTAAGTGCAGGATTCCTGTACGGAGAAGGAACCCTTAGAACCCTTAGGGCTTCAAAGGAGTACACAAAGAACCAGGTGTCAAATATGGAGTTAAGACCCTGAAATGGGTATTTCAAACTGTCCCTTGTGTAATATGGGAAAAATGACTAGTTTGGCATGAAAATGTCATAACTCTGAAGTTCGATGATTCAATTGGAATGATTCCAATTTCTAAGTACAGATCCATGTAGGAATAAGAATACATGAATGATGTGTGAATACATAGGCATTATACCGCATAAGTATAAGGAAATGCCATATGTAATAGGGCATGAAACAAGAAAAGTATAGAATGTAATATGTATAGATGTGTTCAATAAACATGAATATGATATGAAATATGAAAATGAATCAAATGGAATATGTATAAACATGAAAGGAAATATTATGTCACAAACATACAATGGTTAAGTTATATATGATTATTATCACATAATCTAGAAAGATAACTAATGATGCGAAATACATTACGATAACGAATGCACGCTCGACGGCATATGGCACTTCATTAGTGCTACTAAAGACTCGTTACGCGGCATGATGTTCTCGATATGTTCATGAAACACATGGCTACTAAAACGACAAACAGATAGATTCAACAACCGAATTTTGTCGTGAATGTACTCTTAATTTCATAGCCATGAGATTGTAATGTTAAATGTGAGATCATGACACATCAACGACAAATGACAGGATTCAACAACTTAATCTATCATGAATGTCGACTTCTATATTAATATGAGTTTGCAATATTGAACGTGAGATTCACATTGCTAACAATAAACATGACTAGATCTCCTCAACTGTCGTAATGTCAATTCTATAGTCAAAGTGAATCATATTGTTAAATGCGAAATCACATTGCTATCGAATGACAACAGACAGATTCAACAATCAATCACGTGAATGTCGATTTAGTAGCCATATGTGAAATCACAAACTGAAACGAGAAAAGAAAAAGAAAGAAAATGATTTGAGAAGAGTATTTGAACAAGTATAAGATCCGTAATACAAGTATATGTTCCGTAATAAAAGTATAAGATCCAAAATACAAGAATAAGCTCTGTAACACAAGTATAAGATCTGTAAGACAAGTATATGCTCTGTAATACAAGTATAAGTTCCATAAGACAAGTATATGCTCTGTAATACAAGTAGGAGATCCGAAATATAAGAATAAGCTCCGTAATACAAGTATAAGATCCATAAAACAAGGACATGCTCCGTAG
Organism: Tetrastigma voinierianum; assembly: GCA_016808115.1. Lineage (NCBI taxonomy): Eukaryota > Viridiplantae > Streptophyta > Magnoliopsida > Vitales > Vitaceae > Tetrastigma > Tetrastigma voinierianum. The sequence continues at coordinate 580,488 of JAEQBH010000120.1, forward strand.
TATAAGTATAAGATATCAGAAATTTTACTGCACCAAGAAGGTTCAAGCTCCTGAATCACTACAAGAGATCTGGATAAGTATTAGTCTGACAGAAGTTCAAGTAGATGTCCTTTGGGAAGATCTGAATAATTATAAGTCCGAGATAAGTATCTATATAAGTCCGATATATATGTCCTTTGAGAAATATGAATAAGTATGTGTCCTACGAGAGATAAGTATAAATATGTGTCTTATGGGAGATCGGAATAAGAATGAGTCTGTTATAAGTATAAGATCCGAATGCTATAAGTATAAGATCCGAATAAGAATGAGTCTGTTATAAGTATAAGATCCTATAAGTATAAGTTCCAAATAAGAATAAGTCTGCTATAAGTATAAGTTCCGAATAAGAATAAGTTTGCTATAAGTATAAGATCCGAATAAGAATAAGTTTGCTATAAGTATAAGATCCAAATAAGAATAAGTTTGCCATAAGTGTAAGATCTGAGTAAGTATAAGCTTGCTATAAGTATAAGTTCAAGATCAGATATGAGAGAGATTCTGGAACAAGCATAAGTCAAGGTAAGGATAATTATGGTATGTAAATGTGTTATATGAATTCATGAAGATTCTCCTAATATATGTTATCGTTATATGTTTATTATGATTCAATATAAATGCATGTGTACCGCATGTTATAAGATACGCTTTCCCACTAAGCTGCAAGCTTAGCGTAGTTTTTAATCCGTAGGCATGTAAGAAGGAGACAAAGATCTAGATTATGTCATATTAGCACACTAGTAAGGTTCACTACATGTGTATTCCGCAGCCCGATTTGTAAATGTAAAAGTACGCTTTTGTATCAGAATGGACTTATATGTGTATAGATTTGTATATGATATTTTGATTGGCGTTAAAAAAAAACAGTGAAAGATCCCCAGATATAGTCTCGTGGTCTTCCTGATCATTCAGATTCACGGCCTTACCCGGAACGGGGTGCATTACCTCCATATGGTGCAAATGGTTTGGAGGTAACTACGATGAAGGCACACTCATCCACGGATGGTTTTTACGCCTCCCTACGGACCTATATGCATTCGATTGCTCTCCACTAGTTTCGACTCCGCAGCTTCTTTCTCTAGATGTTCCATCGGGTTCAAACTAATATTCAAATTCAACATCGACTTGTAGAACACTCCGATTGACCAACCCGCCTTCATAATCTACTCCACCTAACATGTTCTCCTGCTAGAAAACAGGGCAACACTAAACAAGAAAAAAAAAAAGGAAAACAATTCTACCAAAACTAAAAAGAAAGAGAAAAGAAAATTCACCATAACTTGTGATGAGGATCACAAGTGTTCAGTATATCATCATTTGCACTTAGGCACCATCCCCGGCAGCAGCGCCATTTGATTCGAACATGAACGTGTAAATAGCAGTAGCTTCGAACCAAAATTTATAAACCTTAAACCCCACTCCAGCTTCCAGCTACCCAAAGATAATCGCCTAGGGTCAAACTCATGGATGGGTTTTCTTCAGAAAAATGATTTGAAATTGGCTCAAATTGATGAATTTCAATTGTATGGATTTGATGCATTTAAAATAAAGGAGGGGTATTGTTTAAAAACTGAAATTTAAATAAAATAAAATGTAAGAGAACTCCTTGAAGTGTTAGGTCACCGGGGTCGAATCTGTAGGGCACCAGGCTCTAGGGTCCTTTCTCAAGGCTGCTAGGTTTGATGACCTATAGTCATTTCCCTTCAACCGATCTTCGGGCTTAGCTATAAACCTAACCCTGACACCATCTCGGAAAATTGGAACGCCAGCGATCAATGGTCTCAAGAAGTGAAAAACAACTCTCCTTAACTCACTCCATAAGGGACTGTCATAAATGATAACTAACAAACATCAATGGATTCAAATATTACATCCAATGAGCCTAAAAGATTATCAAGTAATAATCATTCAAGGTGAATCTAAGGGATTTAAACCTATAGTTCAAGGGAAACACAAAACTACCAGTGAGTACCTACGTGAAAACTATGGAAACCTTCAACTGCCTTCAGATCTCGCAGACTAAAGCAACCTTCCTCTGGGAAGTGCAGAGGGAAGGAAGGGTTTCAGCTCAACCTCCAAAGATCATCCTCGAAGGGTGTTTAGCAGCCTAGAAAGTGAGAGAAAAAAAGAGAAACTGGAAAACAACAGCAAAAATAAAAGCCTTCGCGCCAAAAATTTATTAATGGAGAAGAGATACTTTTCCAATGCTTGTGTGTGGCTTTTATATTGCCCTAGCCAAGAAAAATTACAAAAAGAACCAAAATCAAAAGCTATTATAGGGGATAAAATGGGAAGAAAACCAAAAAGGGGAACAAAAGTTAACAAGTCAAACGAGCAATAGGAAGGAACAATCAATGTGGTGAATAAAGGGCATGAGGTGAACAGTGGGTAACATGAGGTACTCAAGCAGAACTCGTTAAAAATTGCAGTTGAGAAATTCAAAATTCGCAATTAGTTGTGAAAATTTCGCAACCTTGCCAAATTTCCTGTAGACTCTAATTTCCATGCATTTTCTGCTCTTCTTTCCTTTTGGTTTTTGATATGCAATGCTGAGTTCGACTCGAATTCTTCGTGCTTGGATCGATTCAACAATTTTGGCATCAATAGCTTGCAAAAACTACAAAATTAGCCACAAAATGCGATCAATAGTATTAAATAGCCGACCTTAATGTGCCAATTGGGTTAATTACGCTGATTAGTACACAAAAGGTGCTCAAAACCTGCAATAAACAGGGCTCAAAATAGCACTTTTTGAGCACTAATCATCTCACTCTGCATGTCTCAAGATGTGTTTGAACACCATCTTGCCAAGGTGGAACTTCTTCTTGAATAGGTTGAGAGACATACGCTAGAGCAACTTATGAAGCAACATCTATATGGGAACACCTAAGAAGAAACGATCATCAACTCTCTGCATATTTCTCAATCCTTTCCCTTTTTTTAGGAGAGAAGGGTATTAGAGAACATATAGATCTAATGAGGATCTAAGGGTCTCAAAACGTGTTGTATCTGAGCCCTTGGTGAATATTTCAGCCAATTGAGTTTTGGTCGATATGTACCTTATATCGATGATCTTCTTGACAACTAGAAGATGACTTTCTTTTATACATGCTTGGTATCTTGCAACAAATCCCACATGATAAAGGGTGTGAGCAATTCCATTGCCAGCTTCATATCGGGTAATCTTTTCATGGGTTCCTATAGGAGTCCTTCTATGCTTTGTTGTATCAAGTCTAAACTTGCTTCCTAAGTTATTCCCATACTTGACTTAAGAAACAAAGGTGTTAGAGTTGGTTTGCCTTACTTAAAGTCCAAGAAAGTAAGTCACTTCACCAACTAAGCTCATTCCATACTCGGTGCCCAAGTGTTTCACAAATTGTTCCATCATCCTTTCAGACATGGATCCAAAGACTATGTCATCCTCATAAATTTAGACCACAATCACTTCTCCTTGGTTCCCCATAATGAAGAGAATGTGATCTGCTCCCTCTTAAGTGTATTCCCTTTCTAAGAGGTACTTGGTAGCCTTTCATATCAATCCCTTGGAACTTGTTTCAACCTATAAATAGCCTTTTTTCGGCCTTGTAAACATGGCCAGGATGAAAGGGGTCCCAAAACTTAAGTTATAGATATATATTTCCATTCACAGTTCCCATTCAAGAAGAACTCAGATTTGTCATCCGTAAAGTTAGACAACAGAGCAGTCTTGAGTCGCTAATCTACTTCAGATCAAAGTGATATTTCTCTTCATCAAATCACCGTATATCACTCACATGATGAGACTTTGATATTAAGGTCCAGACATTATTGTGTTTGAACTAAGTTGGATCCTTTGGCATGACATTGATCTAAAATTCATCATTTGGAGCATTTTGTAATTTTTTTATTTGCTGGTGGAGGCATTGCAAGAGAGGCTAATCATCTCTCTATATTTCATCTTAGGAAGTCCTTGAGTTAGACCACTTCGTTTTGGATTACCAATAATGTCTAGGGCAGGACGATTCTTCTCAATCTTTCGAAAGGGATGATGAGTTTGACTACCAAACTGTCCTCTATAGTCTTGTTCATTCAGATGCTAGTCTATTCCATCTATAGTTCGAACTTCCTTGGGACTTGGCACTTTTCTCTTTGTTCCCTATTACTTAAAATACAACAGGGACTACCAAAATCATGAAAATGTTTCAGATATGGTTGCTTACCTTTCCAGATCTCATAAGGAGTCATGAGAGTTCCACGTCATAGGTAAACTCGATTCAGGATGTAGCATGTCATATTTATGACTTCTTCATGGATGTATCTTTTTCCAGTAATGTTTTCCAGCTGCATGTATCCCATTAGGTTCATGTGAAGAAGTTCCAACACTCTAGTTGTAGAGGTCAGTTGGGACTTTATGTGAGACAACCTGGTTTGTTTCCATAACTAAAATGGTTAGCACATCCTTTTAGGTACATTCTTCATATTAGGGATTCCATCATTTTCTTCATCACTTCCATGGAGAGTCCTAACATCCTGAGGAATTAGAGCAGGGATTAGACAAGTCTAAACATCTGTTGGAATTCTTCTAGAACTTCCCGATTTTGACCTCTTTCTGTTATGTTTTTCAAGTGCGATGAGTGTAATCGTTCACTAAAGCACCTTCCCTTCTTCGCTTTCCTTCAGGATTACTTCAAGAGGTGTCCCAAGATTCCTTGACAATTTAGGTCAAACAAGCGCCAAATCCATCCCAACCCGGCCTGGTGGAACCACACATGGGTGGATAGCACTGAGGGCTGCGGCAATTGCTAGCTGAGTGTACTGGTCTTTCACTAGTCCACTCTAACATACCTTGGACACAGCTCTATCCTCATCTATCTCAAGAGAGAGACACCATCCTGTCATTACTAATTCTAGGCTTCAAGCATCAAGAGATCTACGAAGACACTCATCCAAACTTTCCAATTCCAGTTTATCCTACGTTGTGGGAAGATAAATTATAGATTCACATTCCTTCATCAAATCCATCTCAAGCCTGGCAACACACAGCAATGAGTGAAAGAACCATGGATTCCATCTCAAGAACTCAAAGACTGCTCAATACCAATTGATAATTAATAAGTGTGTTCTCGACATCTTTAGTGGTTTGACTTTATTAGACAGCGGTAGTTCGACCTTCGTGTGTCCAGACTCACCCGGGTTAAGATCTAATAGGTTCAGATTTCTTAGCGCTCGACTTCAGCAAATCAACTCCGATCAGGTTACTTGTAAGTCCCCATCGGTTGCCTTAATTTGATAGAAAAATAAATTCTTATAAATTAATCTTTTTTCATCATGTATCGAGTTTAGCGTGAGAATTCCATGCCAGGTCGTGAGACCCCGGGGTTCTAATCCCCGCAATGCACAAAATCACCGCGCTTTAAATGTCATAGCACTAGGTAGTGAATCACCATAGCAAGTACTGGTACATAAAAACAACCTATCAATATCATCAAGAGTCCATTTATGGCAATCAAAGTGAATTATGTAATTAATGCTCATCTGGTCGCTTCTTAGATCTATCCCTTGTAACGTGGAAAAGCTGGAAAAGGAAAAAACTGTCTTTGTAATTGATATAACCATAGTTCGTCGTCTTTTAATTAGTCTCCACTCAGCTTAACCATAAATAATCTCACGCTTTGAAGTCATGATTCAAATAGTCTATCGCTCACTTGCATCAAAATGAGCTAGAACACGACGCGTGACACCTTTTCCCTCCAAATGCCATTTTGCTCTAACAACCTACATCTCCATTGATTGATGCTCTGTATTCCCTGGAACTCCATCTCCACCTTCCCTCTTCACCACCGTGATCTTTTGATTGAACATAACTGACCCCATTGATCTCCCTTCGTATTCTCTCTCATTGCCGAACACACAATCCAGAATGTCAATCCATGTTCTTATCTTCTTCTCCTTCTACCTCATTCCCTCGGGCTATTACAACAGTGAGTCTTCTTCTCCACCTTCCCCTTCACCCTTCTCCACCTTCTGATGTTTTTGATAGTAAAATTATGGAAAAAGAGCCAAAACCATACTTTTATGGTTTTGCAACCCGCTGACGCCTTTTGGTGTTGTGCCTTATTATAGATTTCCGCATTGATATGGTTCAAGGCTTCATAATTAGTCTTATGTGGTACGTTATTCTCATCTCTTACCCAACACTCCTTCTTGAAAACCTTAATCACTCTTAGTGGAATTCAGAATGAACTCTCTAAATTCTCTTCTATAGCATTGCACACCCAATCACATATGAAAAGATGAATAATAATAAAAACATAATCTTTCACCAAACCTGAAAGGCTTTTAACGTGCAATACCTCAATCGAGTATTTGGTAATTCTCACTCTTTCAAATACATCTGACAATCTCTTGTTGGCTCTTAAGATCAATTGGTAGAATTTGTGGGATGAGCAACTTTCTTTAAAGCCTTTGAATTTATAAGGTCTTTGTAAGATCAGGGTCGGACTATCACCCACATGAGACCTAGATCTCTACCTTCATTTTATGTGTACTTTCATTTAAGATATCTGATGAGTCCAAAACTCATCTATTGTTAAGTTCATTTTTCTTGCATTTTTGAGAGTTTAAGGTCCAATTTAATGAATAATAATCTTCTATTTGTGTTTCTTGCGTGAAATTAGAGAAAATGCAAAATCCAATAGAAAAGTAAAGAAAAGGGCTATAGAAAAAATGTCACTTATGATTTCCAATTATGTTATGCATAAAAGTTCAAGATAAACAATTTTAAGTTCATTACACGGTCAATCTCCCGTCACAACAAAGATCATGAAGATTGTCGAAAAGAACAATGGAAAAATATCTAGCTTACTTTTACAACTGGCGCTCATGATATAAATTGTAAATAAGGTATACGGCCCATCGACATTCTAAAGCTACAGTGTCGGACACAATAATTAACTTAAGGAAGAAGAGTTGTAAAACATGCTGCTGCAATCCTAACAAGACAAAGAACAAGGCAAATGGTAGAAAAACATTGTAACAACAATGAAAAGACTCTCACATGGCATAACAGGGAATCATGAAGAAACATTTGACTTGCGTCACACACATTCTTTGTCACACACAAACCATAGCGACTGAAGAGTTTGTCGCTACATACAAATCCTTGGTCGTGACATAAATAGCAAAGAGATAGAGAAGGAGAATGGTCGATATAGCAAAGATTGTTGCATAAAGCAGATCATTCAGAGTTCATTGAAAGTTTGTCACGACATTTCAAAACTTTGTCACGACAACACGTAAAGAGATCAGCAGCACAAAGCAAGTAAAGGATGTCACGACCTTTCAAAACTTTGTCGCGGAAATTGTCAAATGGTATCAACTAAAGTTGGGCGCGACATACAAATTCTTTGTCGCAACACTAAAGAGGGAACAAGGCATGAAAGTTTGTCGTGACAATAAATACTTTTGTCGTGACAATCACTCAAGAGAAATATCACTCAAGAAGGCTGAAACAAAGTCATGACAAAGGGCCAAGACATAGAAGTTGCACATATGTCGTGACATTTAAAAACTTTGTTGCAACAAATAACCCAAGGAAAATAAACTGAAGACATGTCAAGAATGTTGTGACAAACCCACAACAAAGCCTGAAGACACATAAGTAAGCTGCAATGTCACGACATAGACCAGCTTTATCACAATAAAGACATCAACTGGTCTCAGACAAACTAATGCCAATTTCAACCTAGAATTTGCCCAACATTTATAAGCCCCATAGATAGGCACAGACAATAACAACACACACACACACACACACACACATACAAACAACAACAACAAAGAGATAGAGTAGAGAAATTATCTTTGGATCAGAGTTTTCAGCTAACCTTAAGCTTTTGGGGAAGAGTTGAAGATTCTTTTGTATATATTTTCTTTTCCTTTTATTTTATTTTCTTTTATGATTAGAGTAATCAATTTGAGATGAAATGTGGAACATAAATCATTGTATATCGAGTTTCATTTATATTTGAATTTAATTGGCTTTTAGAAATTTTGTGGAGTTCAGTTATTCAGTTTGATGACAATTTCAATGAATTTGTTTGATAAACTAATCATGTCATTCTCAGGATCTGGGTATGGAAGGATGAGCTCCCTCTAGAAGGAATTTTGGTGTTTTGGTGATTGTTTGTGGTATTTAATGATGTATTGGGTATGAAAATTAGATTATTTAAATTGGTATTGTTCTTGTAATGAGTTTTTTTGTATATCAGTGTTTTATACTCAGAAAGAACTGTATATTTGGTCTAATTTCTAGGATCCCTCTAAGTGACACAAAGATGGACTACTTAATAGTAAGGAGCTTGGGGGTAAATTGCAATGATATAACTGAACTAATGAACTTTGTGTGTCACTTTGATGAATCACAAGTGAAGTTCTAACCTCTAACTTCAAGATTCCCTTCTAGGTGACAGCAAAAGTGTGTTCCCGATGAACAAGAACCATTTGCTGATAAATCATTTTAATCCATAGAGGTCTCATCTCACGGCAGACACCTCGATCCCGTTTAGCTCAAATTTAATCATGAGAGAGACACTTTAATGAATTGATGATTGAGGTACCAATTGTATTAGAGAAAGCTTGTGTTACCCTATCTATGGGGACAAGAAGTCTTCAGTCCTAAGATATGGCTACAAAGTACTGGTTTAGGAAAAATAGCCAAATCTGAAAGAGGATCAAATCCTAAAAGTAGCTATTTAGACATTTGACTTGGTTTAGGAATATGGCTAGCTAATTAGTGAAATGTGTAGTGTCATAAGATATTCCAAGGCTATACTACAATGCTTTTGGACAAATCCAGAATTCTTATCCTTAACAGTATCTATTTTTTAACCTTCTTCAAAATGATTATCCTAACACTAATTCTATTCCTAGTGTTATTTCTATTCAGAGAGATCTCTTATTCTACTAGATTAGACTTTTTTTCTCTTTAAAATAATATTTTATATAAATTCTTTCATTCAATTTATTTTATATAGTTCAAACTTGCACTTGGAGGTTCAAATAGTGATGATCTTGAGTAATAGGAGTAGTTGATCTTTAGACTTTCTAATCAATCCTTGTGGGAATGATATCTGGACTTATTATCCATTTTATTACTTGTATGACCTATGCACTTGTAGTGATTTAGACCGAATTGAATTTTTAGTATATTATCCAAAGTAAAAAGCAGAAAAACACTTTTACAGTTAAACAAGTTTTTGGCATTGTTGCTGTGGATTCTAAGCAACCTCTAGTAGAAGTGTTAGAAATTTGTACAATTTGTCTATGTATAAATCGAACTAAAAGTTTTGGTGCTACTGGCTGTGGATCAAAGTAAAATTTAGAGATCAATATTTTTGCCAAAAAGAAAGTTGCTAGTTGAAAGACCTCAGAGGCAGAGAACAATAGAGGACTTCTAGAGACTTATCATCAAGGATGAGTACTCTGCAGTCAGGCAACCTACCATAGAAGCAAACAACTTTGAGGCGAAGCCTACACTCATCACCATGGTTCAAGAAAGACTAGCATTGGACACCTGGCGAGGATCAAAATACACTGGGGAGTGTTCTAAGGATGGAAAACACCTGTGAACCCGAATGAAGTCGACTGTGATGTTATCAAGGTACAACTATTTCCATTTTCATTGAGGGATTTTGTAGCCATTTGATTCTAGTCCTTGCCTTATGTCTCAATGACAACATGGGAGGAGCTAGTAGAAGCCTACCTTAGTAGATTTTTCCATTATGCTCTCACTTTAGAGAGGAGGTGAGAAATAATTGCCTTCAAACAAAAAGAGGATGAGAGTATTTACAATGCTTGGGAAAGGTACAAGCAGTTATTGAGAAGATGCCCCATGCATATCATAAAGCATATGACTCAAATGGATATATTCTATAATGCCATGAACTACACCTCGAAAGGGACAGTTGATGTAGCCTCAAGAGGGGCCTCTAGAAGGAAGAGTGAAAAGGAAGTCACACAACTTATTGAAGAATTAGCTAAAAGCAACTACGTATCTTAATCAAGCTTCACATAATAGTAGACTGTAGAAAGGAGGTGCATTCGAACTCAATAAGATGATCGCAATGGCGAACCGATGTAATCAGAAAAATCAACAAACAGAAAGAAGAAATCATTCAACTCATGAAGTGGGGATTGTGGAAAAAGCTGAGAAGAAATGTATTGATGAGGGACTTGCTCATGAAGGTCCTTATCAAGTGGAGGAAGTGCAGTATTTGAATGGCAACAGGAACCATAACTTTAAGCCCAACAATAACCTCCCAACCCATTACACATCAGCCCTTAGAAACCATGAAAACCTGTCTTATGGATGATGAGTGTAGTAGTGTCCAAGACCAATGCAGAACTGTCAACAGAATTATGCTCCACAGAGTTTCCAGGGACATAAGCATTAGGGTAGTCATAGAGCAGACAATTCAGGCCAGAGGAGGTCCCTTCTTTTGAGGATAAGATGTTGAACTTCTTAGGTGAAAACAAAAGACTGTTATACATGAGCAGAAGTTTAGTAATATGTTGAATAGTTGTGTTTGTAGTATTTCAGGCAAACACAACTGTGTTTCAGGCCAACACCAATGCTTCTCTGAAAAATCTTGAAATTCAAGTAGGGTAGCTAGCCCAAACTCTGCAGAACCAGTTCAGAGAGGCATTCCCTAGTGACACCAAGAAGAATCCAAGGACTGCATGGTTATAACACTTAGGAGTGGCAAAGAATTGGAAAAAGAGAAGGAGATGAGATAAAGCTGACTGAGAAGGAAGAGTAAGCATAAACTAGCAAAGAAAACAAGCTGAACAAAACAAAATTTACAGATGAAAAAAAGAAATCAAAGGTGCAACAAAAGCAGCAAACTGAAGAGAAAAAATTGAAGAAGAAGGAGGAAGTGAGAGCATATGTACCTCCTATTCCATTCCCTCAAAGACTGGATAAGTCAAAATTGGATGACTAGTTTTCTAAATTTTTAACATGTTCAAGAAATTAGAGATCAACATTCCCTTTGCTGAGGCATTGGCTCAGATGCCTCATTATGCTAAATTTATGAAGGACATCCCACAATGTTAAAAAGGAAACTGACGGGGCATTGAGTAGTTTATCAGCAAATTGCAGTGCACTAATCCAGAAAAACCTACCACTGAAAATTCAAGATCCAAATTACCCATTCCCTACACCATATAGGAACTTAGAGTTTGGTAGAGCTTTATGTGATTCCGGGTGCAAAGATCAACTGATGCCATTGTCTCTGGGCAGCATTCAAGCTCGGGGAGCACTCTACAACAATGACTACAAAATGGCGCATGTGTCTATGGCTCAACTAGAAGAAATCCTTGAAGATGTACTAACCAAGGTGGGAAAGTTTATTTTCCTAGTGGATTTTGTTGTGATAGACATTGAAGAAGACAAGTAATTCCCACTACTGCTAGGCAAGCCATTTCTTGCCACTGGAGTAGCCTTGATTGATGTAAAGAAAGGAGAACTCACTCTCAAATTGGGAAATGAAGAACTACACTTCAATCTTAATCAGAGGCCTTAAGGCACTGGATTAAAAAGGTCGATAATGTAAGATTGTATAAAAGTAGTTCCTATCAAAAAGGAACCTATCGATGAGTGCAAGAATCGCATTCACGGAATTAAAATATGATGAATTTCCAATATATCGTGGCTCTGATCTCCGAACATCCAATGTCAAGGCAAATTAAAAGAAACAAGATGGTCCGAATGGAGACAATGCAAAAATCAAGTAGCATGTTGAAAAGGCAATGTATGCGAAAAGCGCGAGGGGTTAATTATGAAGGAATTGCCCAAACACCTGAAATATACCTTCTTAGAAGCTGAAATATCAAAACATGTGATTATAGCAGCTAACTTGATAGAAGATAAAGAGCATAAACTGGTTGAAATTCTCATAAAATACAAAGGAGCAATAGCCTGGTCAGTAGAAGACTTTAAAGGGATCAATCCATCAATTTACATGCATAAAATCATCCTGGAGGAAAATGCAAAAAAATCAATTGAACATCAAAGAAGGCTGAATCTAGTTATGAAATAAGTTGTCATAAAAGAAGTACTTAAATGGCTAAATGCAAGATTTATTTATACAATCTCATACAGCCCTTAGGTGAGCCCAGTTCATGTGGTTCCTAAGAAGGGTGGATTCATAGTCATCAGAAATGAGAAGAATGAGCTAATTCCAGCAAGAACTATGACAGGATGGAGGGTATGCATTGATTACAGAAAATTGAACACTGCAACTAGAAAGGATCACTATCCTTTGCCTTTTATTGATCAAATGTTGGATAAAGGCGTGACACCCCTAATATTTTTTTTTTTTTTTTTTTTTCCCTTCTTTCACAGATATTTCTGATGTAATTAGATTGCCATAACCCTGGCGACCAGAGAAAATCATTTTATATGTCCTGAGGCAAACTTTGCTTCTAGAAGACATTTGACTGGTAATGCTCCTGCCACCTTTCAAAGGTGTATGATGTCCATTTTATCATATTTGCGAGGGAAGTCAAGTGGAAATCTTCATGATGACTTTTAGTTTATGGATCCAAGGAGAAATGCTCAGAAAATTTTAGAAACTATATTCCGCAGGTGCTAAGACAAAACTTAGCTCTAAACCGGGAAAATGTCCAGAATCGAAGGTATCATTGTGGCATAAAATCTTTGTAGCCGACTTAGGTCAATTAATGATGTAATCTTAATAAAACATGTTTGGTGACATTTATACCTGGGCTATGCATGCAAGATTATAACGTTATCATCAAGGACTACTATCTAATCCCCTAAAGAAAATCGCCATAAAACTTGTTGTGACCAAAATACATATACAAATTTATGACTATTTCCAAGGACTATTAATCTAATCCTCAAGAATCTGCAAGGCTATCAACTTTGGCTGACATCATAATATTCATAACCAAAAATCTCTTAGAGGTAACAATTTAATTTATTGGTTTTGGTCTGAAATTCTCGCAAGTGCACAGTCGATTAAGTAATAAAATGGACTTAAGTCCAGAGATCATCCCATGTAGATCTCAAGAATTTCTTCATCAACTAATTCCCTCGACTACTCGAAAGTTACTAATTATTCTCACCATAACTGATATAGTACCCAAAGATGAAGTCGGGAAATTAACTAGTTCAAAGAGAAATGAACATTCAAATAGACTTAAATAAAACAAATGAAGGAAAATAAATTCTACAAAAGAAATGAATAACGAATGGGGCTTATCATAGGAAGACACATCAAGAGAACAAGCTTCATGAGCAACGATCAATCTCGTGGTTCATACTGAATAAATTTTCGATTATCTCAAGTTTCAAAAACTGGTCTGGGGTATCAGAAAATGGGATCTCCACGCGTCCACATTTCTCGTTATCTCTTTCTTCCCCCGATTCTCAATTACAGGAACAAGATAACTACTTTTAATGTGAACTTCCTTGCTTCGGTATTTTTCTTTCGCAATACTTCATACCCATTTTATGGACCGTGACACCTTAGCTCCCAAGTTATCGCCAAGCAAGGATACAACTTCCAAATTACTCTTCCAGAAATTAAAATAGATCAACCTTTCCTTGATTAGATCTCGCCAACACTGATCGGGCCTCTACCATCCGACCGAGTGAAATCTCCGTCATTTAAAATAGATAAGTCGCTCAACCTGTTTCGACTTCAAGGAGAAGAGGATTTATCTAAGTGAACTTACAGCTCAGTACAGATCCCTGCTTAATACAGTTATATACCTTCAAAGAAATGTACACATCTCTGTGATTGTCTTCCTGTCACTCGTAGAGGACCTCCTTGAAATCAGAGTAATGACGTTAATTCTTAATCTGTATAGTAAACTCGATATTCAGATCCAAAATCAATAAACCCATAATCAAGTAAATTCAGAACCGAAATGGAACAAGATGCTACAAATTACTACAGAAAGATCACCCCACTACAACGCTTACTTCGGTAATGGTGTCAATTCCTAATTCATCGAATCACACGAGACGCATCCTTCCGATCAAAAGAATAATCGCAACTAAATCGAATAATCGAATCCTTAATTTATCTAACTTATGCATTCCAAGTAGTAATTGAAAAGAAATTTGAATTTGTATTCACTAAAGAACACACATCTAGATCCAAAAAAATAATAAAACTTAAAAAAAAAAATGAGACAATGATCCGCCTAAATAAAGAAAAGAAAAGAAAAGAAAGAAAAGAAAGAAAATAGTGAAGCCTAGGCTACCCGCATCTCTCCTTTGATGCGTCCGACTTGCTCGCAATATCTGTCCAGTAGAATATAAGATTTATAGTTTCTTCAGCTGGGGCCCTAATCCAATATAACCGCCAGATTTCGGCGCTGCACTCCACACGCTCCGTGGCCATTTAATTTCGCTTCTTTGTCGCCGACATCATCGGTAAAAGTTCGCTTTCCCGCGAACTCGGTCGCTCAGTTACTACGGCACTAATCCATGCCTCTTGGTACTTCAATTGATCGCTTGCGATGCCGCGAACATCATGGCCTTCACGCGACATCCATTCTAATCCTTGCGCCTTCTAATGGAGTTATTCCCCGATGTCGCCGGTTACATCCAGATGTTGTCGCGACATGGCCCAAGTCTCCCCGCGACCCTTCCACTGGTTATCATTGATGTCATGACCTCGCTTTGGTGGTCGCGACATCACTTAATGGTAATCGTTTCCTGAATCCGTGTCCGAGGTCGCGGTGACATCAACCTCGCGTTTCGAACCCCTTCGCCTGATCTCCTCTGATGTCGGCATCAAAGATTAAGTTCATCAGAATCAACCGCTTGTTCTGGTGTCGCGACATGGACCTTATGCCGCGGTACAATGGTTGTTAATGATGTCGCGACTTAATAGTTTCCCGCCGCGCCATCACTTTTAATTTCGCTTTCCTCACCGCTTATGTCGCGATCCTCGCCGCGAATTCGATCAAATTTCTCTTCAATCTTCCTGATGTCGCTACTTAGAACTGATCAGGTGCACTAATAACCGCATCAATGACTCACGCTTGCTTTTTATTTCAGCTCGGCCATTCGAACGTGATTTTTATCCACTTATTTCTCGCATTTTTCTAACGTTTTTTCTTGCTTCCTTCCTAATGACAAATTGGTGAGTTTCTTCATAATTCTGCAAGTGTTAATTATCTGGTTCAGAACTAAAATCAAACAGAAAAATGGACTAAAAAGAGATGACTTTTAAGCTCATCAACCAAGCAAAGGTTTCTGTTATTGAAACTCTGATGCCACCTACTACAGTCAAAGGGATTAGAAGTTTTTTAGGACATGCTGGATTTTATAAAAGATTGACAAAGGAATTCTCCAAAATATCAAGGCCATTATGCAGACCGCTGAAAAGGAAGTGTGTGGACTTGACTGATGAGAAGTGTATATGTGCATTCAAGAGATCAAGAAGCTGGATTAGAGCTCGCATTGATTAGTGCCTGCAAGTGCTATTTTGAACCCTCGTTACTGTGCTCTTGAGTGCTTTTTGTACTAATCATTCTCACTTAACCCGACGGTACATTAAGGTCCCTAACATTTTATCTGACGTATTTTGTGGCAAATTAGCTACAGCTAATTATGCCAAAATTATTGAGTCGATCCAAGCACGAAGAATTCGAAAGCTAAACTCATATCGCTGCGTATTAGATCCCGTATGAAAGAAGAGCAAAAAGTGAAGTAGAAAATGTAAGCATTGAGAAATTTGTATCCCACAAAGACTGCTTCACCTCTTCCAACCACTGCTCATCATGCCGCCTCGTCTCGCTGGCTGCCAGGCCTGGGTTGCATTTTTTTTTTTGTTTTTTCCAATTTACCCCGTAATAGCCTTCGATTTTGGTTTTTGTAACTTCCCTTACATTGAGAGCATCTATATATGTTTCCCAGCCTAAAACAAACTTCAACTGCAATCAATCTCTAAGTATCAGAGGACCCAAGGGAGTGCGCTCTGCTTCCTTTTCCGATTTCTCTTCCTTTCTCTCCCTTTCTGCATATATTAAAATACTCCCCAGGATGACAACTCAGAGGATGGTTGGGTAGACCTCTTCCTCCTTGAAGAGGAGGGCTATTGGGCAACGGTTTTGAGGTAAGCTGCATGTTCTCATGCTCTTCATATATGTATTTAAGGGTACTTGTGCCCCTGCTTCTCACCTTAGGTTAAAATCTCTTAAGCATGCTCTCCCTAATGTGTATTCGCAAGCTTGCTCCGTTGATACTTACCAGATCCACTATGGCCCAAGGACTGGTTCCTATTAGCTATCGTAGGCAAAGAGCCGAGATGTGCTTTTCACTGGCTAGGGACATTTATGCCTAATCAAATGCCATCTCTGCAAAGGAAAACTTTATGGTCTAGGTTTTGAAGTTAAATGAAGATCCGGCTCGTGTTCACTATATGTCATCCTCCTAATGCGAGGAAAAAGACCCGAGGACATGTTGGTTGCCTTAAAACCCTAAACCAAAGGGCCCCGACACTTCGCGGGCTCTATTTTACGCTTTACTTATTTTATTTTTAATCCGCACCATCCAACTCCCCTGTTTTTACCAAGCCTTGAAATCCAAATTCGCAAATTCACCAATTTTGAATATCAAACAAGTCATTCGAACGAAGAAAACCCATCCCTATGTTCAAACTTAGAATCGCAGAGCATCGCAGTGAGCTTTGTATACTTACTGTAGGAGGCACTTAGGATACAAATTTTGTTATTTCTGATCACCCCATCAGGGTACCGAATCAAAATGGCGCCATTGCTCGGGATGGTGCCTAAGCGCGAACGATGATCTATCAACACTTAGACTTCATCACAAGTTCGTGAATTTTCTTGTAGTATATATCTTTTAGTGTTTTCAAAGAGCTTTAATTTTGTTTATTTTATTTTGTTTTTAGCTAACTTTTACCCCTTTTTGTGAGTTGTTTTTTCTTATTTGAGTTTGCTTTGTTCTTATTAAGTAGGGTTCAGGTTCAGAAAATGGGACAGAGAGTTTCTTAATCAAGGTTAAATTTGAACTCCAATGGAAGAGGGACAATACTACAAGATGTGGCAGTGCAACCCTAGAGCATACATGTCAATGAGGGATTACAAGAACCTTCCATGGTGGCAAAGAACTCGTAGAGAGAAATCCAACCCATGCAGTCTATGAGGGAATATGCAGCACTTAATGGACTAGTACACCACAATGTTGTCCCAACTTGCTAATCTCCTCCAGAGACACATCCACGAGATGCCTCTTTGTTCGCCAACCACCACAGCCCAATCTCCCAGCTTGAGTGCCACTCTAGACCTTACCAAACCTGTGGGTGATGTTGTAGAAGGCAAGTAAAATTCAATTCCTAATTTAGTCAAAGAATTTGTAATCGGGAAAGCTCTTCCAACAAAAGATTAGAAGTGTCGAGTGACCTGAGAAAAAATTGACATCATGCGTAAAGATCTATTTCAAGGCTCACCATTCAAAGATGGTCATCAAGAGGAAGAGAACCTGTGAGGGAGAGCTAACCACTAACCAGAGAAATTGATGCAAACCAAAGGAAGCTCCCCGAGGAATTGCCAATGTGGGAAAGAGGAGGCAGAGGAAAGAAAGAAAGGAAGAGCCCCAAGAACCTATCCTTCAACCCATCCCCATGAAGTTGAATCCTAGTGCCACCCGCCTAACCCCAAAATAGCCTCACTACCGTTGTATATCTCGCCCACACCCTGCAAAGACACTCAACACACCCAAGCACTGCCTACAGCAAAGGTCATTCCATTTACACTGCCTGCCCTACAAAACCTCAAGAAGTTAGTGGCCACTGTATAAGCCTATGCCACTACATCAAAGACATTGCAATGCTTATGTAAAGCATGGCAAGTGATGTTCGAAAATGGGTTTGATTCGAGAACCCAAACCTTGGCATTTCTAGGTCTAACACCAGCAGCCTCCAAAGGCTTATGAATGGTTTGGGTATACGCCTCCCCACTTTTTGGTTTTCATCTTTTCCTTTTATCTTGTTTTATTTTATTTTATTTTGATTTCTTTAATTTTTCTTTTCTTCTTAGATTCTCTAATTTTTAGTTAATCTTTGTTTTTAGATTAATTTTCATTTTTCTACAAATTTTCTTAACTTTTTCTGTGTTTATTTTTGCAGTTTGCTTAAAAATTTTGCAGCAGGAGGTCCCTAGAAAATTTCTCAACCTGCAAAATTTTGCAACCTGCGAATTTTCGCAGTCGCTGCGAACTCTCGAGACCGCAATAGTGCTTTGGTGTACCATTTATTATTTTGTCTTGAATATATATATATATATATGTATATATATATATATATATATATATATATATATATATATATATATATATAAATTATTATATATTTGTGTATATATATTAAAAAAAAATTTGTCTCTCAGATATATATTAAAAAAAAAAAAAAATTTATTTCAAGAACCAAATTCTCGCGCAAGCTGCGACCTCCCGCAAACTCGCTCCACTTCACACCTCAATTTTGTTTCACCCATAACTTTCATCCAAACCTGCTTTTCAAAGCGCTTTTGTACCGTTGGAAAGCTTAGAGAGTGTAAATCTAAATATGTGATCAGAAAGAACACTTGAAATTATTATGAATGTTTAATTTCAAAAATGCTCCAACTGGTCACTTTTCCTCTCTTTTCTTCTCTCTTAACTTGTTTATTTGAGCTCAAATGGAGAGAATAAGGCAGGTCGCATGGAAAGCTTCAGTGAAGCATCTTCTATCCAAAATCGAGCACATATCATCAAGGGAGGGGGAAGATTCCCTTCTAACTTTCCAATCCAAGACCCATTGCGCATAAATGTGACATTTGGTTGGGTGAGTTACGGCCAAGTGGCATTTATTTATGTTTTTGTTATTTACTTTCAGCAAGCCCATTTTTTTATGTTCAACGGCTTGTCGGTTTTCTTTTTGTGAAGTCATATATTATACAAATTTTCTTTTTTCAAAAATTGCACCAATTTTTTGTGTTCTACTTAACCTGTGGTTTGAAAAATTGAAACACTGTCCAATTCTATTGATGTTAGATTGGTGCCATGCCTAGTTGAGTGGATGATTAGTTGAATTCTTGTTTCTTTCGACCTTTTCTTCACCCTAGCTAACCAATACACTACATGCACATTAGGTTTCAATAGGTCAAAATCGCTTACTGCAAATGACATTGTAAAACCTACCCTAGTTTCGTTGACCACTTGTAATAGGTTAAGGACCCCCATGAATAGAAGGCCAATGTGTCTTCCAAAAACAAAAGAAAAAGCAAAAAGAAAAAGAAAAATGAAAGGAAAGAGGAAAAGAGAATAGAAAAGTCGCGACGCTTCGCTTTGAAACCCTGAAAGCACGGCCCGAGGGGTATACAAAGGAAAGCCTTGTGGCTTCCTGGGCAGGCCCTAAGCCAATCGGTTGGGAGCCACCGACTTGTGGTG